>OY740810.1:26717637-27317637 GCA_963514005.1 Raja brachyura | reverse complement strand
GCAGCAACTCTACCACTGCCCACTGTGCTGACCCTCGGTGAAGGTGGTGAATTTCATCACCAATCTCTGCTGTCACCTGTTCCATTACTCCAGAGGTGCTGCCTGACCCACTGAGTTGCTCCAGCACTTTGTTTCCATCCATATTCTGATCCTACTTCCATTAACATGTAGCAAGTAAAACAGCTCATTTAAACAATGTCAGGCCATAACATACCAAAAGATTGTGGAACATGCGGGACGTGATTAAGTTGCAGATTTAGTAAGCATAGGCTCGAATGAGGAATCCGTTGTTACGTGTTCAAATCCCACCATAGTAGCTGAAGAATTTAAACTCACTTAATTAAACAATTTAGAAGAAAATGACAGCAATGATAAGTGAATAACTATCATAACAACCCCGTGATAGAAATCTGCCGTCCTTATCTGGCTTAGTTAGTAACCACGGGCCCATTGCAATGTAACTTACGTAAATGTCTTCTGAAAATCACTTTTATCAAAATGCTACGGCAAAATATTGAGCTGGATCATGCAGGATCCAGTTCAGCGTCTTTTCTTCACACAGGATGCCCATTGCTGTTTACCTTTTGCAGCCACACTGCAATGATCGTTCAATGCGGACCCGTTGCAATCAACAGCTAGGCAATGCAAACAGATCCCCTGCAGATGCCCTTCTGTCAGCTCAGGGACACGCAGAAATAGTTGCAATAATTTCATTATTAAACATTTTTTAAATTTCAACCTCAAATAATTTAAACACAATGAAGCAATAATAATTTTAGCATCTGCCTAAAAATATTAATAAAGACTTGTTTTCATTCACTTACACCTACTTCTGTGCTGCAGTGCACAACTATGAAATGAAGGGACGCGCTGACATACCCATGGGAGTATGCAGGTGGTTCACTACAACATTGCCAGGAAGCCATCAGTTTGATGTAACCCCTGGAACACGTGGTACTGACCTCTGCACTGGATGTATTTGACAGAAGACCAGAGGGTTTTCCTCAAGCACCCAAGATAAGTAATTCCCTAAATTTGTTCAGTCAGGCAAGAGGTTGACAGAATCGCATCATTCAAGCAATACTCCACTCTGCAAGATTATGTAATTGCTTCTAACTAATAAAAAAAAATGTAACAAAAAAAAATCGCATCATTCAAGCAATACTCCACTCTGCAAGAGGTAGCAGCTGCTCAATGATGTACTGTTTTGAAGGAGCGGACCTGGGGGTCCATTTTGACTCGGAACGCCACAAAATTGTATTTTGTATTAATCATGAAGAACAAAACTTCAATATCTTACATTAAATCCATACACTTCCTTACTGAGGGCCACAGTACTCTGAGCAGGGAACCTTAATGTCTATCAGCAAGAGCGCTAAGATAATATCATTGCTGATGAAATTTGGTAAGTCAAGAAAGACCTATGACCAAACCATACCAATGGTATAGATGTGGGGAAACAAATTACCTGTTCACTTGTTTCTCACCAATCCAACTTTTCCGAATGCATCAGTCTATAATAACAGCGCAAAAGTGACATCTGGAAAACAATTCCTCTTTGCATAAAGGATATCCCCATAGCGTTCTGTTACAATCTAACCATGCTGGTTGCGACTAAGTTCGAACACACAAAACTTAAACTTTTTTAAAAGCTGTGGGTCTTCAGGTGCCTAATTGTATTTCATCACAATCAGCCAAGTTATGACTGGGCATTTCTCCTACAAAGGAACAATAGTTCAGTTCAGTAAAGGAACATTTCCCAACCAGCACCAGGTTTACCCCAAAGTAGGAGTGCCAACTCAAAATTGGGTACATGCTAAATTGAAGTGGAATATTCCAATCAGCACCGATACCGTAACAAACTGATCAGATCAAAGCTCATAATGCCCAGCTATTTAGGGTTGTGAATGGTGGTGGATAGTTAAGTAACGAACATAAAGAATCTCCATTAACATATCAACATGGGCACGAGTGAAACAAAGACAAACCTGAAGCCTTTTTATTCATCTTCGGTTTGGAATTCATGAAGGGTTGGTCCATCTTGCCTCCTACTAAAGTACCCAATTGGACTCTTCGAAGTCCTTTCTATAACGCAGCCCAATCTTTAACTAATTCAATTCATATTTTCAAGAAATGGCCTAGTACAGTCAATACAAAAAAAAGTGATGAACCCTGACAATTGGGAACAAGTCTAACTGAAGCACTTGAGTTTTATTCCAGTATTAGCTTTGACATTACGTTACCATGGCAGCTGACCAACAAAATGGAAAGCTGCCCAGCACGTCAAATACAATTTGGTCAAAAACCACTCAATCTACTGCCAATTACAAGTAAATGATGGGAAATATCATTGACAGTATTGTGATGCAGGGTTTCTCTATAATACCCTGCACAATAATGCAGATTGGATTCTGCCTGGCACACTCAACTGCAGAATTCATCACAGCCTCAGAGTAAAATTGGATAAAGGAGCTGAATTCCAGGTGTAATATGGGTTCTGCACATTTAGTGCAGTCTAGTTTATTGTTATTTTCACGTGTAGTGAGGTATAGTGAAAAACTTCACGTTGCGTGCTGCCCAGTCAATGAAAAGACTCTACATCAATGTGTCCACAGTGTACAGATTCAGGATAAAGGGTATAACATTTAGTACAAGGCAAAATCCAATAAAATCCGATTAAATATATTTCAAAAATGTATCCAATGAGGTAGACTGCACTCTAGCTGGCCAGAGGACAATTCAGTTGCTTGATGACAGCTGTCCTTGAATCTAGAGGTATGCATTTTCAAACTTCTGTACCGATTGCCTGATGGTTCAGGGGGGGAAAAAGGGAGTTGATGGGGTGAGACTGGTTCTTCATTATGCTGATGGCCTTGCCGACGCAGCATGTAGATGGGAGTCCATGGAAGGGAGCTTGGTTTGCATGATGGTCTGGGCTATGCCCACAACTCTCCGCAATACCTTGTGCTCATGGATGGAGGTGCTCCCAAACCAGGCTGTGATGCATCCCGATAATAAGCTTTCTGCGGCGTACCTGTAGAAATTTGTGAGGGTTGTTGGGGACATGCCAAACTTCCTAAGCCTTCTACAGACGTAGAGGTATTGGTGTACTTTCTTGGCCATTGCTTCGATGTGGCTGGTCCAGGAAAAATTGCTGGTGATAGTTATTCTACTTTGGGGCCATAAATATATGTACTGGGTGTGTGTTTGGTTTCTTGATTAAATCACAATCTCCTTTGTCTTGCTGAAATAAGGGAGAGGTTGGTGACTTGGCACCAGGTTACGAGGTTCTCAATCTCCTTCCTGTACTCAGTCTCATCATTATTTGATTTCTGGCCCAGTATGGCGATGTCATCCGCAAACGTGTAAATTTAGCGGATGACACCACCACAAACTTATATTCAGCTGTGCAGGCGTGAGTGTGTAAGCAGTATTGTAGGGCGCCGTGTATGCATCCTTGCTGGCCACCGGTGTTGAGGATTATTGTGGAGGATGATTTGTCACCTATCCTCACTGATAGTGGTCTGTTGGTCAGGAAGTCAGGATCCAGTTGCAGAGGGGAGTGCTGACTCCAAGTTCCACAAGTTTCGAGATGGACTTGGTTGGGATAACGGTATTGAAAGCAGAGCTCTAGTCTGTGAATAGGAGTCTGACATCGGTTTAGGTTTATTATTGTCACGTGTACAGGGACACAGTGAAAAGTTGTTTTGCATGCAATCTAATTAGACCAGATAATACTATACATAAATACAATCAAGTCAAACTCAAGTACAATAGGTATTAGCAAAGGGGAAGATACAGAAAACAGTTCTCAATATTGCAGCACATCAGTTCCATAAACATAGTCCAATGTCCACATTGGTGTAGAAACTAATTGGACAGTAGCTGAGCTCATGGAAGGACTGTTCAGAAGCCTGATAACTGAGAAGCTATTTTGAGTCTGGCGGTGCACATTTCAAATGTCTGTACCTTCTGCTGGATAGGAGTGGGGAGGAGGAGAAATGACCAGGGTGGGAAAAGTCTTTGATTATATTGGTTGCTTTACATGTAGATGGTATACATGGTGCAGGTGTAGATGGAGTCAACAGTGGGAAGTCAGATCTGTGTGCTGGGTCACATCTACAATTCCTGGCAACTTCTTGGGAAGAGCTGTTTCCAAACCAAGCTGTATGCAACTTGACCGTTTCTAGGGTGCATCTGTAAACATTTGTAAGACACATTGGAGACGTGCCAAATGTCCTCAGTCTCCTGAAGAATCAGAGGTAGTGGTTTGCCTTCTAGACTGCCAGAACAATGTGGTTTTCCACAATAGATAGTTGGTAATATTACCAAGGAATTTGAAACTCTCAACCATTTCCACTGTGGTACGTGATTAAGGCATGTATTCATTACGCTTCCTGAAGTCGATAACCAGCTCCTTCACCTAGCTGATTTTGAGGAAGAGGTTATTGTCCTGACAACGTGTTACTAAGTTCTCTAGCGCCTTCCTGTACTCTGTCCTGTAGGGATAAAGGGCAAAGTCAAGTCAAAGTCAAAAGAGTTTATTGTCATGTGTCCCTGACAGGACAATGAAATTCTTTCTTTGCTTCAGCACAACAGAAGATAGTAGATATTGACTACAAAACAGATCAGTGTGTCCATATACCATTATATACGCAAGTACACGCATGAATAAATAAATTGATAAAGTGCAAATAGCAAATAAAGGGGTATTAATGTTCAGAGTTTTGTCCGAGCCGAGCTTAATAGCCTGATGGCTGTGGGGAAGTAGCTATTCCTGAACCTGGTCGTTGCAGTCCTCGGGCTTCTGTACCTTCAGCAGGGGTTTAGGTGCAATCTCCCTCTTGCAGACTCTTCTGGTCAGGAGAAGGACAGCGATTAATATACCTCCCGAAACACCTGGCTCCTCGCCTTCATTTCGGGATTATTGTCGCGCTACACAGTAGTCATAAACACTATCTTACTTTTCTTTGGCACCAGGATGATAATGGTCTTCTTGAAGCAGGCAAGGTCCTTATAATGCGGTAGTGAGAGGTTGAAAATGTTTAGTTTAGAGATACAGTGCGGAAACAGGCCTCTCAGCCCACCACGTCCGTACCAGGTGCAAAATTCATTCTCGGATGAATTTTTAACCCGAGTGATCCGAGTTTAGTTGAGTTTAGAGATACAGTGCAGAAATAGGCTCTTCGACCCACTGAGACCACACCGACCAGTGATCCCCTGCACACTAACGCTATCCTACACATACTAGGCCAATTTACACATACACCAAGCCAATTAACGTACATACCTGTACGCCTTTGGAGGAAACCGAATATCTCGGAGAAACCCACGTGGTCACGAGGAGAATGTACAAACTCCGTACAAACAGCATCTGTAGTCAGGATCGAACCCGGGTCACCGGCACTGCAAGCTGGAAAACGCAGGAGTCACTGTTTTTTGGTACCATTTAAAAACGGCCAAAGTACTGTCCATGTGCTTGATGTATTGGCGTGGCTCCCGATCTAGATAAGCATCAGGCTGAGACTGGTTCAGCCCGCAAACCAACTTCCTTCTCCTCATCGGACGATCTGAGTCCTGGGGGTACCTCATGCAGCCGACCTTGATGGTGCTGGAGCCAATACTTTCCCTTTCCTACAGGCCCCATTCATCGTGTCGCCAACGGTTCCTTCCTTCTCAACTCGCCAGTCCGTGGGGCTGAACTCGGCAGCTTCCGAGCTTCCCCGCTGCAGGCAGCAACTCCAACACCCCCCCCCCCCCCCAGGTCCTTTTTTGTGGGGGCGGGCCAGGCCTGTCCACGCTTAGCCGCGGACAGCCCACTACGTCTTTCTTATGTATATTCTGTGGCAGATGAAATCTGTGATAGCAGAGGCATGTTCATCTTGGTTGGCTGCAGATTCCATCGACTCAAAGCAGTCTTGAAGTTTCCTCAGACCAGCACTGCACAACTTTCTCTACCGGATCCTCCTGCTTCAGGTGACGAGTGCAGTTCCTCAAATGCGGATCCTCTTCGGCCTGGGGTGGGGCGTGGACTGTTGTCAGTGGCGAGTTTGTTTTTTGCTGTGTAAGTTAGTGGAAAATTGCAGCGTTGAGCGGAAAAATGCTGGGTTCTGTTACAGCTGTGATGACAAATCTAGTCACTCATTTTGAGAAACCTGATCATTGGTGATAATGTGCGAGGCAATGGTTTGAGTCATTTAACCTGATCATTGGTGATGATCAGGTTAAATGTCAATTGTCTTGAGCAACCTGACCTTTGCCTTTACGCACATACCGTGCCATGATATCAGGCACGTGCCGTGAGTAATTACTCAGGGTAGGCAGTCAGCCGGCTTTCAAAAAATCTTAAAACCGCGCATGCGCAGATTGTTCTCTTCGTAAACAATAAAAAATAAGTAACAATTCAATTTTCCCAAGGGTTCTAAATCTCCTTTATTTTTTAATTACTGAATGGGTGGGGGACGGAGGATGAAGGCAGGTGGAGAGATGGTGGGAAAAACGGGAGCATATCGGGACGTTGAATCAGTTGTCATCTTATGGAATTACAATACTAATTCAAGTGTCCAATTGGAGGGGGAGTTCCTTTCACAGCGTGTGGGGAGCCTGCGGCAGGGGTTAAATATGCGAGAAGGGAGAAGTTTTGAGAAGGAGGGGGACAGAGATCATATCAAACTCACTCACCGCTGCCGCAGCGCTCCGGGCAAGGACAGCAGAACTGGCCGCCACTTCCGGGGACAGAAGCAGCTCGGGTGCGAGCGGCCACCGGGACCCAACACCAGAACCGACTGCTCTTCAGCGCCTTCTGATCATCTCTGGCAGTGCTCTTCGTCTGAACATCTCTCACCTGCCGTGTTAAAGAAGGAACTGCAGATGCTGGAGAATCGAGGGTTACACAAACAGCTGGAGAAACTCAGCAGGTGCAGCAGCATCTAAGGGGCGAAGGAGATAGGCGACGTTTCGGGTCAAGACCCTTCTTCAGACTGAGTCTCCAGCTTTTTGTGTAACCCCCATCTCTCACCTGCCGTTCACAGGCTTCGCTCATGTCAACCGCGTCCCGCAAATCCTTAAATTCCCACAGTCAAGTAACCTAAACTGGACCCGTGAACGCGCTGTCGGAATTTAAAGATTTGCGGGAAGCCGGCCGGCGAGCGGCAGGTGAGAGATGTTCAGACGGAGAGCACTGCCAGAGGTGAGTGGGGACCAGCAGAAGGGGCTGAAGTGGCAGGGTCCCGGCGGCCACTCGCAGTCACCCGAGCTGCTTCCTTCCGCGGAAGTGGCGGCCAGTTCTGCTGTCCGGAGTGCTGCGGCTACCACCCGAGCTGATCCACTCCCCGGCCACAATAAAACCATATGGCAATACAGCACGGGAACAATCGTGGTGATAACGTAGCGGGAACGTCGGAACTTGCACGAGCAACTTATCGACTCGTGGCGCTAACGGCAGGCACTGGGGAAACTTGTTAACTCGTGGAAAAAATCAAACATGTTTGATTTTTTCCACGAGAAATTAACTCTTCAAGTTAAAAATGGAAACATTTAAACTCGTTGTAGTAACGTAGTGGCCCGTGCGTTTACCTTAGTGACTCGTAAGTCTACCGTGGGAACGTTTCATAATCTGTTCGTTCGCTCCAGTAAAGACTGACCCAAAGATAGACACAAAATGCTGGAGTAACTCAGTGGACCAGGCAGCATCTCTGGAGAGAAGGAATGGAGTCGAGACCCTTCTTCAGACTTACCCGAAACGCCACCCATTCCTTCTCTCCAGAGATGCGGCCTGTCCCACTCCAGCATTTTGTGTCTACCTTCGGCCTTTCTGCGATGATCTGCAACTTGTCCTTTATTACTGAGGCACCTGCCCCGTGGCTTCGTATTCGTCTCAATGAACGGCTGTAGGATTACACAAAAATCTGGAGAAACTCAGCGGGTGCAGCAGCATCTAAGGAGCGCAGGAGATAGGCGACGTTTCGGGTCGAGACCCTTCTTCAGACCTGCTGACCTTCTTCATGCTGCAGCACCCGCTGAGTTTCTCCAGCTTTTTGTGTAACCCTCGATTCTCCAGCATCTGCAGTACCTTCTTTAACATGAACGGCTTTAGGACGCGGTTAAAGACCTGCCGGAGGGGCAAGTCTGGGCAGTGAGTGGGTTGTGTCCACGTGTGATGCTCCATCCACCCCCCGGGGCCGAGAGTGTGGGATTGTGAAGGAACTGCAGATGCTGGTTTGCACCGAAGATAGACACACACAAGAAGGGTCTCGACCCGAAACGTCGCCTATCTCCTTCGCTCCTTAGATGCTGCTGCACCCGCTGAGTTTCTCCAGCTTTTTGTGTAACCTAGAGACACACACAATGCTGGAGTAACTCCGAGGGACTGGCAGCATCTCTGGAGAGATGGGATGGGTGAGATTTCGTGTCGAGACCCTACTTCAGACTTCTCCAGAGATCCCGCTGAGTTTACTCCAGTAGTTGGTGTCTATCCCGGTGGCAGGGAGCCGGGCTTGGCCGACCCGCCGCCTCTACTTGCCGGTCAGTCGGGTGATCATCGCCCTCCGCCCGGAATGCAGCGGAGTTTTGCACCCAGTGAGTTGTCCAGCGCTCATGGTGGACGAGGGAGGACAGCAACAGGCCAGGTAAATGAATAGGAGCACATAAATGAGTCTAGCATTTCTTGTTTTTATGTTTTAATTTACAAGCCGCTTCACGCGAGGCAAGTTTTATTTTCAGTCCGAAGAAGGGTCTCGACCCGAAACGTCACCCATTCAACGATAGACACACACAAGCTGGAGTAACTCAGCGGGACAGGCCGCATCTCTAGAGGGAAGGGATGGGTGATGTTTAGATCCAAATGCTGGAGAATTTCAGCAGGTCGAGACCCTCCTGTCACCCATCCCTTCGCTCTATAGATGCTGCTGCACCCGCTGAGTTTCTCCGGAATTTTGTGTACGCTCGATTTTGCTGCATCTGCAGTTCCTTCTTTAACACTGCTGGAGTAATTCAGCGGGTCGAGATCCTGCTTCAGAAGACGAGCCCTCCCCCCCCCCCCCCCCCCGCACCCCCAACCACCTTCCACCTCAACTTACGCCTGGGCACCAAAGCAGCTCAAGAGGCGAACCCTGAGCTCCGTCTCCCAACAATCTGAACAACGGCTGCGGCCGGCCGGCACCCGGCATGGACTTCTCACCCCTCACACACTTTTACTCTCACCTAGTCCCATCTCACCTGCACTCAGACCGGAGCGTGGCAAGTGGGTTACTGACCCCGATCCCCTCCTTCACAATGCCAGACTGCCCAAACACTGTGAATGGAGCTCTCCCCCCACCCCGGGAACTACAGTATTTAAAAACATAAAGCAGAAAGAAATGCACTTACCACATTATTGGTACATTAAGTCCATTCTCCATTTGTTTGCTAAGACACTATTAAAATAATGGCAATCCATATTTGAACATCCCGCCAAGAAACTCGCGACGCGCATGCGCAGAAAGATGATGCACATGCGCAGTGCTGCAAAGGCAGAATTTCTGCTGCCTTCAGCTTCCATTGAATCTGACGGCTCAGGCAGCGCTGACGGCACGGGGGCTGCACAGAGCTTCCCGTGTTACAAGCGCTGCGGGTGAAAGGCACGGAGAATTATGTCTACCTAAGAGATCGATCTCTTTGACAGGCATAATTCTCCCATGCCTTTACTATTTATATTTAAAATTTGCCATTTCATAATTTTAGTCAGGGTAGGCAGTGCCTACCCTGCCGGCACGTGCCTGCATGATATGATTGAAGGACCAAGAAAGCGTGCCAAAATTGCTTCTGATCCCCCCTCCCCCCATTCATCCTGCGCTGGTCACCCCCACATCCATCCTGTACTGATCCCCCCCATTCAAAAATGGGGGGGGGGGGAGAAACAGTCTGAAGAAAGGTCTCGACCCGAAATATTGCCTATTTGCTTCGTTCCATAGTTGCCGCCTCACCTGCTGAGTTTCTCAGCACTTTTGTCTACTCCCATTCATTATGTACTGATCCCCTCCCAATCATCCTGTACAGATCCCCCCCATCCATCCATCCTGTACTGAGCCCCCCCACTCAACACCGCTGACATCCCCCGTGCTCTCCACTCACAATTTTACATACGTACTAATTCACCCGCCTCAACCCATCCATTCCGCACCGATTGCCTTCTCAACCCCCACCCGCCATCTATCCACCCCGCACTGATTCACCCACCCTCCCTGACCCCATTGTGCTGGAAATGTCTTCAGAGCGAACATTGACTATGTTTGATAACGGAATGCAATCAAATGTGTTTTAATTCCCAATGTTATTATTTGTTTCAGTCCATAAAAATTGATTAATTAAATTGTGAACACGTGAAACATTAAAACCACAGTGTTCGATTGTCACTGCTACCGTTGACACGTTATTACAGAATTCATGTTAACGGCAAATCAATGCTCTTAATATGGAAATCAGTGCTGTAGTTATTTAATGAGCAACTATAAGTTGGATTTATCCAGGTTTTACTTCTATAGTCGGTTATAAACATCATAAATTTTGTCGGGAGATATTTCAGTTAACATTTTAACCTTAGTTCTGAAGTGGGAATGATGGAAAAAGCATTTATCAATAATTTATTTTTAAATCTAGTGTGTACAAACTGGGTATCTTCATTGCTGTTCACAACACGTACATCTAATCTGAATGTATGGTAATGTGGCGTTTTGACCCCTTTAAACATGTTACCAAAAGAACATTTGCTGCAGTTAGGTCCTTTGGCCATCTTCTGTCAGTTAGTGTAATGTTTAACCTGTCAGATGGGCATAGTTGGTTTTAACAGCTATTATCATAAAAGTCCTTTAGAAATTTCCTTGTAACCTGTATATTTTGTTATGGATAAATTATGTGAGAAGCGAGAGTGTTTCTATACCAATAGCAATAATGACCCATGCTATGGCCATGTCATGGTAATTTTCGGTCCTTCACAGAAAACATGTCTGCATCAATCTGTAGTATGCATTGTTAAGTATATAAGTTGCCATGGTCCAGGATTTATTGACACAGGTTGATCATACGCTGAATAATCCAACCACATTTTTGTTTGGAAGTGGAAAGAACTAATAGAAATTGCATTAATTGCAATGTGGAAAAAGAGTTGAGATACTGTATTATAATTTTGCTGCATGTCATTGTGGTATATATCATGTCTTGATTGGTGAATATGTTTAGTTTGTGACTTTATTTGAAGCAGAAATAATATGTGAATGCTTCATTGAGCATAATTCCGACTAGTAACTACGCACTTCATCCAAGCACATTATCGCACGCGTCATGCAAGCCATCTTAAATGACCACCTACACCATCATTTGGCAACCTAAAAAGCTGCCAAGGTTGCCCGGCTGGCAACGGGGAAAAAAAAGTTAAGTGAGAGCCCTGTGTGCCACGTCTCTGTAAAACAGAGCACATAGCACCCTCTCAGTTTTCTCAGCTAGGCAAGACCAGGCCGGCTTTCAATAGCTGGATATTTATCCCCAGTATGCTGGGGAGTGGGGACCAGAAACCATGCCGTCTCACTTGTAGTCCAACTCATCTCCCACTTGACAACATTCGAATGAGTGTGGCACAAGCAAGTCCTTGTCAACCTGCAGTCCATGGAAGTCAGGATACACAAGAGACTACAGATGTAGAAATCTTGAGCAAATACACTGCTGGAGGAATTCAGCGGGTCAGGCAACATCTGCAGAAAGAATAGACAAACAGCCCAAACAAATCACTCAACTATTTCCCATCACAGATCTTCCTGACCCACTGAGTTCCTCAAGCAGTTTGTTTTCTAAATCAGGAGACAATTGTCCATTGGCTGGAATCATACTTAAATAAAGATGCTTTACGATTGCCAGGAACCAATCTTATCAACTCCAGACCACTGACGCTGATGTTTCTCAAAAGCAGGTGCCCCAGGCTCAACTACTTCAATCAATGAAGTGGGGATCAGTCTGAAGAAGGGTCTCGACCCGAAACATCGCCCATTCCTTCTCTCCAGAGATGCTGCATGTCCTGTTGAGTTACTCCAGCATTTTGTAAATATCCTGCCTCACCAACAGTCTGTCTCGTCCTTTTCATCTTGTTGGTTTTAGCATGTTTTAGTGTTATTTAGCTTTGCTTTATGTGGGGGGGGGGGGGGGGAAAGAGAAACTTTTTTAAACCTCTACCTCGACTGAGATGTAATTTTTTTTCGTATCGTATCTCTGTCCGCACTGCAGCCTGACATTGAGGAGCTGGCAGTCTCTTGCTGGATCGACTTTCGAAGCTCCAACCACGGGAGCCTGCGGACTTAACATCGTGAAACTGGAGGTCCCTGTTGGGGATCAACCTCGGAGTTCCAACCACGGGAGCCTGCGGACTTATCATCATGGAGCTCACGGCCCTGCTTAGGGACCGACTTCGGGAGTTCCAGGCCACAGGAGCTTCGACCGCACAGATCACGGGAGCTTCAATCGCCCCGTCTGCGGATGGTTCGACTGCCCTGACCTCTGGAGAATAAAGAAGGAAAATTAGACTTCATTGCCTTCCATCACAGTGAGGAATGTGGGGAATCTGGTGTGGTGGATGGTTGTTAGCCTTTATGTAATTGTGTCTTGTTGTTTTTTTTTAGTGTGGCTGTACAGTAATTCGAGTATCACTGTACCTTAATTGGTACACGTGACAATAAAACACCCTTTGATTGATACCCTATGAAGTACCCTAAATTGTAACCTCCTACTTTCCTGGGTGCAATCTACAGAACTGACAGTGCCGTGTACTATCTGGAGAATGCACTGCAGTTTTTCACTTTGGGTTCCTATGAAAGAACCTCCCCAACCGATTAACCTGCACGAAGTAGCAGTGCAGCAAGTACATGAACACCACTATTTGCATGTTCCTCCCCAAGTCACCCATTCCTTCTTTCCAGAGATGCTGCCGATCCCACTGAAATACTCCCACATTTAGTATCTTCAGTTTAAACCAGCATCTGCACTTCCTTCCTCCACAAAGAGGATATTTAGTTCTGAGTAGAACTACCACTTCAGATTCACTACAATGATCCAGGCAAAGAGAATGTATGTCACCACTTCCCTGATTCGTATCTTGTAGATCAAGGGTTCCAAATCTGGGGTAAATTTCACCTACCCAGTAAGTAAATTTGTTGATTCTGGATTTGTACATATTTTTTCTCATTGACGGACAGTGTTTGGTTCTGGTATACCATATCTGTTCATCATTAGTTGTTCATAAATAATGTAAAAAACATTATGTGTTATTAAAGTTGCCACGAGTAAATGTGATGAAAAAGTTTTTGGGAACTCTTGTTGTAGATGGTAGAATGGCCTTGGGGTGCCAGAAGCACTTATTGCAGCAAACACTGTCTCCAAGGCACTCTTGTAGCCACTCTGCTCATGTGGCCAGTCTAGTTGAGTTGAGTATCTGGTCCATAGTGACGACCCAACCTGGGGCTATTCACTGAGGGAGGCAGTGCTGGTTATGCCATTGAATATTAAGGGTATGTAGTTGAACTCTCTCTTGTTGGAGACGGCCATCCCCTGACATTTGCAATGAGAACCTAAGCACCAGTTTAGAATGCGTGCTTTGCCTGCTTCACTTGTTGAGGAACTGCAAAATGCTCAATTCTATTTATAATCATCCATAAATCTCATGATAGAATGAAAGTAATTGATGAAGTAGTCCAAGATGATTGTGCCTAAGACAATGCCCTGAAGAATTCCTGCAGCGATGCCTTGAGACTTGGATGACTGACATCTGACACCAGGGCTCGAAATTAGCGGTTGCCCGGGTGCCAATGACCACACAAAGTGCCGCCGGGCAACCTAAATGCCGAGTCATTTTGCCCGGCATGGCACTGCAGATACGGGTTTATACCGAAGATACACAAAAAACTGAAGTAACTCAGCGGGTCAGGCAGCATCTCTGGAGCAAAGGTACGTGACGTTTCGTGTTGGCGGCGGTAACAAGCTGTAGTACGGGGCAAAGATACTAGATGCGGCGTGACGGACGGTCGGAGTGAATGGCGTGCCCCGCACAGCTGCAGCGGCTCCATCTCCTCCTCCCTCACCCCGCCCGCAATGATAGTGGTCGCTGTTTGCCACTCTGCCATATCCGCTTTTAAAACAAACCCTCCCGCACGCCGAGGCTGGGAGGGAGGGAGGAAGGGGGGAGGCCTCCTTTCGCTGTGAAGCAGCTGCACCGCTCGGCCCGCACCTTCCTGTTGGCTGGCAGAGGAGGGGAGGCGGTGGCGAGGAGATCCCAACTGACTCCCCCTTTGGCGGCAGCACTTAGCGGTGGACAGGGGCGGCCAATGCAGCGGGACGATGATGCCGTCCCTGTCCGATGATCGCTGACCTTCCTTCCTCCCCACCCTCTCTCTCTTGTACGCCCCCCTCCACCCTCCTTATCCTGAGACCCCTCCTCTCCATCCCGCACTGATCCCCATTCCCCACTGACCTCCTCCCCCTCCCCCCCCCCCCCATTCATCCTGTACTGAACCACCCATTCATCCTGCGCTGACCACCCCCCCCCCATTCATCCTGGACCTGTACCCCCCGATCAAGAAGAATGGGGGGGGGGGGGGTCAGCCTGATGAAACTTCTCGACCCGAAACGTTGCCGATTTCTTTCGCTCCATAGATGCTGCCTCATCCGCTGAGCTTCTCCAGAATTTTTGTCTAGCCCCATTCATCCTGTACTGATCCCCCCCATCCATCCTGCACAGTTTCCCCCCCCGTCCATCTCGTACTGATCCCCCACCATTCAACCCCTGACATCCCCCTCGCTCTCCCCTCACAATTTTATCTACTCCAACACGCACTAATTCCCCTGCCTCAATCCATCCATTCCACACCAATTGCCTTCTCAACCCCCCCAACCCTCCCCCATCTATCCATCCCGCACTGATTCACACCCCCCCCCCCCCCCCAACTCCGCTGGAAATGTCTTCAGAGCGAACATTGACTGTGTTTGATAACAGAATGCAATCAAATGTGTTTTAATTCCCAATGTTATTATTTGTTTTAATCCATAAAGATGGATTAATTAAATTGTGAACTCGTGAAACATTAGAACCGCAGTGTTGGATTGTCACTGCTACCGTTAACACGTTATTACAGAATTCATTTTAACGGCAAATCAATGCTCTTAATATGGAGTATCAGTACTGTAGTTATTTAATGAGCAAATTCACAACTATACTTTGGATTTATCCAGGTTTTACTTCTACAGTCGGTCATATACATCACAAATTTGGTCAAAAGATATTTCAGTTGACATTTTAATGTTAATTCTGAAGTGGGATTGATGGAAACAGTATTTATCAATAATTTTTTTTTAATTTTTTTTTTTAAATCGGGTGCGTACAAACTGGGTATCTTCATTGCTGTTCACAGCACATACATCAAATCTGAATGTCCGGTAATATGGTGTTTTGACACCTTTTTTCACCTTTAAACATATTACGAAAAGAATATTTGCTGCAGTTATGTCCTTTGGCCATTTCTTGTCAGTTAGTGTAATGTTTAACGTGTCAGATGGGTATAGTCGGTTTTAACAGCTATTGCAACCTTCACGTGGTCCACCCCGTTTTGACTAATGCAATCAACTCGACGTGCACAAACGGAAGATCAAATAGAACAAGTTGTCCAACAACTTTAGGCTGTGCACGCCACACGAGAGAAGAAGAGCTATTATCATAAAATGCCGTTAGAAATTTCCTTGCAACTTGAATATTTTGTTGTGGATAAATTATGTGGGAAGCGAGTGTTTCTGTACCAAAAGCAATAACGACCCATGCTCACAATAATTTTCGGTCCTTCACAGAAAACATGCTTGCATCAATCTGTAGTGTGCATGATTAAGCATATATGTTACCATGGTCCAGGTTTTATTGACACAGGTTGATCATACGTTGAATAATCCAGGCACATTTTTGTTTGGAAGTGGCAAGAAATAAAGACTTGAGATACTGTTTTATAATTTTGCTGCATGTCATTGTGGTATACAACACAGTAAAGGACACCTCCAGGACGGGGATATCCAGTACCTGCACTGTGATCCCAGCAGGTCGCACGTGGAGCCGAATGGAACTGCTCAACATTGGACGTGGCTGCGAGAAACTGGCTGGTGAGTACTACAGTACCCTCACCAAAATCCCGATGGAGCTTGGCAGAACAGCCTCCTGGATCACCACCGCGGAGGGTAGGAGACGGAAAATGCGCTGGGAGAGGAAGCAGAAACGTGGAAGGCGAGCGGGGGTGCAGGACAGGCTACGGAGGGCCCCACAAAGACCATCACTACCAAGCGTCTTTTTCGCGAATGTCCGGTCACTCACCAACAAGCTGGATGAGGTGAGGCTCTGGAGCAACACCCAGCGATCCCTGAAAGACTGCTGTGTGCTGATCTTCACAGAGACCTGGCTCGGCGCGCTTGTTCCCGACGGGGCTGTGGACCTAACCAACCGGTCACTGCATCGTGCTGATAGAACAAAGGACTCCGGTAAGAGCAAGGGCGGAAGGATCTGCATCTATATCAACAAGGACTGGTGCACCAACCACACTGCAGTAGAGCGCTACTGTTCCCCAGACCTGGAATACCTACTGCTTAAATGTAGGCCATTTTACCTGCCTCAGGAGTTTACTGTGGTTATCATCATGGCCATATACATCCCACCACAGGCTAATGCTAACCTAGCGCTGGCACAGCTGCACTCGGCCATCAGCAAGCAGCAGGATGCTCACTCCGACGGTGCCTTCATTGTTGCAGGGGACTTTAACCAGGTGGACCTACGAGCTGCACTCCGCAAATTCCACCAGCATGTGCAGTGCCCTACCAGGGGCTCAAACACGCTGGATAAAGTGTACACCAACATCAAGGATGCATGCAGAGCCCTCCCCTGTCCATCCCTGGGAAAATCCGATCACCTCTCAGTGTTTCTACTGCCTGCATACAAACCCCCCATCTGCAAAACCAAACCTGCAATAAATACGGTCAAAATATGGCCCGAGGATGCCACCCTACAACTCCAGGAGTGCTTTGATCGCACCGACTGGGACCTGTTTGCACAACAGGCTACCAGTGGTACAGAGGTAGACTTGGAGTACACATCCACTGTGCTCTCACACATCAACTGCTGTGTGGAGTTTGTCACAGTGGACAAGGAAATAAAGATGTTCCCAAACGGCAAACCGTGGATGAACAAGGAGGTTCAGAATCTGCTAAGGGCACGTAACATTGCCTTTAAATCCAGGGACACTTCTGCCTACAGTGCTGCCAGGTCAAACCTGAACAAAGGCATAAAAAAGGCCAAAGACATCCACAGGTAAAGGGTGGAAGACCACTTCAACATCGCGGACACCAGAAGCATGTGGCAGGGTGTCAGGGACATCACTGACTACAAGAGCAGCCCAGTCTGCCCCCACAGTGATATCACACTGGCCAATGAATTAAACACCTTCTTTGCCCGCTTCGAAACTGGCAGCACCACCAGGAGAGGAACAACCCCGGCTAGGGCGGAGGGACAGGCCTTAACACTGAGCACCCAGTAGGTACAGTGCGCTCTGCTTAGGATCAATTCACACAAGGCTGCAGGCCCGGATGGAGTCCAGGGTAGGGTACTAAAGGACTGTGCTGTACAGCTGGCAGAGGTATTTACGAGGATCTTCAACCTGTCTCTATCTCTGGCAATGGTCCCCAAGTGCCTGAAGACAGCGACCATAGTGCCGGTGCCAAAACAGTCTAAAGTCACCATCCTGAATGACTACCGCCCGGTTGCCCTAACTCCAATACCAATGAAGTGCTTTGAAAGGCTGGTCCTCTCCCACATCAAATCCAGCATCCCTGCATCATTGGACTCTCATCAATTTACATACAGGGCAAATAGATCCACAGAGGATGCCATCTCTGTGGCTCTTCACACTGTCCTGACCCACCTGGAAAGACAGGGCACCTAAGTGAGGATGCTCTTCATTGACTATAGCTCTGCCTTCAATACGGTCATCCCCACCAAGCTCACCACCAAACTCCACCAGCTAGGCTTCAGCTCACTGATATGCGATTGGATCCTGAATGTTCTGACGGAGGGACCGCAGGCAGTGAGACTGGGGCCGCACCTGTCCTCCACTATCACCCTGAGCACCGGTACACCACAGGGCTGTGTACTGAGCCCCATGCTCTACTCCCTCTTCACCCACGACCGTGTCCCTGCATTTGACAACAACACCATTGTCAAGTTTGCAGACGACACAACGGTGATCGGGCTGATCACCAACGGTGATGAAACAAACTACAGAGCAGAGGTGCAGAACCTGGCGGACTGGTGCTCACGGAACAACTTGTCGCTTAACACCAAGACCAAGGAACTGATTATCGACTTTAGAAGGTCACAGAATGGGGAATACGCCCCGATCTCCATCTACGGAGACAGTGTGGAGAGAGTGTCCAGCTTCAAGTTTCTGGGCACTCGCATCTCAGAAAACCTCACATGGTCCACCAACACCACTGCGCTGGTCAAAAAGGCACAGCAACGACTGTTCTTCCTAAGAACATTGAAACGGACCGGTCTGCCCCAACAGCTGCTGACGACCTTCTACCGCTGCACCACAGAGAGCATACTAACGTATGGCATCTCTGTGTGGTATCTCAGCTGCACGGAGGCAGAGAGGAGAGCTCTTCAGCGTGTTGTCCACAGAGTGCAACAGATTATTGGGACACCGCTACCGGCCTTGGAGGGCATCTATAACACACGGTGCCTCAGGAAGGCAGTCAGCATACATAAAGACTCCTCTCACCCTTGTAATGGACTGTTTGAACTACTCCCTTCCGGCAGACGTTACAAGGCCTTCTACGCCCGCACTACCAGACTAAGGAACAGCTCCATTCCCAGAGCTATAGCGGCTCTGAACCGGCCCTGCTGAGTACTCCCCCACCCCCATGAACTGTCTCCCTCGGCCTCGCACTTTAGTCTGTGTTGATGTTACTGGTCAAATGTTCATTTTTACAAACCTTGTTCTCGGGGGTTGCAAACCAAAATCTCGAAGTTGCAAACCAAATCTCGTTGCACTTATGTGTAATGACAATAAAATATATTATTATTATCATCATGTCTTGATTGGTGCATATGTTTAGTTTGTGACTTTATTTGAAGCAGAAATAATATGTGAATGCTTCATTGAGCATAATTCCGACAGGCAACTACGCACTTCGTCCAAGCACATTATTGCACGCGTCATGCAAGCAGTCTTAAATGACCATCTAAACTGTCATTTGGCAACCTAAAAAGCTGCCACGGTTGCCTGGCTGACAACAGGGAAAAAAAGTTAAGTGAGAACCCTGGACATCTGCCATAACCGATGTCATTTCGATGAGATACAACTCCAACCAACTGACTGTTTTCCCTGTAATGACCCATTGAATTCATTTTACCAGGGCAACCTGACGGTCCACTCGGTTAAATATTACCTTAATGCCAGGGCCATCACTGTCATCTCTTGGTGAGACCAAGCGCAGACTCGCCGATCGTTTAGTTGAACACCTCCGCTCAGTCTGCCTAAACCTACCTGATCTCCCGGTTGCTAAACACTTTAACCCCCCTTCCCATTTCCACACTGACCTTTCATTCCTGGGCCTCCTCTATTGTCAGAGTGAGGCCCAGCACAAATTGGAAGAACAGCACCTTGTATATCGTTTGGGCAGCTTACACCCCAGCAGTATTGAATATTGACTTCTCTAACTTCATGGAAACATTGCTTTCCCTCTCTCTTTCCACCCCAGTTCTCTGACCAGTCTGACTGTCCCTGATTACATTTTATCAATTTGCTTTGTTGTTACCTTCCCCTAGGCTAACAATGATCTGCACTTTCCTTGAGATCCATCCCCTTTGATGTCTCGTTCTAACAGCGTACACTTCCGCACCTCTGTATCTCCCCCGACTCAGTCTGAAGAAGGGTCTCAACCCAAAACGTCACCCATTCCTTCTCTCTAGAGATGCTGCTTGTCCCGCTGAGTTACTCCAGCATTTTGTGCCTCACTTGTCTACTCTCACCTCTTTACTGGCATTCAGCTCTGATACATCTATAGCTAAGATGATGCCTGGAGTCGTGTGGCCCTGAAAGCCACTGTGCATAAGCGAGTAGGTTATTGGTGATGCTGAACAAAACTATTGATGATAGCTTCTATCATTATGCTGACATTGCAGAATTAAGATTGGGCAGTCATTTGCCAGATGTGCTTGTTTTGTTAGATGGATGTCAATTTCATGACTGTACTGAGCAGCTTCACTGGAGGCACAGCTAGTTCGACAGTGGTCTTCAGTACTACAGCTGAGATATAGTTTGGCTCAAAAGGTTTTAGCAATATCAAGTCCTCTTGAAGGACTCAGAGGAAGAAGGGTCCTAACACGAAACGTCACCTATCCATGCTCTCCAGAGATACTGCCTGACCCAGTTACTCCAGCACTTTGTGTCCTTTGCAACTTGCTTCTGCAGTTCCTTGTTTCTACCTCAAGTCCTCAGTTATTTCTTGATATCTTCTGAAGATAATCCAATTTATTGGACACCACCTTCTATGACGGCAGGGATTTCTGTAGGAAGCTAACTTGGATGATCTGTTTTTCAATTTTGGTTGAATGCTGTGCAAATGTTCTTGTAACTTCCTCCCAATTCTCATCTTATAGTCCACAACTTTATCATGACTACATATGATTACACTGCAGAGCTTGGATCTAAATATCTGAAATGGCTACCATCGCCAAACCCTCCACTATCAACACCCAGTTAGTCCCCATAGACCAGAATTTTTACTGAATAGACAATGGACATCACCAGGGTACAAGAGACACTGGTGTGGTCCTGACTTTGGGTGCTACCGGCATGGAGTTTGCACATTCTCCCTGTGACCAACATGGTTTCCCTGGGTGCTCTGGTTTCCTCCCACATCCCAAAGAAGTGCAGATTTTGATTAGCACATGTGTGAGAGGTTATGGGGAGAAGGCAGGAGAATGGGGTTAGGAGGGAGAGATAGATCAGTCATAATTGAATGGTGGAGTATAGTTGATGGGCCAAATGGCCTAATTCCACTCCTAACACTTATGACCTTATGAGATTTGAGGTTAATTGGTATCTGTAAATTACTCCAAGTGTTGGGAGTGGATGCAAAAGTGTGAGAACATGGAAATAGTGTGAATCGGTGATCGGCGTAAATTCGATGTGTCGAAGGCCTGTTTCCATGCTATACCTTTCAATTAATCAAAACTGTAGATTGGTTATTGCATGTGAACCAATCAGACTAATGCATTAACATTAACTCCACCATACTGTACACTTTATATTAACACTCACTTCCCATATTACGTAGTTACACTGGTGGTCGTGATGAACTAACAACGTTATGTACTGCACCACCATAATTGATGGTTAAAGCTGACTTTGAACACCAAACTGTCTGTACAGTTCTTTATATGTTTACATGTTCTTAACATGTTTACATGGTGTCAGAATAGCTGGAGGGTACCCATTCCGTCTGTTTAGCGGGTTTTATTTGCATTTTATTAGTTTTGTTCTTTTCTACGATGGCTCACTCGTGCCGCAAACCAACCCAGCTCATCTTTGATGAACACTACATCAATATCGTCCATCGCAATGATCCTGATGAAGTCAAGGCATCGCTCCTGCTCAACCTGGCTGGACCTGAGGCTATGATCCATGCGCAAACCTTCAACTTTGCCCCAGCTGTGCTTGACGGGAATGGCCAGATGGTGGTCCCAGCTGAGAGGATGGCCAGGTGGTGGTCCCAGCTGAGAGGATGTGCAACCCTAATGTGCTGCTACGTAAATTCCGTGAGTTTTGTGACCTACCATCTAACTGCATTCTGGAGAGGGCAAAGTTCTTTACATGGCAACAGTGTCCCGATGAACCTGTGGAACGTTTCATTTGTGATTTGAAGTACATGGCCCCGAGATGTCGCTTTGGTGAAATAACTAATGAGTTAATACGCAAGAAAACCGTTAGCGGCATGTCTGATCGGAAGCTCAGAACAGAGCTACTCCGAAATGCTGACCTAACTCTTGAACAGGCTGTGTACGCCTGCCGTATGTCGGAGGTTGTAGCCCCACTGGATGATCAGCTTGATGCTAAGAAACATGATGTGAATCTGACCGGTAATCGACTATTTCCATAACAGGGGTCGCCAGTTTTGTCTGGCAATCGGCAAATCATGCTATGACTGTACGAAAATGAATCACTTTGCCCCATGTTGTCGCTCTCGTGGGAACACTAGTGCAAATTCAAAGTCTAATCTACACCTGCTACAGCAAGACCCAACAGTCTCCGACTCCCATGAACAGTTCGAAGCCGTCCACGAGAATGATTCAATTATCTCAGGCGATAGTTCTGCTGTGCACTCTCCTCCGCACATCTGGTAAGCCCATGGACCCTGCTGTTACTGTGCACATCAATAACAAGTCTGTTCTTGCTAAAGAGGACACGGGGGCGCGCGTGAATGTAATGTCCCTGAAGGTCTACAACAAGATAAGAAATAATGATACCTTGATTAAGGATGGCTCGACATTGCATGCCTACGGGGGGGGGGAGGTTCTGCACCCTCTCGGAAAAGCTGATTTCAAGTGTGTAGTGGACACCGTCACAAAAAACCTGATTTTCTACATCGTGAAATCAAACTGAAACTTTGTTGGGAATCCATGCGTGCCACAACTTGGATCTAGTGTCCTTCGGACGTGCTGTTCACAAGCTATGCCTATCTGACAAACCGACACAACTACTCCTGTCCCTCTATCAGGATTTGTTCTATGACAAATTGAGCAAGTTGCCGATGACTTACAAGATCACTATTGACCCCACTGTTGTTCCAGTAGTCCGTGCCCATCACCGCATACCCTATGCCATGCGTGACAGAATTCAAGCTGAATTGAGACACATGGTGTCCATGGGGGTACTGGCTAAAATAAGTGAACCCACAGACTGGGTCTCCACCATGGTTGTTACAAAAAATGTGTGCATTAACCCAAGAGACCAGAACACCGCTATTAAACGCCCGCACTATCCGATGAGAACCATCAAGGACGTTGCAGTTCAAATCGGTCGTGCAATAGGTTTCTCAGTACTAGATGCCAAGAGCTCGTTTTGGCAGATATCTCTAGATGACGCGTCCTCCAACCTTACTACATTTGCCACACCATTTGGCAGACTCAAGTTCCTCAGAATGCCATTTGGAATTAACTCGGCCAGCGAGGTCTTTCAGAGAGCTATGGAACAGCTGTTCGTGGGCTACCCATGTGCTATCATCATTGATGACATTCTGGTGTACGGCCCCATGAATTAGCAGAGCGCAATTCTAATTATTCTGAACAGGGCACGAGAAATTAACCTAAAGTTCAACCCCATGAAGTGCAAGTTTCGTGTCTCAGAGGTTACCCACGTCGGACATGTGTTCACCAGCGAAGGGTTAAAACCGGACCCTAAGAAGACTGCAGCCATCAGTGAAATGCCTGCCCCCACGGACATCCACAACCTTCAGCGTTTTCTGGGTATGGTTAACTATCTGGGCAAATTCATACTCAACCTCAGAGAAATTATCTCGCCACTGAGACAGCACACTCACAAGGACACTGCCTGGACCTGGTACCAGCAACACCAGCAAGTATTCGACTCCTTAAAACTTCAGCTTGCCAGCGCCCCCACCTTGATGCATTTCGATCTCAAGCTGCCAGTCACTATCATCTGCGATGCCTCGCAGTACGGTTTAGGCGCAGCCTGCCTGCAAACACCACCCGACATCACCGTGTTACCCGTTTCATACGCCTCTCGCACCATGACAGAGACCCGGGCAGCGCTATGCCCACATTGAGAAGGAGCAGCTAGCTGTCATTTTTGCATGTTCCAAATTTAGAGACTTTATCTTTGGGGAAACTGACCACCAACCCCTGGTCACCATCCTGAACAAGCCTATTCATTCATCGCCTGCACATTTGCAGCGCATGATGATGCAGCTCCAGCGTTTTGATTTCCATATTGTTTACAAAAAGGGCAAAGATATGCTCATTGCCGACACTCACTCTCGAGCGCCACTGGCATCCTGCGAACAACATCACTTCAAGTGCGACGAGCTTGCTGCACATAAAGTCGACTTCGTTCATATGGAACGACTGCATCGCCTGGCGGAACACATCAGCTGGCAGAACGCTACAGCTGCTCTCCTCCATTATCAAGAGTGGTTGGCCTGCAAAACAATCCAACACTCCACTGGATATACAGCCATTCTTCTTAGTTCGCGATGAACTAGTGTTACAGGACGGGATCATTGTCAAGGGTCACAAAGTTGTGATTCCCTCATCCCTGCATTATGAATAGTACAAAGAAGTCCACAGCGGCCACCCTGGTACTGAGGCTACGCTGGCCCAAAGCATGTTTTACTGGCCAGGAATGACCAAATGCATACGTGAAAAAACGGCACCCTGTCCCATTTGCAACAGTCTGGCTCCCCACCAACAGAAACAGCCTCTCCTGCAACAACCCGCTCCAGAACTACCTTGGTCATCCGTCGCTGCTGATATTTTTGAAGAGCATGGTAAACACTACCTAGTTCTGGTCGATTCCTATTCCAATTGGTTTGAACTTGACCTGCTGCCGACCATTACGTCTGAGATGGTTATACAAAAACTTCAGAGACATTTATCTGTGCACCGAATACCAGTTCGACTGCAAACTGACAACTGAAGCCAGTTTACCAGCCAGGCATTTAAAAACTTTGCCAGACTTTGGAACTTTCAGCATGTGACCAGCAGCCCCGAATACCCCCAATCCAACGGCCTCACTGAGCGAGCTGTCAGGAGCACAAAACAGTTAATGGAACTTTCGCATCTGGCCAATTCCGACGTAGACCTGGATTTGTTAAACCTGAAAAACATTTCCAGTGATGGGGTTCTAGGCTCTCCCGCCCAGCGGCTGATGTCTCGCACGACACGGACCCAGCTCCACATCGCCCAGCAACTGCTGAAACCACAGGTGCTCAAACCAGCTGCGGTCCAGAAGCGCATCCACGAGAAACACGATGTCCAGAAGCGCTCCTAGGACAAGTCTAGCAAACCACTCGTTCCAACCAAGGAACCTCGTTCCTACCTTGTCAACGTCGATGGTGTTCTGTATCGGCGCAGCCGTCAACATCTACTGCTCGTGAATGAACCGCGACCATCTCCTTCCGGTCCTTGCGCACCGCCGTTGGTTTTTCAGGCGCCTGCTGCTGTTGTCGGTCCCAGACCCCCTGACCCCCGCATGTTTTCCCCGTGTCGCTCGGTTCCCTCATCCCCGAGGCCTCTAGTCATTCCCAGTGCCCCAAGTCCTGCAAGCGCGCCCACTCGTTTCTCTCCAGGCTGCCTGGCTGCGTTTTCCTTCTCGGATTCTCCACCACCCAGCCCTACTAACTTTTCTGGAACGGAGCAAGATGGGGTTTCTCCGTACGTGTTCGGGACGGGTTAGCAGACCGCCTGACCGGTACGGCGAGTATATTAACCGCATATGTTTTAACAACTGATGAATAGCTTTTCTCTCTATGGGGAAGGATGTAGATTGGTTATTGCATGTGAACCAATCAGAGTCATGCATTAACATTAACTCCACCTTTCTGTACAACTTTATATTAACACTCACTTCCCATATACGTAGTTGCACTGGTGGTAGAGGTGAACTAACAACATTATGTACTGCACCACCATGATTGATGATTAAAACGGACTTTGAACACCAAACCGTGTCTGTACTGTTCTTTATATGTTTACATGTTCTTAACATGTTTACAAAAACTATTGCTCCAATATAAATAAAAACGGAGTATTCCACAGCTACTCCCTACTCTCTAAAGCTATTGCACCAATTCGAAGACACGTCAGAAAAATGATTAAACGCTCTTCATTAAAACAAGTACAACTCTTAACTGCACAAAAAGTTTGCTTGAAACCATAAAACACAATTACTCCAAGCAGCTGATGGTGTATTGTGACTACAATGTGCACTATAAAGTTGTGCAGAATGGAAACAAGTATTTCTGCCCATCCTGCCTGCAAAAAAACATCAACCCATTTACACAATTCAACTTTAATACCATTATTTTCACTCTCCTCACATTTATCAGCTTCCCCTGTATTCTACTGATCACAAATAACCACGAAGCAGTGCTTCTGCTAGTTGTGCCAATGCATCAACGCGCCAACCCATCTACAGCATACAATGCAATAAGTCACCAAAGTGCCTTTGACCATGTCCAACAAATCAGTTACATCCACCGCCGAATGAAAACACCATCACTGCAAGTTCCAATTCATAAGGTCATAAGGGATATGTATAGAATTTGGCCATTCGGCCCATTGTCTACTCCGCCATTCAATCATGGCTAGGATCTACCTCTCCCTCTTGAACCCCCCTTCTGCCTTCTCATAACCTCTGAAACCTGTACTAATCAAGAGTACCTGTACAATTCATATCACAAACCATCCAATCTTGATAAAAGTTTATTCACTGAGTCTGGGTCAAAATCCCTACCTTTACATGAACTACAGTGGTTTGACACTCATCACCAATGTCTTCTCAAGGACTGTCATGGATGGATATTACCAACTGCACAAGATGAATGAATTTAAAAAAAAAACTATTTTATTAACTCTGAAGTTCAGTGACAATTTCTCTGAAGTTGCACATTTTTCAATTAATTGCATAGTCTCAGCATAATGAAGGAGGTACGCACAAAGCATTCTGCCAGGATTTCCATCCCGCTTCTTTATTGCTACTGGGTCAAAATCTACAACCACAGTACTCTGACAGCTTTAGAAGACCCAACTGTCTTCTCAAGTTTATTCAATAAATCTATAACTTAATGACAAAAGAGGCATACTTTGGTACGAACAGGGTTCCATTGCCATTATGTCATAATCTACTCAAGTTTACCTTTCAGATTGAAATGCTGCATTTAATTATTAGGAAGACTTAAAATGCAATTTACCAAGAACAAAAAGATCGCAATTCATTTAATTCAATTTGCGAAACAAGAAGGATGAGCACAAAGCCACAAGCCAGTGTGTTCAAAGACTGAGAACACTGCGACTGCAACCATAGATGCCAATTCTTCCCAATTCCTTAAAAACTATCAAGACTCCAAGTGCTATTATTACATACAAATAACATTTAGTAAAAACAAAAATGGTGGTAGATATATAATGAAGTTTAAAATTAGATTAACAGGCTACATTATACATTCTTTGCTTAGAATAGAATACAGTGCAAAACAAATTGTTCACAACATATCAAGGTGCATCAGTTATTACTAAATCTATCTTTAAAGACATTTTTCACAAGTATAGCATGAAAGATAGACAGAACATTATCACAAGAAGCAACTTCCACCTTAGAGGAAGCAATAGTTAAATGAAACAGAGTTTTATATCTTTGAGGTGAATACATAAGGTTTCATGTATAATGAAAGTATGGCAAAGGGCAGCTGTTGCAAGAGACTTCAAAGCATTAATACCCCAACAAAGCTTATTTATAATAGTAATCAACGTCTTCAAAAGAGAACGTTTACAACTAAAGCATATTTTTCATCATAAAATGAGGATTGCAATCAATCCAACAGCAGGTGGCAAATTTATTATAAATTGACAACTTGTTAACCAGTTTGCCATCTTTGGACTTTAGAGGCACAGCGCAGAAACAGGCCCTTCAGCACACCGAGTCTTCGCTGACCAATAATCACACCATACAGTAGCACTATCCTACACAATAGGGATCATTTACAATTGTTTTTACCAAAGCCAGTTAACCTACAAACTTGTGCGTCTTTGAAGTGTGGGAGGAAACCGGAGCGCCGGGAGAAAGCCCATGTAGTCGCTGGGAGAAAATACAAACTCTGTATAGACAGCACCCAGAGTCAGAATTGAACTCTGGTTTCTGGTGCAGAAAGACAGGAACTCTACCAATGCGCCACCACACTTTTATGTGAACACTTTTTCCTTTCAAAACACACATTTTGAACATACAATTTCTTAAGCATTCACCTTAACCTCCTATGTTCCCATGTTCAGCGTAACCTGATTGGGGGGAACCGTAAAGTTTATAAAACAGCCAAGCAGAATTTAAGATTCCATATTTTCCTTACATCCGATTGATAAATACCTTCCTTTTGCTCCAACGCACTATATTTTACAGAAGTCATCTGAAAAATTTGCAAACTCAATTTTCTTTCAATTATCAGAGTAAATGCAGTCATCCATTTGACTGTATTGTCGACATACTCAATGGAAGGGAAGACTAATTCTGTGGCCACAAATATTTGGTGAGAAATTAACTAATTTAAGGACATCAATTGCATTATATTGTGAACACTTTCTAATATTTCAAACATGCAGACCTTTTGTGGCCAAGAACGTGCTTAATGTATCCAACTATTATTCCAGAATTACTCATGAATACTCAAAATGCACATTTACAGGCATACAACAAAACAATGCACTCATTGGTTCTTTTATCTATTAACATAAATGAGTTGGGTTCCAGAAAACATCTCAAGGTGGTGTAAGGAACAAAGTTTTATTACGAATTATGGGGTTTATGATTAGTTTCCTTAGAGAGTCAGAGAGTTACTCACATGAAAACACATTCAATCCATGGTATTGGCATTGACCACCAACAACCCATTCAATCTAAAGGATCCCGACCCGAAACCAACCTATCCAAACTTTCAACAGATGCTGTCTGATCTGCTGAATTATTCCAGCACTTTTGTTTGAGATTCCAGCATCTGAAGTTCCTCCTGTCTCCATCGATTTACTCAAAATTTTACATTAATCCCACATTCTACTTAACTCCTCCCAGAATCTACCACTCAACTATAAACTCCAGGGAGGGGAGAGGGGAGAGATTAACAATAGCCGAGTAACCTATCATACCACACATTTTTGGGATAGGAGAGGAAACACACGCAATTTACATGGATACGTGCAAACTCCACAACGCCCCTCACCCAAGGTCAGGATTGAACACTGAACTCGTGTTACGAGGCAGCAGCAACTAACTATGCCACCGTATTTTGTGCCATGATTTTTTTTTCTGAATCAAACGTGTACGGGAACAACCCCTATCCTTACTTTGCAGTGGAGAGTTATTTCACTTTAAACACTAGACTTCCACGAGCTTCTGCATCGCCGTTCCCCGACATCTCGCAGCTCTTTCCATTGTTTCCGGTCCAAGCGCCACCGGCTTTCAAATAAAAACTTTCGTCTTTTTATTTAAAAACAGTTTTTTGAATCTCGTAACAATCTTCCGTTCCACGTGTACTTTTGTGCTGTTTTGACGCACTTCTCCGCCCAGCTGGACAATCCGATTCATCGCGCTTGCATCACGTCGCTTAGCCAAGCGCACACACACACACACACAACTGTGATGGCACAATGTCCGACATTACCGTTTGCATGACCACGCTTACGCAAAAGCCAGCACCGTGTTGTCTGCAAAAACGCCAATGGGATTGTGTGTAGGAAGGAACTGTGCCGATGCTGGTTTACACCGAAGATTGACACAAAATGCAGAAGGAGAAGGAGCGGGTGACGTCTCTTCAACCCTTCTTCAGACTCACAAGTATTCGTCAGACGAGTTTGAAGAACGGCCTCGACCAGAAACTTCACCCATTGCTTCTCTCCAGATTTGCTGCCTGACCCGCGGAGTTACTCCAGCATTTTGTGCCTCTCTCCGATAATGGAATTGAGCGACAGGAATACAAGACATCTAACATACAAGTTTTCCCAAGATCTTTGAGCCATGCAATTCTACAAATAGAAAGAAATCTCCAGTGCCTCAACCACTGCCAATGCACATTTGACATGTAGAATCTAAACGGAGATGATGTTAAACGGACTGCAACGATCTATCAATGGGGTAAAGGATAATGGAAGAGTTTTGCGGTATTTTAGTACGAAGAATCTCATGTCGATTGTGTCAAAGTGGCTCCATCTTTCATACATTTTGCAATGCATTGTGTTCTATTTCGCTGATGCAAAATGAATGGGAAGATAATTCCAACCTTCTAATTGTTAGCCGGGAATCAGCTGCACAATAAATCTCAGATTTCTTTTGCCTGGGGATGCGGAACAGAAATGCATGCAGTTTGCACACATGTTCACACAACAGCGCGTTGTACACAAACCCATGTGCATCAACACGAACATAAACACGTGCACTACAAATATCTATCGATCTCTCTTTCTCATGAGAGGGAGAGAGATGTACTTACATATATATATACACACACACACACATATCTATACATTTATATCTATAAACAACAAAACTGAAAATGCTGGAAATAGCAGGACGGGCCGCGTCTGTGGAGAGGGGAAACAGTCAACGCTTTAGTTCGATGACCCTTCGGTGTTTTGAACTGTTAGGACGACCTCATCTTCGACTTGAAAGATTAATCTGCTCCCCTTCCCCACAGACACGGCGCGATCTGCTGTATTCCCGGCATTTTCAGTTTTTATATTAATTTCCCAACATCTGCAGCTTTTAATTTGATTTTTGTAAATATACACATACGTGCGTGCACATGCGCACTATATATATATGTATATATATATGTATATACACACACACACATATACAGAGAGATAAACGCGCATACTTATACGCAAGTGGACGCACAATTTGCAAATATATGCGTTGCAAACATTAGTCGTAGCCCAATGTTGCAGCGGCTGCGTGCGGGTGCAAACCCGCAGGTTCATTCATCTACACACATACTTATAAGCAAGTGGAGCACAATTTTCAAATATATTACACAATTATTAAACATCAGCTACGGTGTGCGGCTATTGCAAGAGCTCTGCATTGGGGCAAACCCGCGGACTCATTCCTCCACACATATCTATACTTATGAGCAAGTAGATTCACCATTTGCAAATAGATACATTGCACAAATATTAAACATCAGCTATGGTGTGCGGCTGTTGCAGGGGGGTGTGCACGGGTGCAAACACGCGGGCTCATTCCTCCACACACACTCACGTATACTTATGAGCAAATGAATGCACAATTTGCAAATATATACATTGCACAAATATTAGGCATCAGCTATGGTCTGAGAATGTTGCAGGGGATGTGTACGGGTACAAACCAGCGGGCTCATTCCTCCACACACACACACGCGCAAGTGAATGCACAATTTGCAAACATATACATTGCACAAATATCAAACATCGGTTATGGTGCGCGGCTGTTGCAGGGGTGCAAACCAACTGGCTCATTCCTCCACACAACCACACACACTATCCCAGCGCAATGTGGCACCAAGTTTACAAACAGAGAGTTGCTCGGCGCGCAGGCGCAGCTCGCGCCGGTAGCTGTCAGCCCGGGCCGGGGCCAGGCGCGCAGGCGCAGTGCCGCCGGTTGCAGCCGGGCCGGGACAGGAGCCCGAGCCCCCCGCCCGCCTGTCCGCCCCCCTCCAAACAAAAAACCACTCGCCCGTCAATACCTGCACCCGCCGGCTCCGTTTTCAAACCACCCCCGCGGCTCAAGCTCCGCTAGCTCGACATACACCTCAACAGCCGGCCGCCCGCTAGCCGGTAAGAGCGCGGCGCGGTCATTAAATCACATCAGGGTAAAACCAGCTCTTTCGCCGCCTCACCTCCGCCATATTGTTTCTGTCTCTGCCTGGGAAATCCGAATGCTCGTTCCCGGATGTTAAGTAGCCTGGCGCGAAGAGCGCTGCTGCTGGCGGCGGCCGGGACTGCAGGACAAGCGGGTGTGTCATCGGCGCGGTGTGGCTGGATGGCTGGCGATGCCCTTAAAGGGACCACACCCACACTCCCCTGGGGAGCCACTCCCTCCACCTCTATCCACAGAAAGGGTAGGCAGTCTGATCCTTAAACCCAACCCCATCCCATCCCATCCCAGAGTAGAAATGACAAATGTCAATGTCTAGATGGCACAGCTGAGAGGAGGAAAGTTTGTAAGGATAGACACAAAATTCAATCAATCAAAGACTTTATTGTCATTCAAAAATACACCAATAGATGCAAGTCTGTACAAAATGTTGTTGCATCTGGCTCACTGTGCAACATAACATAACAAAAGGATAAAATAGATAATAGTGCGGCACATTATATGGAATTCAAGAGTCTGATGGCTCGGGGGAATTCTGGAGTAACTCAGCCGGACAGGCAGCATCTCTGGAGAGAAGGGATGGGTGATGTTTCTGGTCGAGACCCTTCTTCAGGAGATGTATTCACAAGGAACTGCAGGTGCTGGTTTACAAAAAAACAAACACACAGTGCTGGAGTAATTCAGCCTGGCAGGCAACACCGCTGGAGAACATGGATAGGTGACGTTTCTGGTTGGGACCCTTTTTCAGACTGAGATGTGTTGGGCCATTTTTTTTTGCAACCAGAGTGTGGGGTGCGTGGAACACACTATCAAGGGGTGGATTCCCATACGTTGGGTAAAAATTGAGTAAAAGTGCTTTCACCCTATATATACCCCTCATGATCTGATATACGTCTATAAAATACCCCTCATCTTCCTCCGATCCAAGGAATAAAGACCTCGTCTGCCCAACCTCTCCCTATATCCCTCAAGTTCTGGCAACATCCTCGTAAATCTTCTCGCACATTTTCTAACTTAACATCATTCTTGTAGCAGATTGACCAAAACTTACTACAATATTCCAAATGCGACCTCAACAACATTTTGTACAACTGTAACATAACATCCCAACGTCTACGTCCTGAATGATGAAGGCCAATGTACCGAAAGTATTCTTGACCACCCTGTTTACTTGTGGTGCTACTTTCAAGGAAGTATGTACATGCACTCCTCGATCCCTCTGTTCCACAACACTCCCTGCGGCTCTGTCATTCACTGCGTGGGTCCTGCTCTGGTTTGATTTCCCAAAATGTAATACCTAGCACTTATCTACATTAAAATCCATTCATCATTTCTCAGCCCACTTGACCAACTGATCAAGATCCTGTTGTAATTTTTGATAACCATCTTTGTTATCTCAAACACCACCCAGTTTAGTGTCATCTACTATCTTACTGATCATGCCTCGTATATTCTTACCAATATCATTGATATAAGCAACTAACAGCAACTGATACCCGAGGCAGACAACTAGTCACAGGCCTCCAGTCCGATAAACAAGCTTCCCGCATCACCCTCTGCTTCCTTCCTTGAAGCTAATTCTCTATCCAGTCTGCGAGCGCTCACTGGATCCCATGCAATCTAACTTCCCAAGCAGCCTATCATGCAGAAACTTATCAAATGCTTTGCTGAAGTCCATATAAACAACATCTACAGATTTGGACACATCAACCTTTTTGGATACTTCTTCAAAAAATTAATAAAATTCTTCAGACGCAATCTCCCACGTACAAAACCATGCTGATTATCCCTAATCGACCCATTTATCCAAATGCATTTATATCTTATCCCTCTGAATACTCTCCATTAACTGTCTGGAGCTGGAGGCAGACTAACTACAGCAAGGAGGTAAAGTAGTTACATAGTGGCAGTACAATAAATTCTCCCTAAATGTCAGCAAGATGAAGGAGCGAGTTATCAACTTCAAGAAGCGTTGTGGAGTACAAGCCCCAATCTGTATCAATGGTGCCGAAGTAGAAATGGTTGAGAGCTTCAAGTTCCTTGGCGTTCATTTCACCAACAATCTGTTATGGACCAACCACATTGATGCGACAGCCAAGAAGGCACACCAACGCCTCTAATTCATCAGTTGACTGAGGAAATTCAGCATGCGCCCGATGGTTCTTAAAAGCTTCTGCAGATACATCACATAAAGCATACTGTTGGGTTGCATCACAGCTTGGTGTGGAAATAGCTCTGCACAAGACTGCAAGAAATTCCAGAGAATTGCCCATCCATTACACAGACCAGATTTCCCACCGTTGACTCCATCCACCCTTCACACTGCCTCGGAAAGGCAGCCAACATCATTAAAGACTTTCCTCACCCTGGTTATTCCTTCTTCTCCCTGCTCCTGCCTGGAAAAGGCGCAGAAGCTTGAAAGTGGACAGTACCTGACTCAAGAACAACTTCTTCTCATCTGTTATCAGCCTTCTGAATGGTCCTTCCTTTGGCTAGGGTTCTGTCCAATTCACCTTTACCCTATTGCAGATATTGGATTTTGTCTACCGAACCTTTGCACTATATACAGCACTCTGTATTATCCCCTATTTATTGGACTTGAATTTAACCTGATTGTTTTCATGTATAGTATTAGACAATAGACAATAGGTGCAAGAGTAGGCCATTCGGCCCTTCGAGCCAGCACTGCCATTCACTGTGATCATGGCTAATCATCCACAATCAGTACCCAGTTCCTGCTTTCCCCCCCATATTCCTTCACTCCTCTATCTTTAAGAGATCTATCTAACTCTCTTGAAAGCTTCCAAAGAATTGGCCTCCACTGCCTTCAGAGGCAGAGAATTCCACAGATTCACAACTCTGTGTGAAAAAGTTTTTCCTCACCTCCGTTCTCAATGGCTTACCCATTATTCTTAAACTGTGGCCCCTGGTTCTGGACTCTCCCAACATCGGGAACATGTTTCTTGCCTCTAGCGTGTCCAAACCCTTAAAAATCTTATATGTTTCAATAAGATCCTCTCTCATCCTTCTAAATTCCAGAGTATACAAGCCCAGCCGCTCCATTTTTTTAACACATGACAGTCCCACCATCCCTGGAATTAACCTCGTGAACCTACACTGCACTCCCTCAATAGCAAGAATGTCTTTCCTCAAATTAGGGGACCAAAACTGCACACAATACTCCAGGTGTGGTCTCACTAGGGCTCTGTACAACTGCAGAAGGACCTCTTTGCTCCTATATTCGATTCCTCTTGTTATAAAGGCCAACATGCATGCTTACTTTCATAGACTGATGAACAAGGACCCCCAGATCCCGTTGTGTTTCTCCTTTTCCCAACTTGACGCCATTTAGATAGTAATCTGCCTTCCTGTTTTTGCTACCAAAGTGGATAACCTCACATTTATCCGCATTAAACTTCATCTGCCATGCATCTGCCCACTCCCCCAACCTGTCCAAGTCACCCTCCATTCTCATAGCATCCTCCTCACAGTTCACACTGCCACCCAGCTTTTTGTCATCTGCAAATTTGCTAATGTTACTTGGGATTCTTGACTCCCCCAACATCCGGAAGATGGCAAGAGAAATATCTTGAGAATTAGTTTGAGATAGGATACTCTTACTCATTGACAGAGAGAAGAAAAAAGGTTTTAAAAACAGAAAATTAAAGAATAAAAACAAAAGTAAGAAAGTGTTATGTTTATGTGGCATCTCAAATGACTATAGTTTATCTGGACAAAATGTTTAAGATGGAAATGCAGATGCTGGAAATCTTATAGATGCAGGAAAATGTGTCTACCTTATAGCTTATCTAGAAGTTCTTTTGTAGTTTATGATGTACCTTTGAAGTGTAATAATTCATGTAATATGAAAATTATAGAACATAGGGCGTAGATCAGCACAGAGCAGTAACAGGCCCATTGGGCCACAATATCTGTGCAGAACATGATGCTAGGGGAAACTAATCCCATCTTCCTGCTCAATGTTCTTGTCTCTCAATTCTCTGCACATCTAAAAATGGTCTGGAAAAAGGAATAGGTATGTTACAAAACTTACCTTCAGCGGCGCTGCAGTTCTGTCACTGGCCGTGTGCACGACTTTGGCGCCTTTGACGGGGGGGGGGGGGGTTAAAATGCGGTTTTCCCCTTGCCATCCGGAATTATATTATCTCAGAGTGCGAGCTTTTGCTAAAGATTCGTTCCAACTGCCGGTAAGTGAATTTTTTTTTTTAAATCGCCCGACTATTTCAGCGCTGCAGTAAAATAAAAATTAGCTCCTAATGCCGTGAGCGCCGACAACGGGGACGGATTTTACGTAGGGGACAGGTAAGTGAATGCTGTTTATTTTTTCAGATAAACCTGCTTGTTTAGATCACCTTAATCAAACTTTCATGTTGCGAAACAGTGATTTATTCCCCATATGTACCGGCAGTACTTTTCCTGCCGATATTGGGTTTAAATTCACCGCAACCGCAACATTCCAATCCATCGCGTTCCAGAAAATCCCACTCGCAAGCTGATTGGCCATTAATTTACAGGCATTAAACACTAAATTCCTTCAATTTGGCCTATAAATTAATGACAATTCGATTTAAAAATCATGTTATATTGTGAATTCTTGTGTGAATGTTATTTGCACACTGAGGCTTTAAAAAAAATGTTGATATTTTCTTAAGAAATGGATAGATGTTTAGATCTAGTAATTGAATTTTGTAATTAGCTACAATTGGGTAACTAACTAATTATATCCTTTAATTTCAGGTCATCCAAGTAAGATTGTTTCATATTTGTTTCAGGATGCTTCAATCTATAATAACTGAAAATTTCTTTCAGTTCTCTTAATTTTTAAGAAAGTTATGGGCTTTTGAATGTCCTTGATCATAACTTTTGTGTTAAGTCAATGGAAAAGCAATAGGGAACAAGATGCTAATTTCCGAGTACGAAAATGGCCATAACTTTTTTAATACTGAAGATATGAAAGTAAATTAGGTATCAAATTAAACTTATTTTTATGCTTTATCTGATGGGATAAATTGTAGACTTGATTTTTTAAATCTCAAAATTTTGTAACATTGCTAAAAGCAATCGACCCGAAACGCCACCTATACCTTTCCCTCTAATAATACTGCCTGATCCGCTGAGTTATTTCAGCACTTTGTGTCTATCTTTCCCCATCTAAAAAAATCTCTTAACTATCAGTATTGTATCTGCCTCCACCCCTTCTGGCAATGCATTCCAGTTTTCCACTACCCACTGCGTAAAAAAACAAAACATGCCCCACACATCTCCTTTAATCTTTGCCCTTCTCATGTTAAACCTGTGCCATCTAGTCTTTCCACCCTGGGAAAAAGGTTCTAATTATCTACCCTATCTATGCCTTGCATAATTTTCTTTACTTCCATCAGGTCTCCCCTCATTTATCCGGTGCTCAGAGAAAACAATAAAACACTGTCCAACCTCTTCTTGTAGCTAATATTCTCTAATCCAGGCAGCCTTCTGGTAAAGCATCTTCTGCACCCTCTCATAAGTCTCCATATTCCTGTAAAGGGGGGTAATCAGAACTGCACACAATATTCCAAATACAGCCAAAGCAAAGTCTTATAGAACTGCATCATGACTTCCTGACTCTTGTACTTTTTCCCCAACTGATGGAGACACGCATACCACATGTCTTCTTCAACACTACCTACTTTTGTTTACCACTTACAGAAAGCTATAGGCTTGGCATCCAAGATACCTCTGCACATTAATCAAGTCTTTTCATTAACAGTATACTTTCCCATTATGTTTAATCTTTCAAAGTGCAAGACCTTACACATGCTCGGAATAAACTCCATCTGCCATTTCCGTGCCTATTTCTAAAGCTGATCTATATCTCGCTGTATAATTTGACAGCCTTACTCATTGTCTGCAACTCCAGCAAATTTACTAATCTACACCTATGTCCAGGTCATTTATATATATTACTAGACTAAGTGGGACCCATTGGGTCCCAGCATCATACGGGAGGGCTGGTTCCCCAACGCAATATTCCACCTCTCCACCAATTCCAATATTGGTGGTCAGTGGGGGGGGGGGGGGGGGGGGGGGGCTTTCTGGAGCGCTAGTATGGGTGTTGTGGGCTGAAGGGACTGGTTTCCAGAGGGCTAGTATGGACATTGTGGGTGGAATGGATTATTGGGCTGGCGGCTCAGTCACTCAAGCCTGTTGTACTGGCAGCTCACTCACTTACGGCTGGTGGGCTGGCAGTTGACTCTCGGCTGTTCCTTGAAATTCCATTTCAAGCAAGGTGCAAGGCCACCAAATTCAAGTGCAGTTTCTTACCACTTCAAGCAGGGTGCAAGGCCACCAAATTCAAGTGCAGTTTCATGCCATTTCAAGCAGAGTGTAAGGCCACTAAAGACAGCGAGTCGTGACCTCTCCATCCTCCATCTTGCAGAGACTTAACCACGCCCACACTTCTGGGTTTTATAGTCCCTCCCCCCTCCTACCAGAAGGGACGTGGCCTTCATGGCGTGATTGGCAGGAGAGATAATCTCAACATTTCTAAAACACTAATAACTCTTTTATTTTTAACTGATGGGAAAAATCCTCGGCATCTGATGAGCGGAGGGGGACTCCGAGTAAGATGGCCAAATATCACAGCCGTACGTGGTAGCAATTTTTCTAAAATCAGTAGAGCGCAAACAGGAAGTGGTCAAGATTAGACTTTTAATTATATAGAAGGCAAGGCAACTTTAATTAGGCAAGGCAACTTTAATTAGGCAAGGCAACTTTAGCATTTCCAAACCATAGGGAACACAGCTTTAGCATTTCCAAACCAAAGGAAACACAGCATTAGCAAACCAAAGGCAACACAGCTTTAGCATTTGCAAACCAAAGGCAACACAGCTTTCACATTTACAAACTATATTTTCAAATCACATTAAGCGCACTGACAGGTCAGTAAAACCACTCACAGTTTAGTAGACATGTGTTCAGTGTTATTCACAGCTCAGACTGAGAGACGTGACCCTCTCGCTCCCCCATCTTGCAGAGATTGACTGAGTCACTCAACACTTCCAGGTTTTATAGTGCCTCCGGAAGGGGCATGGCCTTCAGGAGAGAGAATCTTAACATTTTTTAAACACTAATAACTCTTTTATTTTTCATCTATGGGAAAAATCCTCTTGCCTTACTTAGCGGAGGGGGACTCTGAGTAAGTTAGCCATAAATCACGGCCGTAGGTGGCAGTGATTTTTTCTAAAATCAATATTCAGAACAACAGGAAGTGGTCAAGATCAGACTTTTAGTAATATAGATGACAATTAATTTGGCACTGAATACTCCCACATACAACAATTAACTATTTGATCTGAATATCTTAGCTCAAAAACAGAAAATATCCAACTAATCAGGTAGCAGAAACAGAGTTAACATTTCTGGTCATAGATTTTCCATCGGAACTGAGAAAGAGAGAAAAGAACAAGTTAATTGTTCGCTGCAATGTGGTGGGGAAGGATGTATAGGACAAGGTAGGATGGGATGGTTCCACGTTTGTAGAAATCATCCAGTTGATAGATTAATGGGGGCATTTAGTGAGAAAGAAAATAAATAAAAGCTATGAAGAAATGTTTATACAAGAGTATAGGTTTAAAAAAACCCAAAAGATAGTAAGTTGCAAAATGCATGGCTGTAAGACATGGCCAGCCTGTCAGGTGTTGCCAATGGTTTGAGGAAATCTAAGCCCACATCACAGATGGATGACCAGCAGCTGAACTGGCCAATTCTGATACAGAGGAAGTGAGTTGTAGAATCCAATAATGAATCTGGAAGTCTGAGGGAAGATCTGTTGTTCCTCAACCTTACATTGCTGTTGGTGGTGGCCCGTCGTAGACGATGAGAGCATGGTTGTTCAGCCTCATGTCTTGTGGGATCGAGTGTGGCTCACGAGTCTGATACACGAGCCACACACGCGGGAGCAGTGGGGGTACATGAAGGCCGCTGTGGGAGGATTTAGGGCTGCAGCCTTCCTCCTGTCTCTGGCACTAACGAGTCGGCTTTGGCGATTGTCTTCGAAACTGCTGACCGCATTCCCAGTGGTTGTACGCCAGCCAGTCCTGCCACATTGCTATGTGTATTGGTTTATTATTGTCACACATGTGCTGAGATGAAAGCTTTTTCTTTGCAAGTCAAAAGCTTTTGTTTCCAGTCAAATCAAATAATTCTATACACAAGTGGATTAATAAATAGTCATCCATACAAAAGCACAATAGGTAATGCAAAAAGAAAAACACCAGAGTGCAGAATATAGTTTTACACCATTGTGGTGTTACAGTTCCAGGGAAAAGTCTAATTTCTGCAATTAGGTAGGTTGGAAATCGGGAAAACACCCCAGTTTATGGGAGGACTACCTAGTACTCTGATGAAATAAGGAAAATAACTGTTCCTGAATCTGATTGTACATACATTCATTCAGAGAATGAGACCAAATGGATTTCCCTCCAGAGACTTGATGGGTCAAATGGGTTTCTTCTGTGTGGTACCATTTCCATGATTGCATTATTCTAAGCAATAGTGCCAATACGACAGTGATTGAACGAACCTTGAGATGTAGGTACAACCGCCCAGTAGGAACACTTAGTAAATATCTATTTTTTAAAAACCTGCCCTTTTCCTTGTGTAGATGACTGTTCTTCGCAAGTGAACCTGAACAATGAATATTGTCAGACTGCTCAACCAGAAGGTAATTACCGTGGAATATATCCTGTCTTTAAATGTTATACATGCACATGATTTTCCATTTGGGGTCACTTTACTGTGATTAGCTGAGGGAATCTTGGCAGACTTATCAACTCTGCACTGCAGCTAACTGTATATTGCATTACATATGTCTCAAAGCAATGTAGGAACATTGGAGATGCCAGGTGGATAAAGATCGGAGTCCATTAAATTCAACATTCAAGTAATTGCATGACACAAAGAATATTAATTATTTATTAATTCTGCAATCAATGCCAACAGTTTACAGCAGAACATACAACCAGAACATTTCCATGATTAGCTTTGAAACCAAAAGATCTTCCTACCTTCTACTTACCATGAATTATCCAAAACTATATACACTAATGATTTACATTTGAAAGGATGCACACCCAAATTTAACTAAAACTACAGATTGTTATCTTATTATTGAGTACCACATTGGAAGCGTGCTATACTCATCTGCAATTTTTTTAATTATTTAACCAAATGACCGTTTCAACATACAAAATGTACATTTGCCTTCTTTAGCTGTGGGTTTTTAAATGTGTGCATGTTTGCGAAAGTTGGGCAGCATAAATTCCAACCCTTCTTTAAACAAAAGTGTGGACTAATTGCAGTCATTGTACTGGAACTGTAAAATTGCACACCAGAGATAGTGGTTTTTATTCATGAATTAGAGGAAATTTAAGTGCAAGGATAAGAGGATTACGATTTTTAAAATGCTTTTTAATTAATGCATTTGTCCACATTAGTAATTTATTAGTTCAGCATCAGAAAATATTCATCAAGATTAGCTATATTTTAGATGAATCAGAAATTTAGAGAAGGGATGGAATAACCCAAATAGATGTTGGTCATAATACAGATTATTAAAGTGTCCACACACAAAGCACACAGAAGTGTTTTTTGCACAATTTACAAAAATTACTACTTGGAATAAATTGAGATCTTCCTGTAAGGAGGGAATTAAATAGCGTATAACTTCAGGGTATTTTAACGGTAGCAAGAGGCAATGTTTATTTATGCACATATCACTTGTACCTTGGGTGAGGCAATATGTCAGCGAATTATAAGAACATTTCTGCTAGTTATATCAGTAGGATTTATGAACAAATTATTTTCACTGCGCCAGGAAAAAATATTTTTAGACCTTGTACGTGGCATCAATTAAGCCAATTTCACTGAAATCACTGAAAGCTATCTAAGCACAACGCAAATTTAAATAGAATGTTCTAAAAATATTAATTGTGAATATTATGAAATTGGAAAGAAGACATTCCATCCATCTCTTTACAAGGATGACATAAAGTAAATCTTGAATGGCTTTTACGAGCAACAACTTTAAGTGGGGTCTGGTGGCTGGGCAAGGATAGATATTGAGTTAGGGCACAGCAACGTCTCGGAGCTGCCAAATGCAATACAATCTAGTTCTTAAAATCGCTACTTTGTTTACACCAACTCAAATTATTTTTAAATGGAAGTATATACTGTATAATGCTTAACTTTTTATGTATTAGCCATTGAAAGAAAAATAAACACTGCAGAGTCTTATTTGGAAAGATAGCATTTTCCATCACGAAAACCTCATGGTGACAATAAATGTCAGAATTCTCGTACAGAATTTATGCTTAAATGTGTTGGAAGGAACTGCAGATGCTGGTTTACACCGAAGATAGACACAAAATGCTGGAGTAACTCAGTGGGCCAGGAAGCATCTCTGGAGAGAAAGAATGGGTGACTTTTTGAATCGAGACCCTTCTTCAGAAGCATACATGTGTTTTACTTTAGCAATACTGCACAGCATTCCAAACGTCCAAATGTCCTTGGACCTTGATCCCACAGATGAGCACCAGGCCATAATCTCACAGACCACTTCTGATTTCATCACTTCTGGCTGTCTGCCTTCCACAGCCTCCAACCTTATTGTTTCCCAGTCCCGCACAGCCCGGTTTTACCTTCTTCCCAAAATCCATAAACACAACTGCACTGGCAGACCCATTGTTTCTGCCTGCTCCTGTCCCACTGAAACGATTTCCACGTACCTCAACTCCATCCTATCCCCTCTGGTCCAATCTCTCCCGACCTATGTCCAAAATACCTCACATGTCCTTTGTCTCTTTAATTACTTTGCTTTCACAGCCCCCACTCCCTCATATTTACTGTGGACATTCAGTCACCTCCATCCCCCACCAGGAAGGCCTTAAAGACCTCCGTTTCTTCTTTGACCGCAGAACCATCCAATTTTCCTCTACTAACACTCTATGCCGTCTAACGGAGTTGGTCCTCACCCTTAACAACTTCTCCTTCGACTCCTCCCACTTCCTCCAAGCTGTAGCTACAAGCACCTGCATGGGCTGCAACTATGCCTTCCTCTTTGTAGGGTGCATTGAACAATCCCTGTTCCAAGCATACACTGGCCCTATCCCCGAACTCTATCTACATTACATTGACGACAGCATCGGTGCTACCTCCTACACCCATGCAGAACATCAAGTTCACCACCAATTTCAATCCTGCACTTGGACCATCTCCGACACCTCCTTCCTCTTTCTTGATCTCACAGTCTCCATTCCAGGAAATAGACTGTTGACTGACATCTAATATAAACCCACTGATTCCCACAACTATCGACACTAAACTTCTTCCCATACTGCTTCCTGCAAAGACTATCCCCTACTCCCAATTTCTCCATCCACGCCGCATCTGCGCCCAAGATGAGGTTTCATACTAGGACATCTGAGATGTCCTCATTCTTTCGGGAATGGGGTTTCCTCTCTCTCATCATGGATGAGGTCCTCACTCGTGTCTCCTTGGTAACCCGCAGCTCCGCCCTTGCTCCCCCTCCCCCTAGTCGCAACAGAGACAGAGTCGCCCTAGTCCTTACCTTTCACCCCATCAGCCGTCGCTTACAACACATAATCCTCTGAAATTTTCCCCACCTCCAATGGGATCCCAACACTAGTCCCATCTTCCCATCTCCACCCCTTTCCACCTTCCGCAGAGACCATTCCCTCCGCAACTCCCGGGTTAACTTATTCCTTCCCACCCAAACCACCTCCTCTCTACCTACCTTCCCCTGCAACCGCAGAAGATGCAACACCTGCCCCTATACCTCCTCCCTCGACTCTGTCCAGGGATCCCGACAGTCCTTTCAGGTTAGGCAGAGGTTCACATGCACCTCCTCCAACCTCACCTACTGTATCCATTGTTCAAGATGTGGACTCTTATGGGCCTGTCCCACTTGGGCGTCATTTATGCATCATTTACGCAACAGGCCGGTAGTGACTGACGGACGACTGTCGTGCGAAAATCGTCTAGCATTACGACAGTCTCGCACCAAGTGCTCTTGAGGGCCCTACTTCTTTTGGCAGCCATTTGCGTTCATACTTAGTCCGATCTCTGTGGCAAGGATATTCCTAGTGAAAATTTTTCAAACTACGCGCGCATTATACCTGGGTGCGGCGCTCAAATGACGCGCAAATGGTGTACGGGCGGCGCATGGTTATGGACGTTGATGCACGATGACGCATAATAAATTAGCATAGGCAATGTTCGTGCATCTCCGTGCATTACCATGCGTCACCAAGCGCTACACGTACGCTGTCAGTACACCAGCGTACGTCATCAGTACATCAGCGTGCGCAAGGGATACATCACGCAGGTGGCGCGCGAGGATTTTGGGCATGCGCACGTCACAGCACGTTAACCCATTTTTAGGATTCGTGTAAATGACACGCAAATGACGCTCAAGTGGGACAGGCCCTTTATACATTGGCGAGACCAAACGTAGACTGGGTGATCATTTTGCTGAGGAACCATCGCTCAGTCCACCTGAACCTACCTGATCTCTCGTTTGCTAAATACTTTAGTTCTCCTTCCCATTTCTGCACGGACCTTTCTGTCCTAGATCTCCTCCATTGTCTGAGTTTGAGGCTAAATGCAAATTGGAGAAACAGCATCTCATTTCGCTTGGGCAGCTTATAGACCAGTGGTACGAATATTGATTTCTCTAACTTCTAGTAATCCCGGCATTCCCTCTCTTCCTATCCCACCCGCACCCAATGCCGCACCAGCTTCTTGTTTTCACCCAGCAAACAGCTAACAATGGCCTGTTTCCTTTATCATTGTTACTTTTTTGCATATCTTTCGTTCATTGTTTATCTCTCTATCTCATGGTGTATATCTCTCGTTTTCCTCATCCCTAACCAGTCTGAAGATGGGTCCCAACCCGAAATGACAGCCATTCTTTCTCTCCAGAGATGTTGCCTGTCCCGCTGAGTTACTCCAGTTTTTTTGTGTCTATCTTCAGTACAACCATTGTCTAGTTACTGTTGTTTTTGAAATCATTGATCAGTGGCATGATGATAATCTGGTAAATGGCGATGGATTTTAGTAAAACGACAATATGTCCCTGAAAGTATAGAAAAAATTAACTGCAGATGCTGGTTTACCCAAAAGGACATAAAGTGCACGAGCAACTTAGTGGGTCAGGCAGCATCTCTGGAGAATATGGATAGGTGATGTTTTGGGTCGGGACCCTTTTTCAGACCATTTAGATGCACAGAAACTGGCAGTTGTTCAGCTGCCTTTGCTTAATACTGATGAAAAACAAAAAAACCCTGAACTGAAACCAAAAGGAAAACATAAGACCATAAGAAATATAATAGCCACACTGTCACTGGTCTTATCATCTCTTGCGATCTCCACTCCAAAGACTCAACATTGTCTCGCTCCCACCTCTCCTCAGCTTTCTTCCCACTACTTCAATCAGCCTGAAAAAGGATCACAACTAAAAATATTGTCTGACTATTCCCTCCACAGAAGCAGTCTGGCCCGCTGAGTTCCTCCAAGATTTAGTCTTTTGCTCAAGATTCATATATCGGCAGTTTCTTGTGTCTCAATAAGAAATAGGAGCTTCAGTAGATTACGTGAGCCCCTTGAGTGTTCTACCATTTACAAAGGTCATGGTCCATCTGATTTTGGCCTCATTTACACTTTTACACTGGTGCCGAGTAATTCTTTAAAGGTAGACAAAAATTCCACCAGAGGCACCGATGGCTGCCCTGTCGGCTGTCTGTTCGTCTTTTCATTCTTTTTGTTATTTTTTAGTTTGGTAAAAGTTTTGTTTTAATGTTCTTCGATTTGTTTTATGTGGGGGGAGGGGGGAGGGGATGGGGGGAAACTTTTTTTCTGGCTTTTACCTTCCCGGAGATGTGATCAATTTTCGGATCACATTCTCCGGGCTCTGTGAGAGCTGATCCCTTGCCTGGGATTGCTCCCACCGCGGAAAGGGCTCTCAGTCTCGGGTGAGGCTAGTCGGGTGCTCCAACGTCGCGGAAAGTTCACCAGCTCTGACGCGAGGTTCGATCGCCCGGCGCAAGGGAGCTGACCTCCTCCCGATGCAGGAGCAGATCGACTCGACGCGGAGGGCTCGAACACCGCCGGCTACGGGAGTCAAGATCGTCCCGTCAATGGGGGCTCGAGGCCCACGACCGAGGAAGAACTAAGGGAAGGACTTGAACTTTATTTTGCCTTCCATCACAGTATGTGTAGGAGTCACTGTGGATGTTCATGTTAAAATGTGTTTTTGAGTGATCTGTTACTTTTTATTGTATGACTGACCTGGCCAATGAAATTCCTCATATGTTGCAAAACATACTTGGCGGATAAAGTGTGATTCTGATTCTGAAAAGCTGGAGAAACTCAGCGGGTGAGGCAGCATCTATGGAGCGAAGGAATAGTGACGTTTCAGGTCCAGGCCCTGGACAGAAAGGGCGGATTCGGAATTGGAGGGGGAATTGAAGTGCTGAGGCACCGGGAGATCAGGTTGGTTAATGCGAACTGAGCGGAGGGATCGCCAAGCCTGCGCTTGGTCTCACCGATGTAGAGCAGTTGACGCCTAGAACAGCGGATGCAATAGATGAGGTTGGAAGAGGTGCAGGTGAACCTCTGCCTCACTTGGAAAGACTTCAGTGGGTCAATCTGTTCAATCATTACTCCCGCACTTGTGTTCTATGCAAGATTCCAGCATCTGCAGTTCCTTTTATCTACACTTTTGCCATTTCCCATATCTCTTGACTCGTACTGGGAAAATGAGCTATTTTGAGCTAAAATGAGTTATTGTAATGTGTGTCTCAGCCTTCACAGCTCTTTTAATGAATACGTTTGGATCATGTATGTTCTCACAGTGACCGCATTGGATTTTCTCCGGGTGCTCCAATTTTCACCCACATTCCAAAGACATGCAGGTTTGTAGGTTAATTGACATGTAAAAATTGTCCCTAGTTTGTGGGATACAAGTAGTGTACAGGTGATCACTGTTGGCGCGGACTGGGTCGACAAAAGGGCCTGTTTCCACGCTATATCACTAAAACTAAAACGGTCCTTAGAGAAGGAATTCATCTTCTGTTGTTCTTGAAAAGGCATTGAGAACCTGGAGCATAACACAAACTGCTGTAATAATTTGTTGGGTCAGGCAGCATCTGTGGAGGGATAAGTAACAGTTCGGATCGGGACCATTCCTCAGATAGGACCTAGAGTATGTTTGTCGGGATAACTTAGAAATCCATTGTAAATAACAAATGTAGCACACAGTCACAGCCTCTATCCACCATTCCAAACACCTCCTGTCCCATTGGTAGATCACATTGGCTTCAACAACCACCTTAAAACCAAGGAACTGGAATGAGGCAAGTCATCCTCAATCTGAAGGACCACATAATAAGAAGGACTGGATGATAACCTTTTTCTAACTGCATTCTTTTCTCAGAATAATAATAATAATGTTAATCACATTTGCTACTGGTTCATTTACAATCAAGTGCACAGCAATTCATATGGAAAAGAGGTTGGTTATTTTCAATATGTTCTGGTATATTATAATTATAGATGTTGCAATAGCTTTTAAGCTTTCCAACATAAAACAGCAGTGAGAATAGTCATTTTTTACAATTACTTTAGTATCATGCTAACATAAAACAGCATCTCACGAGCTGAAGATAGTGGATAGATACAGTGCGTATCAGCTTCTGGGTAGGAGCCATTGGCTTTCTATACAACCAGTAAATCAGAAGATACCCAGAAGCCAATGCAGGCTTTTTCGTAATCATATACATCAATGTAGAAAAATAAACTTTGACGTAGCATTTTCATGGTGAGGTGGAAGAGCATTAGACCACTGCAATGTGTTCCCATGTGCCCGTCTGCAAGAGATGATGGTGCGGGATTGATGTTGTCCTGCTTAGAGAGGGGGAATGTTTCATTTGTGGTTACATTTCCTGCTGCGGCTGACGAGACCTATTCATGACAGGCAGACCCTCCCATAGCTTCACCAGCTGAAGTTGTCTGGCCATTGGATTGGGGCGTGTAGCTGTTGCTGTTGACCAGTTTGTGGCGTTGGCACCTGGCCTCTCAAGTCTTGAACCACTTGCTGTCATGGTTCTTCATACCTGCTTGGAGGTCCTTTCTCCACCACCCCCAGTCTTCAGCAGCCACTTCCCAGTTGTCGTTGCCAAAGGAAACATTTGTCAGATCTCTTTTAATCATATCCTTGTGGCAAAGCTTTGGTCTTCCTCTTGATCTCCGTGCATTGGCATTCTCCCCTTACAACATAACTTTGGGAATACGTCTATTTTGCATCCTGTGTACATGTCCAAGCCAGCAGAGAACCTTTGCTTGAGGATTGGTAAGTAGGGATAGGACAGATTAATTGCTGATTTTGTCCTGCAAAGAATGCGACATAGCCAATTCCATTCAATTTCCATTCTTGATGTAGATTAGTCATCCAAGCTACAGTGCTGTACAGTAACATGCTCAAGGCGTGCGCTTTGTAGACAGTTGTCTTAATTATGACTTTCCTGTTCTTCCGTGGCCGCTTGGTTATCCTCCCAAAGGTGGTTGCTGCCCTTTCTGTAAGTGGATTGATTTCCTCATCCAGAGAAAGACTATTGGTCACTGTAGATCCTAGGTAGGTGAATTTGTGAACAATTTCCAGCGGAGTGGCGTTTCACGTGTTTTCATGGGGGAGTGAAGTGCCCTGACCCTTGACAACTGTGTTCTTAACGCTGATTGTTAATCGGTATACATTGCAAACTTGAGACAGTCTGTCCATCAGCCCCTGAAATCCTACTTCCATTGGGGCGATAAGTGCAGCATCATCAGTGTACAGGAGTTTCCTTGTAAACACAGTTCTCACCTTTGTGAGCTGTAAAAACATTTACCTATTTCACAGAGCTATCCTTTTGTGACCAGGATTATTATAACCTTATTATAACGGTCTTCTCTGATGCCCAAACCGTTATTTGTGGAAGTTAAAATACCGCCTAACTCACCATTAGTCCTGACTAAACTGCAAAGGGTGCCCCATTCAATACATTGAAAATGCATCCTAAAATAGTCATTCAAAATATTAATTCAAAAACAAAGTGACTTTCGGGTTTATGTCCATAATTCGCCGAAAGTGCCTACACTGGTAGAGAGGGTCGTGAAGAGGTGTATGGTGTGCATGCTTGCCTTCATAGGTTGGGGCACAGAATATAAGGGTTGGGTTGTTGCACCTTTTCAAGACCCAAGTTTCATTTGGAGTATTGTGCACATTTCTGGTTGCTGCACTTATGGAGAGGAGGGGCTCAGTTCCCTCCTCTACTCGTTCTACACCCATGACTGTGTAACCAGGCACAGTTCCAATGACATCTTTAAATTTGCAGATGACACCACTTTTGTTGGACGAATTATGGGTAATGATGACAATAGACAATAGGTGTAGGAGTAGGCCATTCGGCTCTTCGAGCCAGCACCGCCATTCACTGTGATCATGTCTGATCATCCACAATCAGTAGGAGTTCCTGCCTTCTCCTCATATCCTTTCACTCCTCTATCTTTAAGAGATCTATCTAACTCTAATAGACAATTAGACAATTGGGTTGAGGGGCCTGTTTCCACGCTGAGTCCGAGTATTGGAGGGAGATTGATAATCTGATTGAATGGTGTCAGAACAACCTTACTCTCAACATCAGGTAGACGAAAGAGTGGATTGTTGACTTTAGAAGAGGGAAGCTAAGGATCCACAACCCTGTCTTAATTGATTGGTTGATGGTGGAGAGAGTCAAGAACTTCAACTTCCTGGGCGTGCATGTCTCTGAAGACCTGTCCTGGATCCAGCACATAGATGCAATCATAAAGAAAGCCGAATAATACTAGTTCCTGAGAAGATGGATGAGATTTGGTACATTGATGAAAACTCTCGTGAAGGGAAGCAGGGCGCACGGTGGTGCAGCGATACTGACTGATTAGCTTGCAACAAAAGCTTTTCACTGTATCTCATGAAGTACACATGACAATAACTAAACTAAACTAGAGCTGCTGCCTTATATTGCCAGATAACTGGGTTCAATCCTGACAATGGTCCCCAACAAAAGATCAAGTAAGGAGAAATCTTTCAACCATCAATTAATACATCTTCTTCCTCCTATCGTGGCCTGCCTTTCCACTCGAGCTCATACTTCATCTACACACAAGTGCACTTCAATCTTGCAGCAACAGCTTCACATGCAAAAATAATACTATGTCACGCTGCACAATTAGTATGGATGGGTGCTTCATGATCAGCATAGACAAAGTGGGCCATAGGCTTGATTCTGTACTGTGTAACTTCTGACTCTAGTTAGACAAGCAGGTGTGAATATCATTTTCTTATTGATTTTCATAGTCATGAAAAAAATATGCTATCAAATCCCTATTCCATACTACTTATTTAATTGCTTATTAATGTAATGACTTCTAAAGCAGCTGAATTTTCAACAAAAATGCAATAATACTGTTATAGATTCAGTGAGCATACAGAACAGAGTGAAGCCCTTCAATTTATTGCGCTGGCTCTTTGAAGAAATCATCTGAGCACCAGTTCAATGGACTGTTTCTACAATATTTTGTTATAAGAGAACTATTTGAACTTTTGATGATTTAAATAGCAATATGATCATTTGAAGAAAGTCACCTGAGTGCGATTGATAACTAGGCTAGTCGTTTTAATGTAGCTTTGAATCACATTTATAATCTCCAACTTTCAATAATACTCTCATGTACTGATAATATTGGGCATTTAGGTGCCTGACAAAATGGAAGATTTCTGCTTTTGCAAAGCCTGCTTGACATCCTTTGCAAAAGCTGCAAGACCATGAGGATCATAGCTCCAGAATGTCTGGGTTCTGGGGAGAGACTGAGTACAGGTTGATGTCCAGATGTCCTTTAATTCATAATATGTATGAGGGTTTTGCAGAGGGAACCAGGTCCTGCTGCAAATGCATGCTCAGGATTGGTTGGGAAATGATGGGGTCATAATAATGTTGATAACTATGTCACATGGTCTTCGCGCTGTTACTCGCGATTGGTCAAGGAGAGGGGCCCTGCCCAAATTGTTTACATTACCTGGTAAAATGTTTCTTTGCTTAATGGAACTGTTTCCCATTAAGTGCTTTCTGTAGATACAATGTTATGTGATATTTTGTGATTGGGTTGGGGAACTGTCAATTAATGTATTTAATAATCTTTATTTATGATTGCCATGTAGGGGTTGCCCCCCCACCCCTCATGTATTTCACGCCAAAGGTCCGTGAGGGTATAAAAGAGGGGAGAACACATGAGAGTGGGTCGATCTGCTGGGGTAGCACTTGGGACCGTGCTGACCTTCTGGAGATGTTCTATTCGCACGAGGCTGAAGGGCTTCACCAAGTAGAGACAAGGATTGGACCTGCGGTGTTGGATTAGGATCGTATAGGTAGTGTGATTGTGTTGGAAAATAAAGTTAGTTGATTCAGTACTTGTATTCAGTGTTTTACTGAACCAGACTAACGGGGAAAGATTAGGACCGGCATTACACTACCACGGTGTAGTCATCCGAATGTAGGCCGAGTCATTCGTTGTCCAGAATTTAGTCAGGATTATAGTGGCTGAGTGTTGTACACATTTTATCAACAATTATATGCTCATGAACTATTGAATTACACATGTGGAATAATACAACTGAAGTGCTATAATTAACAAGCACATCCCGCAGCTGAAAAAGAACAACTGGACATTTGTCACAAGAATGACAACAGCCACAAATTATATGGGATCTTAATGTATATCATTTAACATGTTCATTTAGCTGTTACATTAATATGTACATTAACATTTTTATGTTTAGTTGGTTAATATAATGAATGAAGAGAGGCCTTTCAAACATGTCAATTGTTCACTTTTTATATAAACGTATACATACACCCCGTGCAAATATTGGATTTTGTCTTTGGAACTAATGCTGAGAACTATATTCTGTACTCTGTACCTTTTCCCTTTGCTCTACCTATTTGACCGGTTTGACTTGGTTGTATTTATGTATAGAGTTATCTGATCTGATTGGATAGCATACAAACCAAAGTTTTTCACTGTACCTCGGTACACGTGACAATAATAAACCTAACCCTGAAACTTTTACACCCTGAACGAGATAAATTAAGTTAATAGACATACAAAATAATACAAAAGTGATAAATGATACTCCACTGTTACTAAATAGAATTTAAATCCACAAGATACTGTGATATAAAATTCATATCAACAATTAATTGGCTTGGAATCATAAATCCAGGCATCTAGACGCTGTAACATAACCACTATGCTACCACTGCCTGCCATGTAGGAACAAGGAACATAGAAATATTATAGGTTTTGGTATTTAACCTCTGGAGCCTATCCTGCCATTTGATCTTTAATCTATCCCGTAGGTTTGCCCGAGCCCCTTTCATATCTTTGAATATCAATCAATTGCAGATGTAAGATTAAGAATTGATTTCTAAGATGGTCTTAAACTGTAATTCCCTTTGCATTAGAAGTGTTTCCTTCTGTCATTGTCAACAAGCTTGGCTCTAATTTTTATGAACTTGTCCTGGATTTGATCACCATTAGAGATTCATTTTTTTCCACAATATATCCTTTAGTATCTTGAAAATTAAGCAGTTACAATCAAACGTTGTCAATTGATATTTTGTCAACCGCTGCTTTAAATATTGATTATTCAAAACGGCAATGAAATTAACCCAAAAGGTGATACAAATGAACGGGAGTCCTCTTTGAATGCTTTTTTGTCATCATTATGTTATATTGCCTTATCCTAGCAATGCCTCCTCAAATATCCCCCATGATCACTGTAAATGGGAATACACTAGAAAATCAATTGTTAATCTACCATCTTTCATAATGAACAGGCCACGCCTGCCATCATTTGCTACACTGCCATAGACTTGGTATCCCCACTAAGCAGCCTATTCCCATGAAGCAGCCTTAAACAAAGGTACTGCTGGCGCCCATGAAGCAGCCCTTATCAAACGTGCTGCTGGCGTGACCTCTCCCGTAGGCCAGTATTTGCCATTGATTTGGCGCCCTCATGAAGCAGCCCTGAGCAAAGGTACTGCTGGCACAGCCTCTCCAAAAGGCTAGCCTGCCATAACTTGGCATCCCTGCTGCTGGCGCGGGCTCTCACATTGACCCACGCTTGCCCAACTCCTGCTGTAGGAGTGTCTAGATTCACATTCCCGGAGGGGAACCCTCCCAACATTTTGACTGTTGGCTGACCATTTTGTCAGTTGCCCCCACATCCTGGGGATGACTGCGGTCTGGGAACCGCATATTATTGGGTTTCCCCTCCCCGGGAACCCAGCCTGACCGTTTAGGTCAGTTTTAACCCCATCTCCTGGGGACTACTGCGGTCCGGGAACCGCATATTATTGGGTTTCCCCTCCTCGGGACCCAACGTCTAGAGTCACTGACCGTCTTATCAGTGACTCTGATCGCAAAACCCGACATTCGCCAGCTACCCGCTTCCGCGGTCGGACCAGGGTTTCCCCACAGCCTTTAGCTGGTTCCCTCGTTGGCCGTCGCAAAACATCCGGCAAAAACCGAGGTTCCTGCAGGAGACCTAAAACAGGTAAGAAATACGACTTACCTGAAGTTTAAACTTACCGCTGGAGGAGCTCCGCTGCTCCAACCGGTCGAACCTGCACCAATGCGTTTGACGTAATGACGCACGTGCGGCTGGACGGAGTTCTTCACGTAGCCACTCATGTGACTCTGAAGTAAAATCAGTACCCTGTTCTTGCTTTTTCCCTATATCCCTTGGTTCCTTTAGCCTTAAGAGCTAAATCTAACTCTCTTTTGAAAACATCCAGTGAATTGGCCTCCACTGCCCTAGCAGAGGATTTCACAGATTTACAACCCTCTGGGTGAAAAGGTTTTTCCTCATTTCCATCCTAAATGGCCTACCCCTTATTCTAAAACCGTGATCCCTGGTTCTGGACACCCCCAACATGCGGAACATTTTTCCTGCATCTAGCCTGTTCAATCCCTTAAGATTTGTATATGTTTCTATGAGATCCCCTCTCATCCTTTTAAATTCCCATTGAATACAAGCCCAGTCGACCCATTATTTTATCATATGTCAGTCCCGCCATTCCGGGAACTAACCTGGTGAACCTAGGCTGTACTCCCTCAATAGCAAGAATGTCTTTCCTCAAATTAGGAGACCAAAACTGCACACAATACTCCTGGTGTGGTCTCACCAGGGCCCTGTACAACTGTAGTTGGGCCTTCTTGCTCCCATACTCAAATCCCATCACTATGAAGGCCAACATGCCATTTGCTTTCTTCACTATCTGATGTACCTGCATTCTTATTTTCAGTGACTGATGTACAAAGACACCCATGTCACCTGCACCTCCCCTTTTCCTAATCTGACACCATTCAGATTACAATCTACCTTCTTGTTCTTGCCACCAAAGTGGTTCACCTCACATTTCTCCACATAATACTGCATCTGACATGCATCTGCCCACTCACCCAACCTATCCAAGTCACCCTGCAGCCTCATAGTGAAAGAGCTAATAGTCAAATCTAAAATGGAGTCATTCTTCTACAGAAGCATGGACTAGTAGAACAAAAGAATGGCTCGGCGCCGAGTCTGAATGACATTGTAAATTATATGGAACACAATATGGAGGACAGGTTGTCTTTTCAATAAATACATTAAAATGGCAGCATGCAGTAATAACATGTGCTTCTTCAAGACCATAAAGAAGCCAAGATTGAAAAAAATAGCTGACGCCCCAGAGATAAGTAATAACCTGTCATTGGACGAGCCTGATTTGGACCCAGCTTCTGTTATATTCTGAATGGCTACAGAATCTTTCAGTCATGCCATATTCAGAGTTGGTAGGAGTGTTTTACTGATAAGAAAAATGTATAATTGTGCTAACTCTCCATTGTTCTGTGAGTGGGAGCACGAGAAGCACTGAGCAATGTTTGTGCTCATTGTCATCTCGCCACTTCTGTTTGACGAATCAATTAAAGATTGCCGTGAATTACCATATCTGCTTTTTAAGAAACGAACTTTCACATTTGGCTGTAGTCGGCAGGGATCTAGCTGGAACCAGCAATAGATGACTGAGTAAGAGGGTGCAGTTGACCGGGTTGTGAAGGGGAGAAAACCGAGCTCTAGTCGGACCCTTTGCAGTCTGGCATCACGAAGAAGCTCCCAGTAAAAAAACTAAGGTCCCTCAGTCTGAGGTTGGCCTGGTTCCACACAAGATCCTTAGAAGCAGACTGCGAAGGTTAGAAGAAGGGTCTCGACCCAAAACGTCGCCTATCTCCTTCGCTCCTTAGATGCTGCTGCACCCGCTGAGTTTCTCCAGCCTTTTGTGTACCAGCGAAGGTTAGACCACTTGTATAAAGGATTGGCTTGTGTATTGGAAATGAGTAAAGGATTGGCTTGTGGATTGGAAATGATTAAAAGATTGGGCACGGCAGACCAAAGAGGTTTTGTCACAATTAAAGAATTGGGCACAGCAGGCTACAAAGTTTTTGTCTCTGGGGGTTACACAAAAAGCTTTTGAAACTCAGCGGGTGCAGCAGCATCTAAGGAGCGAAGGAGATAGGCGACGTTTCGGGTTGAGACCCTTCTTCAGCTGAAGAAGGGTCTCGACCCGAAACGTCGCCTATCTCCTTCGCTCCTTAGATGCTGCTGCACCCGCTGAGTTTCTCCAGCTTTTTGTGTAACCCTCGATTCTCCAGCATCTGCAGTTCCTTCTTTAACACAAGTTTTTGTCTCTAATTGTGTATTGGAAAGACAAGGTGTCTTGAAAAAATGTGTATTGAAAAGACTTGTGAATTTGCTACCAGAGAGAGTAGCCAGGCTAGGGCTTTATAGACTGCAAAGGTTTCTTACAAATAAAGGATTGGCCTTAACGGGCTGAAAAAGTTTGTTGTAATTTGTGTACTAAGTTGTGTACTAAGAAGTGATTTGGTGATTGGATAAACATGGAAATAATTTGAATAAGAATGACAGAAAGATGGCTGTACAACACATGTGTTATATTGAATTATAAATTGACCAAACGTTTGAGTAATGTGTCTTGACCGGTAGGAGGTATATGGAATGTGGAGATCATTGAAGGCAGAGAGAGTGAGAGAGAGAATGAGAGGCAGAAAAGAAGTGAGTGGAGACGCGAGATAGTAGTTAGATGGATTACGCCTGTAAAAGAGGAATTGAATTGTGTGATAAAGACGGTACTATTAAAATAATGGAAAGTACTTCAGATGGAATGTCAGTGAGCATAGGAATATGAGATAAGAGTTAAGGCAGAGAAAGAAAGCGCTGATATGAGTTCGGAGAACAAAGCCGGTACCAGTAAGTCTTCTCGAGACCCAATGTCTGGCGATGGCGACACTGTCTATAGAAGGAGGGGGAGGTGGCCAATCACAATCTGAATCACTGTCCAATCACAGCTCAGACCACTCCTATTTTGAACATTAGCCCGCCCACCATTACATTGAACTACTCCCTTTGTTCATTTTAAATTCTTTTCTAACAAAGAAGACAACTTTTTCAAACCTCCCAGTCCTAGTTCACAAAATCTGCCAGGGGAATTTTCTAGCTTGGTAATTCTGCAAATTGGTTCACATAGAAACAAAGATTTTTTGTTTTAAACAGAATGGATTTTGTCAAACAAGGGAGGGAAATGGAAATTTGATAAAGAGAGACATCTCTAATGTTTTGCTCGATTTCTTGGAAACGAGGAGGATACGCCACTTTGGCTAACCTCTCGGATTAAAATGTATATTTTACCTGTTTTTGTACTTGTTTGTCTTTCAATGTTGGAAAGATAGTATTTGTTAAAACCGAAAAGCAATTTCAAAAGTGTTCTTTCAAATTGTCACTCATCCAAGTTCTGGCTCTTATCTGATTAGACAGTTCTCCATGCTCTTTCGAGTTGTCACCCATCCAAGTTCCGTCTCTTATCTGACTAGATAAGCTCAGTGTTCTTTTCAATGCTATGCTGCCAAGATACACGCAGCTTCATTTTCCTGTGTTTTTTTTTTGCTATGTTTTTTAAATTTCTCCCATAGCCTATTGGGATAGTTGACATCAAGTAACAGGCTACATTTATATATATATATATATATATATACTCATTTTGATTAAATGGTCCATGTCCATCCAGATGAAATAGGATGCCATTGAATGAGCTTGCAATCTATGAAAATTAATTGTCTATTCTTTGTTTTCTCTTAACCTTAGGGTCATTTATCTATTTATTTATTTATATTTATTTATTTCTGTTCCTTGTTTCTTACCTTTTGAATTGAGTTCAAATAGAGACCTGAATTCCACGATGGCCACATGGCATACAGGTAGATGTGTTAGATAAGATTGGAGATGCCTTTATCTCAGAATAAAATCTGTGAATTTGAAATTGTAAATTTGGGAAGACAGATTGGAACAATTGGGAATATTTTTTAAATCGTTTTTTTTAATATATTGATCTATTTTAAAGGGTCTGCCTTGCAGGTAGTTAAAGAGTGATCTGACATCCCCCACCACCAGTAGAATTCCGGATTAGTGGAGGGAATGATTAGGACACCAAAGAGTGTGGAAGTTAGTTATGACCAACAGGCCCACAGCAATGAATTAATTACATACACACAGCAATTAAGCACAACCTTGTCAGTCTTGCATTCACAGGGGTTGAAAATGCAGAAGCCACTGCCAGTTGAATACAGACACAGTCCATACTACTGGAATCGGACAAAGTTGGGACTATGTCAGAGGGGACTATACCAGGTGCTACTAAGACACCAACCGCCATGAAGATTGAAGATTACTCCCGTTGAACACATCTGATACGATTGACTGTAAATGGAGGAGAACCAATGGTCACACAGCAGCTGAAGGAGAGCAATCAGGTTGTTGAGTTGAAAAACCTTGATTTTGGAGTGCAACTCAGTTACAGAACTGGATTGAGGTAAATCCCAGCTGGGATCAAAGTGAGGAGCTGAGTTGGGATAGATCAGACGGCCAGTTGGCATTGGTGGAGAAGGAAGAAGAATGCTGGTTTCACATGCTGATGGACAACTTGGGAGAACGAACGACTCGATTTGTGAAAATAAACTACATTTGTGATAAATGTGGACAGACTTTCAAACAGCGGAAACAACTGTCAGTTCAACAAATGAGACATAATGGAGCTAAACCTTTGAAGTGTGAAGTTTGTGGTTTCCAGTGCAGGCAAAGAGCATCCTTGAAATACCATATGACCAAGCACAAGGCAGAAGCTGAACTTGAATTTGCTTGTGATCAATGTGAGAAGCGGTTCGAGAAGGCTCACAATTTGAATGTTCAAATGTTCATGGTTCACCCAGAATGCAGATAAAGACACACCTATTGAAAATGAATCAAGTATTATAGCACACCAGAGACAAAGTCCAATGTCTGCAATGGGGTAGAAATGAATCAGGCAGAATCCTAGCAATTGGAAGGACTGTTCAGAACTCTGATAACAGAGGGGAAGAAGCCCTTGTGTGGTGTTGTGGTGAGGCAGGATTCAACTTTGCCACAGTTACATCCTGGACATGCATTCAAGTCACAGCGCTGTTTTGAATGAGCAACAGTGCCCATCCAGTAGAAATAAGCATTCAATGGAGAAAGTTCTGGATGGTTCAATAACCCTTTCACCTCGGAATGGAACAGTGACTGAAAATGGTGAGGGTGATAATGTTGTGAAGCGTCAACCTGTCCCAGTGTTAGCAGACTTTCAGCCTTGTAGATACAGTGGAGCCACTTTGCGGTCAGTTGATGTGGACAACTGGGAATCCCCATTGAAGAAGGATATGTTCTTGCGCTCAGATCCTGAATATACAGAGTGCTCTACGGAAAAAGTTCAGGTGCAAGATGTAGCTCAACCATTCAATTTGCAAAAAAAACAGTTAACTGCAATGAAGCATCTTGTTCTATAAGAAATTATGTTGTGGATGGATTGGAGTCCAGTAATCTTTCTGAACGGTAGTTATCAAGTGAAGATGACAGAGAAATATGTTAAGAATGGCTTTTCAGATGAGTCTTTTCAACCATATTGGAAGATGAAGAGTAAGTTACCAGTTAAGAAGTGCAATATTAAGATTGCGAAGTAACAATCTGGACAAAAACGTGGCGGGAACCAAATTCAAACTTGGAAAGGGAAGATTTCCTCACCGTGTATCGATATCAGCATTAGGGTTGCTGTGCTGTTTACAGAGGAGTTGACGGACTTAAGAAACACATAAAAGAGCAGCATGAAGAGGTGCGTGAAAGACATTGCCCCCACCCAAGATGTAACAAGATGTTTCTGATTGATCGCTACCTGCAGCACCATATAAATCTGACCCATACAGAAGAAAGAACATCTTTACAGATCAGGAGGAAGTGCAAAGCCTTTGGTCACTACTTTGGAAAGACAAATCACATTTGATCAACAATCGTGAAGCATTTTGAGCTCTATCGTATGACCAAGGGTCTAGAGAGAGAGAAGCTGAACATTTTGAAACAGATGGAGCTCTTGAAAGAGATTATGCATAACCCGATCCAGGAAGACAATGACTCAGACCTGGTGGGTAATCAGTGTGATGACAATCAGGACATTGATGAGGATGGCAATGATGGCGTTTCTGAAGAGAAGGACAATTGTCATTTTGTTCCCAACCCTGACCAGATCGATGCCAATGGTGACAGCAGAGGAGACAACTGCAAGAACGACTTTGACAACAACATCCCAGATATCTATGACATGTGCCCCGAGAACAGCGTCACCAGTGAGACTGACCTGAGGAAGTTCCAAAGGGGACGATGCAGATCTTTCCTAACTGGGTAGTGCACAACAAGGGCAGAGAGTTACTGCAGACCGCCAACTCTGACCCTGGCCCTTACTGTCGGATTTGAGGAGTTCAACACCATCAACTTCAGTGGCACCTTCTACATTAACACAGACTACAATCTACTCTGGCTTTGTCTTTGGCTTCCAGTCCAGCAGCCACTTCTACGTGCTGATGTGGAAGCAGGCCATCCAAACCTACTAGGAAAAGCTTCCAAACCCACGGATACGCTAGGGTCTAGATCAAGGTGATGAACCCCACCACAGGTTGAGGGGGGGGGGGGAGGGGGAGCACCTCACCTGTGCAACGATCTAAGTAGAGACTGGCAACACCCTCGGACAGGGACAAACTTTATGGCACAACCCCAATATCGGCTGAAAGGATTACACTGCCTACAGGTGTCACCTGATCCATCGACCCTAGACAAGCTTCATCAGGATGGTTGTCAATGAAGAGAGTGAGAACTGGTTGCCATACCATTGGTTTGATGGACTTTGGGGTACTATTGAACAGGTTTCCATACCTTTGGTCTGGTGGGCTTTGGGGTACTGTGATACATTATGCCTCTATCATTCTGCTAATCATTGCTCTAGTACTTGCAACCATTTTGTGTACCTACCAAGGACCGTGAATGTTATCACGTTTGATAAAAAGGAGGGAATGAAAGAGCTAATAGACAAATCTAAAATGGAGTTGTTCTTCTACAAAAGCATGGACTAGTAGAACAAAAGAATGGCTCGGTGCCAAGTCTGAATGACATTGTAAATTATATGGAACACAATATGGAGGATAGGTTGTCTTTTCAATAAAGACATTAAGCCTGCAGTAATAACATGTGCTTCTTCAAGGCCATAAAGAAGCCAAGATTGAAAAAAATAGCTGACGGTCCAGAGATTAATAACTTGTCATTGGACGAGCTTGATTTGGACCCAGCTTCTCTTATATTGTGAAAGACTACAGAATCTTTCAGTCATGCCATATTCAGACTTGGTAGGAGTGTTTTACTGATAAGAAAAATGTATAATTGTGCTAACTCTCCATTGTTCTGTGAGTGGGAGCACGAGAAGCACTGAGCAATGTTTGTGCTCATTGTAATCTCGCCACTTCCGTCTGACGAATCAATTAAAGATTGCCATGCTCTACCTTCAACAGTTGTTGCTATCTGCTTTTTAAGAAACAAACTTTCACAATAGCATCCTCCTCGCAACTCACACTGCCACCCAGCTTTGTGTTGTCCGCAAATTTGGAGATGTTTAATTCCCTTGTCTAAATCGTTGATATATATTGTAAATAACTGTTCTCTATCCATGTCAATACATTACCCCCAATATGATAAGCTCTAATTTTGCACACTAATCTCTTATGTGAGACCTTGTCAAAGGCTTTTTGAAAGTCCAGATACACCACATCCACTAACTCTCCCTTATCCATTCAACTTGTTACATCCTCAAAAAATTCCAGAAGATTTGTTAAACATGATTTCCCTTTCATAAATCCATGCTGACTTTGACCGATCCTGTCACTGCTTTCCAAATGCGCTGCTATTACATCTTGACGACCATATCCACCTGTAATGCCACTTTCAAGGAACTATGTACCTGCACTCATACATCTGCTCTACAACGCTTTCACGAGCCCTGCCATTCATTGTGTAGGTCATGCCCTGGTTTGACTTATCAAAATGCAACACCTGGTACATATCTGTATTAATCTCCATTAATCATTCCTCAGCGCACCTGCCCAATCAATTGAAATCCTGATGCAATTTGTGGTAGCCATCTTTGCTATCTACGATGCCACCCACTTTTATGTCATCTGCCAACTTGCTAATCAGACCTTGTACATTCTCATCCAAATCATTGGTATAAACCACAAACAGTGAAGAACCCAGCATGATTCCTGAGGCACATGACTAATCACAGGCCACTAGTGAGAAAAGCAACCTTCTACCAACAGCCTCTACTTCCTTCCATGAAGCCAATTCTCTATCCAGTCATTTTGCTCTCCCTGGATCCCATGCGATCTAACCTTCCAATGCAGCCTACCATGCAGAACCTTATCAAATACCTTGCTGAAGTCCATATAGACAGTTAACCTACAGCAAGTAAGAATTTCAAAGTCCGTAATGCACAGTCCATAAAATATCATAGATATGGACATTAGTGTTGTGTAGTGTTCAAGAACCTGATGGTTGCTGGGAAGAAGCTGTTCTTGAACCTGGTGGTCACAGTTTTCAGGCTCCTGTACCTTTCTTCCGATGGCTGTAGTGAAATGCGGCTGCGGTCAGGGTAGTGTGGGTCTTTGATAATATTAGAAGCATTTTTGAGGCAATGCCTCCTTTTGATCCCTTCGATAGTGAGGTCAGCATCTATGATGTATTATGCAGTCAGTTATGAAATTAAGTTTACAACTTACCTTAAAGAAAATCACCCACAACAATCTGAAAATTCCTGTGAAAAGGATTGTTTTTTCTCAAACATTAATTACTCTTTGGAAGTAATCTAAGGGGATTTATAGGATCCAGTTTTCGACTGTGCTCAGCAGCCAATTGTGCTAACAAGTTTGCAGAGAGAGCACAGTAAGAAATAATGAAGATAATTTTAAAGTGATTTTTTTTAACATTTTGCAGTTTGAGGTAAATAAATTTGGATTGGGTTAAGGTAAACTACGAAATTCGTAAACTAAAAATAAAATTGAACATATTCATTATTTCAGAGTATGGATCTGAAAATAAGACACAAAGTGCTGGACTCAATGGATCAGGCAGCATCTGTGGAGAAGATGGAACATGGACATTCGGGTCAGGATCCTTCTGATTTTGAAATATTTCTCTGAGATAATAATATTCTAATCATTTAAGATCAACCCCATGGAGGTTCGTACACAGAATTTTTGCAATAAAATCTCAAGCAAAAAAGGCGAGAATTTGTTTACAATGAGAAGAGGTCTTGCTACTCTAGTATGTGCCAAACCTGTTCCAAAACCCAGTTCTATTTAAGATATTACAACCGATTTCAGAAGGAGATTCCAAAGAACATCATGTATTACAGCAAACAACAAAGAATATTTCTGCACCTTTTAAGTTCCTGTCTGTTCCCGCTGATTTTGTTTGAGTCATCCGTGTATCAGCCTTGGGGGATGAGGGAATCACGAGCAGTAGTGTGTAGATTCCTGCATTTAACTATGCACGTGTCTAATCCAGAAGACGTGTGGATTTCACCTATTGTAACAGTAAGAACAGGGCAGCATGACTGTTGTTTTCATTACAAGTTACACACCCATGTAATTGTGGTAATGTTTAGTTCCACACCAATTACTGGCACACCCTGCTAACCAATTTAACCTCCAAACTGAGAGGAAGTGATCATGACATTCTCCCTGTTCCTTTCAGCTGAGCTGAAATGATTTCTATTGCTCACTGCAGGCATTAAAATAGTACATTGGCTTAGAGTGAGAATATGATTATTCCTGGAATCCAAAAGATATCTATAAAATCTATTAACATACAGTCAATGAATTACCACAGAAGGCAAACTGGATATTGAATGAAGGAAAGTATGGTAACATTGCATTATTTTATATTCTCACAATTTAAACATCAATTAAGTTCCATGTAATGTTAATGCATAGAGCCATTCATATGATTCATTTTTTGTCTCTGTTGGATTTTACTGTCCAAATGAAACAAATTATTAAGAGAAAGATGTTCTAAATTTAACAGTATGATGCAATGAAAAATACAGTTGTTTCATTCTTTACTGTCCATTTAGATTTCCTTCCAAAAAGCAGATAAATAAATCATTAATTAAATAATGTAATGTTATAACATAGACTTCAATGCCTTTCTTCTAATGGGTCACCCTCATATTGTCCTGTTCTATGCCATCAACTAAACATCAACCATTGTCAATACATATTGCACTCATGACAATAGTAATCATCAACAAACTGTTGAAGACAACTCCACAGATGCTGCCTGACCCATTGAGCTTCTTCAGCACTGAATTTTGCTCAAGACTCCAGCATCTTTAGTTTAATTTAGAGATAAAGCACAGAAACAGGCTCGTCGGCCTACGGAGACCACGCTGACTTATTATCCCCGTCAACTAACAGTATCACTACACATACTAGGGACAATTTACAATTTTACCAAGCCAGTTAGCCTGCAAACCTCTACATCTTTGTAGTGTGGGAGGAAACCGGAGATCCCAGAGAAAACCCATGCAGGGCATGGGGAGAATGTACAAACTCCAAACAGACAGCACCCATAGACAGGATCGTAATCGGTTCTTTGGCGCTGTAAGGCAGCAACTCTATCGCTGTGCCACTGTGACGCCCGGTATATTTTCTTGTGACTCCATTTTACTGCTCCACTGCAAAATCTCTTCAAATTATACCTACATTGAAGACGTTTTTTCGAGCCCTATCTCATTGCTCCCCCTCTATAATAAGAACACTCCACAGATGTTGCCCGACCCAGCATTTTGTGTTTTGCTCAACTGTTTAAGTTGTTAAGCTAGGCAGGGCATGCTGGGTACTGAAACTGTAGATATTGTTTCTATTAGCTCAGTGGTAAATTTCATCATATGATGTGGTGGGAGGATATAGAGAACATTCCCCACAAAGTCACATCATCCCAGTCTGGAAACATAACGTCAGTCCTTCTTTGCTGGGTCATAATCTTGGAACTCCCTCCCAAACAACATAGATATCAAAGAAAATTATGGATGGGAAATAAATTTTGGCCTTCCCAGAGACACTGGGATCGTGAAAAATGAATGAAAACCAAAATGCAGCTTTGATCCTTGGTTTGTATGGAGTTAAAGAATGTTAAGCAGGTTAACCACAGGGCAAATACATAATACAAGAGGAAAGTTTTGCTCTTTTTACTCTTTGAAGTCAGTATCCCTTGGAATCGTGGGGGCTGGGAGGAGTTGGGGGGGAGACGGGTGACGCATGGAAATTAATAAAATCAGGACATGACATAGATATAGATTAGGTGAATAGCCACAGTATTTTCCGCAGAATAGGGGAGTCTAAAACTACAGGATTAAGGATGGGTTTCCCGTTTTCTAATGTCAGAGAAGGAAGCTATTCAGCCCTCTAAGTTCTAAGTGTATTCCCATCAAACCCATTCCTCCACATATTTCCTTGTAATCTATTCTCTTTCACATGCACCCTCAATGTACCACCACCCACGCATACTAGGGATAAGTTACACTCGCAAATTAGCCAAACAACCCGCAAACATGTTCTGAACACCCCAAGGAAATCCATGCAGGCGCAGGGAGATCATGGATGTACTGCCCCCTAACTTTGAGGGTTATGCTCTGTTTGGTGATTTCTGCACCAAGAACGCAATATATGGTGGCGCAGCGGTAGAGCTGCTGCCTTACAGCGCCAGAGACCCAGGTTCGATCCTGACTACGGGTACTGTCTGCACGGAGTTTGTACGTTCTCCCGTGACCTGTGTGGGTCTTCTCCGGGGTGTTCCGGCTTCCTCCTACACTCAAAAGATGTACAAGTTTATAGGCTAATTGGCTTGGTAGAATTGTAAATTGTCCCTTGTGTGTATAGGATAGTGTTAGTGCGCGGGGATCGCTGGTCGGCACGGACTCAGTGGGCTAACAAAGAAAAATGGGGAGGTGGACAAAAATGCTGGACAAAACTCAGTGGGTGAGGCAGCATCTATGGAGTGAAGGAAATAGGCGACGTTTCAGGTCGAGACCCTTCTTCAGACTGATGTGGGGTTGGGGGGGCGGGAAGATAAATGGGGAGACATTCTAATGAGATGAGGATTAGGTGATAATCAAAAGTAATTTTGAGTTGAGTTTTCTGGTGACTTGATTTTTAATCAGCGTAGATAATACAGCTAATCAACGAAAGGATTGCATTTGTGTGTGAAAGGTACAAAGAAACTACTTAGATTCATAGAGTCATACAATACTGAAATATGTTTACTGATAAGTCACCAACCACTGAGTAAAGGTAGAAAATAGCTTCTGAATGATGAAGTTGTGCAGTGTTAGTCACATTACGTTCCGTATTTTGGAAATACTGGGTCAAATATATACAAAATTGCTGACTATCTAACTTTTGATGTTTAGTCGAGGTTTGGCACGGAGCTGGAGAGGGAGTGGGATGAGGAGAGTCCAGGAAATGGACTAAATTGTTTTTTTCCCAATAGTGTGAGATTTACGAATTAATCTGTCTCATCAGGGTTTCTAAAGAAGTTGAGGAAACATGGCGTGAGCAATGCACAGTAGAATAAAATAGTGAGCATTGAGGCTGAGAGATAGAATCCCCACTACCGTGACAGAGACCTATATTCAATTCCCAGCTAACACAAAATGGTCTTAGCTGCCAGCCCCATCGTTCTGCCTGCCCCTTTGGTTAGCAGTAACACAGCTGGTAGAGATGCTGCCTCACATTGCCAGAAGCCCAGGTTCAATTTTCACCTTGGCTGGTGTCTGTGTGGAGTTTGCACATTCTCCTTGTGACAGTGTGGGTTTCCGCCTTTGATTTCTACCCATAACCCAAAGACTCGCCAATTAACAGATTCATCGTCTTATGTGTAGGTTGGCGGTAGAATCTGGGGAAAATTAAAGGGTTTGTAGGAACTATAAAAAGTGGGATTATGGTTGGATTGGTCTAAATGGATGGTTGATGGTTGGCATGGACCAAAGGCCCACTTTCTGTTCTGCATTTCTCAATGAATCTAATAAAATAAGGTGGAAGCTGGTATCTTGTGTTCCAGGTGCAGAAGTCTCCACAGAGTAAAAACAAATTCTACTACATTAGCCAGAAGGGTACTGACCCGAAACATCATCTGTCCATTTCCCTCCGCAGATGCTGCCTGACCCGCTGCGTTTCTGCAGTATTTTTATTTTGCTTCATCTTTCAGAAGCCATTTTCTACCTTACTCAGTGGTTAGCGACTAATTATCAGTTAGCCTATTTATCGCTGTATATATCTATAAGTCTACATACCTTTCCAGTACCGTTGCTCACACAAATGCAATGATTTCATTGATTAGCTGCACTATCTAAGCTGATGAAAAATCAAATCTCCAGAAAACGCAACTCAAAACTACCAAGTTCCTCCAACAGTTTGTTTTTAGCTCATGATTCTGGCATCTGCTGTCTCTTGTGTGTGCACAAAATAAAGGTATGCATTGGCAGTGCAGACTAGGTGTTCAGCATATTAAGGATGGAAAATCACAGAGTGCAAATGATGTCCATGTTCTAATTCCTGATAATCAGTTCCCATTTGTGATACATTGTGCCAGTAATGCTAAATATTAAAATATACCACATTCGACCAAAGTTCCACATGAGATAAAAGTGCGTGAACACCTAATATGATTGCTTGAATTTACTTTGCTCTTAATTTTAACAAAATTGATTTTTAAATATTTAATTGTGACTAAAATCATGTACAATTACACCATTTCTATTTATTATCTTCACTCCTTAACTTGGCAGAAAGGTGAATGTTGAAAAAATCGACTATATTTTACCACTGTAATTCATAATTAAGCAGTGTTATGGGAGCAAAAAAGGCTTTCTAAAAAACTGCATGCGGTTATTTAATTGCAATCGTACCCACGGTTTTAAGAACTATCCATAATACCGCTAATGATATGCTGTAAGTTAAGACATTTATCTCAACATTTTTCACTATTCGAAAATTATTTACTGTGGTTTTTACGTTTATACTTCAAGCCGTAAAAAGACCTAAGTAGGGATGTTTGATTTTATTGTCCTGACTGCAGAGCATCACAGTTTGGGATCAAGGTAATCATAGATACCTTCCATTGAGTTCAATTCCCTGCAGCCTACAAGCCAGATGCAGTTATATTGTACCTGCAGCCCTCCAAGGAGTAGCACTTTCCTTTAAATTGGTAATAGAATCATAATGTTTACAAAATCATAGGAACAGTCTCTGGAAACAAATGAATAATTATGACATAATAGTTCTTAAAATTATAATCAAACAATGTCCCCAGGGAGCAGTTTTGTGGGAGTGACAGCTGTTTTAATATCATCATCTCACTTGGCACAATTAACACATTTATTGGGTAGCAAGCAAATTAGAAGTGAGACGACACTAGATAACAACAAAAAAGCAAATAATGACAAAGACAAATTGCAATAGAATTCTTTATTTTTATTTTTGGTAGCATTATTTAAAATGCCAAATAAATGTTTCAATGCCATGCCACTTGTTACATTCACAATCAGTGTTATTGTATGATTATTTCCACCTAATCTTACTCCTGCAGTCTGCTTCATAACATTTGATGGATCTATATTTTACAGATATCCTGTAAACTACCCCATTTTGGGGAAATGGATGGCTATCATCTCAAGTAAGAATTTTCAGACATTACTCTTGCTCTCTCAGTTCTGAATGCATTACCTTAATTATAATTTGTAAGTAATCCCTATTCCTTAAAGGTTTAAATTGACAGCCTGAGATATTCCATTTAATATTTTACAATGTAAGTTGAAATTTAGAGTTTAAAAAATCATGAATGGTTTAGTTAAAGCAGCGAGAGAGGAAAGCTGTATCCATTTGCAAGTCTATGTTCACTTACGAAGTTGATAACATCTTTAACATTCTTCATGACACCACTCCTGGAATGAAAATGAAATTGCTGTCTTAGATCTCCATCCGCTGTATCTATTTCCCTCCCTTTGACTTCCTCATTGGCAGACCTCAATCTGTGCAGATTGGGAACAACATCTCCCTCTCACTCTCCCGACACACGTGCATCTTAAGGCTATCTGCATAGCCCTCTGCTCGCCTCTCTTGACACCCATGTCTGTGTGGTTGTGTAGCTCGAATGCTATCTATAAATTTGCCAATGGTACCACTGTTTTTTGGCTGAATCATGGTTGATGTTGAGTCAGCGTACAGGAGAGATAGACCATCTGCTTGAGTGGTGCCGCGACAACAAACTCTCACTAAGTGAACATTGACTTTAGAAAGGGGGAGTTGGGAGATCAAGTGCCAGCTTTCCTTGGTAGGTCGGTGGTGGTGGTGAGAGTTAGCAGCTTCAAATTCCTTGGCGTTAACATCTCGGACGACCTGTACTCAACCCAGCACATGGATGCATCATGAAAGAGGCGCACCAATGCCTCAACTTTCTTTGAAGTTTAAAAAGATTCAGCATGAAACTGAAAACTCTAACAAACTTATAAAGGATGTATTGTAGAAAGTATCCTGACTAGTTGCGTCATGGCCTGGTATGGCAAATCTAATACAAGTGGCTGCAGTGAGTGGTGGACTCAGCCCGGTCCTTCAAGAAACAACCGTCTGCAACATAAGAAGCATCTACATGAGGTGCTGCCTCCAGAAGATGCCACGATTTTCCCTTGTACCTGTTTCTCACCCTACTTATGCATATGACAATAACTCGACTTGGCCTACATGGATATGCTAAACCTGCACAAAAAAAAGCTTTTATACAAGAAATAGAATGAGTGTATTTATCAACCAATCCAGTGGAAACTCCAATCATCATTGAACCTTGACTTTTCAGACCACAGCTAAGCCAGCACACAGTTCTGGCATTGCAGACTCCTCTCTCATTCAAGGATGATTCCAATGCTTGAATACTTCAATAGATATATAAACTTCACAGAGAAACGTTTGCAGGAAAATCAGTAAACATTGTGGTAAATGGTAGCAAAATAACCCTGTGCCATGTATCATATTCATCTCTGTGCAGCCGACAAGGAAACAGAACTCTCGACTTGCGTGCATGCATTTCATCGAAACACCTGGTCAGAAACAAAGAATCTTTACACTTGTTTTATTCTGGTAAACTGCTTAGCAATCCAAACAATTTATAAAACTGCAGAATCACTGCTTAATCAATCTGCTTCCATGGGATTTCTTCACTTGCTGAACTCAGTTCAAGTTCATCAGTTCCCTATTCTTTGTGGTCTGCAGCGTCCCACCTTGATAACATACATCATTGTGAGAAGCACAGTTGCCAAACCAACGCTGTTCTCTTCCGAGTCAGCTATTTCTTAATTTTCTTTTTTTGGAATAAAGGACAATTGTTGGTTTCGTTCGAATGTTGCTTGCCTCAGCTTTATTTGTACGCTCCTACTTAATTAATGCTGATCCACGCTGTGTGATTATTACATAAGTATTAATATTACATCCGAGAACATAGGCAAACAAAGAACAGAGAACAGCAAAGGAACATGCCCCTCAGCCCCACTCAGCTGCATTTCAACTTGGTTTGGCAACAGCTCTGCAGAGTACAAGAAATTGCAGAGAGATATGGATCTTGCCCAGTCCATCACCCAGACCAACCTTCCCAATATTGACTCCATCCACACGCCAGGCTGACTCGGAAAAGCAGCCAGCATAATCAAGGACCTTTTTCACCCTGGTGATCCTCTCTTCCGTACGAGAGAAGATATAAAATCTTGAAAGTATGTACCACCAGACTCAGGAACAGTTTTTTCTCACAGTTAGCAGACTACTGAACAGTCGTCCCATAAGCTAGGATGTAATAAAGAACGTACAACCTATCTCATTGTAGACCTTAGACTTTTACTCTGTAACTGTAAAGCTAAAATGCTGTCATGTTATATTGTGCACTGTAATATGTTTTCTCTTTGCACTAACAGTTGTACTTTCGTATAGTATGATTTGACTGGATAGCACACAAACTTTCTGCATGTTCATGTGCCTCTCTAAAAGCCCCAATGCATGCAACAGTCAGTCTGATGAACCTTCGTTATATATATTTCCAAAAATTCCAATTGTGCATAACTTTATTCTTGTCTATTCAGATACAGTTACTTGGTTGCTGTTAAAAGGATTACCACAAACAACATAATAAGAAGTCACAAAGTGCTGGAGTTACTCGGCTGGTTTGGCAGCATCTCTGGAGAACATGAATAGGTGATGTTTCGGGTCACGGACCTTCTTCAGAGTCTGAAGAAGACTCCTAACCAAAAACAACCACTATGCATGTTCTGTAGAGATGATACCTGACTGTTGAGTTACTCCAGCACTTTCTTCTTCTTGTATATGGCGTGCACAGCCTAACGTTGTAGGACAACTTGTTCTATTTGATCTTATTTGATTGTGCACATCGGGTTGATTGCATTCGTCGAAACCGGGCGGACCATGTGAAGGTTGCAATCTTCCACCCCACTCCAGCACTTTGTGTGTACTTTTATAAACCAGCATCTGAGTTTCCTTGTTTCAACTAAATAATAACCTGGTTTCACAATTGCATCCAAACCAAATTTGATAAAAACCTTTGTTCAAAGTTTCTATAGTTCAAGTTCAAGTGAGTTTATTGTCATGTGTCCCTCATAGGACAATGAAATTCTTGCTTTGCTTCAGCACAACAGAACATAGTAGGCATTGACTACAAAACAGATCAGTGTGTCCATATACCATTATTTACGTAAACACATACATGAATAAATTAACTGATAAAGTGCAAATAACAGACAATGGATTATTAATGTTCAGAGTTTTGTCCAAGCCAAGTTTAATAACCTGATGGCTGTGGGGAAGTAGCTATTCCCGAACATGGTCATTGCACTCTTCAGGCTTCTGTACCTTCTACCTGAAGGCAGCAGGGAGATGAGTGTGTGGCCAGGGTGGTGTGGGTCCTTGTTGATGCTGCCAGCCTTTTTAAGGTAGCGACTGCGATAAATCCCCTCGATGGAAGGAAGGTCAGAGCCGATGATGGACTGGGCAGTGTTTACTACCCTTTGTAGTCTTTTCCTCTCCAGGGCACTCAAGTTGCCAAACCAAGCCACGATGCAACCGGTCAGCAAGCTCTCTACTGTGCACCTGTAGAAGCTAGAGAGAGTCCTCCTTGACAAACCGACTCTCCATAATCTCGGGAAGTGGAGACGCTGATGTGCTTTCTTGATTATAGCATTCTGTTGGGAGGTACTTTGACCTGAAAATTGAGCTCTGCATTTTTTCTTAACAGTTGCCAACTGATTTGGTATCAGTGCTGGACAGGATGTTCAATAATTGTGCCCACATGCAGTATGTCTCGCGCACATGAGTGGTGTGTAAACCCTTCATGGCTATAATCAGGCACTCCTAGATACCTGGAGGTTGCCAGGAAGATATCTAGAAGGACCGGAGTGTACAGATAAATGTACATATCTGTTCTGGTTTCTGCTGTGGGATGAAGTAAAAATCTCTTATTCTTATAGAGTAGGTGACCTCCCTTATGTGATCAGCAAACTGTGAGATGTGCAGAGATTAGATGCAGAATTATGCTGAAGGAAGATATTGATAACCGTGACCTCCATGGACAGAGCAATCAAACCTCATGTATAAGTTAAATGTGAACTTGCAGGAGGTTCCAGTGGCAGTGAGGGCAAAGAATGCTGTTTGAATGTTGACCCTTTAAATAGTCAAGCCTCAAAGCTTCAAACAGGACTGGTTATTATTTGGGTAATTAGGAACTAGGCGGCATGGTGGCACAGTGGTAGAGTTGCTACCTTACAGCGCCAAAGACCTGTGTTCGATCCTGACTACGGGTGCATGTCTGTACGGAGTTCCCCGTGACCTGCAAGATCAGTTTTCTCCTACACTCCAAAGACTTACAGGTTTGTAGATTATTTGGCTTGGTATAAATGTATAATAAATGTAAAATTGTCCCTAGTGTATGTAGGATAGTATTAGTTTGCGGGCATTGCTGGTGGGTGTGGACTCAGTCGGTTGAAGAGCCTGTTTCTGCACTATATCTCTAAACTGAACTAAATTCAGAGCACTCAGGTTAAAAATTCATCGGTGAATGAATTTTGCAACTGGTCCAACTACTGAAATATTTGAGGGAATTTTACTCTGGGAAAAACGGAATGAAAAACGGGTGAATTAAAATTTTGCTAAAAAAAAATGGGAAGACAAGTTTCCCAATCGGCAATTCCGGAAATTCCCAAGAAGGGATGGAAAGAAGAAGGGTTCCAAACCCAAAACATTACCTATCAATGTTCTCCAGGGATTTCTCCACTTTGTGTCCTTTTCCCAATGGGCATTACAGGGCAACATATAAAATATATGCAATGCACCAAACTGCTCTAATGCAGATTAACCTATTTTTTAGTATTACAGTAACATTTATTTGGAGTTGTGTGAACAGATTTCCAACCCACTATAATCTGAAGCCAACTAACTGAGGGTCATTTAACTGAGCCCCAACAACTGAGAATGTATCTCTTCCTGAGGGTCTTTGTGATGCCATGTTTTTACCTACTACACGATTCCATTTCACTAGAAGATAAATGTGGACATTGCAAATGGCACATAGTCCGTGATTTTTTGTACATGGAGGAGTGTAGACAGCTGCAAAAATCATTCAATGGTTTGCACTCCATGCCCAGTTGTGAGTTTCAACTACTCATGCATTAATTTAAGACTTCCCAGTATGAGTTAAGCTTGCCTCATTATTAGTTTAAGTTGCTAGCCCGAGTGAACTCACCCCATGGATTCTAGTGGTGGGAGGCTTCTCAGGTAGGTCACATATTTCTCGCTGTGTCTCCCTGCTCTCCCTCTGGCCTCTCGCACCACGGGGTGGACAATATTTCCTAAACCTGTGATCCAGCTTTCCCACATGTGCAATCAGGAGTGTCCACTAACCCGTTCACCTTTCCTTGCCCTCTTCCCATCAATCTACAGCTCCACCCCCACCTAACCTCCAACAGCCAGTTACAACAGTCCTCATCCCATTTTTTGCTGCTGAAATTAGGGTCCCCTTCCCCAAAAGTAATGTCAAGGCAGAATGCCAAAAACAGACGTCTATGTAGGAGTCAGATAGATTGTACAGCATGTAAAACCTTCAACTACATGCACCATAGAAGGCCGATTTTTACAGTGGCAACTAACTGTTTGTTGGACCAGTGAGCTCTTCTTTATCAATGGATCTCAGTGGATGCCCTTCAGCTTGTGGGGATCCTGAAATGCAACCTAGCAATAAGCAATTCTGGCTTCTTCTGTAAGAACCATGGTCTTCTCCCTCCATGCCTTAAAATGACTAGATCCTAAACTCTGGAGATCGCTCTCTATTTCTCTACCTCTTACCCCTCTTTTAAGATGCTCCTTGAACCCTATCTTTTTGACCGAGCTTTTCTTCACTTGCCATGATATCTATTTGTATGACTCAATGCAAATGATGATTAATAATACTCCTTGGGACATTTAATCATGCAAAAGATATTGTGTTATTGCAAGGTGTTCTTGAATTGCTCAGCTTTTCAATGTAATTCTCCATATGTCAATATTACCGTATGAAAGTTTAATGAATAATGTTTAATGAATATAAACTTCTGCAGATGCATTGTAGAAAGCATCATGGCCTGGAACTGCAATTCTAATGCACAGGAACACAAGAGGCTGAGAGGGTGCTAGACTCAGCCGGGTACATCACGGGTACAGCCTTTCAGTCCTTTGAAAGCATCTACATGAGACGGTGGCATCTACAATGAAAGGTGTCCACCATCTTGGCCATGCCCCCTTCTCACTGCTGCGGTTCGAGGTTGAAGTCCCACACTGCCAGGTTCAGCAACATCTATTTTCCGACAACAATCAGGTTCTTAAACCAACCTACCCAACCTTAACTCTACCTTGACAACAGGAAACTGCGGAACACTTCGGTACTACATTGGTCTTTTATTGCAATAATGTCTTGTTTTTTGCACAGTGTTTTTCTTTTCACTCTCTTGCGGAATTTATGCATAATTTATGTATAATGAATGTTGCTGTGTGCTGTCTGAGTTCATGCACCTGTGATGCAGCTGCAAGCAAGAGCTTAATTGTACCTGAACCTCATGGTATTTCTTCATAGAATCATATAATCATAGAAAATAGGTGCAGGAGTAGGCCATTCGGCCCTTCGAGCCTGCACCACCATTCAATATGATCATGACTGATCATCCAACTCAGCATCCTGTACCTGCCTTCTCTCCATATCCCCTGATCCCTTTAGCCACAAGGACCACATCTAACGCCCTCTTAAATATAGCCAATGACCATTCTTTGCCTCACCTACCTTCTGTGGCAGAGAATTCCACAGACTCACCACTCTGTGTGAAAAAAGATCTTCTCATCTCGGTCCTAAAAGACTTCCCCCTTATCCTTAAAAATCCTTATCCTTCATATGACAATAAACTCAACTTGACTTGAATCTTTCTGTGCACATTTCCAGCAGGCACTCACTTGGCCATTTTGTACGCTTAAACTTGGAGCAAGCAGAAAGGACAGACAATCTTTGTTGGAGTGAGTTAAACATTTGTGCAGACACAATTCTATTGGTTTTGTGCCCTAGCTTGTGATTAAAATTATTCATCAGCTACTTTACTGCGTTAAAAAAGATTAACATTTACGCATAAGGACCAAAAGTAATAGATCCTACCAAAATGAAATAAAAACTTTTGCCTGTTTTAATGAAATACATTTTACTGTTGCAATTAATTATTCCAATGGCAATCACGCTGTCATGAAATTGTTGCTCTCCATCTCTCATTTGCTCCTCAGATATGCCTCGTGATAATCTATCAAAATAGCTGTCTACTCTTACAGCTTTTAGAGTAAATTTTATGCACTTAAAATTAAGTTTATGTATTCGAGTTTCATTTGGAGCAATAAAATTTCAATCAAACCTGCAGTGCTTTGTGGAGAAAAAAACGCGGCGCATCTGTGAATCCAACCAGCTGAGGAAATATCTGTGTTCCATATAGCTTTGGAAAAAAATTACCATGTTGGACTAATTACCACAATATTGCTAAGTTACACCATTTGCATGACTATGATAATAGACCTTCTTTATGAGTGGCTATATTCAAGATATGGGATTCGTGATTCATAAATCAGATGCTGTGGTATAATTAGACTCCAGTGATTACGCTCAGCATTGTACATGACATCTGCAGGATCTAAGTCCTATCACCTCCTCAGGATGTCTAAACCTGCTATTTAACCATTCTTGTGCTTTTGTAATGCAGGCAATTCAGTTGAGAAGTAAAACTTCATATTCCGACTGGGTAGTTTACAACACAACAAAATTCCCCAATTATAGGTAACTACATGACCCTCCCCTCTCCCTTCCTCCATATACCTCTCCCTCCTCCACCCATATACCACCCCCTTCCCCTGTGAGTTCTTCACAAAGAATAGAACAAACCAAAAACAGAAACTCGTGACAGTGTGTCATTTTAAAGAAACCTCACGCAAATTAATTTTGCTTCGGAGTAAAACATTGTGTAAATGTTCTGACAATGAGAGCCATGAGAATCAACAGTAATCTTCGTCAATGACCCAGCTGGTTGGATGGACAAGCAAAAAAATCCTACAAGCCTAGAAGGTCCTTGGTTTGATCACCGGTCTGCAGTCAGCTGAATTCAGCTGCGGTGAGAGGGACACAGCAATTAACTTAAGAGCTCATGGGATAAAAAGAGATTGTTTCCCAATAACTACTTTCCACATTGATTACTGGTTTTGTCACATGAGGAAATATTAAGCAAACTGAGATAGAATAAGGAGATGCAAGCTCATAAAAATAGACACAATTCTTATTTGGCTTGCTTGATTGGGAGGAGGCAGGTATGATGTTTCCCATGGCTGGGGGATCTAAACCACACTCTCAAAATAAGGGGAGAGCCATTCAGGACTGAGATAAGAAGACATCATAGAGCCATATAGCACGGAAACATGCCATTTGACCACTTTATTCATGCTGCCCAAGTTAGCATATAAGCTTGTCACATTGGCCTGCATTTGCCCTACAGCCCTATAAACAAATTCTATCCATATATCTGTCCAAATATCCTTTAAAATAGTATAGCATTCTCTGCTCCACAAATTCATTCGCATTCTCTGCTTGGAGGATTGTCACTGAATATATTTAAGACAGCTACTGATAGATTATTTGCTGTGAAGGGAATTAAGGTAAATGAGATTGGTGCAAATGAATGATCTTATTGAATGGCAGAACATGCACAAGGATAAGAATGGCTTCTCCTTGCTTCCCCTTCATATGTTCTGATCACCAGCCTTAGGTCTTAGTAGACAGTTAAAACGTGTTCATTTTGATGGAGCACAAAGGTGAGATGTCTCTTGTAATTGATAAATGCACCCTCTCTGAGTGTTGACATGGGTGGAGTCCCCCGTTGTGGTGGAGCTGATGCCTGTAGAACTGTAACAAAATGATTCTAGTGAGAGAGCAGAGGAAGGGTGAATATGGGCATGAACAATTAACCAGGCAGCAAATGTGGCCGTCATTAATTGACATGTCCATGTCGGTTATACAGCCATCGTAGCAAAAGTGAATCCAATTCATGATAACGCACGGAATTGTAGTTTCTGGAATCTTAAGCAAAACACAAAATGCTGGAATAACTCAGTAAGTCAGGCAGCCACCTGTGGAAGGTATGGACAGACAACATTTCAGATCAGGAGCCTTCTTCAGACTGATTGAAGAAAGTTCTTGACCCAAAACGTCACTTGTCCATTCCCTCCACAAATCCTGCCTAACCTGCTGCGTTCCTCCAGCAGTCTGCATATTGTTCAATTCATGGTTAAATTTCATCATGTGCACTACACAACTAGTGGATGTGATTCCTCATGAGATTTACTATGGAAAGGTAGAATACAGGTTTATATTTAATTTTCCCTTCTATTAATTCTGAGCTGAGATAGCTGAGCTATCACTTCTAATTACCCTGTTCTACGCAGTCACGAAGTACATTGGATAGATTTCCCAAGGAAGAGATTGAGTGTTGGAGCAACTATTACCGAGAATGTAGTCATGGATTAACTAATGTGCAAATTAATGAATAATATTGTTAAAGGGTGGCACAGTGGCACAGCAGTAGAGTTGATGCCTTACAGCAACAGAGACCCGGGTTTGATTCTGACTACGGGTGCTGTCTGTTCAGAGTTTGTCCATTCTTCCTGTGACTGCATGGGTTTTCTATGGATGCTCCAGTTTCCTCCTACAATCCAAAGATGTACAGGTTTGTAGGTTAATTGGCTATGATAAAATTGTAAATTGTCCCTAGTGCGTAGGATAGAACTAGTGCGTAGCTGATCGCTGGTCAGCGCGGACTTGGTGTGCCAAAGGGCATGTTTCCAAGCTGTATCTCTGAAGTCTAAAGTAAAGTCTAAAGGTGTTAGAAAATAGGGCATAGAGTAATGCAGCGGGGAATCTAGCCCTTCGGCCCAACTCATCTATGTCAACCAACAAGCCACATCTGCGCTAGTCCCATTTGCCTGCATTTGTCTCATATCCCTCAGCATCAACCAAGATAACACAAGACGCCCTGTGGCTGGAGAGAAAACACTCAAAAATATTGTTGAGGGCTCAGTGAGTTGAGTCAGCAGGAAGCTGAGCCCTGATAACCTCGCTAATCTTCTACTTAAGGGATTGAGTTAAAATAATAACTTGATGCAAAATAGCACCGTGCAGTTAAAACCGTTATCATTCTTCCCAAACATCAAATTGCAAGAATGCACCTGTCCCAAATTAACTTTTAATAGACCGCTTTTCCGAGCATCACCTTGGTTGCAGCATGTCTAATAGCCTCTCGTACTGGCAAGAACATTTTTGACACATCAATAGGTTAGTCGTTGTGGTATACAACAGGAAGTATGATCAAAGATTAGCATATTGTCTGAGATGAACCACCACCTCTGCCCTTACTGGTTGGCATAATTGAGTCACTAAAGCCCAAATAATATTTCACAATCCCTGACAATGTCTTTGACATTTTAAATACCGATACCGGAGACGTCTTAATTATGAGTGGCAAAGTTACATTAAATATCTTTTAGGCCTTTAAGTGGAAGATTAAAAATTACATAAAATATTCATGAGAATCAGGATATTTCATTTATATTTCCATCCCAAAGTGCTTATAATAAGATGCTATGTTGTTGTATTTAAATAGTTCTAGTCATGATTATTTTCATCAATGACCTTTTCAGAATCAGTTTAGTTACAGTATGAGCAAGCCCATTCAGCCCATCGAGTTCATGTTTGCTCAATACAAACCAATTCAGTGGCTAATTGCAAATAGACCCACTGCCCTGTCCTCTTCCTATTAGCCTGTGATTGTTTTCTTCTTTTCAAGTACCTATCCAGTTCTGAGCAGCACGATTTAATCTATCAGATTTAATCTTACAGATTCTAACCATTTGCTACATTAAAAAAATCCATGCTTATCCTTGGTTTCTTGACCACTCAACTTTATTCAATGCTCTCAGGTTCTTGCCCCCTCTACCAATGGGAATGGTTGGTCTTTGTTGTGTCTACACCCTTCATGATTTTTAATACCACTATTATATCCCCCTCTTAACCTGTGTTCCAGGAGCAACAACTACAGCTTCTCTCGTTAGCTCTGTAGCTAAAGTCTTTCATCTTTGGAGTTAGCGTGGCACAGTGGCAGAGCTGGTAGAGCTGCTTAAAGCACACGGTATTGGGGGTTCAGTATTGATGTGGATAGAGAACTGGCTAGCAGACAGGAGGCAAAGGGTAGGAGTAAACGGGTCCTTTTCAGAATGGCAGGCAGTGACTAGTGGGGTGCCGCAAGGCTCAGTGCTGGGACCCCAGCTATTTACAATATATATTAATGATTTGGACGAGGGAATTCAATGCAACATCTCCAAATTTGCAGATGATACCAAGCTGGGGGGTATAGTTAGGTGTGAGGAGGATGCTTGGAGGCTGCAGGGTGATTTGGATAGGCTGAGTGAATGGGCAGATGCATGGCAGATGCAGTACAATGTGGATAAATGTGAGGTTATCCACTTTGGTGGCAAAAACAAGAGGGTAGACTATTATCTGAATGGTGGCAGATTAGGTAAGGGGGAGATGCAACGAGGCCTGGGTGTCATGGTACACCAGTCATTGAAAGTAGGCATGCAGGTGCAGCAGGCAGTGAAGAAAGCAAATGGTATGTTAGCATTCATAGCGAAAGGATTTGAGTATAGGAGCAGGGAAGTTCTACTGCAGTTGTACAGGGTTTTGGTGAGGCCACACCTGGAGTACTGCGTACAGTTTTGGTCTCCAAATCGGAGGAAAGACATCCTTGCCATAGAGGGGGTACAGAGAAGATTCACCAGACTGATTCCTGGGATGTCAGGACTTTCATATGAGGAAAGATTGGATAGACTCGGTTTGTACTCGATGGAATTTAGAAGATTGAGGGGGGATCTTATAGAAACCTACAAAATTCTTAAGGGGTTGGACAAGCTAGATGCTGGAAGATTGTTCCCGAGGTTGGGGGAGTCCAGAACAAGGGGTCACAGTCTAAGGATAAGGGGGAATTCCTTTAGGACCGAAATGAGGAAAACATTCTTTACACAGAGAGTGGTGAGTCTCTGGAATTCTCTGCCACAGAAGGTAGTTGAGGCCAGTTCATTGGCTATATTTAAGAGGGTGTTAGATGTGGCACTTGTGGCTAAAGGGATCAGGGGATATGGAGAGAAGGCAGGTACGGGATACTGAGTTGGATGATCAGCCATGATCACATTGAATGGCGGTGCAGGCTCGAAGGGCCGAATGGCCTACTCCTGCACCTATTTTCTATGTTTCTATGTTTCTATGCTGCCTCACAGCGCCAGAGACCCGGGTTCGATCCCGACAAAGGGTGCTGTCTATGTGGAGTTTGTACGTTCTCCCTGTGACTGTGTGGGTTTTCTCCAGGTGCTCTGGTTTCCTCACACACTTCGAAGAATTGCAAGTTTGTAGGTCAGTTGACCTCTGCAACTTGCCCTTAGTGAGTAGGATGCGATTGTGGGATAAATAGAACTAGTGTAGGGATGACCGTTGGTCGGCATGGTCTCAGTGGGCCGAAATGCCTGTATCCATGCTGTATCTCTACACTCAACTATTCTCACAAACCTCTTCTTCATTTTCTCCAAAGCCTTCTCTTCAGTGCTCTAGTTTAGGATTTTTTTTAAATTATAAATGTTCAAAATAATGCCCCCAGCCTTTTTAATCTGTGCTTCAGATCCCTCAGGTCCAGGTTACCACTTATTTAACAATCTGTTCCCTCAAAATATTATGACTGTTAGATAGAGAAGTTGAAAGTGTCACTGCACTGTGCATGTAAACTTGATTTGTCCAATCTCTCTTTACAGAGCAAACATCCATCTAAGGAAATGCATCTGGTGATTTTTTTATAGCACTCTCTCTATTGACACCACATCTTTCTTCGGGTAGAGAGACCAAACCTGTACACAATCATCCAGATACTGTCCCACTGAACTCTATAACTTTAGTAAGATGACTTCACTCGTGTCCTTTTGCAGTAAAGCCTATTTGCTTCTGGAAAGCTTGCCAGGCCTGTGTTTCAGCGTTTACAAAGATATCCAAATTCCTCTGAACACCAACATGTTTTGGTATTCTCACACAAACATTTTCTTCTCTTGTGTTTTTTAGCTCCATCCAAAATAACTTTTCCCCCAATTGTCTAATCCAATATAATTTCTCTTCACCACATTTACCCCATCCTTACTGTCAGGGCTATCCCATCTACATTTTCTTTTTTGACAATCTCTTCCAAAAGTTAAATATTCTGCAATATTTAATTACCAACATTTATCACTGGCCTGTTTCCATTTTGCTTATTTCTTCTTAAAGTTGAGTATTTTGGAATATTTAATCCCAAACTTTACAACCTTTTCGAGACACTGGAGTGTGTCAATGGGTTATAGAGTCATAGTCATGGAGTGATACGTGTGGAAATTTGTCCACACCAACGAACATGTCCCATTTACACCAGTCCCACCTGCCCACGTTTGGCCCATGTCCCTCTAAACCTATCCTATCCATGTACCTGTCTAAATCTTTCTTAAATGTTGTGATAGTGCCTGCCTCAACTACCTCCGCTGGCAGCTCGTTCCATACACCCATGACCCTTTGCATAGATAAGTTACCCCTCAGGTTCCCCCCTCACCTTAAACCTATGTCTTCTGGTTCTCAAGAGCACACACTCAAGACATTGTCCCAACACAGTTTTAATTTTGAACGCATTTAATAGGTTTATATAGTCAGCTATTATGAATGACCAATATAAGAAGCTGCACATTTAATCTGATCCAAGGATTTCAGTGTCTCACCAGTATACAGATTCAGTGAGCATTTTAATGTCTCCGAGCTAGACTTCTTGATGTTTATATTCCCTATCAGTAATTGTATTGATATTCAAATCAAAACATAATCATTAGCTTTCACTCCTTTCCTTATATCGCTGAATTTTCCATTTCTTCCACATGGTTATTTATACCGTTTAAGCTCTGCTCCTCAGGGCGCACATTGACTTCAATATTATACAAGCCCATTTTTTCTGTTATCATGTAGGGATCTGCTTGGCTGACATTATTCTAGCTTGCAATCGTGGATCTGGTTTAAAACCATGAAGATTTATGCCCTATTTTTGTAGGTGAAGCACTGCACTGGTCTAAATGTAAATACTTGTTAAGGATGATCATTGCAATTTGCTTTACTTCACACATTTGCCTCTTTGCCAAACTCACATGTTTAGTATCAATGCTCCTGACTGCTATTGTTGTTTGCCAATAGAACAAAAAGCATATAAAAGTACAGCACATGAACAGGCCTTTTGGCCCACAATGTCTGTGACAAACATAATGCACTAATCTCAAACGCAAGAGTCAAGAGTCATAAGAGTCAAGAGTATTTTATTGTCATTTGTCTCAAAACGGGGTAACAGAATTCTTACTTGCAGCAGCAAGATATGTAAACATGGTAGTCTGTAAACACCATAATAAACAACAACAAAGATGTTCAGTATATATTGCAAAGACAAAAACAATGCTACTCCTGATCCTGGACGGGTTTCAGGCTCCTATACTTTCTTCCCAATGGAAGGAGTGAATTGAGAGTGTGGCAAGGGTGGTGTGGGTCGCTGGTGATGCTGGCTGCCTTTTCGAGGCAGCAACTCCTGTAGATCTTTTCCATGGTGGGGAGGAAAGTACCCAGGGTACGAGGGTCTACTGTACACCTGTAGAAGTTCAAGAGGGTATTCGTTGACATACCGAATTTCCTCAGTCTTCTAAAGAAGTAGAGACCTTGATTATGAAACGTTCTTTAGGACTGCATCAATGTGCTGGGTTGAGTCAGATTTTCAGAGATATGCACATCCCAGGAATTTGACGATTTTGACTCTCTCCACTACTGTCCCGTCGATAAACATAGGTTTGTGGATCTTCAGCCTTCTTCTTCCAAAGTCAACAATCAGTTTCTTGGTTTTACTGATGTTGAGAACAGGGTTGTTATCTTGGCACCATCCGGTCAGTCGATCAATCTCGCTCCTGTACTCTGACTCATCGACATCTGTAATTCGTCCAACAACAGTTGTGTCGTCAGCAAATTTGAAGATGGAATTGGGACTGTGTTCGGCTACACAGTCATGATTATAGAGTGATTAGAACAGGGGACTGAGCACACAGGCTTGAGTTGCCCCTGTGCTGATGATTAACGAGGAGCAAGTGATGCTGCCAGTTCGTACTGATTGTGATCGTTCATGAGAATGTCGAGGATCCAGTTGCTGAAAAATGCGCAAGGAAGCAAGTTCCATGAGTTTGGTAACAGTTTGGAGGGGATGATGGTGTTGAATGCCAAGCTGTTGTCTATGAACAACAGTCTGACATATGTGGTTTTATTGTCCAAGTGGTCCAGTGCAGAGTGGAGAGCCAGCGGTGTGCCAGTTCATGATCCTTATCCTGTCATTCCCTGCATATCCATGTGCCTATCTAAAAGCCTCAATACCACAATCATATCTGCCTTAACTACCAACCTTGGCAGCACGTTCCTGGCACCCACCACCTGCTGCGTAAGAAAACTTGCAATTAAATGTTGCCCCTCTCACCCTAAAGTTACTGCATGTCCTCTAAGCTTTGACATTTCCACCCTGGGAGAAAGATTCTGACTGTCTACCCTATCTATGCCTCTGATCATTTTATATCATTCTTTCAGTTCTCCCCTCAACCTTCGGTGTTCCAGAGAAAACAATCCAAGTTTGTCCAGTACACTACCTTAACCCTGACATTAATTACCAGCCAAGATTCTTCAATGTCTTTGAAAACCACCTCTGTTGATGCAGAAATTGTACATGCATGGGCAAATGCTCGTCTTATTAAAAATAGGTTTGAATTGGATCGTCTGTTAAACTAATTATGAACAGTGATCATTTTCAGAAAACTTCTTCAACATAATTTTCTAATCATGTGTTATCATCTGACACTTGGGTTTTGGTTCTGAGCTTGTAGTTTATCTCTGAGAGTGTCAATTAAAGTGGATCTTCAATGGTTTTCATCTTCAGTACAAAGGAAGCAAGCCATTGTTAGCTGTTTGTTGGCTGGGTGAAAACGAGAAGCTAGTGCGACTTGGGTGGGGAGGGATAGAAAGATAGGGAATGTCGGGGCTACCTGAAGTGAGAGAAATATGAGATGCTGTTCCTCCCATTTGCATTTAGCCTCACTCTGACAATGGAGGAGACCAAGGACAGAAAGGTCTGTGTGAGAATGGGAAGGAGAATTAAAGTGTTCAGCAACCGGGAGATCAGGTAGGTTCAGGCGGACTGAGCAAAGGTGTTCAGCGAAACGATCACCCCGTCTACGTTTGGTCTCGCCGATATTTGAACCTATCACTTCGAGTAAGATTACATTTATTTAAGTTGAGTATGGCTTTATTTGGCACTCTTTTCCACGCAACATTTTTATTTGATAAATAAGGAACTACAGTTGCTGGTTTACACAAGAAGACACAAAGTACTGGAGCAACAAAGCAGGTCAGGCAGCTCTGGAAAACATGGATAGGTGATGTTTCGGGTTGAGACTGTTCTTCAGCCTGATTGTGGATGGGTAGAAGGGGGGGGGACGAAAGCTGGGAGGGAGCTGAGGCAGGACAATGCATGGCAGGTAAAAGGTGGACATAAGCAAGAGGAGATTTTGATAGGCAGAAGGTTGGACAGAGGCCAGAGATTCAAGCAGAAGGTTTGTGACAATTTTAACAATACAATTTACCCTGAAGAACATCTCTATTCCCTTACATGATAACTAAAGATCTCACAAAATTTATCATAAATACGAAGGTTTTTAATAGGGCCGGTGTAGGTTTGAGCTGCCATTTTGCATTGTACCCACTTTAAATACTATACAGCTTATACTCAATGATCAGCATTATCTCCCCCGAGGGTGGAAGATTGCAACCTTCACGTGGTCCGCCCTGTTTCAACTAATGCAATCAACTCGACGTGCACAAACGGAAGATCAACTAGAACAAGTTGTCCAACAGCTTTAGGCTGTGCACGCCACACGAAAGAAGAAGTTATCTCCCCTTCATTTCTCTGCATTCAAGTCTAAATTCAGGGCCTGTTGCTTCACGTCTGCCCATTGAAACACCATAACTACTGTAAAGGTGAATCTCCCAACTCCATACTATCATGAGTTGTATGATATATTGAAACAACTTTCTTACTTTGAATAGCTTGACTTCTTATGCCTTCCTCATAAACAGTGTATTATATATGTATGTTTCGGTTCCTAATCTTGAGAGTTTGGAGAGTAAAGTGTGGGGAATATGAAGAGTTCCAAGAGATATGTGTCTTAATTATTCAAGATTTGTTGAAGATTGTGTTTTTGGTACATAATAATACACTTTTGATCAGTTTTTTCACATTTGTTTTTCCAGTAGCAGGGCATTAATGGCAAGAAAAAGCAACTGTCCATACCCAGTTACACTTCTGTAGTGGTGGTGAGCCTCCTTGATGAATCTCTCTAGGTCTTTTTGGTGAAAGGGCACCCACATTTAGACTTAGTGATAACAAAGGTATTTTCAGAACAGTATGTTGCTTGACGCGTCTGAGGTGGTAGTCCCAAGATCTTCTGCCCTAGGCAATGTTTGTGGTACTGGTCATGAGTTTGTGAGGTGGCTTTGGGGTAGGTTAGGCAAGTAACTCTGGTGCATTTTGTGGATGGCACGAACTACAGTCAATGTATACTGGCGATGGAGAGAATGAATGTTTAAGTTGGTGGATGGGGCTTCAAACAAGCGGGTTGCTTTGACTTGTGCAGGAAATAACTGCAGATGCTGGTTTAAACCAAAGATAGACACAAAATGGCGGAGTAACTCAGCGGGACAGGCGGCATCTCTGGAGAGAATGAATGGATGACGTTTCGGGACCCAAGCCGACCCAAAATGTCACCCATTCCGTCTCTCCAGAGATGCTGCCTGTCCCTCTGAGTTACTCCAAGCATTTTGTGTCTATCTTCGATTGCTATGACTTAGTTAATATTAAGCTTCTTGAGTGTTGTTGGCGCTGTACTCATCGAGACAAGACGAGAATATCCCATCATACTCTGAGACATTACACTTGTAGATGGAATGGTTGGGTATTGATAGGATATGAGACACTCAGTGCAGGATATCAGTATTTGAACTCACATTATTTAATATGGCTGGTCATGTTGAGCTTCTGGTCAGTGATGTCCCCTAAGATGTTAATAATGGGAGACTCTGTGACTATAGACATCCTCTTGTTGGAGATGGTCAATGCTTTTTGTTTAACAGATGTAAATATTACCTACTATCTATCAGCTTATGCATGAATACTGTCAAGGTTTTGCTCCAGTTATGCATAACTTGCTTAATTTGTTTAGGAATTGAATTGAACACTGTGTAATCATCAGTGAATAACTGCACTTCTGACCTTATGAAGCACAGACAATTGATGAAACACCTGAAGATGACTGGGCCTAGGGGACTGCCCTGAGGATCTTCTGCAGGGTGTGATGATGGACCTCCTTTGTGTGAAGTATGAATCTAAAATTGTGCAGAGTCCTGGTGCAAGGAGGTGTTTGCGAAATTCAAACCAGGTATCGGTGAGCAAGTTATTGGTAAGTTCCTGTTAAAAGCAACTTCCACTACTTGGCTGATAATTGAGAGTAGAGTGATTGGTACTAATTAGCTGGATTGGATTGTCCCTTGTCTTGTGAGCAGCAAATAACTGGGCAATTTACCATCTGGCCAGAGTTGTAACTGCATTGGGACAAAACACAGAAAACACCTGAACTCCACCCGCAAATGAACATGATCCTTCAAGTATTGTTAAACCATGTTTTATGGCAAGTATCTACCCCCCATATGTTCCAGTTATTTGGAAAATATATTTTTGGAATATGTATTTTATAAACAGCATTCTGTTAGGTTTGATTATACTCCGTACTTATTCAATACGTTTTAATGATCCATGTACAGAGACTCTCAAATGTCTTTGAGCATACACTTCACTATTAAAATAATTCTCCACTCAAGCTATCGTACATTCAAAATAAATAGCCCACATTTATCTGCACTGAAATCCATAGGCCACAGTTATAGAGAACAAAAGGAAAACAGGCCACTCGGCTCACTTTGTCCATGCCGATCAAGATGACATATTGGGCCAGTCCCATTTGCATGCATTTGGTCTCTATCCCTCCAGATTATCCATACATCTGTCCAAATATATGTTTTAATTCAGTTTGATCAATTTGTTTAATCTATGAGTGGCTCTGTTGTTTAATGCTTCCATTCACATTGCTTACAAGTGGTCTAATTTTGTTTTAATGGAAAATTTGTTTCTTCACATCAGCCAAGTCATTTGGAAATATGCCGTTCAGTTGTATCACCAATGCAAATCATGTGGGATACAACAGCCTGCCACTTTGTAAACCTGCCTACACTCCACATTCTGTCCCCTGCTGTTTGGCCAGTTTCCTAGCTAGTTAATATTTAGCCTTCGGTTCTGTGAGCTTCATCCAGTATCTTAAGTGAAACTCTATTAAATGGTTGTATGAATAATAATGAAATGTTATTAACGAAATAACATTCATAAACATGCTACTGACTGCCACTTTACACTCTTTAAAAAAAATCAATTAGGTTCACTGGACATGCCCTATTATTTACAAACTTAGCAACCGAAAATTCTTAATAATGCAGGAATTAGGGTTACTGATTATCAGTCCCTTATAATTACTTATCCCAATATCATTCTAATGAAGAATATTCAGTTGATTACATTCAATGTTGTTATTGTGTACTAGACTAAGTGGGACCCGTTGGGTGCCAGTCACACGGGAGGCCTGGTCCCCCAACGCAATCCATTCCCCAACGCAATATTCCACCACTCACCCGTTCCCCAATGCAATATTCCACCACTCACCCATAGCCCATAACTGCGCAGACGCGGCTCATTTCCCCTCATCCCCCAGCATTCCCTCCCTCTCCTCTTCATGTGTGGAAGAGGAGGGAAGTTGCAAGTGTGGCGGAGGGGGGGGGGGGGGGGGGGGAGGGGGTCGTGTGTGGGCAGGGAGGTGTTGGGGGAGAGGGTGGTATGAGGGAGGGGAAGTGTGTGGTGGGGGGGTATAGGCATGGTGTTTGTGGGGGGGAGGGGTATGGAGACGAGGGGGGAGGTTTGGGTGGAGGGGGGCTGTATGCGGGGGGAGGTGTGGGAGGGGGGTGTGTCTGGGCGAGGTGTTTGTGGGGGAGGATGGGTGTGTGGGCGGGTGGTTTGTGGCGGGGATTGTGGGGGCAGAGGGGTGTGGGCGGGGGTTGTGGGGGAGGAGGGTGTGGGCGGGGGGTGGGGGGAGGGGGTTGGAGAGCTCAGAGAAAAGACGGGGAAGAACCATGGGGGAGAACGGGGTATCACTGGGGAGGGGGGCAGGAGCCAGCGAGGCGGACCAGAGAGGAAGAGGCTGGAGCTGACGATGCGATGGGGACTCACAGTGGGCGCTGGTTGCTGGTCGTTGTCCTCTGCCAGGTTCAGAGTCTCTGCTTTCTGTTTGGCGACATCTCTGACTCTGTGCCGGGCTGCTTCCGGTCCCTCCGAAAATTGTGTCCGGTTAGAAACCTCGGTCGGCCATCCAGAGCGTCTCTCAACTCCAGTAAAGATGCGACAGTGCAGGAAGGGGCGGACCGTCGTGCGGAGTGACAGGAGAAGGGACTAATCCGCGTGGCACTGACTGGCAGGAGAGATCGTTCTGCGCACGCAAGGTTAAACTTTGTTAACTTTTATATTATGCCATCGATCGGAACGAAACCTGGCGCACTCACAGCACAGGAGAACGGCGAGTGAGCTGGCGAAAAATTGTAGAGCTATCACATACCGTTTTTGCGCAAATAGAAAAAATGCGCAAACCGGAAGATAACAAGATCAGAGTTTTAGAGCCAGACAAACAGACACACAGATACCTATAAGGAATATCAAACCTTGATTAAAAGTTTTATCAAAAACCTTAATAAAATTTGTAAGGTTGAGGAGGCTTGTGGCATTGTGGATATAATTTCATCTTGCTTTTCACTCGACGGTCTCTTAAGTCAGCTCATTTATTTGCTGAGCAGATAATGTGTTTCTCCGAAGAGTCACGTTGAGGAAATTCCAGACGTCTAAGTGGAATTCATTGGACACCCGTTTCAGTGCGACCCTGCTTCTGCAACCATCAAGGTTTTATTAGCCTTAACAAGCTTGAAATCAAAGAGAGGAGATCACCTGGAAACCAATAGAGAGATCTAACTTCTAATTACTGCTGCTGTTCCACTTCTAATGGTCTCCATGGAACTCAGAGTGACCGATTTTATTTGTGTTTAAAAATGACAAGCAAACTAAATAGTAAAAAATAGTTGGTGCGGCACGGTGGCGCAGCAGTAGAGTTGCTGCCTTACAGCGCTTGCAGCACCGGAGACCCAGGTTTGATCTTGACTACGGGTGCTGTCTGTACGGAGTTTGTACATTCTCCCCGTGACTGCGTGGGTTTTCTCCAAGATCTTCGGTTTGCTCCCACACTCCAAAGACGTACAGGTATGTGGTTAATTGGCTTGGTGTATGTGTAAAATTGTCCCTGGTGTGTGTAGGATAGTGTAAGTGTGCAGGGATCACTGGTCGATGCGGACTAGTTGGGCTGAAGGGCCTGTTTCCATGCTGTATCTCTAAACTAAACTAAACTAAATGTCCCAGCGATGTTCACATGTGCCAAAGAACAATTAACGTACTCTTAATTGCATAAAACTATGCACAACTATGAGGCTTGCTGCTTTAAAAAAATAGAACATGACACATTCACTTAGACTAGGAAAACAAAATAACTTAGACACAAGGGACTGCAGATGCTGATTAACAAAAAAAAGGACACAAAGTGAGGGAGTAACTAAGTGGGTCAGGCAGCATCTTTGAAGGATATGAATAGGTGATGTTTTGCAAAATCGGGTCTTTCTATCCTCATCTTACCTTTTCATACCTATAGTTTTCCTCTCCCCTGACTCTCAATCTGAAGAAGGATCTCGACATGAAACGTCACCAAATCCTTTTCTTCAGAGATGGTGCCTGACCCGCTGAGTTACTCCAGCATTTGCATCTATCTACCCTTATCATCCTATGCATTGGAAATTGTATTACATTGTGGACTTTTTTTTACATGCTGCATAGTAGAATTTCCCTCACACACCTTTTAAAACTCAATCGTTAATTGAGATTGTAACGTTAGTTTACAGTTCTCCATGTAGGCAATGCTTAAACACACAGGTTGCAGGGTGTACAACAACGATCAACGGGCAAGAGTAGTTTCATTGTCATGAAACGTATGCAAATATACACCTTTTGTGCCACACAAGAGTCATTCTGCTTCAAGAGTTCTTGCATCAAGTAGTAAGATCACTGCACAGACCAATTGGCCATTTGAGTCTGTGCTACTTCACGCAGAAAAATTACGATGGTCCCATTAGCCTGGTGCTCATCTGTGGGGTTATGGTCCACGGATAAGTAGGAGGTGTCTGACAGTTGGCGCCTCGCCTGGTAGAGGTCAGCGCTCCAGACTACCATTGCACCTCCCTTGTCGGCGGGTTTGATTATGATGTTAGGGTTGCTGCAGAGTGAGCGAGGGAGAGGTTAGAGTAGGTAAGGGGAGTGGAAAAGATGACACTGTTGATGTCACGCAGTTAGAAATTAAAAGATCTAAAGAGGGTAGAAGGTCACTCAGTCTGAAGAAGGGTCTCGACCCGAAACGTCACCCATTCCTTCTATCCAGACATGCTGCCTGTCCCACTGAGTTACTCCAGCAGTTTGTATCTACCTTTGGTTTAACCCAGCATCTGCAACCTTCCTACAACTAAATCATAGAATACATCCAATGGTTGATGTGGTGGTTTGCATTGCGAATTGCCGCTGTAAAAACTCCCTTGTTGGTAAAGAGCAGAATATTGTTACTTTGCAGTTAATGCATGTTTAAATCATTACAGTAAACCCTCGTTATAATGCTCCATTGGGGGGGGGGGGGGAGAATGGTGTCCGTTATTGCCGATTGTCCGCTATAACTGAGTAAGGTATCGTTGTATGAGGAGTAGAAACAAACAACTGCAGTTGCTGGTTAATACTCAAAAGGACACAAAGTGCTGGAGTAACTCAGCAGGTCAGGAAGCACCTCTGGATAACAGTGATGACGTTTTGGGTCAAGACCCTTCTTCAGACTCAGTCTGGATCTGGGACTGGCTCAAGTTGGCAAATCGGGCCGTGATGATACCAGTCAAGATGTTCGTTACTGTGAATCTGAAGAATGGCGGTTCCCTAAGTGGGTATTACCGCCCCCTGTGGTCTAGGATTATCTGGGGGGGGGGGGGGAAGAGGGGGGCTAAGAGGCAAGGGGGTAGCAGGGGAGCGCCGGAGGTGGAGAAGCTCCTTGTTGCATTTCCAACTCCATATTTGGTGGAACGTGGTTTTTAGTTTAGTTTCGAGATACAGCTCCTTCAGCCCACTGAGTGCGCCGACCAGCGATCTTTCCATTACACTAGCACACACTAGACAGCTCACATTACACGCTAGGGACAATTTACAATTTTTACTGAAGCAAATTAACCTACAAACCTGTGCGTCTTTGGAGTGTGGGAGGAAACCAGAGCATCCAGGGAAAACCCACACGGTCACAGGGAGAACGTACAAACACCTGTAGTCAAGATCGAACCCCGGTCTCTGGTGATGTAACCGCTCTACCGCTGCGCCACCATGCCAGCCTTTAGTGCGGCCACCCAACATCTCTCCAAGCAAAGAAATCAACTCCTGATTACTGAACATGGGATTTAAGACTCCTTCTAAGTGACATTAAACCAGACATTGGGAAACTGGTATCACTTCATCAATCCCAACCATCGTATTGGGAATTTACTGAACAATAAAGTAGGTACTTAATGCGATACCTAAGGCTCTTGAGAAATTACTATCAGGCTTTGAAAAGCTGATATCACTGGATCAAGTCCATCAACTCTGTTAAATTAATTAAACTAAAGTTAAAATTGGATTTTGAATAAATGTGCAATTAACTGTTACTGCTTTTAATTATATTGTTATTTTCTTCCAAGTTCATCGTGAGAACCAGTTATTGTAAACAATGTTTTTACAGGGTCGGGTTGGGTAGGTTTGGGTCACTGGGGCCAGATATATGGAGCCAAGGGTTGGTGGCCAGGAAAAGTTTTGGAACCACTGGTAGAAGTTCGATAGAGTATTTGTTGACATACTGAATCTCTTCAATCTTCCGAAGAAGTAGAGGCTGTTTTTGTGATTTTTAGCATATTTGTAAATCATAAAACAAAGTAAAAGTTGTCACATCGATTTGTGTAATGCTCATCTGTCACTAGTCACAGTCACAGCAGATTACAGAATTGCTTCCAATACTATGTTTACTTCTATAAATTAAATTTAAGAATTGACAAATCTGAGTACACCATTTGCTCATCTGTAATTCTGAATCATCTTAAAAGGCTGTCATTAAATGACATTTACTCCACAGCAAATGTTTCTCTAACTGCGGCAAGCAGTAGCAGGGGACGGACCTCTTAAAAACTGAGTTAGGTGTGACAACACTGCCATGGAAGATTTTATAAATGAACAACATTTGAAAAACAGAAACACTGCAGGTGCTGAACATCTGAAGTAAAGGGATATTCAGGAAATACTCCACATCTGTGGAGAGGAAAACAGACAGCGGCTCAGGACGGATCTGAAACATTGGTTGTTTCTTTCACCAGCGATGCCAATTACCCTGCATTGTAATTTCAGGATTTTCTATTTATATTGCTAAATGGACACTTTGTTTTGGCTTGCTTCGGCAACTTGAATGCCCAGGAATGAAGGAGACGATGGAGAGTGGTAGATATTCCCCAGTCCACTATTGAAGGGATCAATAGGAGATGCTGCCTCAAAAAGGCAGTCAATGCCATTAAACACTTACACCACTATGACCACACTCTCTTCTCACAACTACCATTAAGAAGAAGGTACCGGAGCCTGGAAATCACAACTAGCAGGTTTAACAATAACTTCTTCCCAGCAACCACCAAGCTCTTGAATACTGCTTTCAGCAACCATGATTATGTCTTTGAATGCACCGTTGTTACCTTGCATTCTGATTGTTAATTTATTGTATTAATTATTATATTTTGGCGGCATGAAGAGAAGGTAGTTATGATGTTCAATGTAAGTGAGCTATGAGTTATATGTCATACGATGGAACCCCAAATAATTTCACATCGTGGTCAAAGGAAATGAGTGCATCTACAAATGTCAATCACCAACTGCACCACTAATCTCCAAAATGGCTTGAATAAGGCAATTTGTGATATATATATATATATATATATATATATATATATATATATATATATATATATATATATATATATGACTATACATATATATATATATATGTATAGTCATTTATATATATATATATAAATGACTTTCCTGGTAATGCATTTGGGTTGGCTAGTAAATTTTGCAGAAAACATCAAAATTGGTGGAGGTTCAGACAGTGAGGAAAGCTGTCCAAGTATGTAGCAGGGTGGTGAAATGGCAGATGAGCAAGTGTGAGGTGTTGCACCTTAGGAGGTCGAATGTATGGATCGTTTACAGTTAATGGCAAAACCTTTAACAGCATTGATGTACAGAGGGATCGTGCGCTCCTAGCCCATACAGTAGCTCCCTAAAAGTGGCAATACAAGTATATAGAGTAGTAATAAAGGAATATGGTATGCTTGCCTTTATTGATCGATGCATTGATTACAGTGCCCTCCATAATATTTGGGACAAAGACCCACCCTTTATTTATTTGCCTCTGTATTCCACAATTTGAGATTTGTAATAGAAGAAAATCACATGTGGTTAAAGTGCACATTGTCAGATTTTAATAAAGGGTGTTTTTATACATGTTGGTCTCACCATGTAGAAATTACAGCAGTGTTTATACATAGTTCCCCCATCGAAGCTCCCACGCCAGGTCGGTCGAAGCTCCTGTGGCTTGGAGCTCCCGAAGTCGGTCTCTAACCAGGGACCGCGAGATCCACGATGTTAAAGTCCGCAGGCTCCCGCGGTTGGAGCTCCCGAGGTCGGTCTCCAGCGGAGGCTGCCAGCTCCTCGACGTTAGGCCGCAGTGCAGACGGAGATACGATACGGAAAAATTTTGCATCTCCATCGAGGTACGAAATTTTTAAAAGGTTTCCCCCAACCCCCACCCCCCACCCCCCACATATAACAAGCTAAAGAACAATAAGACATACATATAACACATACTAAAAAACAACAAAGAAGGAAGGGACGAGACAGACTGTTGGCAAGGCGGCCATTGCGAGCGCCACTCAGACAAGTTGATGAGATCACAATTGCTGGTTGAACAGAAACTCCCAAGTTACATAGAAGCATAGAAAATACATACAGGGGGAGGCCATTCGGTCCTTCGAGCCAGCACTGCCATTTATTGTGATCATGGCTGATCGTCCCAAATCAATAACCCGTGCCTGCCTTCTCCCCATATCCCTTGATTCCACTAGCCTCTAAAGCTCTATCTAACTCTCTCTTAAATCCATCCAGTGATTTGGCCTCCACTGCTCTCTGTGGCAGGGAATGCCACAAATTCACAACTCTCTGGGTAAAAAAGTTTTTTCTCACCTCAGTCTTAAATGGCCTCCCCTTTATTCTAAGACTGTGGCCCCTGGTTCTGGACACGCCCCACATTGGGAACATTTTTCCTGCATCTAGCTTGTCCAGTCCTTTTATAATTTTATATGTTTCTATAAGATTCACCCCTCATCCTTCTAAACTCCAGTGAATACAAGCCTAATCTTTTCCATCTATCCTCATTAAACAGTCCCGCCATCCCAGGGATCAATCTCGTGAACCTACGCTGCAGTGCCTCAAACCCAAGGACGTCCTTCCTCAAATTAGGAGACCAAAACTGTACACAATACTCCAGATGTGGTCTCACTTGAGCCCTATACAACTGCAGAAGAACCTCTTTATTCCTATGCTGAAATCTTATTGTTATGAAGGCCAACATTCCATTAGCTTTTGTAGCATTACCTCCCTTGTCAATTCTTCCCTTCCCTCCCACTCCACCCCTTCACCGGGCACTTTCCCTTGCATCCGCAAGAGATGCTACACTTGTCCTTTTACCTCCCCTCTCCACTCCTTTCAAGGACCCAAGCAATCCTTCCAGGTCCGACAGAGGTTCACCTGCACCTCCTCCAACCTCATCTGCTGCATCCGCTGCTCTAGATGCCAGCTGATCTATGTCGGTGAGACCAAGCGGAGGCTTGGCGATCGTTTCGCCGAACACCTCTGCTCGGTCCGCAATAACCAACCTGACCTCCCGGTGGCTCAGCACTTCAATTCCCCCTCCCATTCCGTATCCGACCTCTCTGTCCTGGGCCTCCTCCACGGCCAGAGTGAGCAACACCGCAAATTGGAGGAACAGCTCCCCGTATTCCGCTTGGGGAATCTGCATCCTCTTGGCTTGAACATTGAATTTTCTCAATTCTGTGAATCCTTGCTGTCTCCGCCCCTTCCCACCTCCCCCCCGGCCCTCGGGCTCCTCCTCCTCTTTTCTTTCTTCTCCCCGCCCCCCCACCTCCCATCAGTCTGAAGAAAGGTTTCGGCCCAAAACGTCGCCCATCTCCTTCGCTCCTTAGATGCTGCTGCACCCGCTGAGTTTCTCCAGCTTTTTGTGTACATTCCATTAGCTTTTTTCACTGCCTGCTGTACCTGCACGCCAACTTTCAGTGCCTGGTGTACAAGGACACCCATGTCTCGCTGCACCTCCCCCTTACCTAACCTAACCCCATTGAGATAATAATCTGCCCCCTTGTTTTTGCCAGCAGAGTGGATAACCTCACATTTATCTATATTATACTGCATCTGCCACGCATCTGCCCACTCACTCAACCTGTCCAGGTCACACTGCCACCCATCTTTGAGTCATCCGCAAACTTGCTAGTGTTGCTCCTAATTCCCTCTCCCAAATCATTATATATGGTAAACAGTTGCGGCCTCAACACCGAGCCTTGTAGCACTCCACTCGCCACTGCCTGCCGTTCACTCCTACTCTTTGCTTCCAGTCTGCCAACCAATTTTCTATCCATGTCAACATGCTACCCCCCAATACCATGTGTTCTAATTTTAGTCACCAGTCTAGATACACTACATCCACTGGCTCCCCTTCATCCATTGTACTTGTCACAGCTTCAAAAAATCTTCGGGAGTTGATCTCAAACACAACTGATGTTGGCAAATCAGGAGTCTATGCCCCAGATTCTACTGGAGCTTTACAGGCAAATTCCTGCACATAGGTTTAAACACCAGTCCTTCTCTGCTGACCGCAAGTTCCAGATCAATAGTCTCTTATGTGGAGAAACAAGGAACTGCAGATGCTGGTTTACAAGAAAACAAAAAACAAAACACTGGAGGAACTCAGCGGGTTATAAGGTCATGATGTCATAAGAGATAGTACAATTAGGTCATTCAGCCCATCAAGTCTACTCCGCCATTCAATCATGGCTGATCTATCTCTCCCTCCTGATCCCATTCTCCTGCTTTCTCCCCATAACCTCTGACACCCGTACTAATAAAAAATCTACCTATTTCTGCCTTAAAAATATCCACTGACTTGGCCTCTACAGTCTTCTGTGGCTAAGAATTCCACAGATTCACCACCCTCTGACTAAAGAATGTTCTGCCATTGAAGATTCGGCTAGCACTGTCCAGGAATAGTAATATGGGTGTGCCAAAGGTAAGGTTGAATGTAACTCAAGTCAATGGGTAACAGAGTGGTTTTCATTAACAGGGAATTCTAGCTTCTTATGTTGACGGTCTAACATAAAGAGACGTTGCACAAGGTAATTTTGCCTTCAGATTATTGTTAAACATTCCCATTAGTTGGACTTCACCACATTCAGCTTGCTCTGTTCGTAGAAGTTTAACTAAATGTACAATGGGTGTACTTGTCTTGGATCACTGCCCAATTTCCCACATGGATATACAAGTAAAGCTGTAATTCAGTGTCATGTCTCACATGCATAATATTCACATTAAAAAAAATAAACAAAAGATACTCTAGCAAAGTGTCATTTCTCTCTGGAGAATATCAAACGGGAAATAATATTCTTCTTTTCCAAATATTAGTGTTTTATTTTCTCTTTTAAAATAAATGCAGATGAGAGACCTGGCTTGATTTTTTTAATTCACATTTTGAAGTTATTAAATTTTATTCTTCATATATCTCGGAATCTGATTTCCTTTTTTAAACATAATCCATAATTCTTTGGAAAAGTACCTTGTTTCATGAACCATTAGCTCTGCGACCAGGGTGCAGATTTATACTTTGCAGCTCTGTGGTTTGATATCAGAAGGCTGTGGAGGCAAAGTCAGTGGACATATTTAAGGCAGCGATAGATTCTTGATTAGTACAGGTGTCAGAGGTTATGGGGAGAAGGCAGGAGAATGGGGTTAGGAGGGAGAGATAGATCAGCCATGATTGAATGGCAGCGTAGACTTGATGAGCCGAATGGCCTAATTCTGCTCCTATCACTTGTGATTTTACGATTATCTTGGATTATCTTACCAACAAATGACATGTGGGTAGAACTTCTTTTTCCAACCACTTACACTGCACAGGAGAGTTTTTCAGCTACATCAGAGGTCGAGCATCTGCACTATGTTTAGCATGAAATTTAAAATTCAATGTGGTTGATAAAAGATGAAAATCTATCCATGCGGCCAGAATGGTGTTTAAAGCGAGAAAACGAAACTGGACTCAGCTGCGACAAATCCTAAATTGAGGAAAAGCCAGTCTCACCACTTTCATCAACTTGTGTCATAGAGTCGTAGAGAAATACAGCATGGAACAAGCCCTTTGGCCCACCAAGTCCATGCCGACCATCAAAAACAGTTACTTACAGAAAACCCCGTTCGTCTGCGTCATTTTTGAGACATTCAGAATCGGAGATTGCGCTATATTGTTTAATGTTTATACAAACAAATTCCCATTCTTAATACTCCCCCTCAACTAGATAGTACAATTTGTTGGCATATTTGGCATTTTAAAATTTTCTGTCAAGGCATTCTGTTATTCTGTGGTTTTCCACTGTTGTTCAGACATGATGCCTCTTTAATTGTGTTATTCGTCAGAGGAGACATTCAATAAGGTGCTATCCTTATGAATGCTAACCAGCTGGTATTGCTATTAATATTGGTTTATTATTGTCACATATACTGAAATATAGTGAAAACAACTTTGTTTGTGTGCTAGCCTGTCAAATCAAATCTTACCACACATGAGTACAATCAAGCTATACATATGTACAACGAATAGTGCAAAGTGAAAAATACCAGAGTGCAGAATGTAGTCTTACAGCATTGTATCATTACTGTTCCAGAGAAAATTTCCATTGTCCAAAATGAGGTAGGTTGGAAGATCGGGACCATACCCTAGCTTATGGGTGAACCATTCTATACTCATGACTGCGTAGAAGGTCAAAGTGCGAACTCCATCATCAAGTTCGCTGACGACACCACTGTTGTGGGACGCATCACTGATGGGGATGAGTCAGAGTATAGAAGAGAGATCGAGCGACTGTCCATATGGTGCCAGCACAATAACCTGGCCCTCAACACCAGCAAAACCAAGGAACTGATTGTGGACTTTGGAAGGAGTAGGATGGGGACCCACAGTCCTGTTTATATTAATGGGTTGATGGTTGAAAGGGTCAAGAGCTTCAAATTCCTGGGCATGCACATCTGTGAAGATCTTTTCTGGTCCGAGAACACAGATGCAATTATTAAGAAAGCTCATCAGCGCCTCTACTTCCTGAGAAGATTACGGAGAGTCGGTCTGCCAAGGAGGACTCTCTCTAACTTCTACAGGTGTACAGTAGAGAGCTTGCTGACTGGTTGCATCGTGGCTTGGTTCGGCAACTTGAGCGCCCTGGAGAGGAAAAGCCTACAAAAAGTAGTAAACACTGCCCAGTCCATCATCGGCTCTGACCTTCCTTCCATCGAGGGGATCTACCACAGTCTCTGCCTCAAAAAGGCTGGCAGCATCATCAAGGACCCACACCACCCTGACCACACACTCATCTCCCTGCTACCTTCAGGTAGAAGGTACAGGAGCCTGAGGACTGCAACGACCCGGTTCAGGAATAGCTGCTTCCCCACAGCCATCAGGCTATTAAACTTGGCACGGACAAAACTCTGAACTTTAATACCCCTCCATCTGTTATTTGCACTTTATCAATTTATTCATTCATGTGTGTATTTACGTATATAATTGTAGTCAATGCCTACTATGTTCTGTTGCGCTATGCAAATAAATAATTTCATTGTCCTGTCAGGGACATCTGACGATAAACTCTTTTGACTTTGACTTTGACTTGACCATTCAGTAGTCTGAATATAGAGCAGGAGAAGTTGTTCTTGAATCTAGTGACACATGCTTTCAAGTTTTTTATCTTTTGCCCGAAGGGAAAAGGAAGGAGAGAGAACGACTGGGGTGAAACAGGCTCTTGATTATGTTGGCTGCTTTCCTGAGGCCATGTGAAGTGTTTATGGTGGTCGATGGTGGGAGGTCTGTTCTGTGTGATTGACTGGGCTATATCCACAAGTAACTTAAGCAGCAAGCTTTCTGCATGCCTTGCCAACATTCCTCCTTTAGTCACCACCACTAAATTTCATGGCTCTTTGAGCGTTCTTGTTTCATCCACGATGGTCTTGTGTGTCCACCGACAATAATAGTCAGTTCAGTGGGAATCATGTCACTCACTGACATGTCTCAGAGGCTCAAGGCTCGAGACTCACATTTGTAACCCTTTACTCCAGTGAGTTTATCATCTCATGTCAATGTGGTTCAGCCCAGGTAACATCAGGGGGACTCATCACCTCATGATTCTTACACAACAGCTTTTAAAAGCTTCGAGGGATAAAGACGTTGGAGAGGCAATATCCTGCCGCATCTTTCTCTAACTCATCAGGTGGCATTGAATGGCTGGGAAAAGAGTCATAAATAATCCAGCTAAAAAAAGGATTTGCATCCAAACCCATGACAACACAAAAGGACGATCACATCAACCTGCCTTTTATTTTGACTATCAGAACAATCTGTCTGCTTCACTGAATTTTTCAACCCGTACTCTCCTCATCTTCAAGGATCAGATTACACTACTACTCATGCCTGACCGATTTTTCCCAGCTGATAGTCAGACCGTGTTCATTCGCAGTACGAGATACATTACTTCATTTTTAGTGAAAACCAGTTGAAGTGATTCACTGCAGCAAAGTAACATCCACATGTCGTCTCACCATAGAAACCAAGTCAGTGGTTAGTCAGAAATGACGTCAAGCTATTCTGTGGCCATCCCTCAGCATTTACACGTAAACCGCACCAAATAAAAATGTAGCAGTTCATTTCATTTCTTGGACTCAGCCACATCTCCTTGCAGAGAGAGCGAGAAAAGAAAAGGTTATTTAAATTTATGACTGGTGTGATTCATATTGATCCACCAGTAAGTCTGTCGCAATTCTTAGATTAGCTTTGACATTACTCACTCTTTAAATTATGAATGGTCAAAATTTGCAGTCAGTATCTTCAAGAGGTTAATAGTGTTCCTCTTATTTAAGCATAAGTACCAAAGCAATAGCAAGTGAGGGACAGATGTGTTCTCAATGATATCTATTTCACTGCAAACATCCACTGAGAACGTGAAATTCTTGTAAGGGATTAATTATGAATATCAGAAGCCAAAGTTCATTATTTCAAGTCTATTTACTGTATAATATTGAGGTTGGTTTATAAGTTAATTAGTGATAGGAATGGAATTAGGCCATTCGGCCCATCGTCTACACAATTCAATCATGGCTGATCTATCTCTCCCTCCTAACCTTATTCTTCTGCTTTCTCCCCATAACCCCTGACACCCATACTAATCAAGAATCTATCTATCTTTGCCTTAAAATATCCATTGACGGCCCCCACAGCCTTCTGTGGCACTGAATTTCACAGATTCACCATCCTCTGGCTAAAGACATTCTCCTTCCTAAAAGAACGTCCTTTAATTCTGAGGCTATGACCTATGGTCATCGACTCTCCCACTAGTGGAAATCCTCTCCACATCCACTCTATCCAGGCCTTTCACTATTCGGTAAAGTTCAATGAGGTCCCCCCTCCCTCATCCTTCTCAACTCCAGCGAGTACAGGCCCGGAGCTGTCAAATGCTCATCATATGTTAACCCACTCATTCCTGGGATCATTCTCGTAAACTTCCTCTGGACCCTCTCCAGTGCCAACAAGTCTTTCCTCAGATATTACTTACTTATGGCTCTGTCCCACTGTACGAGCTCATTCAAGAATTCTCTGGAGTTGAAAAAAAAATCAAACTTGTGGAAGCACGTAGAATGTACCTAGCGGGTACGTCAGAGCTCGGAACGTTTTTTAGCAGCTCGTAACGCTAACGGCCGGTGCTCAGGAAGACACGTGAAGATTTTTCAACATGTTCAAAAATATCCACGAGAGCCCCAAGTACCTACGACCGGCCATTACCATAAATCTCCGAGTTTGAATCAGTTCAAACTCAGGAGAACTCTTAAATGAAGACATTAGACTTAGCTACTGCCACACTGTTGAGTGCATTGGGCAGCAAGCTTTTGTCATTCTGTTCGGTCATGTGCAAAGTCTTCCACCCTCGATAGGTTAGTGTCCCGGGCTTCCAAATCCTTCTGGAATGTGAGTTTTTGTCGGCCTCTTTTCCTTCTACCGTCAGATTGCCATCCATGTCATTGCCATCTTAGGTGCACGTTCTGGTGACATTCTGAGTACATGTCCTGCAAATGTCATCCTTTGTACCTCTATGTCCTGACTGAAAGGCTTTGTTGCAGTTTCCTGGTATATCTCCTCGTTTGTGATGTGGTCTCTGTAGCTAGTCTTCAGAATCTTCCTCAAGCAGCGTTGTTGGAATGCATCCAATGTATTTTTCATCTTTACATTGATTTTCCATGTCTCATTGGCATAAAGGGCTGTAGGGAGGACTACGCACTGGAAGTGCTTGACTTTTAGCATCTTGGATATCCCGCCACTAGACCATATTGGCTGCATTCGTCTGAAGACTGATGCAGTGCTACCAATTTGTGAGTTGATGTCGATCACTACATCTCCATCTGCTGTGAACATGCAGGCAGGTCAAGGTGAACCTCCACCTCGACATGCAGTCCACACTATCTTGGCCACTCATAATTTTATATACTTTTATCAGGTCTTCCCGCAACCTCCGACATTCCAGATCCAAGTCTGTCCAACCTCTCCCTCTAGCCAATACCCCCTAATCCAGGCATCATTCTGGTAAACCTCCTCTTCACCCTTTCCAAAGCTTCCACATCCTTCCTGTGACGGGACAAATTGAACTGCACTCAATCCTCCAAATGCGGCCCAACCAAGCTGCATCATGACTTCCTGACTCTTTTACTCAATCCATCGACCAATGAAAGCAAGCATACCAAATGTTTTCTTAAACACTGTTTCTACTTGGATTGCCTCCTTTAGGGAGTTATGGACTTGGATCCCAAGATCCCGCTGTACATCATGCCATTAAATGTATATTTTCCACTTACATTTGACCTCCCAAAGTGCAACAACTCACACTTGCTCGTAACAAACCATTTATGTGGACATTGCTCCACCCATTTCTGTGGACACTAGGTGCAGGAGTAGGTCATTCGGCCCTTCGAGCCAGCACCGCCATTCAATGTGATCATGGCTGATCATCTACAATCAGTACCCCTTCCTGCCTCCTCCCCTATCCCCTGACTCCGCTATCTTTAAGAGCCCTATCTAGCTCTCTCTTGAAAGTATCCAGAGAACCGGATTCCACCACCCTCTGAGGCAGAGAATTCCACAGACTCACAACTCTCTGTGTGAAAAAGTGTTTTCTCATCTCTGTTCTAAACCTTATTCTTAAACTGTGGCCCTTGGCTCTGGACTCCCCCAACATCAGGGACATGTTTCCTGCCTCTAGCATGTCCAAACCCTTAATAATCTTATGTTTCAATAAGATCCCCTCTCATCCTAAATTCCAGAGTATACATGCCCAGACGCTCCATTCTCTCAGCATTTGACAGCGTCAAAAATGACACCATTTAGATAATAATCTGCCTTCCTATTTTTTCTACCAATGTGGCTAACCTCACATTTATCCACATTAAACTGCATCTGACATGCATCTGCCCACTCACCCAACCTGTCCATGTCACCCTGCATTCTCATAGCATCCTCCTCACAGTTCACACTGCCACCTAGCTTTGTGTCATCTGCAAATTTGCTAATGTTACTTGTAATCCCTTCATCTAAATCATTGACGTATATTGTAAATAGCTGCGGTCCCAGCACCGAGCCTTGCGGTACCTCACTAGTCACTGCCTGCATTCTGAAAGATACCCGTTAATCCCTACTCTTTGTTTCCTGTCTGCCAACCAATGTTCTATTCATGTCAGCACTCTACCCACAATTTTGCCCACTTATCTCCTATGTGGAACCTTATCGAATGCTTTCTGAAAGTCAGTGCTGGCTCAGAGGGCCGAATGACCTACCCCTGCACTTTTCCTAGTTACATCCTCAAAAAATTCCAAAAGATTAGTCAAGCATGATTGTAGCCCCCTATAGGCCCTTCTAATTACCCAATTGAGTTATTTCCACCTTTCCACCTATCTTTATATTCCTCAATGGACCTATCTGATTCTATCTTCATAATCATTACATGGGCTTCTTTTGATCAAATTTACAACCATTTTTTTCATCCAAGGTTCCCTTACTTTGCCATCCACTAGAACATGCCAGGTCTGAACTTTGATCAACTGGCCTCTAAAGGACACCTACATAGGCTTGCAAAAGTTTTCATTGCCCTTGAACTTTTCCACATTTTGTCACGTTACAACCACAAATGTAAATGTATTTTATTGGGATTTTATGTGATAGACCAACACAAAGTGGCGCATAATTGTGAAGTGAAAGGAAAATGATACATGGTTTTCAAATTTTTTTACAAATAAAAAACTGAAAGGTGTGGCGTACAAAAGTATTCAGCCCCCTTTACTCTGATACCCCTAAATAAAATCCAGTGCAACCAATTGCCTTCAGAAGTCACCTAATTAGTAAATAGAGTCCACTTGCGTGTAATCTAATCTCAGTATAAACACAGCTGTTCTGTGAAGGCCTCAGAGGTTTGTTAGAGAACATTAGTGAACAAACAGCATCATGAAGCCCAAGGAACACACCAGACAGGTCAGGGAAAAGTTGTGGAGAAGTTTAAAGCAAGGCTAGGTTATAAAAAAATATCCCAAGCTTTGAACATTTCATGGAGCACTGTTCAATCCATCATCCGAAAATGGAAAGTGTATGGCACAACTGCAAACCTACCGAGACATGGCCGTCCACCTAAACTGACAGGCCAGGCAAGGAGAGCATTGATCAGAGAAGTAGCCAAGAGGCCCATGGTAACTCTGGAGGAGCTGCAGAGATCCACAGCTCAGGTGGGAGAATCTGTCCACAGGACAACTATTAGTCGTGCACTCCACAAATCGGGCCTTTATGGAAGAGTGGCAAGAAGAAAGCCATTGTTGAAACAAAGCCATAAGAAGTCCCATTTGCAGTTTGCCACAAGCCATGTGGGGGACACAGCAAACATGTGGAGGAAGGTGCTCTGGTCTGATGAGACCAAAATGGAAGTTTTTGGCCTAAATGCAAAGCGCTATGCGTGGCGGAAAACTAACACTGCACATCACCCTGAACACACCATCCCCACTGTGAAACATGGTGGTGGCAGCATCATGCTGTGGGGATGCTTTTCTTCAGCAGGGACAGGGAAGCTGGTCATAGTTGATGGGAATATGGATGGAGCCAAATACAGGTCAATCTTGGAAGAAAACCTGTTAGAGTCTGCAAAAGACTTGAGACTGGGGCGGAGGTTCACCTTCCAGCAGGAAAACGACCCTAAACATACAGCCAGAGCTACAATGGAATGGTTTAGTTCAAAGCATATTCATGTGTTAGAATAGCCCAGTCAAAGTCCAGACATAAATCCAATTGAGAATCTCTGGTAAGACTTGAAAATTGCTGTTCACAGACGCTCTCCATCCAATCTGACTGAGCTTGAGCTATTTTGCAAAGAAGAATGGGCAAAAATTTCAGTCTCTAGATGTGCAAAGCTGGTAGAGACATACCCCAAAAGACATGCAGCTGTAATTGCAGTGAAAGGTGGTTCTACAAAGTATTGACTCAGGGGGGCAGAATACTTTTGCACGCCACACTTTTCAGTTTTTTATTTGTAATAAAATTTGGAAACCATGCATCATTTTCCTTCCACTTCACAATTATGCACCACTTTGTGTAGCAATGTTACAAAATTTTGAGATTTTAAAAATCAAGTCCGCAATTTATTCCATCAGATAAAGCATGCAAAGAAGTTTAATTTGACACCTAATTCACTTTCATATCTTCAGTATTAAAAAAGTTATGGCCATTTTCATACTCGGAAATTAGCATCTTGTTCCCCATTGCCTCTCCATTGACTTAACACAAAAGTTGTGATCAAGGACAGTCAAAAGCCCATAGTTTTCTTAACAATTAAGAGAACTGAAAGAAATTTTCAGTTATTATAGATTGAAGCATTCTGAAACTAATATGAAACAATCTTACTTGGATGACCTGAAATAGAAGCATATAATTAGTTAGTTACCCAATTGTAGCTAATTACAAAATTCAATTACTAGATCTAAACATCTATCCATTTCTTAAGAAAATATTAACATTTTTTTTAAAGCCTAAGTGTCCAAATAACATTCACACAAGAATTCACAATATAACATGATTTTAAAATCTAATTGTCATTAATTTATAGGCCAAATTGAAGGAATTTTGTGTTTAATGCCTGTAAATGAATGGGCATTTGAAAGAGCTTGCGAGTGGGATTTTCTGGAACGCGATGGATTGGAACGTTGCGGTTGCGGTGAATTTAAACCCCATATCGGCAGGAAAAATTCTGCCAGTTCATATGGGGACTAAATCACCGTTTTGCAATATGAAATATTGATGAAAGTCCCCTAAACAAGCAAGTGTATATGTAAAAATAAACAGCTTTCACTTACCTGTCCCCTACGTAAAATCGGTCCCCGTTGTCGGCGTTCACGGAGCTATTTTTTATTTTACTGCAGCGCAGAAATAGTCGGGCGATTAAAAAAAAAAAATAACTTACCGGCAGTCGGAATGAATCTCCAGAAATAGATCGCACTCTGACAAAATATTATTACGGATGGCAAGGGAAAAAAAAGCATTTTAACCCCGCCCCCCCCCCCCCCCCCCCCCAAAGGCGCCAAAGTCGCACACACGGCCAGCGACAGAACTGCAGCACCGCTAAAGATAAGTTTTGTAACACACCTACTTTGTGTTGGTCTATCACATAAAATCCCAATAAAATACATTTACGTTTGTGGTTGTAACGTGACAAAATGTGGAAAAGTTCAAGGGGTATGAAAACTTTTGCAAGCCACTGTATGTAGCCTTACCCAGTAACAATTGCTTCCAGTGTACCCCCCCCCCCCCCCCCTCCACACCAACCTCTTGTCTAAAAAGGTTGCAGCTTGCCTTACTCCAAATTAAGGTCCAGCTTCTCCCTCTTCAAAATAGTCAGAGGGAGAAAGTGGGGAGAGGGGAGAGGCCATCGCTTAACTTCCCAAAGTGAAACACTTCACATTGATCTCCATAAACAGGGGAGAAAGGGGGGAGAGAGGTTTTTTTTTTGGTGGGGGGGAGGTGTAGTTAGAGATTACTTAAAATTGGAGAATTTAATGTTCATACAGTTTGTTTGCAAGGTACCTAAGATTTCATCCAACCAACCTATAACTATCCAAGTTAATTCTTGAGGCCCCTATCCTAAAAGAAAGATCTATACATTCATGGTTTTATTTCTATCTATGCCCTGTGATTGTATACACTTGTGTAAGGTCACCCCTCAGTCTCCTGCGCTCCAAGGAATAAAGTCCTATCCTGCCCAACCTTTTACCTGTAGCTGAGACTCACGTCCTGGCAACATCCTTGTAAATCTTCTCTGCACTTTTTCCAGCTTAATGGCATCTTTCCTATAGCAGGGTGATGAAAACTGAATGAAATACTTCGGGTGCGGCCTCACCGGCATCTCGTATAACTGTAATTTAACATCCCTGCTTCTGCACTCAATTCACTGATTGATGAAGGTCAGCATGCCAAAAGCCTGCTTCAACTGTGTTGCCACTTTCAGGGAACTATGTACTTATACTCCGATATCCCCCTGCTCCACACAATCTCCAGGACCTCACCATTCACTGTGAAGGTCCTGCCACCGTTTAACTTCCCAAAGTGAAACTCTTCACATCGATCTGTATTAAACTCCATTTGCCATTCCTTGTCCACTTTCCCTGCTGATCAAGGTCCCACCCAGTCCGCCAAGACCTGCTGGAGCTCCCGGTTAATAGCTGTTTAATTCCCCTTCCCATACCCATACTGACTTCCCTGTCCTCGGCCTCGTCTATTGCCAGAGGCTTCACACAAATGTCAAGTAATATCCTCTCTCCCCCCCAAAAAAACCTCCAGTATGCACTCATCACTACCATCATTAACTATTACCCCATTATGATCATCTCCCATCCCCAAGTTACATATTTCCCATTATTCCCCCCACTCCCTGTTTCCTTCCACCCATCTTCCTCCCTCTTACTTTACATTTCACTTTTCTTCTCTCCTTATCTGACACTCTTTTGTCTCCCTTTCACCTCTAGCCTTTGTCATTTAATCCACCTATCAGTTTATTGCACCGTTTACCTGTAACCACCTATCACTTGTGTGGTTTGTTTGCCACCCGTACATCTCTTTTTCAGCTTTCTGCCCCCTATTCCATCACTGAAGAGGGGTCCCGACATTAAACATTGGCTGCCTATACACTTCATAGATGCTGCCTGACCTGCTGAGTTCATCCAGCAATTGATGTTATTCTCTTTATTCCAGCATCTGAGGTTTCTGCTGTCTCCATTTGTTTCTGTGTCTATGTGCCTGTAATGCTGTTGTAAGCAAGATTTTCATTGTACTTATTCTTCACCGTAGTTAGTAGAGCTAATAGGACTTGATGTTTCAATCCCTGTAATAAGTTGGCACTCTTGCTATTTGCAGTGGGATTGGAGTGGTGAAAGGTAGGGTAGGTACGTCATCGGGGTCATCAGGTGGGCACCCTCCTTCTTTGACATTTCATAGATAAGCCCACAACATCTCCAGAGGGCTCAACGGTGATACCTGCGTCCCAGTTACACCCCCCTCAATTCCATACCCTCCTGTATTCATCTTGCAGCCCAATTGTTGTCTCTCCTTTTGATCCAAATTTTACAATGATTTGATTGCTTGTTGGAGGACCCCTCACCCCCATTTTCTTTAATAGCCTGGTCATAGATGTAGCAACAAATCCCCTACATCCCACTTCGACAGGAAAAATCTTGGTCTTCCAGCCATTCTGGGAAACTTCAGTTGCCAGTTCAGAGTACTTGTTTTTTTTCCTCTCATAAGCTTCTTCAACACCATCTTCCCACGGAACTGTCAATCCCACAACATATGCCAACTTGGCTGTTGTGGACCACAGGACCATGTTTGGCCGGAGTGTTGTAGCCACAATGTCTGGGGGAAACACAAGCCTTTTTTCTAAGTCCACTTCCATTTTCCAATCCCGAGCAGGCTGCAGAATGCTTGCATCCATTGATGTTATCTGGTGCTCTGGAGGTTGGCCTGCTGGTACAAATGTTGTGAAGTGGACGTTTCCTGCCGATGTTGGTGGGGAAGCATTTGTGATCGTTCGCCTCTGTTCAAGGATTGATGACAGCTGTCTGAGAACTTGGTTGTGCCGCCAAGTGTAATTGTCCATATGACAATAAACTCAACCTGACTTGAATTGGGAATTACCATGTGGCTTTAACCTTCGCTCCATAGATGTTGCCTCACCCGCAGAGTTTCTCCAGCATTTTTATCTACTTTGGCTTTAATGATTGTACATTTTCACCAATATTAAAAATCACTCAAAAGTAATGAAAAATCAAACATGCTGTTACAAAGTTAACAAGTTTGAGAATTATTCGGAAAATCAACAAAAATCTTAAAGCACTGGGAGACACCTAAAACCATTCAAACCAAAACAAAAGCTACCGGAAGAACTCAGCAGATCAAGCAGCATCTGTGGGGGCAAAGAGATAGTCAACATTTCAGGTCGACATCTGGCATCAAGACTATGTTTAGATTTAAGTTTATTATTGTCGTGTGTACCGAGGTACAGTAAAAAGCTTTGATTGGCATGCCATCCAATCAGATCGAATATACTGTACATAAATACAATTGTGTCAAACTCAAGTACAATAGATAGAGCAAAGGGGAAGCGACAGAATGCAAAATACAGTTCTCAGCGTTGTAGCACATTGTAGAACATCAGTTCCATAGACAAAGTCCAATGTATGGAATGGGGTAGAGGTGAATCAGACAGAACCCTAGCTTATGGAAGGACCATTCAGAAGCTGAAGGGGGAGGAGCTTATGGAAGGACCATTCAGAAGCTGAAGGGGGAGGAAGTTGTTCCTGTGTCTGGTGGTGCACACTTTCAAGGTTCTATACCTTCTGCTAGATGGCAGCAGGGAGAAGGAATGATCAGGGTGAGACAAGTCTTTGATTATGTTGGCTGTTTTTCTGAGGCAGTGTGAAATGTACTGTAGATGGAGTCAATGGCGCTAAGAGTCCTGATGTAGGTTTTGACTCGGTGTCCAAGTTTCTGCCTCCACGGATGCTGCTTGACCTACTGAGTTCTTCCAGCAGGTTCTCTTTTCTCTAGATTCCTGCATCGGTAGTCCCCTGTGTTTCTAAAATACTTAAATGCTTATTAATTAAGGCACATTTTAAAAAAAAGTTAATTACCAGAGACTTCCTGTTCTACCTCATAGCAGTTCCCTTTGCTGCAAATTGAATGAAGTCATTGGACTTGTATTGAGTTTAAGCAAGCACTTACAGTAAATAGGTAGATTTCTCAGTATAAAGATGGGAAGCTGCAGAGCGTTGCCACTCCAGTACAAAAGTAGTCAAATCAGGGCAGGACCTACACAGTTAATGGCAGAGCTCTGGGGAGTGTTGTGGAACAGAGTGCAGGAACATAGTTCCTTGAACGTGGTGTCACAGGAAGATTGGGTGGTCAAGAAGGCTTTCACACATTGGCCTCTATCAGTATTGAGTATAGAAATTGGGAGATTATGTTACAGTTGTACAAGACATTAGTGAGGCCACATTTGGAGTATTGTGTTTAATTTTGGTCACCCTGTCATAGGAAAGATGTTGTTAAGCTGGAAAGGGTGCAGAGAAGATTTACAAGGATGTTGTCAGGAATCGAGGGCCTGAGCTACAGGGAGAGGTTGAGCAGGTTAGGACTTTATTTCTTGGAGTGCAGGAGGATGAACAAGGATCTTATCGAGGTGTCTAATATCATGAGAGGAATAGATAGGGTAAATACACAGAGTCTTTTAACCAAAGTTGGGGAGTTAAGAACCATAGCTTTAAGATGAGGGGGATAAACTTAATAGAAACATGAGTGGCAATTTTTTACACAAATGATGGTGGGTTTATGGAACAAGTTGCTAGAGGAGGTAGTTGAAGAAGGTGCTATCACACCATTTAAAATATATTTGGATAGTTACATGGATAGGATAGGGATATGGATTAAACGGCAGGCAGATGGGACTCGTATCGATTAGGTAAGTTGGTCGGTGCGGGCAAGTTGGGTCGAAGGGCGTATTTTCATGTTGTATGACATTATGAGTCCACTAGAGTCCACGTAGACTCCAGGGAATGGTAGTGGTAAAGACATGTTAGGAATTTGCAGGGAATCCAAAACTACCCAGATATTGATTGCAAACTGCCTGCATTTATCCTATCAATCAAGTTCATAATTTTGAAAACTGCTATTCTGCTGCCTCTCAGAATTATTTTTTCTTTGCTTCTTCAGTTTCTCTTGAACTATGAGAAGAATGCAAATGGCTTCAAGGGAATATAGACAGGCTGAATGGGCAAGATTGTGCTGGGTGGGATATAATGTCCAAGAATAAGAGAAGTGATAGAAAGATAAAGTATTTTTAAATAGTGAGAGATTGAAAGATACTGGTGTTTAGAGAGACTTCATTTGTTTAACTTTACACACAAAATTAAAAATGTTAATATGTAGGTACAGCAAATAGTTAGGAAGACTAGCAGTATGATAAGAAGCTTTGTGGACAAGAGCGGGGACATCTTGTTTGAATTACAGAGGAGAGACTTGTTACGTAAGGAATTATAAACCTATGAAAGATGAAGTGTGGAGAAGGTTTACCATATTGATTTCTGGATGGTGGGTCTGCAAATCTATATAATTAAAAGTCTCACCTTGACCACTGTGATTTTTGGCCATCTTACTCAGAGTCCCCCTCCACTGCGCAGGACGAGAGGATTTTTTTCCATCGTTGCAAAATAAAAGAGTTATTAGTGTTTTTAAAATGTCGAGATTCTCCTGTCACTCACCACCATGAAGGCCACGCCCTTCCCAGTTGTAGGGGGCGGAGCTATAAAACCCGGAATTGTGGGTGTGGCTCAGTCTCTACAAGATGGGGGAGGGAGAAGTCACCTTGGTGGCCTTGCACCCTGCTTGAAATGGTAGGAAACTGCTTTAGAAATTGGTGGCCTTGCACCCTGCTTGGAATGGTAGGAAACTGCATTTGAATTTGGGTGGCCTTGCACCCTGTTTGAAATAGTAAAAAACTTCATTTAAATTTGGTGGCCTGCACTCTGCTTGAAATGGAATTTCAAGGAGTAGCCGTGAGTCAACTGCCAGCCCACCAGCCGTGAGTGAGCTGCCAGCACACCAGGGTTGAGTGACTCAGCTGCCAGCCTGAGAATCCTTTCGGCCCACAATATCCATATTAGCCCTCTGGAAACCAGTCCCTTCTGCCCACAACAACCATACTAGCACTCCAGAAAAGCTCCCCCCCCCCCCAACCCCCCCTCTGGCCACCGATATTGGAATTGGTGGAGAGGTGGAATATTGTGTTGGGGGACCAGTCCTCCCGTGTGAACTTGGGACCCAACAGGTTCCACTTAGTCTAGTGTTTAGTTTAAATATAGAGCATGGAACAGGCCTTTCAGCCCTCCAAGGCCTTTGATCTCCTGTTCTCACCAGTTCTATGTTATCCTTTCATATCCACTCCCTATGCACCAGGGGCAATTTACAGATGCCAATTAACATACAAACCCACACGTTTTTGGGATGTGGGGAAACTGGAGCATCCAGCCGTAACCCCAAGAGGTTAGAGAGAGAATGTGCAAACACAACACAGACAGCACCTGAGGTCAGAATTGAACTCGGATCTCTGGTGCTGAGAGGCAGCGGTTCTACCAGCCTTGCCTCTGCACCACAGAGACCAAACAGGTCAGACATATATTCTCTTGTATAAATAAGAGAGATCTCATCAAAATGTATGAAATTCTTGCGTAGGTTTACAGGGTATCTACAAGTGTAATGTCTCTTCTGGCCTTCATTGTCCAGAGTCAAGGGTCACCATCTGAAATTAGGGAGTCAACCATTCAGGATTTATGGGAGAATTTTTGTCACACTGAGAGCAGTGTATCTTTGGAGTTCTTTACCAATGGTTTGAAGGCTCATCAACTGCAGATATACTAGATGGAGACTAAAGGGCCTGTCCCACTTGGGTGTCATTTACGCTACATCATTTACACGTCCTGACGTGCGTCATGATGCGTACGTGATGCGCGTTTGTTGTGCATTAAGCAAGCATGGTGCGCATTACGCGCGCATGGTGCGTGGTGACATAGGCAGTAACGTACAGACGCGCGCGAGGCCCCGAGGATTTTGGGATGTACAAAATCTTCGTGCGCCAACTGCATGACGTGCAAATGACGCCCAAGTGGGACAGGCCCTTAAAAGATTTCCAGTGCTTTTCCACTAGTAGTCTTCCTAACTATCACAAGTTTATAATTCCTTAATTAACAAGACCTGTACATATTATCACAGATAAAGTCTCTCCTCTGTAATGATTTGGAATTCCAGCACCAGCACTGAATTCCAGCACTGAAATATAAACATTTTTTAACATGTGTTGATTGTATGCTTTTTAGTTAGTAATTTATTAGTTTAGAAGTTGATTGATCACAAAATTAAAACAGAAGAGGGGGTTATATTGATAGAAAAAAATTGGTAAATGTAACTTAATTTTTAACTGATGTGCATTCCGGCATCTTTTTGTCTAAAACAAAGTTCTGATATGTTTAATATGCAGAGAATCAGATTATGGTGTTGTTGCAGGAAAGTGCAGTCCATGGGGCTGCTCCACCACCGCACAGTGCAGTGCCTACTGTATATATTCAAGATGCATCATAATAACTCAACAAGACTGCATTAAAAACATCCCCAAACCTTCTGTTCTTCAGTGGAAAGAGGTGGCAGGCGCAACCCAAATGTACAAAGGCAAAGGATGCTTTGGAAGGTTTTTTTTAGACAGGAATGAATTTATCCCAACTTCTTGTGCGTCACTTTTCTTGGAATTGGAGTGGCAAGTTGCACCAGTCTTGCTGTTGCATTAACATTTTTCGCAGCCTCGGAAATTATGAATGGATTTTCAGTCTTGCTCGCTGCAGCATGGGCCTTTGGTTGAGCAAGCTCTTGAATTTTTTCAGTGGCTGAGTAGTTTAATACACTGTCTGGTATCGGTTCCTCCAATGATTTGCCAAAAGTGTAGCCTTCATAGTCTCCCTTGGGCTCTACAAAATATAAAGTATTATATACCTTGTTGAACTAAGGCACATGAGAAAGACTTGAATGGTTAGGTAGAATTATTTTTTTTCAAAATATGTTTCCAAAGTAACTTTTGAGTGGTTCTCTAGGTCCCAATAAATATTGCATTATAACCTAACGTAATAAAAAAGTAACTGCAGATGCTGGTTTATACCAAAGATTGACAAAAATGCTGGAATAACTCAGCGGGTCAGGCAGCATCTCTGGAAACGTTGACGTTATTAGGGCGGGACTCTTCTTCACACCGTCTGAGTTACTCCAGCATTTTGTGTCCATCTTTCACCTTAAAATGTATTAGGATCATGCAACAGAAAACGTTTTCCTAGTGTTCAACAATCGTGTTATATCCAATGCACGTTATAGCAGAAGCAGTCAGGCGTACAGGTCCACCACTAATTTTCCGGCAATTGGTGGTCCGGTAACTTCTTTAATCCGGAGAAAATGAAATGCACTTGAAATACCCCCCCGATAATATGACGCCTAGGTCGAGTGAGGCAGCCGATCTCAACCTCATCGGCACTTGCATGGTGGTCGAATTTGTCACCTACGGCCAGGGCTCTGGAACTCTGGCCCAGCTCGATCCGGCAGGTCCATTCCCATAGCCAACATCCGCGGCCAACATTTTGGGCCAGTATCTTGCCCATACCCCCCCACCTCCTCAACCCCAAGACCTCTGTTGTTCTGGCAAAGCGCATAGTACAACCTGTATATGATATATTCTTACTTGCTAATTTCACAATCCTCGCGGATGCGGAATAGGTCTTAGTTGCCTCACTTATCTCATGGTCCCAGTAGGGATAGTCCCACAGGTAGTTCTCCTTCGCAGGTGGTTTAACATAGGCTTTGGGCTGAGCAAGAAAATCTGTCCGAGGTAAATCTTCAGCATACAGTGGACTCTCGCTGATCTGGTGTGAAAATCACAAGATGAGACTAGAATGAAGCGGTCTGGAATTCCTTCAGCAACTTTCACAAGAAAATGTAACATTTTAACACAGATGGAATCTTATTGTGAGGGATAAAGTGATTAAACCCCACTATTGTAAGGATTCAGGAGAGGATTCTAACTTGTAAACAGGATTCTAACCGATAGAGGCCAGGGAGAGGATGCTGACATAGCTGTGGATGAAGTTACCAGAACTGTCCTTGAGTGAGGATGGATGGCATAGTATAACGGTAGAAGGAGAGTGATGGATGGGACCCTTGTCAGTAGGGACTAAAGATGAATGGGACCCTTGTCAGTAGAGACTAGCTTTAGTTCAGATATTAAAAACACTGAGACAGGTCAGTTGGAGGTGTGAAAACTAGGCCAGGTCAATTGCAACTGGGCATGCTTAATGAAATAAATGAATATTACTTACACACCCGTAGTCGAGAAATTGCTCATTACCATGAACATGCTATGTATGATGTGGGAGGTATGGGGGGATGTACCCATAGACTGTGCACCTCAGTGCTCTGATTGGGAAGAGCCAGAAGGGGAGGTTATGCCAGCAGAATTGTGTGTATAAAGGGGCTTTACTTTTCTGACTTCGGTGTGTCTCAATTTGGAGAGGCTCCCGATTCTGCAGATTCGTAAATAAAAAGCATCTCTTGTTTCCACGCTTTAGTCTCTGAGTAGTGATTGTGAGCACAAACTATATCTCACATTATCAAATACAATGTGATACCAAGCCACATATAAGGGCAGATAATCAAAAACATTCACAGAGGTGCGGTTTAGTCAACATCTGAAAGGAGGAGAGATAGGTACAGAGGAAAATAAATCAGAAAGAGGATTCAAGAGTTCAGAGTAGGAGCTGTTTCCACTGGTGGTGTGATAAAACTCAACGGTTCAATGGTATTTTGGTACGATGAAATTGGTTATATTTTGCATACAGTGACAATCCTACACATCAGGCATGATCATACTAAAGGGCCTGTCCCACCAGCATGCAACTCTATGCGATTAGCGCGACCTAACATGGTCGCTTGAGCCGTCCGGCGTCGCGGGGCCGGTCCCACTTTGATCGCCAGAGCCGTGCGGAATTGTGCGGAGTTCGTCCCGAGACCGCGTGGGGCTCAGAAGAACCGACTGTCCAAAAATTCCGCGTGGCAACGGCTTGTCGGCTCGCAGTCGCCTCGACATTTACACACCGCCCGGACATCGTGCCTCCGTGAACCTATTTGTAAGTGCCTCCATGACCCTCTATGTGTGTGGCTCCGTGGCCCTGTATGTGTGTGTGTCTCGGTGCCCCTCTCTGTGTGCCCCTCTAAGTCCTGGCGAACTTACCTTGGACTTGCTCCAAGTTCGCCTCGCTTTGCGCCGTGCTGCGCCACTCACGCGACCTCCGCGCGGCCCCTGCTGCCGGTTTAGTTGCGCTTGCCGCATGCAGGCGCATGCTGGTGGGAATGGCCCTGTACAGGGGATCACCGACCTCCGCGCGGCCCCCGCTGCCGGTTTGATCGCGTTCATCGCATAGAGTTGCATGCTGGTGGGACAGGCCCTTAAGTACGAGAATGTAAGATAGTAGACCACACTGAGTCCTTGATGGGATGATCAAGAAGCTCAAAAGGAAGAGTGCAGATACCTCCGAGGGACAGCGCCAGAGACCCGGGTTCGATCCTGACTATGTGTGCTGTCTGTACGGAGTTTGTACGTTCTGCCTGTGACAGCGTGGGTTTTCTCCAGATGCTCCAGTTTCCTCCCACACTCCAAAGACATACATGTTAATTGGTTTCAGTAAAAATTGTAAATTTTCCCTAGTGTGTGGGATTGTGCTAGTGTACGTGGTGATCACTAGTCAGTGTGAATTCAGTGGGCCGAAGGGCCTATGTCCGCGCTGTATCCCTAGAGTGAAGTAAACTAAAGTAATTCCTTTCTGCAAATTCCTTACAACCTAACGATCTGCTTTTGTCTACTTCCAATTCTATGAAGGAACTTCGACCGGAAACATTGACTCTGTTTCTCTTTCCATGGACACTGCCTGACCTGCTGACCATTTCCAGAATTCTGCCTGTTTGGTCTGTACTGGGATTATGTAAGTGGTTATGTGGTGGTTTCAGACAGGTTCATCCCCTCCATTAAAAGCATCTACATGAAGCGGTGTCTTAAGAAGGTGGGATTTGTTAGTGAGAATCTCCACCATCCAGTCCATGCCCTTTTCTCACTGCTATTATCAGGCAGGAGGTACAGAAGTCTGAAGTATCACACCATCAAGCTGAAGAACAGCTACTTTCCTGCATCTGTCAGGTTCTTGAACAAACCTGCACAACTGTAATCCCACCTTGCCAACATAACACTGCTGCCCACCTCTTGCATTACTATGGACTGCTGTTATTTTCTACTTGTACTTTTGCACAAATATATATATTTTTGCACATTCAGTATTTCAGTATTTCAGGTGTAATTATGTATACTTTATTTTTAATTTGTTTTTGTGTGTTTGAGTCTGCGCCTGTGAAGCTGCTGCAAGTGCGATTTTTAATTGTACCAGTACCTCACCATACTCTGCATATGAAAATAAACTTGAACCTGAACCTGGAACATTGTAGCAATTCCAAATCTATTCTCCAATAGCCCCACAAATGCTTTCCTTCCAGATACTTTGTTTTTGAGCACTATCATTGATGTAGCCTAAACCAATACCTCGGTCAAAACATTTCACACCCCAACCAGTTGCTGTTTCATTATTTTTCTTTCTGTCACCATTTTCTTATTAAAGGGAACAATCTCCTTATCCATCCCTTCTACTATTGTCCCCACTAGATGTCTCTCCTGATTTTTCCCAGCAAAGTGTAACACTTTATATTTCTTAACATTGGATTTAATCTGCCAGCTATTTGTCCATTCCACTAGCACCTTGTACAATGCCTTAAAGTGAATTACTGCTAGGGACTGTTACATATCGGAAGACATCCTTCAGTAATTATATGGAGAGCATGCATTAATATAAATAAAAAAGAAAACCTGTTCAAATTTAAGCTACAAGCATTAATCAGTTTTGATAGCTCTGTAAACGGGTCATGTATATAGAATTTAAGCTACCAGCACACAGCAAGAGACTGCTCAAGATATACGGTTCAGAAAATGACAGAAAATTCAGAAAATTTCATCTGAGATAAAAGGACACAAAATGGTGGAGTAACTCAGTGGGTCAGGCAGCATCTCTGAAGAACATGGATAAGTGATGTTTCTGGTCACAACGACTATGAGATGTATATATCAAACAAACATGAACCAATGGGGTTATGTTAATTGGGGGGGGGGGGGGGGGGGGAACAAAACAAGGAGCCGGCATGCTTTGTAACCTTGTCAAAGTCATAGTTGGCCGTTATTTGTATACATTAGGTATGCAAGCAAAGAATTTCATTGTACCTAGTCAATAAAATATTCAATTCCAGTCCATTATCCTACATAAAAGCAGGCATCAGATACCTTTACAAAGTGCTGGAAGAGCTCAACGGGTCAGGCAGCATCTGTGGAGGGAATGGATTGGCAATGTTTCGGGTCGAGACGAATATGAGATGTACACATCAACCAAAGGTAAAATAATAGGGTTATGTTAATTACCCTACATAAAACCAAGTATCAGACACCTTCACAAAGTACTGGAGGAACTCAGTGGGTCAGGCAGCATCTGTGCTGGGAATGAATAGGTGACATTTCCAGTCGAGACCATTCTTTTGGTCAAAATAATTTGTGTGTATCCATGTGAATTACTTCGTACCAACAAAGGTATTTGAAAACTCAGGAATGTTAGTTAGTGGGCTCCAATTGTAAATATGTAATTTGCTGGATTTGCTTGTTGGACTCAAAATATTGAAGTAAACAATCATAGCAATTGAAATTATATTGAATCAAGTTGTTATCTTTGATCTTTAGACTAGTTAACATCAACGTTCTTTGAGTTTGGAGTGATTCGAACTCAGAGTGTCTCCAAGAAAATGCCTGCTTGTTGCGATGAATAAAAACCTTGCACATCCACCAGCTCAGGTCTGCAGTGGCGCAGTCACAGTCACAACAATTATCCTCCAATTTACCAACCCTCCTAGTGTTTTGTCATCTGCAGATTTGGAAATTGTAAACCCATGTCTAAACCATTAATATATTCAAAGAAAATCAGCAGTTCTGGCACTAACCCCTAGGGAATTCCACTATACACATTCATCCAGTTTGAAAAACACCAGTGATCACCCCATACACTAATGCTATCCAACACCCGAGGGACATTTACAATTTTTACTAACTACGAAACCTCTATGTCTTTGGAGTGTGGAAGGAAACTGGATTACCCAGAGAAAACACATGCAGTCACAGGGGAAACATACAAACTCCGTACAGACAGGATCGAACCCGGGTCTCTCTCTGGGTGCTGTAGGGCAGCAACTCTACTGCTGCACCATCGTGTGGCCTTCACTGAAGCACATGGAGTGGTTTGCAGATTAGTGCCTTTGCAATCTTGCTTTTCATTCTCTGTGAAAGCTACTTAAAATCTTCCAGCAGGATCTCAATATCTTTTACTATCTTTGTCATTGGTACTAATATGGACCCCAACCTCTGACTGTTCATCTTCCCCCTCCAGATTCTCCAGCATTCAGAGATATCATTAACATTGGCACCAGGGAGATTGCATGACATCCTGAAAACAGTTCTGCAACTGCAGATATGTCTGCAGAATCTACCGTAGAATCCCCCATAGCTATTGCTCTCTTGACCTTTCTCCTCCTTGCTTGTACAGATGTTCCGCTCATGGTGTTATGGAACGGGCTGTGGTTATACTCTTTAGGATAGTCTTTCCCATCAATATTCAGCAGTGAATGCATGTTAGAGAGTACGATGACCCGAGGAGTTTACTGGACTACCTTCCTCCTGTTTCTCTGCTTGGTAGTCATCTATTCCTTCTCTGTCTGCTTTCTCTTCACCTGCAGTGTATTCACCTCATAAAACATGCCACTAAGAAACATTCAATCTCCAGTGATGTCATCTCCAACCTCCAGTGATGTAATCTCCAACCTCCAGTGATGTCATCTCTATCCTCCAGTGATGTCATCTCTATCCTCCAGTGATGTAATCTCCATCATCCAGTGATGTCATCACCAGCTTCCAATGATGTCATCACCAGCTTCCAGTGATGTCATCTCCAACCTCCAGTGATGTCATCTCCAACCTCCAGTGATGTCATCTCCATCCAGTGATGTAATCTCCAACATCTAGCAACATCTCCAACATCCGATGATGTCATCTCCAGCCTCTGATTATGTCACCTCCAGTGATGTCATCTCCAACCTCCAGTGATGTCATCTCCAAACTCCAGTGATGTCATCTTGAACCTCCCGTGATGTAGTCCCCTCAAGGTGATGACACTTCTTGTATGTGTTGTCTTGCATATGGAAAGATCTCACGTTACCCACATATGTGCTTTCATATGCCTGAAGTGCTCTGATATGCCTCTACTTTTTAAATTAACTCAATTAAGAGAAAGAATATACTCAAAATACAATTACTTTTGTTATTTACTACTTTACTTATCCTGAAGGAACTTTTTAATTTGTTAGACTTTATATAAACCAAATGCTTGTTTAAACTCCCCAGCACTCTTTCCTGCATCACGTTTATTCATTAGTCATTTCTTTCATGAGCCTTATTAATATTGGTTTCTGTTTCCCACTATTTTTTAATTCCCTCTTTTTAACTCAATCTGTTAATCAAGTAACTTTTATGAGTTTGTTAAAGGCGAAAGACATACATTTAAATGGCCTATTTCATGATGTCAAAGTGCCCTGAATTGTCTTTAGGCCAATTTACAGTTAAAAAGCTCCTACAAAAATACAACTTTAACAAGCATCACTAAAAGCTATTTTAAGGAGAAATATTGGACTGAAATCACACATGCAATCATTTTTACATCCAAATGCGGCATTACTAATATGTCTGGCCTAAAAAATGTTCACCTCTGAGAATGCAGTGGTGTTGAAGTTAATGCGCAAAAGGACCCAAAGTGCTGGAGTAAAGCCACTGTCCCACTTGGCCGACCTCCACCGCGATCTCTGGTGAGTTTGCCTGCAACCCATAGTCGCGAGAAGGTCACCACGAGGTCGTAGGAGGTCTTCGTCACTCTTCTTCATGGTCAAGAGTCGTCTCCGCATAGTCGATGCTTCAGCTAGGTCGCGGCTAGGTCGCCGTGGGAAAAATTGATATTTTTTTTAGGTCTAGTCGAAGCCGGTCGTAGTAGGTTGTGATGCTAGTCGTAGGTAGTCGAAGGTAATAGCTCCGGGGTGAAAAAAAGCTCAGTAGGAAAAAAAGGTAATTTAAACAGCAGAACGTCACCTCTTTCACTCCAAGGCGTGTTCATTCATAGCTGGAGAGTTTTTTGAAGAGGAGATTTGTGTTTTAGAGATGGCTCCAAAAAGGCAGCAGCGCAGGGGGACGGCACAACCCTAAAAAAAACCTGCCATGCAGGTGTTGCCCACCCAGAAGGAGGAGTGGCAGGAGGTGATGCCACAGGAGGTGATAGTGCAGGAGAAGGTAGCCCTGCATGAGAGACCCCTGGAGGAGAAGACCAGGGTAGTAGTATATGTCCCCACCACCACCCCATCCTTCACTGCCTCATTTGAAGGCAGCAAAGCTGCCCTTTCTCCTGTGTCTGACACAGCATCAGCGGCAGATGCCCCATTGGTGGTGAGGGAGGGCTGGAGGAAGGTTATGCCCTACACCTTCACCAGGCAGCAGGAGGGGGACCTTGAGGAATGGTTCCAGCAGAATGCCATCCTGAACGAAAATGAAATTGAGGGGTACAGGGACAGGGACAAGAATGGCATGCTTGCCTTCCACTGCCACACATGTGTGTTTAAAGTTCCATCTTTTGTCAAAGCCCAGCACCACTCTCTTCCAGTCATCTGGTGTACTGGGACAGTCCATCACATCATCTCCATTCACACATTGAGACCTCTTCTTGCGCTTCCTCTTCATCCTTGCTCTTCCCCTTCTGCCTTTTTTTTAAAGGCTGCTGAAGCAAAAGGGCTACTGCAAACAGCAGTAGTATTTTTACTAACATCCTCCAAACTAGTCCCTTCCTTGCTTGCATGGTTCAGAATGATTTTTAAAAAAAACCTGGGAAGCAGTTTTTTGGTGAGAAGAAAATGCAGGCATGACATCATTTTATCAGGTGATCATTTGAGCTGCAGGCACTCGTCACTGGTCATTGTTGGTTTTTGGTGTGGTCTTCTGAGGTGGAAGGGGGTCGTGCTCATTCACGGACCGATTTGTCAGAGACCATTCTCAAGTAAAAAATCCATGGTCGAAGCCAGTCTTCAACATTGTCGAAGGAGGTCTTCTTCATAGTCGAGGGAGGTCTTCAACATAGTCGTAGGATGTTGTACACATAGTCGAGGGAGGTCGTAGGTCACCGCGACCTTGTTTTTTCTTTAGTCACTTAAGATCGCCAGAGGGCGCTGTGGAGGTCTCCCAAGTGGGACAGGCCCTTAACACAGCAGTCAGGCAGCATCTCTGGATAGGTGGCATTTCGGGTCCAGACCCATTTTCAGGTGGTTGTTGGGGGTTGGGGGGGGGGGAGGGGAGGGGAGGGGAGGGGAGGGGAGGGGAGGGGGGAGAAGATAGCTGGAACAGGGGAGAGGTAGGACAAAACATAAGTCACAGGCACCTTTTTTCTGACAGGCAGATGGTTGGAACCAAGGTCAGAGATAAGAACAGTAGGTGTGAGACATGTGAGAAAAATTATGAATTATGAAGCCAGGGGGAGTAAATTACTGGGGTGGGGAGGGGGGCAGAAATAGGTGGGTAGAAATGGCTGTATCACCAAGTGGGGCACAAGGGAGAGAAAGGGATGGGGAAGTATAAGGGGGGTTGTGCGGGAGAAAGGGAGAGGGGGTTAGTTAGAGGTTATGTAAAATTGGAGAATTCAACAGTTCGTAGTTGGGTTGTAAGCTATCCAAGTGTATTATGAGGTGCTGTTCCTCCAGTTTGCATATGGCCTCACTCTGACAGTGGAAGAGGCCTAGGATAGAAAGATCAGTGTGGGATTGTGAAGGGGCATTAAAATGGTTCACAACCGGGAGATCCAATGGCGGACCAAGCGCAGGTGCTCAGCGAAGTGGTCGCCGAGTCAGAACTTAACTAAACTGAAGGGATGCAAAAAGCTTCATTTTAAAGTTCTAGACTACGTAAGTAGAAAATGATAAATATTGCAAAAGTTGAGCAGGAAATTCAAGCTGCAATTTAAAGTGTATGATCAGTGAAGCTTGGAAATCTTCGAGCTTTGTACCTTCAGTTCATATGTGATAAAGATTTGAAAACAAAAGGTGCTCAGCCGGTTTCGTTACGTGCAATTTACAATTGTCCCTCACCAATTTCACAGTACTAGCTAAGTAAAGATCCCACAAATCATTGTGTCGGAAGGAACTGCAGATGGTGGTTTACACTGAAGATAGATACAAAATGCTGGAGTAACTCAGTGGGTCAGGCAGCATCTCTGGAGAAAAGGAATAGGTGACGTTTCGGGTCGAGTCATTCTCAGTCTGAAAAAGGGTCTTGACCCGAAACGTTTCTCCAGGGATGCTGCCTGGCCTGCCGAGTTACTCCAGCATTTTGTGTCTATCGTCCCACAGTTCATTACTGCATTTGATATTTTCATGTTGGGCACACAGATGGGCATTTCTTCTGAATAGTTAAAAACCTGCGCAAAAATGGCTGTTGTGGCAGGAAATAGTATAAGGAAATGAAGATACTTCAATTATCTGCCTTTCATGATGAAGCAGGAAGGTTTGTGGTAGAATTGCACAACGTAAGCTACTTATTTTCAATTTTAGATTAATTTTGGTATCAATTTACATGCTAATGTTTTACAGCACGACCAACTCACTTGGGTCTATAATCATTAACCTTATTAGTCACAGTTTCTTGTGCAAAGTCTTTGAAATAATCATGTCTAACTCTTGCTTGTCCATTATTTTGGTGACTCATCAATACATTGATGGTGTTTTTATACAAAGTGAAACTGACTGTATCAGTGGTTCAGATAAGCATCACTGTTATGCATTCCAAATTTTCAACTAATTTTCGAGGCACTACCTCCAGAGTGAGATTTAAAATGTTCATGTTCAAGAACAGCTTCGTCCCGGCAACCGCCAAGGCTCTTGAACACAACACAGCACTAACCTCAGCAACTAAGATCTACTAGATGTCTTTGGTTGCACTACAGACGTATAGCGACAATGAGTTTTTTAGCTCTTCAATTCTAGAGATACAGTGTGCAAGCAGGCCCTTTGGCCCACCGAGTCTGCACCGGCCAACAATCACCCCGTACACTAGTTCTATCCTACACACCAGGGACAATTTACAGAAGCCAATTAACCTACAAACCTGCACGTCTTTGAAATGTGGGAGGAAACCAGAGCACCCAAACAGAACCATACGATCACAGGGAGAACGTGCACTACGTGCAGAAAGCACCCGTAGTCAGGATCAAACCTGGGTCTTTGGTGCTGTAAGGCAAGAACTCTACTGCTGCGCCATTGTGCTGCCTTTACTATGTTTTCAAATCAACTATATTGGCAGTTTGAGCCATGAGAGACTGCAGATACGGGAATCTGGAGCAACAAACTGCGAAAGGAACTCAGTGGGTCAGGTTCCATCTGTGGTGGGAAATGGACAGACAATGTTTTGGGTCGGGATCCTTCGAGTATCCAGAAACCTTGACTGTCCTTTTCCCTCAACAAACCCTGCCTGACTCGTTGACATCTTCCAGCAGACTATTGAATTAAGTAGCTTTCTAGAAATGCAGTGTTCAAAGCAAAATGGAGCACGTCAAAGGGAATACCAGACAGACAATAAGAAAGCAACCCTTATTAAATTTTCAACTTGCTTTTTTTCCCTTATAGAATGTTAGTCAGACTGACAATTTAACTGCTCTACACCACAGATGCTAAGATGAATTTTACCCAAACATATCTGGCAGCTTTACTCCATGTTTCACAAGGGATAACCATATAAAAATAAAAATAAATGGAAAGGTGCTCTTCTTCGAACCTCAGGTTGAAACTTCAGTCTGGTAACAAAGAGGCTCTCTATCATCAACACTAAGTACAGAAAGTTTATGTCTGTATGAGAAAGGATTTATCAAAGATTTGGACATTATTTTCAAGGGTATTTAGCCTTGATTAGTATTGTCACGTGTACCGAGCAGGCACGTGCCGTCAGGGTAGGCAAGGTAGGCACTGCCTACCCTGACTAAAATTATGAAATGGCAATTTTTAAATATAAATAGTAAAGGCATGGGAGAATTATGCCTGTCTAAGAGATCGATCTCTTAGGTAGGCATAATTCTCCGTGCCTTTCACCCGCAGCGCTTCTAACACGGGAAGGTCTGTGCAGCCCCCGTGCCGTCAGCGCTGCCTGAAGCCGTCAGATTCAATGGGAGCTGAAGGCAGCAGAAATTCTGCCTTTGCAGCACTGCGCATGCGCATCATCTTTCTGCGCATGCGCATCATCTTTCTGCGCATGCGCATCGCGAGTTTCTTGGCGGGATGTTCAAATATGGATTGCCATTATTTTAATAGTATCTTAGCAAACAAATGGAGAATGGACTTAATGTACCAATAATGTGGTAAGTGCATTTCTTTGTGCTTTATGTTTTTAAATACTGTAGTTCCCGGGGTGGGGGGGAGAGCTCCGTTCAGTGTTTGGGCAGTCTGGCGTTGTGAAGGAGGGGATTGGGGTCAGTAACCCACTTGCTACGCTCCGGTCTGAGTGCAGGTGAGATGGGACTAGGGGAGAGTAAGTGTTCGGCTAAAAGGGCCGAGATGGCCTGTTCCCGTGCTGTTTTGCCATATGGTTTTATTGTGGCCGGGGAGTGGATCAACTCGGGTGGTAGCCGCAGCACTCCGGGCATGGACAGCAGAACTGGCCGCCACTTCCGCGGAAGGAAGCAGCTCGGGTGACTGCGAGTGGCCGCCGGGACCCTGCCACTTCAGCCCCTTCTGCTGGTCCCCACTCACCTCTGGCAGTGCTCTCCGTCTGAACATCTCTCACCTGCCGCTCGCCGGCCGGCTTCCCGCAAATCTTTAAATTCCGACTCAGTCTGAAGAAGGGTCTCGACCCGAAACGTCGCCTATCTCCTTCACCCCTTAGATGCTGCTGCACCTGCAGCTGAGTTTCTCCAGCTTTTTGTGTAACCCCCATCTCTCACCTGCCGTTCGCTGGCTTCGCTCATGTCAACCGCGCCCCGCAAATCCTTAAATTCCCACAGCCAAGTAACCTAAACTGGACCCGTGAACGCGCTGTCGGAATTTAAAGATTTGCGGGAAGCCGGCCGGCGAGCGGCAGGTGAGAGATGTTCAGACTCAGTCTGAAGAAGGGTCTCGACCCGAAACGTCGCCTATCTCCTTCGCCCCTTAGATGCTGCTGCACCCGCTGAGTTTCTCCAGCTTTTTGTGTAACCCTCGATTCTCCAGCATCTGCAGTTCCTTCTTTAACACGGCAGGTGAGAGATGTTCAGACGAAGAGCACTGCCAGAGGTGATCAGAAGGCGCTGAAGAGCAGCCGGTTCTGGTGTTGGGTCCCGGTGGCCGTTCGCACCCGAGCTGCTTCTATCCCCGGAAGTGGCGGCCAGTTCTGCTGTCCTTGCCCGGAGCGCTGCGGCAGCGGTGAGTGAGTTTGATATGATCTCTGTCCCCCTCCTTCTCAAAACTTCTCCCTTCTCGCATATTTAACCCCTGCCGCAGGCTCCCCACACGCTGTGAAAGGAACTCCCCCTCCAATTGGACCCTTGAATTAGTATTGTCATTCCATAAGATGACAACTGATTCAACGTCCCGATGTGCTCCCGTTTTTCCCACCATCTCTCCACCTGCCTTCATCCTCCGTCCCCCACCCATTCAGTAATTAAAAAATAAAGGAGATTTAGAACCCTTGGGAAAATTGAATTGTCACTTATTTTTTATTGTTTACGAAGAGAACAATCTGCGCATGCGCGGTTTTAAGATTTCTTTTTTTTGAAAGCCGGCTGACTGCCTACCCTGAGTAATGACTCACGGCACGTGCCTGGTACCGAGGTACAGTGAAAAGCTTTTGTTTGCGTGCTGTCCAGTCAAAGAAAAGACTATCCATGAATACAATCAAGCCGTCCATAGTGCACAGGTAAAGCCTGAAGGATACAACATTTAATGCAAGATAAAACTTCACTAAGTTCAATTAAAGGTAGTTCAAACATCTCCAATGAGGTAAATTGGAGGTCAGGACCACACGCTGGCTGATGAGAGGACTGTTCAGTTGCCTGATAACTGCTGGGAAGAAATTGTTCCTTAATCTGGAGCTGATGTGTTTTCAAACATCTGTACATCTTGCCTTGTGGGAGAGGGGAGAAGAGGGAGTGACCAGGATGAGACTGGTCCGTGATTATACTGGTGGCCTTGCGAGGCAACGTGAAGTGTAGATGTGTAACGATAAAATATTATTCACACAATATCTGTTGAACTTGTCCACATGAGTGCTTACAAACTTTGCATGAGATTCACAAAATGAATGTGACCATCCTCCACGAGAGATCACTATTTGTGTTTAGTGTTTCCATGAGATCTAGTTACCATTTGATGCCATGTATTATTCTCCTATTAATTAAAGTATTATGGAAGCTGATGGGAATCACTTGAAGACATGAACTCAGACTCTTGTTGTTGACAGGGATTTGGTCCTATCAACAGCAGCCTGCTACTCACTACCCTGGTAATTCATAAGCAAAACCCATCAACAGATATATTAAAGCTGACTGAAGAAAGCACAATTAACTCCATGTCATTGGAACGGCAAAGAGTTTCCGCCACCTTCCTCCATCCTGGCTGACCTGAAATTACCAATTTAGGCCATCAAATGACCCAAATTGACATTTTGTCAAATACTGTGTTTTATTAATTACAAAGCATGTGGCCCTCAGGCAGGCTCGCATTGAAACTTTTGTGCGTATTAAGGATTTATAATAATTCAAACTTTGGTTAAAACCTCTTCCTTTTGAAAGATGCACATTTATCACATTGATTTGCTGCTTTATTTGGTGGTCTAGATATGGGTGAAGATATGATGGAGGATAGTCTACTTAAATGTTATCACATTTCCATCATGTATAATATAATACAGATGATCAATAGAAATGGAACAGCATCTCATATTTCGCTTGGGCAGTTTATAACCCAGTGTTATGATTATTGATTTATCTAACTTCAAGTAACCCCTGCATTCCCTCTCTCTCCAGCCCGTTTCCTTTATCATCATTACTTTTTTGGATATCTTTCATTGATTTGTTCTATATCTCTCTACACCACCGCATATATCTCCCGTTTCCCTTTCCCTCAACTCTCAGTCTGAAGGAGGGTCTCGACCCGAAACGTTACCTATTCCTTCGCTCCATAGATGCTGCCTCACCCGCTGAATTTCTCCAGCATTTTTGTCACCAGCATTGTTAGACAAGCCTTCCACTTGGATTTAAGTAGAAAGAGGGATATTCAATGTACAGAAGAATGTCTTCCAATTTAAGATTTGTAATGTCCATGCAGCAGAACCTGGCCCATGAAGGTGGTAGTTTGGTGTATAATAATTACCATTGTTGATTCTATTACAATGGGCAGTGTACTTTTAATCTCTCTCTTCAGCACACGTCCTATTCATTCGGAAGCTGATGCACTACTTGGATGGTTTGTGCAGTGTCCCATGGTAGACGGCCTTGCTTTGCATCATTTTTTTCTTGCCAATAATGGGAATCTGGTTTCTCCATTTGACCCCAAAAATGGTGCCAATTTGGTTGGTTTCTGGAATATTCTTCTATGCTTACTGCCCTCGAGAGTAGTATTCATTTCTTCAGACATGAAATTCTTTATAATTGGTGATAAAATGGTTTTCCATTGATCATCAATCCTTATCTTGCTTGCTTTTGAATTCCACTTCTTTGAAATGATTGGCTTTCAGGCATAGTTTTTTAAAGTTTTTTATTCCTGAGAAATTCTTTGATAGTAAAAGATCCAGAGTACACAATTTTAAAATTAAATACACTTCATGGTATTTTCACCATTACTTATAATTCTCCATGTTAAGATACTTTCTTATTTCCTTTCAAACTCATGATATCTTTGTCTTTTCAGACCAGTGGCATTGTCTTGAATTACATCTCCACTTAAGGTCTTCGTCCGCTGCTTATGATCTGTCACTGGTGTTCATAGCTCTTCGTTATCCTTTTCAGATCCTCGCAGAAATGATTCCAGCCATCCTACTGGACAGACTGTTAATATTACAAAAGATAAAGGTTAGAGCTCTGTTGATGTTCTTCCAACTGGAACATTTAGTACAGCATACTGATGAAATTACTCCATGGATTAAGTCTGTACTAATCTGATGATTTGCCATTGAAATAGAACACTAAAATAAATTCATTCATTATACCGTTGCTTCTGTGCCTGAACTGATTATGTACACATTAGCACATAGGCCTTGTTTAATATTTTTAAATGCCACTCCCAGACATCCCAATTTGTAGATATGATATTCACCATATTCCTGATAGACATGGTTGTTTTCATCCTCTTCACCACCCTGGCCACACACTCATTTTGTTACTATTGGGAAAATGTATACGAGTCTAAAAACGGGGGCCACCATGTTCAAGTAGAGGTTCTTCCCACTAACCATCAAGCTCTTGAACACTGCACAACACTAAGCTCATGATCTTCTTTGGAATGTGTCTTTGGTTGCACTACCGACTTTGGTCTTTGCACTATTATGGTTATCTAATCTTACAGTTATTAATTTACTGTATTTTTTATTCGTATATATTATCTCTGCGTCACTGCGTTTATTGGCCTGTGGAGCTACAGCAAGTAAGAATTTCATTGTTATGCTGTCGGTACATATGACAATTAAACATTCCCTCTGGACTCTTGGAACTGGTAGTTTGCACTGGCGGCACTATGACTTTGACATCAGCAGATCCTAATCCAGAAAACTTGCCGTGCTTTGTTTTCCCTCCATGTCACATGGTAATTGAAGACTCCAGATATGGATATGCCAATGTTTATAATAGACATATTCCTCTAAGCTGCTAAAGCATCAATTCTTCAGCAACTTTTGACTAGCTATTTAGATAGGCACTTCATTTTAGTTACATTGCCAGGCATTTGAACTACTAGGAATATAATTGGGCAACATGTGAATGTGTCAACAATGTTTTAATTCCAGATTAACATGTTGTTTTTCTTCAGACCTTGTTTCTAAAGATTCACCAGTTGGTTGCTGGGATGGTGCTCCTGTCAGGTGAAGATGATTGAGCTCTCTTCACTGAGATTTAGGAGAGATTACCTCATGGAAATGTATAACATTTTTTGATGGGTTGATTGGGTAAATGTGAGGAGGATTTTTTTTTTAATTAAGGAATCTACAATGAGGAATCATAGTCTCAAAAAAGGGGTAGATCATTGTGGACTGAAATTGACGAAAACGTCTTAATTCTGAGAATGGTACAACTTCAGAATCCTTTGTCTCAGAGAAGGGTGAAAACCCAGCCAGTGAATGCATTCATCCGAGTGAAAGCAATAGATGGGTGGAAAGGAACTGCAGATGCTGGTATATACCAAAGGTAGACACAAAGTGCTGGAGTAACTCAGCAGGTCATGCATCATCTCTGAAGAAAAAAGATGTGTGACATTTTGCATCAGGTAAGGGGTGTGGAAATGAAAAGGAAAACAAAGGGAATGACTATAATAAGGCAGAAAGCCAGATAAATAAATAATGACAGAAGAATAACAGAGATGCTTGTCTGTAAGGAGTTTGCACGTTCTCCCACGACCTATGTGGGTTTTCTCCCGGATCTCCGGTTTTCTCCCACACTGTAAGAGACGTACAGGTTTGTAGTTTAAGTGGTTCGGTATAATTGTACATGGTCCATGCTATGTGTAGGAAAGTGTTGCTGTGCGGGGATCACTGGTCGGTGCGGACTTGGTGGGCCGAAAGGCCTGTTTCCGTGCTATAACTCCACACTGAACTAAACCAAAAGTTGGATGAAAGCGATTGATAAAGGCAATAGTGAATAATAAAAAATTGGTCTGGAAGAGGTGCCAGTAGGAGATATGTGAAATATGTGAAATTACCAGAAGAGACACAAATAAAGTAAAGATGCTGGAAATGTAGTTCAAAGTCTGGAGTGCTGAAGGTGAGTGATGTTTGTGCATAATAAAAACCTGGTGCAGTCTGTGAGTAATGTTAGAAATGTGGAGGAGATCAGCACTTGCGTCCAATAGGGTTTGCTGAAGAGCTTGGAATCAATCCTTTTCAACATGTAAATGGTGTTAAAAAGTACAAATGTAATTGTGATTTCAAATATGCAGCGGCTGATGGGCAATGTTTCTGCTTTCGAGGCAGCACAAGCGGAAGTCATTGCGCATTTTGTGGTGCAGTAGAGACTTAGACTTACTGCACTGACTATTAACCACACTTTTACACTAATTCTTCGCTAATATAATCCAATTTTTATTCACTTCAAATTATTATTAATTCCCCCCAGGTTCTACCATTCACCCACACAGAAGTCACTTCGCCTATCAATCCATACATCTTTTGGGATGTGGAAGGAAACCGGAGCACCCGGAGGAAATCCACGTTGTCAAAGGGAGAACGTGTAAACTCCACACAGACAAAACTCAAGATCAGGATTGAACCCTGGTCTCTGGCATTATGAAGCAGTGGCTTTACCAGTTGTGTCACTGTGCCACCCTAACAAATAACCAAATTAACAAAAGTAATTCAGAGGACAAATTCATGGAATACATTGAAGTAATACTCCGAGAACAAATTAGATTCAAAGGTGTAATGGTACATCATAAAATAATTCTCAGCAAATGTGTTTTACATTGGGAAATAAACCATCACAGGAAATGAGCCATCTGTAGCTAACTAATGAGGTCAGGTATAGTATTAGATTAAATTACTTTTATTTTCACTTATTTTCACATGAGGATTGCATGGGTTTTGAATTTCAATAAAAGTCGCCACAAAGATAGGATAGAGTAGAAGAAAATGCATATATTTGGAATTTCCAGAGGCATTCAATAATGTGCTACAAAAAAAGGTTGCTTAATAAAATGTATCGTGGACAATAAATTAGCAATAATCGGGATTGGTAAAGTCAGAGAAAAAATAAATTGATAATTTCCAGTTTGGCAGGCTTTTCTCTGTGGAGTAACACTCTGCTAAGTAGTCTTATATATTGAAGTCAATAATATTGATTGTAATAGATTGAGGTTATTATGTCCAAGATTGCTGACAGTATAAAATTAAGTGGGAAAGTAAGCCAAAGAGATATAGACAGGATAGGTTTGTTAAAGAAGATGTCCAATAGAATACTATGTCGAGAAAAGTAAAGCCATTCACTTTGAAATAAATAACTTTATAATATTAGAATGGATTAATTGTGGTATTCAGATACAGATCTGCATATACAAACACAAAACACTGTGGCATCACAGTGCCAGAGACCCGTGCTGTCCATGTGTAGTTTGCACGTTCTCCGCGTGGGTTCACTCTGGGTGCTACCAATTGACTCACACATACCAAGACTTACAGATTTGTGGGTAAATTGGTCTCTGTAAATTGCCCCTAGTGTGCAATCAGTGGATGAGAAAGTGGGATAACATTGTATTAGTGTTAACAGGTGATTGATGGCCGGTGTAGACTCGATGGGCTGAAGGACCTGTTTCCATGCTGTATCTCTAAACTCTATCTGGAATATTTGGAAGATAAGTTTACTTTTATTGCAAGGGGATTGAATTATGGATACTTTTAGTACCCTTAGCAAAGTCAGGAAATCTCTGCCTAATAGGCAGAGCAATAAAGGCTATCAAAAAGTGATTGGTAAGATGAAGGGGTCGACACTAACAAATGGAATGCTATTCCATTTGCGCCCATTGGGTTCAGTTTTACCAGAGGTTCTCGATGCCCCTTTCATTGAAAGGATGCCTTGATGTCAACAGAAGAACATGCTCTAAAACAGGAGCATGTGCTGGCTACTCAGCCCTCAAGTCAGCACCACCATTCAATATTTATTTTAGAGATACAGTGTGGAAACAAGCCCTGTGGTCCACTGAATCTGCGCCGACCGACGATCACCCCATATAATAACATTATCCTACGCACTAGAGACAATTTACAGAAACCAATTAATCTACAATCCTGTACGTCTTTAGAATGTGGGAGGCAATCGGAGCACCCAAAAAAACCCCACATGGTCACAGGAAGAATGTACAAACTCCGTACAGACCTGAATCTCTACCGCTGCACCACTGTGCCACCCTAAATCTGCCCGAGGTCTCTTAATTTACTTACTTACTGCCTATTATGCCTCCTGGAATGTAGGGCAGCAACAAAGGTCCTCCACTCAGCAGCGTTGATTCCTTCTGTTGCTGTTTCTGTAACATGTTTGTTTTACGAGACGGGGTTGTTAGCCCTGTGCTCAACCTCCAACCTGGAGGACCAGTGGATCGCTCTTCGTCTCGCCTCTACCCTTCGACCTGTCCAGCATGGGAGATCCTAACAGGAAACAAATCTCCCGCTGGCATAGCTCTAGGGGTCACTGAGACACACAAGGTCCCCGACCACTGATCTTCAAATATTTATCTAATTTCCAAATTGCCAAAATGATTTAAGATTTTAGGGGAGAGAATTCCAGATATTCTGCCCTGGATGCGTCAAGGACAGTCTCTCTCACATCACCTCTGGGTTTTACTTTTATCTGAACCATAACTATTGCCCTGGTTCCAATGCTGAGTAAATGGTGCTTGATAGAATTGTGGACCATGGCTTCCAGTGTTTAGCTGATGATTGAGAGTTGACCGATTGGATGGGAATAAGTTAGACTCGAATTGTCCTGCTTTTTTGTAAACAGTACATATTTGGGAAGTTTTCCACATGGTCAGGTACACTTCTAGTAACTTATACGACAACATTCAAAGCACTTCATGGTTATTGTATATTCAGCAGTTGTGATAAAATTAAATCAAGATGTGTGCACGTACCGATGTATGGGAAGGACGATCGGCCTGCCAATCCTTGTGGAGTTGTTTTGGTTTCGCTAATTCACTGATTCTGGATGAAGGTCTAGCTTTCAGTGTCGAAGCTTTCAGACGCCACTCAGGTGTTGATCTACGTCATAAACACGTGTTAGTTTGTGTATAAAATAACATATTTCAATCTTTATAGATGTCATTGGTTCTACCATTTCTGTGCAAATTCTGTGTTAGCACATGCACACAATGTTGAGGTGCATCATAAGGAAAACTGTGTGTGGTGGAATGGTAATATAGTTGTTTTGTGAAGAATTTCAACAAGCCACTGTATCGTTGGTGGAGTGGACGTGGTTTCCAGAAAACATTGGATAAATCAGCTGTTATTCTTTATTTCTCACCTAGGTGGACTCCCAGGGTTAAGAATGATTTGCCTCTACTCCAGATCTGACTGGGAGATGTTTGTGCACATATTCTTTTAGCATGTGGTGGCCTTTGCCACTCTGTGACCTTCAACCATGCTTGATAGTCTTGTTTTATGATGCTTGGAGGCCAAGTTCTTCTGCATGGACTGAGCACATACTCATGTGTAAGAAGGAACTGCAGATGCTGGTTTAAACCGAAAATAGACACAAAAAGCTGGAGTAATAGACAATAGACAAAAGACAATAGGTGCAGGAGTAGGTCATTCGGCCCTTCGAGCCAGCACCGCCATTCAATGTGATCATGGCTGATTATCCCCAATCAGTACCCCATTTCTACCTTCTCCCCATATCCCCTGACCGCTATTTTTAAGAGCCCTATAGCTCTCTCTTGAAAGCATCGAGAGAACCTGCCTCCACCGCCCTCTGAGGCAGAGAATTCCACAGACGGAACTCAGTGGGACAGGCAGCATCTCTGGAGAGAAGGAATGAGTGACATTTTGGGTCTAGACTGAAGCATCTCAATCCAAAATGTCACCCATTCATTCTCTCCAGAGATGCTGCCTGTCCTGAGTTACTCCAGCTTTTTGTGTCTATCTTCGAGCACATACTCATACCACACACACACACTATCAACATGGAGATATTCTGACACACTCTTTACGATGCCCATCCCCAATCCACACACTCTCAGCAACCTTTACTATTCCCCTGAGTTCATCATCCCTCAGGGCCTTCCCATAATCTTGAGTCCTCCAGCTCACTATCTTAAACAAGCTCCCTCACACCCTATATCTGGCTATTCACCTCCATTAATTTTCTTTGATTGCTCCCTCTCCCACTGACCCCTCTCTAATCCCACTCCACATTCCTTATTATAATCCCCATCCCACATTCCTCTGCCTTATTTCCGCTCACTCTAACTCTTCTCCTATTTCACATCCAAGGCAGACTCTCATCCTTCCGTTCCATCTCCAATCCTGCCAAATACATACACTCAACCATTTGATGGCTGCTCACTCTTTCCTTGGTTGAGATCAAACCCTCCTGTCCCTGTTCACCAGCCCCACCTCCCTTCAGCTGCAGAATCTGGGGCTTATGGTCCGACATGGACCCTCTGAACCTCCACACTACAGCTCACGAAATTCAGCTTCCTGCAAACTATGGTCATTGTTGCAATGTAAATGACACATTTAAAAATTTTCATTCACCAAGCCACCGTGAGTAGCAACGTTCGTGTTTGTGTCAAAGTGGTCCTGTGGAAGTTTAATGATTTAGGGATGAATTTTGGTGCCAGATATATGTTGACTAAAAGTGTCGTGAAGATGGGTTAAACCACATCTGTACTCCCACATGGCCATGTGTTCATCATCATCATCGTTAATGATTTGGTTGCGCATATATGAGTAAGTATTCAGATGGTATGCAAGGAATGGGAATCTATACTTGAGCATTATTTTGTAAATTAATTAAAATACATTAGAAACAGGGAACTGCAGATGCTGGTTTCCAAAAGAAGGCACAAAGTGCTGGAGTAACTCAGTAGGTCAGGCAGGATCTGGGCAGAACATAGATTAGTGGCGTTTCATGTCGGGTCTCAAGAAGGGTCCCTTATCAAAAAAATATTATTAATGGAACACACTGCATTTTGAGTGTGCAAAAAGGTCGATACAATTTGATGACACTGATGATACACCAACACCACTGGATCGTTGCTAAAATCACGAGAAACTGCAGATGCTGGAATCATGGACAAAACAAAAAAAGCTGGAGGAACTCAACGGGTTAGATAGCATCTGTGGTAGGAATGGAGAGATGACGTTTCAGGTAAGGAGCCTTCCAGTGGAGAGCTTCTTCAAAGTCGGCATACACTGAGGAGATTTTGCAGTGGAGCAGAACAATGGAGAGACAAAGAACAGCAGTTACTGGTATCTTGAGTAAATCACAATGTTTGGTGAAACTCAGCAGGTCAGGCACCAGATGTGGAGGGACTGCACAATTAACCCTTCTGAACACAAGTCACTACAGATGCTGGCATCTTGAGCAATTCACAAAGTTCGATGGAACTTAGCAGGTCAGGCAGCAGATGTGGAAGAAATGGACGGATGATGTTTTGGGTCAGATGACCCTTCTCACACTGCAAGTGTCTGAAATTGGGGAAAGCTTTGGATGGGTCCTGACCAAAATCATTACTATCCCATTCACTTCGCAAATGCTACCTGACCTGTTGGATTCATCCATGACTGTGGATAGCTGACAAGACTGATTCAAAAATAATCTGAACCAGGAGCTACCGTTTCCTTCTCAACGATTGAAAGACATACCTGTTTTCAATGTAATGAGTAGTGAGCTTCTTGGGTTCACTGAGACTAATGAATCTTGGTACATCCGCTGAAGAAAATAAAAATATACAACTATGTGAAAATAACAGGCTTTCACTCCTGCCATTCCAGTTCATTCAACAATATTTACATAATACCAAGTGAATGAACTTGGTCCTGGATGTTGAATGGTTTATATGCTATTAGTCTTTTTGTGCTTTCACAATAAACTCCTTCTCATCTTCTGGCTTAGTCCAACCATGGTATTTTCATGAATCATGCTGGTTTAGCTTTTTTGCCTTGTACATGGCATTGTACAGCACAGAACCAGGCCCTTCAGCCCAATTTGTCAATGTCCTGATGGCCCATCTAATGTAGTCCCATTGTGTGTCTTCGGTCCATATCCCTCCAAAGGTTTCCCATCCATCTGCCTGTCTAAATGCCTTTTAAACCTTCTCCAGCAGTTCATTCCATGCACCCATCACCCACCATGCAAAAAAGTTGCCCCCCAGATTCCTTTGGGGAAAAAGGTTCCTGTGCATTTACCCTGTTTATTCTCTTGGTCTCCAACCTACCATGGATATTCACTTTCTTCTGTCCTACTCTCCCCTCTCTCTGCATCTTAAACCATCCCTGATTTCGAACATTTCCTTGTTTTGAAGAAAGATTATTGTGTTTCTTCCTGCACAAATGCTGCCTGACCCGCTGATTATTTTAAATATTTTCTGTTTTTGTTTCACTTGCATAAATTATTGAGTACCAAAAAGAGAAACAAAACCTTGAGTCAAAGGTTATGGGAAGAAGGTAGGAGAATGGGGTTGAGAGGGAAAACTAGATTAGCCATAATTGAATGGCCAAGCAGATTTGTAGGGCTGAATTGCCTAATTCTGCTCCAATATCTTGTTGGTTTTTTTAAATTGAAATCTAAAGCTGTAGTTCTTGGTATCTTGTGTAGAAAGAGGAAGGTGAACCTGTTGAGATTATCAGCACCTTGTTAATCTTATACAGATTCCCCTTGTATAAGCAATGAAGTTCATTTTCCCTAGATGCCCAAAGCGGACATTACATTACAGTAATAGTCCCTTTGGGTCACAATGTCCATGCCGAACACAACGCCAAGCTAATCTAATCACCTCTGACATCCACATCACCTCTAATCCCTGCATATCAATGTGCTATCCAAAAAGCCTCCTAAAAGCCATTATCGTATCACCACTACCCCCGGCAAAGTGTTCCAAGCACCCAGTGCCTCTGTGTAAAAAAAAAAAAAAAACCTGTCCCACACATCTCCTTTAAACTTTCACCCTCTCACCTTAAAGCACTGCCCTCTAATCTTTGACATTTCCACCCTGGAAAAAGGTTCTGACTGTCTACCCTATTTATGTCTCTCATAATTTTATATACTTCTGTCATGTCAGTCTCCGATGCTTCAGAGAAAACAATTCATATTTGTCCAACCTCTCCTTAAAGCCAACACCCTCTAATGCAGGCAGCATTTTGGTAAATTTCTTCTGCACCCGCTCCAAAGCCTACACATCCTTCTGTAATGGGGCAACCAGAATCTTAATCCTCTCTTCACACTCATTGTCTCCATCCTCTGGCTTAGTACCCCAAGTTCCAACAGCCATCTCCTACGTTTCGATCAAAAACATCGTCTATCTATTCCTTCCACAGATGCTGCCTGACCCACTATATATTATCAGGTGTATCGCAGTACAGTGAAAAGCTTCTGTTGCATGCTAACCAGTCAGCAGAAACACTTTACTTGATTACAATTGAGCCATTCACAGTGCACACTGTGGTGCACTGTTACCTTATATTGTGTTCTACTACAAGTTTTCTTCACTCTACCACATACTTTCAATGTGATGAGCCTTCTCCTGATTCACCAAAATATAACTTTTTTATTTAACTTGGCTCATCAAAATTTCTCTCAAATAAATCTGTTTTCTATGCTGGTATGTTTGTTGCTCATAGAGTCTCCGTGTTATACCGTACAGAAATGGTCCTTCAGCCATGTGCATGCCACCCAATTTGCACATTTATATTAGTCTAATTTGCCCGCATTACGTGCGTATCCTTCATTCTATTGCACATTTAAGTGCCTAACTCTCAAATGTAGTGAATCCACTGCCTCCTCAAGCAACATGTTCCAGATATCAACATCTGTGTAAAACACTTACCCCTCAGATCTCCTTTAAAATTTCTTCCACTCACTTACGTGCTCCTTTATTATAAACCATGGGAAACTGACTTTGACTATCCACCTTATCTATGATTTTCATAATATTGTGTATTTCTATCAGGTCACCCCTTGACCTCTGTCACTCCAGAAGAAATGACCCTGGCTTATTCAATCTCTCCATGTAACTAAAGTCTACCAATCCAGACTATGACCTGGTGAATCAAAATAGTCTCATAATCTTTGTAGCTGAAAGTTATTATCTCTGGCACATCTGTTTCAATCCATGCAGCATCTTGCTTATGATTATCTTATCATTGCTTGCAGAAGGCTTTGCAACCTTTCAGGTTTCTCTTTGCTAGCATACCGTAAATGGCAGGCTCCTTTTTGCTTCTTGCCGATTTGCCTTTTGCATTTTTCCTGTTAAAATAGGATTCAGATTTTAAAGTTGCAAAGTTTGTAACCATATCTATTCAATATAGAAAACAAATATGGTAACTCTGACAACCTTGACCGATGCTTGCTAAGAAACTGTGGGAGGTGAGGTGGGATTGATATTATCCATATCCCTCCAATCCTTGCATATCAATGTTCCTATCTAAAAGCCTCTTAAATATCATTATTATACAAGACACACTACCACAGCACAGAGAATGAAAGGCCTCTTTCTAATTGCTCTCTGCAGCCCGTCGATGACTTGCTGACTGTATCTATTTCCTTCTTAGTTGCTTGTTGGATCTGTCTGCTAACTGGACCTCAAACACAAAGAGACCTCTGCACTATCAGAGGGAAAAATTGTTTCAGATAACATAGACTAGTCAAGAGTGTTTTACTGTCATATGTCCCAGAAAGAACAATGATATTCTTACTTGCAGCAGCACAACAGAATAATGCAAACTGTATATGTAAATTGTGAACCTACAATGGAGGCTTTCTGCTTGTGGCTTCATCATCGAATGATTATCTTGGAGCAACACAGTGGCTTAGACACAGAGCTGCTGCCTTACAATGCCAGAGTCCCAGGTTCAATCCTTACTACGGGTGCTATTTGTACGTTCTCCCTGTGACTGCGTGGGTTTTCTCTGGGTGCTCCAAATTCCTCTCACACTCCAAAGACATATAGGTTTGGAGGTTAATTAGTTTCGGTAAAAATGTAAATTATCCCTAGTGTGTAGGACAGTGTTAGTGTAAGGAGTGATAGTTGGTTGGCGTGGACTCAGTGGGCCAAAAGGCCTGTTTCCGTGCTGTATCTCTAAAGTCTAAAGTAAAATAGTAAGATTAAATGAGAACTTACCTGTTCGAAGTTTGATCTTTATTTTATGAGGAGTTACGATGAGGGATTACGTGAAGAAGCCCCGCCAGGCGCATGTTCGGCATACTTCAAAGCAGCGGCGTGAAAAACACAGAACCAATAGCCGGAGTAAGATAGTAAGGCTCACAAAGATTAGAACTACCAGATGATCATTTATATTATGAGGGTTGGGAGCGGAGGGCACGTAATCCCTCATCGTAACTCCTCATAAAATAAAGATCAAACTTCGAACAGGTAAGTTCTCGTTTAATCTTACTATTTTACTTCGGAGTCACATGAGTGACTACGTGAAGATTTTAAAGCTCTGTGATTTTCATGCCGTAGATCATTCCATACGACACACTGCTTCAGTTTACCCAGTAGTGAGTAAATATATATTTCTTGAAATTATGCAATAAATATATATATATATATTCTCTTCTCTTTTTTAATAATAAAATGAAAAATAATAACCCCTCTATCCCAGGGGAAATATCAACAAATGTTATGCAACAAAGCAAACAATTTTGAACAGAACCCAACACAGCATGTGCAACTCTGGCACTGTAACAACAGGTTTATCATAAAACTAGGAAAGTTTCTTTTTTAGACTATCCTGCAGTCTCCAGAATTTGGTCGAGCGGTATGTCCTGCACCTTCACCGCGGACATTGATACCGCCCTTGTGGAGTGAGATTTATACACATCAGTGTCTACTCCAGTTAATCCAGAACCTGTTTATCCATCTAGAAATAGTTTATACAGTCACTTTTATATGTTTCTTGTGGGTAATGAACATTGGTGTCTCACAATCTCGGAGACTCTTAATTCAATATATATTAATTCTGATACTTAACCACACACAATGTTTAGTTGACAGCGTATGTCTTAAAGATTACATTGGTTCCAGCCTTTCTTGGCTTGCTTTGCTTGCTTAGATCATTGACATAAAACATTATTTTATCTACAGACAACTGTATACAATCTAACCACACCATTTGTAATGTTTGTACTCATTGTGCTGATATTCATGGTATGAAAATAACCACTTTAAATATTAACTTCTGAAAAGACAGTGTCGTAATTGGAATCCACTGCCGAAGCAATGTGAGAACTATACTGACATCCCAGATATCTGAGTATCTGGGTTTGGTTGGATTTTATTAAAATTCCTCTCATAAATCGGGATATTAACAGATGAGACCCGATAGTTGTCGATTCTGAAATAGGAGGACAAAACACTCCGATCTCCATTCATGGTACTATAACTCAGGTGCAACATAACAAGGAACTCCAATACGTCCGATATATTTGCAGTATGATAAAATATATCTGACTGTATACAAAAAGATTTCGCATTCCTTATATGACACATATATTGTTTCTTAGTGCTATCTCTCCAAGCTGCAGTTATGACATCCATGGTCCTATCCGACATTCCATCAGAACCTGCAGATTAACAATTAATACGGTCATGTAATGGATGACTTCTGCTGTTACTGGATGTACCAACAATTACTGCACCTGGGATTTGTCATGAATGTCTGAATCATCATTCTAAGCACCAATGGGAACAAAGGCTGTGTAGTAATGGTCCCTAGATAAGGGACGTACCAGATATTAACTGATAAGAACAGATACTACACTTGATCTTAGCCAAAAGGCCGAGAACAATACCAATTTGGAACCACCAAACGCCTGCGGTGGAGACTTGTTCTATTTTGGTGACACTTGTCTAATCAGACAAAATGGGGATAACATAAAAGTCTATACTTCCCCAATGCAGCAAGAATGCATCCACCGCTAATGCTCCTGGGTCTAACTCCCATGAGACACATTTAGACCACTGGAGATTTAATCCAGACACAACAGATCAACATTGGGTACACATACTGTCTGACAATCTTTTTGAAACTTTTTGAATTTTAACATTCATTCTGTATTGTCATTGAACTTTCGTGTTCTGTTGTCTTACCACAATATTGTCTTCTCCCACAGTTGTGGTATTGTCTACTGTTAATTGAACATGTCAGTTCTTTATTGTAGAACAAACAGCTATCAATGCATAAAACGCCCCCAATACTTCAAATAATTCATACCATGTGTTTGGTGAATTAAATCGTCTTGGACAGTCCATCGACCACCACAACTGGTGTCGCTGTCCTTGGCTCCCCATCCGAGAGCACTCCCATCAGTCTGCAATAACACTGAAGACTGCTGAACAAGCACATTTTTACTTCTAGTAAGTTGTGCAACATTGAGAATCCATCATTGCAATTCAGCTCAACCTTTTTAGTTGGTTACTGCATGGACCTAATCAATGACCTGCACGCTTTTTACGCTTATACTTTGCAGACTTTGATCATGCAGAGGTCCCAATTCGACAGCAGGAATGCTGCTATCACTTTACCAGTAACCGTAGCTACTTCTTGGATGGTGGGATAATTGCTCACACAATTATTGAAATCAGCACTGGTGTTAATGAGGGCTCAGAATCACATTGTAATGACTTATCTAGAGGATATGTTAATTGTAAATGAGAGACAGCTGAAGAACTGGGTTCAGCAACCATAAGCCTATTGAAAGACTAAAGGGCCTGTCCCACCAGCATGCAACGTGGTCGTTTGAGCCGTCCGGCATCGCGGGGCCGGTCCCACTTCGATCGCCGGAGCCGTGCGGAATTGTGCGGAGTTCCTCCCTACATTGCGCGGTGCTCCAAGACACTCTACCAAGACAAATACAGGCATTTGTAACATCCCCAACCTTAATTGTTGGTAAAGTTACTGACATATCAACTGTATTAAAGACAAACTCCAAATAATCAATTGTTTGGGATGCCTGTAACTTACATGTTGTTTGGATGTACAGAACCTTAAGGGCCTGTCCTACCAGCCTCCGACTCCATGCGGTGAGCGCAATCAAACTAGAAGCGGGGGCCGTGCGGAGGTCGGGTGATCCCTGTACAGGGCCGTTCCCAACAGCATGCGCCTGCATGCGGCAAGCGCGACCAAACCGGCAGCAAGGGCCGCGCGGAGGTCGGGTGAGTGGCGCAACGCGGCGCAAAGTGAAGCGAACTTGGAGCAAAGTCTTAAAGGTAAGTTCGCCAGGACTGAGAGGGGCACACAGGCACCTACAGAGAGGATCACGGAGGCCCGACGTCGAGGCGGTGTGTAATGCGTCGAGGCGACTGTGAGCCGACAAGCCGTTGCCGCGCGGAAGTTTTGAACATGGTCATTTTTTCGGAGCACCGCGCAATGTAGGGAGGAACTCTGCACAATTCCGCACGGCTCCGGCGATCGAAGTGGGACCGGCCCCGCGATGCCGGACGGCTCAAACGACCACGTTGCATGCTGGTGGGACAGGCCCTTTAGTCTTTCAATAGGCTTATGGTTGCTGAACCCAGTTCTTCAGCTGTCTCTCATTTACAATTAACATATCCTCTAGATAAGTCATTACAATGTGATTCTGAGCCCTCATTAACACCAGTGCTGATTTCAATAATTGTGTGAGCAATCTGAGGGCTGAATTTAACCCATTAGGTAATTCCTTCAGGTGACCCATCCAATTAATTGAAGTACCTGAATAATAAGGCATCTTTTTTAAGTCTAATAATAGCCATATAGCAGCCTTGTGATAACAACTTTGTTATAGTGCTGAAGTGTACTTTTTTAAATGCGTATACTGAACTATAAATTTAAGTTTGTGAGTCCCAGAATGACTCTGCAAACCCCATTCTTGTGTCTGGGATATATTATCTCTACCTGACGAGTTCATGGTACATTCAAACACCAAGCCGATCTGATTTAATGCAGAATTAAAAAACAATTGTAATCTTACAACCAACGAGAGGTTGTTTCCCCAGAAATTCCATGTGTAATGGAATGACGTTTCTGTACTTCCGTAAATGAACCAGAAGATCTCCTTCTCTTAATATAGGGGTTCGTATTCATCAATCATAAATCTGGTTATAGCTTGCCCACATTATCCTGCATTTTTTGGGTATAATGTTAGCCAAATGGCAATTTTCATCATACAATTGGGTTTGAATATGCATTGCAGAGTAACGCAAGCATGTCTTAAAACTATTGGACATTATCAACCCATGTATGTCTTCCCCAAATGCAGTGATGCCAACTGAATATCAGCTAAAGGACATGCTGGAATACATTTCCTGTCCTCGCATCGTTACACTTATGGGTGCCCATTTACTGAGTTACTGTTGGCACCCTGAGCGAGGCACAATAGATGGGTGTTTTATATATTTTAATATATTTTTTACTGTTTCAGTCATAGCAGTTTCTTGGAGTAGGTGAGAAACCAAATAATGTTGGCCGCCAGGTTCATCCATAGCCTCACCAGTCCATACCGATATAGCAAACCTTGGTGTTACATCGGGAACACCTGGAGCGTTTCTATTGTGCTCTGATGTATACACATAAGTAGGGACACCAGCTTCAGGGTCAGTCTCCTCCTGCCCTGGTACTCCCGAGTCTTTCTCCAGGGAGACTTTATCCAGACCTATGCAAGGGACTGGTGAATGAGATTCTCATTCTTCATAGGCACCATACTCAGTGTATGGAAACTCCTTCGGAGCCTGCCTTAGAATCTCATGGGTCTTTAGAACCCTTGACTGATTAGAGTTTGGAGCATTTTATCTTGCTCTGGGGACCTCATCCAGACCTAACCAAGGTACTTGAGAATCAGAATCCCATTTTCATAGGCACCATACTCAGCGTATGGAAACTCCTTCGGAGCTTGCCTTACAGAAAGACATACATGGGTCTTAGAACCGTTGACTAAGTCAAGTGTGGAGCATTTTCTCCATTTTCAGCCTCCCCCACATTCTTGTCCTCCCTTGGAGGAAAGTTACTTCTTTACTGTTTTGTATTTGTGCATAAACCATATATGTTTAAATTGTAATTCTGACAGGCACATTCTGCTTGCAGAATATTTGTATTAACCTCAGTATCACACAGGGTTATATACATTTCCATAAAGAAAACTGCATCTGGTAACATATACTCAGAGCAGACTTTATTTTACAAATTGTGGGTATTTGGAGCCGGCATTTAGCGCAGCCGTTATCTCCAAACCCGATCTAAATAGCGTTAAATAGCGGGAACTGGCTTTTAAAGCAGCCCTTATCTCCCGATCCGATCTAAATCGGAAACTGCGGTTCCAGCGCATTCCATTCAATTACTGCAGTTTAAAAATACTTTACTCTCGCTGACTCCGTATTTCGAGCCAGATTTACAGAGTTTTTAAATGTTTTCAAAATACATGAACACTCTAGCTGACTCTGCAGACTTACAGAGTTTAATAACACACGCAAGAAAGTTCAACAGTGACTTACCTGCGGGTTAAACTTACCGCTGGTGGGAGCAGCGCTCTCCACCCTGACGGTGCCACATGCGTCGACGTAATGCCGAGCATGCGCCTGGCGGGGTTTCTTCACGTAGTCACTCACGGGACTCCGAAGTAAAATACATTTACGTTTGTGGTTGTAACGTGACAAAATGTGGAAAAGTTCAAGGGGTATGAATACTTTTGCAAGCCACTGTATGTACCTGTCCAAATGTATTTAAATGTTGTTATTGAACCCGTCTCAATGATTTCTTCTGACAGCTCGTTCCATATATCCATCACCCTCTGTGTGAATAAGTTGCCCCTCAGTTTCCTTCTAAAACTTTTATCTCTCACCTATTCCCTCTAGTTTTTAATTCCTCAATCATGGGAAATTACCGCACATTCACCCCAACTATTCCCCTCATAATTTTATGCAAGATAACCCCTCAACCTCCTGTGCTCCAAGGAATAAAGTCCTAGTCTGCCCAACTTCTCACTACAGCTCAGGCCCTTGAATCCTGGCAATATCCTTGTGAATTTTCTCGGCACTCTTTACAGGCCAATGGCTTCTTTCCTATATAGCTGGGTGACCCAAACTGAACACAATACTCCAATGAGGTGTGTTTGCATAATACCCCAACACTCCAAGTGCAAGATTGAAGTATTAATTGAACTCCAATATATTTAACTTCAAATATGTATATGTGTGTGTGTGTGTGTGTGTGTGTGTGTGTGTGTGTGTGTGTGTGTGTGTGTGTGTGTGTGTGTGTATATATATATATATATTTATATATATATATACACACACACACATACATATATATATATACATACACACACAAATGGATATAAAACTGATAATATACTGATAATGTACTGAATATTTTTACACTGTGAAAGAAAATAATTCCTACCTGCCAGCTGTCTTCGACTTGCCCTGGAAAAGAATTGTAAATTTGGTTAACAACTGAAGCAAATGCAACTGGTAGAACTGCTGCCTAACTGCACCAGATACCTGGGTTCAATTCTGACCTTGGCTATTGCTGCGTAGAGTTTGGTGGGGTTCCTCTGGGTGCTCTGATTTTCTCCCACATACCAAAGCATGCAGATTTGTAGGTAAATTGGCCGCTGTAAAATGCCCCTAGTGTGCAGGGAGTGAATGATATCATGTGCGATGCCATTAGGCTAGTGTGAACAGCTGATCGATGGTCGCCATGGACTCGGTGGGCCAAAGAGCCTGTTCCTTTCAGTCAATCAAAAAAGACCGGTCAAGAGGGTTTCATTGTCACTGTACTGACAATGGAACAATGAAATTCCTACTTGCAGCAGCATAACAGGCCTGCAAACACAATACTCATAGAAAGCATATAATAAACAAATCAAAAATCAATGAATAATCCTAATACAGGCACAAAAAAAGTCCAAAATCCTGTGAAACCAAGACAGTCCGTACTTCATAGCTTTGTGTTTTGTAGTGTTCAAGAGCCTAATGGTTATTGCATAGAAATTAACACTGATCAACCTGTGCCAACTGACTTGGCAACTGCCAGGTTCAGGGAGCTGAATCTGTTCATTATCCCTGTGGCTGAACTCCCCTTGCAGTCCTACCTAATTGATTATATTCATGAGGAAGTCAATCGTATGTAACTGAGGCCAATGGAACAGAAATTATTTTCATTACCTACTCATCCAAGGGACTTACTGCATATATTTACTTCCCCTTTATTTCTGCTCACAATGCAAAGTACATGGAATGGAATGGAATACTTCATTGTCACATATGACAAGGCATAGTGAAATTAATTTCTTGCTTACCCAAGGTATACACATAGCGGCCACCTATGGCGTTGCCATAGTTACAAAGTACGCCGGCTCCTCCTATGTTCTTCCACCCTCCCCTACACTGGGTCCCCCATTTCCTCTCCCCCCCACCCCTCCCCCACAGTAGATCCCCCATGCCGAGTCCTCCATTGTTCTTCTCCCTCACCCCATCCCTCCCCATTGTCCTTTGTTTTCCTTCCGCCCCTCACGGCAGTCCCCCCACGCTCTCCATCGATCGCCGACCGCAGGTCAACCCGCGCGGTTTCGCCGCTGCCGCTGGGCTTCATCGCCGCCGAGGCCCCATCTTGACATTTGATGGTTGCATCTACTTGCCAAGTCTTTTTTTTTTCGTCATTATTAAATTTACATCTAAGATTTCCTTCAGAAATTAAACCTTAAGTTACTGTTTCTGGTTAATTCTCGTTCACTCATTCTAAATCTTCGAGATAGTAGCCCTATGAAATTAATCTTCAAATTCCAAATTAATCACCTTAAAATAATTTGATTTGATGATAAGCTCAAGCAATGATTGCGTTGGAAGGGAGAATGGGTCAGGGCCAGAGATGGGGATAAATGACTTGTTTCAGGATGAGCTGGTTTAATACATTAACCCTTTTATTAGATAACTCTGAAATGCATGCCAGAAATTGATAAGCCTGTCCGATAATATTTTGCATATATTTGTCTCATATTTTAGTTCCTGAAGGATTATTTGGATATTAGACAATAGACAATAGGTGCATTCAGTCCTTCGTGCCAGCACCGCCATTCAACGTGATCATGGCTGATCATCCCCAATCAGTACCCCGTTCCTGCCTTCTCCCCATATCCCCTGACTACGATATTGATAATATTGTACCAATAACCCATTCCAATCCTTATTTTTTATGTTCCAAAAAGGAGCATTTTGTCCGAACATACTCTGAGAAGAATTTTGAAAACTGGGCTAAATGTTTCAAACTCTGTACAAAATGGCCCTGACCAATCCTCCCTTCCAAACACGATTATTCCTTGAGCTTATCATCAAATCAAATTATTTTAAGGTTATTAATTAGATTATGTCTCTCCTTAGTTTGTCTTTTGCTCAAGATTCCCCCATCTTCAGTTTCATGTGCCACTATTACGATATAGAGGAACTTTCTACTTTTATTGGTCTCTGCTGCCCTATCTGTGGTTTACATATTTCAGCTAATGTTGCATCATCTTATTAAAGGCTAACAAATTGCAAAAGTAGCGAGGCGATTAGTGGAGACTTAGCTCAGAAACTGAGAACTTTCCCTCGTTCCAAAATGATATCATTGAAAACATTAACCGTTTAAAATCTATAGAGAAAATGCAGGCCACCTTCTATTGGGAGACAGTGTTTCAGGTTGAAGTTCTTTCACTACAATGAATCAGGGAAAAAGTTGTTCTTGAACCTGGAGGTCATTGGTTTCAGGATCCTGTACTGTCTTCCCACTGGTGGTAATGAAATAGGAGCTTGGTCAGCGTGGTTTGGGTTCTTGAAGATATTGGTGGCCTTTTTTTGAGACAGAAGGTCCAGTAGATCCCCTCAGTGGTAGGGAATGGACTGGTTAGTGTCTACCACTTTCTGTAATCGCCTTTGTTTCTGGGCATTTAAAACAGGTTGCGATGTAATATGTCTCTACCGTACACCTGACGTTTGAAGGAGTATTCATCGACACATCAAATCTCGTAATTCTTTGACCAAAATTGGAAGCTCAGCTTAAGGGACAAATAGGAATCTAACATTTTAACAAATCTAGCAGTGGAAATGGGTGGAACTGTAAGGTGAGAACTGATTTAATCATATATGATAACTTAGTATGGGCATGGGGTGGAAGATTGCAACCTTCACGTGGTCCGCCCTGTTTCGACTAATGCAATCAACTCAACCTGCACAAATGGAAGATCAAATAGAACAAGTTGTCCTACAACTTTAGGCTGTGCACGCCACACGAAAGAAGGAGTATGGGCATACAAGTCCTGAGTCCGCATTTACCTGTACATACTGTAGACTGAAATACTTATAGTCTGTCAATACTGCAAATAAATCTTAACAAGAATATTGCCAATCTTTCCATAACAGGACAAATGTGTGAGTTTACTCTTATCCCTCAAGCTCAGCCACCTATCCAATTCACCCGTCATAAATAATGCACTCCTAAGAGAACCTTGTTCTCTATTTCATTCACACTGGGTGATTCTCCTGCTATTCTCTGCAGCAGCAACATCCCAAACTTGTTTGTGTAGGAAGGAATGGCAGATGCTCGCTTAAAACTAAGATAGACACAAAATTCTTGAGTAATTCAGCTGGTCAGGCTTCATCTCTGGAGAAAAGGAATAGGTGACATTTCGGGTCGGAACCTTTCTTCATACTGAATCTTTTTGCCAATTTTCTGCTTACATTGGAAATAACAAGGCTGTCAACAGGGCATCTTTTACTGAAGGAGATAACTTTCTAGTCAGCAATTTATCAAACTTATGGCACATTCATTTACAAATATATAATTTATATTACAAAAATTACAAAAAACTGCTGATTAGTAACTTTTTTTTCTGCATGCTGAGTGAAAAGTTAAGGTAAGCAATCAAACAAACAGCATTGAGCATCTAAGTGTTCGTGAATAATGTAGCTATGTTACAAAATTTTGAGATTTTAAAAATCAAGTCTGCAATTTATCCCATCAGGTAAAGCATAAAAAGAAGTTTAATTTGACACCTAATTCACTTTCATATCTTCAGTATTAAAAAAGTTATGGCCATTTTCATACTCGGAAATTAGCATCTTGTTCCCAATTGCCTTTCCATTGACTTAACACAAAAGCTGTGATCAAGGACAGTGAAAAGCCCATAACTTTCTTAAAAATTAAGAGAACTCAATGAAATTTTGAGTTATTATAGATTGAAGTATTCTGAAACAAATATGAAACAATATTACTTGGATGACTTGAAATTAAAGCATATAATTAGTTATCTAATTGTAGCTAATTACAAAATTCAATTACTAGATCTAAACATCTATCCATTTCTTAAGAAATGGTAAACATTTTTAAATTGTCAAATGTCCAAATAACATTCACACAATAATCCGCAACATAACATGATTTTTAAATCTCATTTTCATGAATTTATAGGCCAAATGGAAGGAATTTAGTGTTTAATGCCTGTAAATTAAAGGCCATTTAAATCAACTTGCGAGTGGGTTTTAGTGGAATGTGGTGGACTGGAACGTTGCGGTTTGCGGTGAAGTCGGCAGGAAAAATACAGCCGGTTCATACATTTTTTTTGTCCCCTTTTCGCAACATGAAAACGTGATTAAAGGCTTCCTAAAAACCAAGTTTTAATGTAAAAATAAACTGTGTAGCTTCTTTTATCGCCTACGTTACGTCCGTTCTGCTGTCAGCGTTCAGAGCTTTAGAAGATGATTTTTAAACTACTCTAGTTAATAAATAATCTTGCGTAGTCTAAAAATAGCTTCATGAATGAAATGTCGGAGCGATTTTTCTTTAGCAACGAAATCGCCCTACATGGATCGATTTGGATTTTCTGTGGAAAAACTGCACTTTAAACCCGCCCCCCTCTGAAAGGCGCCAAAGTCACGCACACGGGGAGCGGCAGAACTGCAGCGCCGCTAAAGGTAGGTATTGTAACATACCTAAATAATGTTGATAGGTTTGGAAACATTTACACACTTCAACCAGATCCGAATTGTTTACAATGAGCAAAATAAAACTGCATGTATTTACCTCAGATTCTCCACGCTTGATGTCATCATAACTTGGCTTTGGCTTAGCTAGTTCATGAATTCTGGGTGTAGGTTCAGCCCTCATTGCAGCAGGTTTCACGGGCCACATGGCTGGTCTGTATTGCAAGCGAAAATGTCTGTTTTAACTGTAGTGCTGTGAAACCTCTAAAGAATAAAGTATGCACAATTCCTTTCCACAACAAAACCACTGCATTAATTGATGCCATGAAAATCTTAAACAAATTTGCACTGTGTTGACAAAATTAATACAATTAATGCCAGTTAGTTTCGATTTCAAAATCATTAAGCTTGAAGTGAATTATTTAATTAAGAATAGTAGGAAGGAAACGTATACCTTGGAAAATAAGAGCCTAACTGTGGTAGAGGAGCTTGGGTTACGAAGTACAGATAACGAATCATTAAAACTGCAAACACTTCAGTGCTTATGTGCCGGTTGGCATAACTTTTTGTTATATATGTTACAGATACCAGGCTGTTTTCTCTCGAAAGCTGTGGGAAACAATTCAATCTCATGTCAACTTACAATTTATAAATGTGCCATACATGACAAGGTAATTGGCCGTTCACTGTACCCTGCATTTAGCTTTCATTGATTCTTTAAAGCAACAGAAAGTGGAACATTGCCTGTAAAATTGTTCTTCTTACAACGGAGATGCAGTTTCATGTTAACAGATGTCATCTGTTGTAGCATAAACAATAGGCCATCATTCATTACAGACTTGCCCACCACCTGGATGAATAGTACCTCAGAAAAACTGTGCTTTCTACCTAGTTAAATTACAGATCAATGAAGGGCAGAAGCCATTCATTTACAGCTGCCTTGTTAGAACAAGAAAAGAAGTCCAGTTTATTTACTGAGTCTTTTCACAGGGTTGACAGCAAATTATATTGGCTGAAAGAACGTTTTTTATAATGATCAAAACAGTCACGATACACTTGGTGTAAAGTCATATCACAGTCTGAATCAAGTACAATTTACCTGTACCAAATCCAACAGACCCATACCTATCGCATTGATGACTACTTTCCTTCCTTCAACTGGCTGCAAATCGCTAAACTAAAGTGATTTGGTCATGTTCCGTCCATGGAAATGTAGGCTATTGACCTCTATTTGGTCCCATTACATTTCTAGAGCATGTCCATCGTGCACCTTGTAGCTCAGAATGCCTCACAGAGATTATTGATTAAAATATCCTCTAAATGATCTTATTGAATATTTCAGCATTATCTGATTTCACATTACATTCTCATTTGTATTATAGTAGACAAAAATGCTGGAGAAACTCAGCGGGTGAGGCAGCATCTATGGAGCGAAGGAAATAGGCAACGTTTCGGGTCAAAACCCTTCTTCAGACATCTGCAGCTCCTTCTTAGACATTTTGTCAGCAATTATTCTAACCATCTTGAGGGATCTCCAAAGCTTTTTGAAATGTCTCACTGTCAGCAGTTGACAATTCCTTCATTGCAGTGCCGAGGAAAGGTATTGTCTTCTTGACATAATTTCCTATTTCTCCCTGAGCTTACCTTTTGATTTCAACAAATTATGTACTATTTATTTATGGCAGCAGTTTTTCATATTTCCATATTACCTCCAGATATTGGAGGCCACTTGCCCATCAATCTATGCTTGCTCTCAGAGTGATCCTATCAATTCCTTTCCCTGCTTATTTCGTACAATCCATACTCTCACGTTTAGTTTAGTTTAGTTTAGTTTAGAGAAACAGCGTGGAAACAGGTCCTTCTGCGCACGGAGTCCGCGCCGGCCAGCGATCCTCGCACACTAACACTACCCTCCACACACTAGGGACAAATTACAATTTTACAAAGCCAATTAGCCTACAAACCTGTACTTCTTTGGAGTATGGGAGCACCCAAAGAAAAACCTTGCAGGTCATGGGGAGAACGTCCAAACTCAATAAAGCCAGCACCATAGTCAGGATCGAACAAAGGTCTGAACACAGATCGAATACAGGTGCTGTGAAGCAGCAACTCTACTGCTGCGCCACCTTGCCACCCCCGTGAGCCCACTAACACCCATCACCATTCCCCAATCTCCAGCCCCATCCATGCTGGTGGCCAATTAGCCTAACCATCAGCATGCCTTTTGGGATGCGGTAGTAAGCCCAAGCACCCGGAGGAAACCCAGGTGGTCACAGGAAGAACCTGCAAATACTATATTGAGAGAATCGAAAGTTCAAGTTGAACCCAGGTTACTGGATCTTTGGGACATTGCTACCTTGCCAATTCTGGACTCAAGAGTCATTTACATATCCTTTTACAGAACCTAACGCTCTTGTCGATATCTGTTTTGTCTTGCAATCTTACACTTCCTTTCATAAGTCTTTGTAACTTTGAAAATTCATAAATTTCATTTTTAACAATCAGAAAAACACCAACTCGACAGGATTTGATGAAAATAATTCATTTTCAAACTGGGATTTGTATACATGTCTCTACAATAGGATGATATTATCATTTGTAATATTTTTATTTACAATGTATTTTGTTGCTTCTCTTTTAAATATATATATAATACCTTTTATTGTTTTTAAAGGGGAAATATATATATATTGAATAGATATATATTAACTAGTGTTTTTTCTTTTTTTTTTCTCTTTTTTCTTTCTCTTTACTTTTTTTATATAATCAAAATTATTATTTAATCACAACCTTTGTTGATTTAAAACCTATCCTTTTTTCTTTTTCTCTCTATTCTTAAAAAACAGAAGATAATAATAATCAATGTGATATTTGTACAATTACTGATTTAAGTTGGTATTTGCAAATTTGTTTTATCATTGTGAAATGTTTACTTCTAATAAAAATATTAGTAAAAAAAAAGAAAAACACCAACTCATTCACCCTGTCCTATGATCTGAATCCAGTCAAGATAAAATGTGACATTTAAATCAGTCTGAAGAAACGTCCTGACCCTAAACGTCATTGATCCATTCCCTCCATACATGCTGCCTCACCCACTGAGTTTCACCAGCACTTTTTTTGGTGTGCACGGTGGAAAGATTATAAACATATTTACATTTTTTTCTCAAATATGGTGCACAAAATAAAACTCTCAAGAACCACATTTAGACTTCATGGTACCTTGAGCTGTGCAATTTGTTGTATTTGACATGGGGTGCAGTAATGCTGGATTATTGCAGTTAATCTGCAGTAGAACCCAGGGAGTCATGGGTTTAGTATAGTAAAATAAGGGTGGCTACAGATAGATGAACAGGCATACAGTACGCCACTCTTTCCACCCCTTTGTTCCATGCGGAGTTCAATAATGGTGCAGTGTCATAGAGGCACTGGCTCATCAACACCTGGATTTACAGTGAGACTATGTAAGTCCGGGATGTACTTGTGTGTGAGCAGCTGAGCAGTGCTGATTCCCTTCTGAAACATTAGCCACAGCCAATAACAGTCAGCTCGTATATAACTGTATGCATTCAATTCCAAGGCAATGTTCTCTCATTGTAACATCATGGATGATCCATAAAAACATGAGTGACACGATATAATTCACCAAAAATGAAAGTGCTGGAGTAACTCAGAATGTCAGGCACATCTATGGAAGGAATCGACAGATGATGTTTTGGGTCATTCTGACTGATTGAAAAGGGAGGTGTGGCTGGGAGGAGGCCTGGCAAGAGGTAGGTGAATACAGGTGAGGGGGGAGTGAGTAATTGGCAGATCAGCGGTATAAATGACCATTTAGATCGGAGTTTTTGCTGAAGTTATGACAGATAATTCAAAGAATCCCAATGGAAATCCAAGCTATGCAGTGATCCATGCTCCTACCATCAACATTTCTTATTATGCTCATGAAATATTAACAATTTGGGATGAATATCAGCTGCAATGAGCGCCACATCCTGCCCCATTCATTACCTTTCTCTAAGCTTTAAATATATCAAGAACCCACATCCTTAAATCTGCTTATATTACCACAGATGTTACCTCAGTACTACTTGCATTTTCCCTTTACAGTTAAGTATTTACCTGTTTGGTTGAAACTGTTTATTGGGTTTTTTGTATTCGCTGAGTTTCACGAATCTTGGTACATTGCCTGAAGAAAATGAAATTGTTAACATCGGCAAAACCCTGGTGCGTTTTTATTAAGAAAGAAACTGTAAAGCTTGGTTATGTGATTCATTGGAATGTGGCATGGGAGTTTCAGCCACACTTTCACTCAGACATTGCAGTGAAGCTGGAGTATCTGCCAGGAAATTTCCAACAACACTCACCATCCAGAGATGCCTCATGCAAAATATACTTTGTGAACATTTAATTGATGAGAAGATGGGGCTTTTCAAAAATAAATTTGTTGGAATTAGGGGGAGAAATGGAATGGAATTGTGGGTACCCGTGGGATTAAAGGGAGCGTGGGAACAGGACCCCAGTAAGATTAAATCTTAGGGTTGATAGAGTTGCTGCCTTACAGCACCAGAGACCCGAGTTCAATCCTGACAACGGCTGCTGTCTGTATGGAATTTGTACGTTCTCCCTGTGACCTGTGTGGGTTTTCTCTGGGAGCTCCGATTTCTTCTCACACTCCAAAGACGTACATGTTTGTAGGTTAATTGGCTTAGTAAAATTGTAAATTGTCCCTAGTATGTGTAGGACAGTGTTAGTGAATGGGGATCGCTGGCCGGCGTGGACTCAGTGGACTGATGGGCTTGTTTCCACGCTGTATTTCTAAACTAAACTAAACCAAAGATAGACACAAAAAGCTGGAGTAACTCAACGGGACAGGCTGGAGAGAAGGAATGGGTGACGTTTTCGGTCGAGACCCTTCTTCAGACTGGTTAGGGATAAGGGAAACAAGAGATATAGACGGTGATGTGGAGAGATAAAGAACAATGAATGAAAGATATGGAAAAAAGTAACGATGATATAGGAAAGAGGCCATGGAAAGCTGTTTGTAGGGTGAAAATGAGAAGCTAGTGCGACTTGGGTGGAGGAGGGATAGAGACAGAGGGACCAACTCCAACTAAACCAAACTACACAGGGAATATTTGTGATATAGATGACTAAAACTGATCAAAAAGATCAAGGGAACTCAAATTTGGTTTGTTGATATCATGTGGATGCTTTTATGCAGCTTTTCGAAAATAGAACGCATCACCTCCCCTCCCAGTGCGTTCCAGGCACCCACCACCTCTGTGTAAAGACTTTCCCTGCACTTCTCCTTGAAACTTTGCCCCCATCAACTTAAAGCTTTGCTCTCTGGTCTGAGACATTTCAACCCTGGGAAATAGGTTCTTACTATCTACCCTATGTGTGTCTATGATAATTTTATATTATTCTATCAGGTCTCCTGACAACCTCTGGCATTCCAGAGAAAACAATCCAAGCTTGTCCAACTCCTCCTTACAGCTATTACCCTCTAATCCAGGAAGCATTCTGGTAGACCTCTAAGGTCCCTTCCAAAGCCTCCACATTTTTCCGACAATGGGGCAACCAGATCTGCATGCAATTTCCCCAAATGCAGCCTAATGAAAGTCCTATGAAGCTGTATCAATTGATTTTAATTTGAGAAACCGAGGCTAACTCCAAATGCAGGATGCTATCATGTCTGTGATGGACACAATGGAACAGGCTACATATTATATGAATGCTTGCTAATAAAGAAGAATTAGCAAAAGTGGGAAAAGTGTGTTTAATTTTAAATCACTGAGGCCCTGTTTCCCTCATTCTCTTTCATCTCACCATGGCCAACACTCCCTTTCATCTCACCAGAGCCCAGTTTCCCACATTTCCCTTAATCTCGCTAGATCCTTATATTTTGAGCTCCCTCTAACCTCATTGAGGCCTGATTTCCTGCACTTCCTAAAGATAGAGTACAAATAGGCAAGTTAGTGATGGGTTTTTTTCTATGCTTGCGGCACTTTGAAGGGCCAATATCCAATATCATAATTTCCAGGAAGACTGGATGGGTTTTCTCAATTTGTGCTTTCCTTGCTTACCTGTCTTCTTCAAGCAGAGACATTTACTTTAACTGTCACAAATTGTGTTTTAAATTGCCAAATTAAAGATGTCTTACCTTGTTCACCACATGGCACGTAGAATTCTGTTTAAAAATAACAAAACTATATGATTAGTTCCAACAAAACACAAAGTGCTGTGGGAACTCAGCAGGTCAGGCAACATCAATGGAAGGAATGGGCAGGTGATATTTCAGTTTGGGTTCCTTCTTCAGTGATGGAGTAGAGGGAAGAAAGCTGGAAAAGTGAGGCGGGGAAGGGGCAAAGCTTGCAAGTGATAGGTGGATACAAGTGGGGTGGTGGGGATGGTTAGCGGATGGGTGGAGTTAAGTGACAAAGGCGAGAGGTTAAAAGGAGACAAAAAGGTGCCAGATAAAGAAAGAATAGGAGGATTGAAATGTAAAGCTGGAGGGTGGGATACTGGAGGAAGGGGAAGTGGAAAGAGGGGGAATAAAAGGAAGTATGGGACATGGAGATGGGAGATGAGCGTACAAAGGGGAACAGGGAGACTGAGGTGGTGAAGATGATGGGAGAAATGGGTGCGCGCGGCCGGGGTGGGGGATCAGGAAAAAGAGAGGAGGGGAAGGAGATGGATATACAGAAGGGAAAAGAACAGAGTGACTGGAGTGGTGGGAAATGGTTGGTAAAATGGGAGCGCAACAGAGTGGCAGGGAGCACAGGAAAGAGGCGTGGGGGGTATTATTTGAAATAGGAGAATTCAATGTTTATGCCATTGGATTGTAATTACTTCCAATCCCGGGACATTCCATTGAACATGTGCTGACTACGTTGCACCATTGGGGTTAAGGCAAATGGTTCTGTGTGCGTGACTACTCACTTATAGGGCCAACATTGGACATGGGGTATCCCCACTTTATGGGAGTTGAATGGGTGCAATAACAGTCTTTCAGAGTAAAATATTTTTTTGCAAACCACCTAACTGGCCATTTGCTCAGGGAGACTCAGTAATGTGTGAAGGCGTATGAGTTTGTTGCCATAGAATTCCAATGCCTGGCATTAAAAGTCTGCCGTGAACCAAATGGCTGCAATAAATTCCACCATGCTGGCAGAATGAATTGATAACATTTTCATATGGGTTATGTGCGCCCTTCTGCTTGTTGTCCTGCAGATTAACAGGAGTTCTGAGCTGCTGCCAAACACCAGAGATAGTTGTGAATGGAATATGCTGCCACCCTCTTCAGCCGATCAAAAAGCCAACAGGCAGACACAAAATACTGGAGTAACTCAGTGGGTCAGGCAGCATCTCTGGAGAAAATGAATAGGTGATGTTTCAGGTCAGAACCCTTCTTGCTGGCCTGACCCGCTGAGTTACTCCAGCATTTTGTTACTATTTTCAGTGTAAACCAGCATCTGCAGTTCCTTCCTACACAGAAAGGCGGGCACAGTGACGCAGCGGTAGAGCTGCTGCCTTACAGCGCTTGCAGCACCGGAGACCCGCGTTCTATCCTGACTGCGAGTGTTGTCTGTACCGAGTTTGCATGTTCTCCTCGTGAACGTGTGGGTTTTCGCCGAGATCTTTGGTTTCCTCCCACACTGCAAAGACGTACAGGTTTACAGGTTAATTGGCTTGGGTTTGTATACTATAAGTGTCAATTGCCCCTAGTGTGTGTCGGCTTGTGTTAATGTGTGGGGGATCGCTGGTTGGTGCGGACTCGGTGGGCCGAAGGGATGTTTCCACTCTGTATCTCTAAAGCTAAACTAAACTAAAATGATAGCCTTGTAAATGTCCAGTATATGGCAAGATATTACAATCTTTAACTCCCAGACTTTTAACATGTTACTGCCTCTCCCTGAGCTTTGCCTCTCGAAACATTTATAAATATTTTAATCTAAAACTTCAGTTAGATATTCCAATTATATGCTTTCAAAATAGTTCAATAAAACAGAAGTTTTAAACAGAAGCAAAATAAGGCATGGATGAAATTGTAGACCTTAAACATTATCTCCGTTTCGCTCTGCATAGATTCAGCCTGACCTGTATTCTGTTTTTTATTCAGGATTTTACAGCGGAAATATTCAGAAATGTTTAGAATCAGATATGCAGTTTTAAAATTTACATCACGCAGTCTTGTGACACGTACCAGTATTCCTGGATGTTTTTTTCTTGCCTCTTCGATTTGAATGTCTGTCAAAAGAATAGTACACATTTTAGTTGATAAAAATCACTTTGCCATCAAATATTTGTCTTTAAAAATAAACTTGGGCAAGCTGACATAAAAATTAATGATAGACTCAAAATGCTGGAGTAACTCAGCGGGTCAGGCAGCATCACTGGAGAATATGGATAAGTGATGTTTCGGGTCTGACCCTTCTTCAGACTTTGCCCTATCCCCACCTCTCTTTTCTAGCTTTCTCCCCTCCATTTCATCAGTCATTCAAGCATTTTGTGTCCTTATTTGGTATAAACCATCATCTGCAGTTCGTTTTTATATGAATGGGACATTGAATATTTAAAAATGAATGTTATCCTATTTATTTTAACCTCTTGGTAAAGCAGTAAACAATTACACAGGTTGAGCAAACGGCGTCTGTCCATTCGCTGCACAGATGCACCTGATCCCCTGTTCCTCCAGCACTTTGATTTTCACTCGGTGTTCCAGCACCTGCAATTTTGTGTGTGTTCAACACAGGTTAAATGTTAATTTGTCAATATCACTGGCAGATTTTTCAAAAATATGAGAGTTCTGGTTGCGCCATTATAGAAAGTATGTGGAGGCTTTGGAGAGAGTACAGTAGGTTTACCAGAATACTGCCAAGATTACAGGGTAGTTATTAGAACACATTGGAAAAACTTTGCTTTCTCCAGAGCATTCAAAGCTGAGGAGAAGCCTGATAGAAGTTCATAAAATCATGAAGGCGTAGATTGGGTAGAACTTTAAAGGAATAACTTTTTTCCCCCAAGGTAGAAATGTCAAAAACTGGACAGCAAAGTTCCAATGTGAGAGGGCGAAAGTTTAAAGGAGATATATGAGGCATATTATTTTTATCCAGAGAGTGATCTCTTCTTCTTGCGTATGGTGTGCACAGCCTAAAGTTGTAGGACAACTTGTTCTATTTGATCTTATTTGATTGTACATACCCGGTTGATTGCATTCGTCGAAAAGGGTGGACCTTGTGAAGGTTGCAATCTCCCACCCACAGAGAGTGGTAGGTGTCTGGAACATGCTGCCAGGGCCATATGATGGAAACAAACACTAAAGTGACGTTTAAGAGGTATTTAGATAGGGACACAAACACAGAGGGAATAGAGGGATATGGATCATGTACTGGCTAATGGGCATCAAGTAGACAAGGAACTGTCAAAGCTGGTTCAGAAAAAAAGACACCAACTGCTGGAGTTACTTTGCTGGTCAGGCAACATCTCTGAAGAGTATGGTTAGGCAATGTTTCCGTTCTGAATCCTTCTTCAGGACTGGATATCAGCACTGAAACTGTTCCATATTGATATCCCAGTTAGCTTTAACAATCAGTCCATACCCCTTTGAATGTTTCAAATGTTAATGGTTTGAAACCTTCAGAACTTTTTCTACTCTCAATGCAACGTGAAGATGATGAAATTTTCATCACATTACAATCATGTATGAAGAAATAAAATGGAGACACAAGAAACTGCAGGTGCTGGAATCTTGAGCAAAACACTAAGTGGTGGAAGAACCCGACCGGTCAGGCAGCATCTGTGGAGGAAATGGACAGACAACGTTTCAAGTCCCTTTTTTGGTCTGGGGATGGGGGTGTGGGGAAAACTGGAAAGGAGAGATTGTGGTGGGACAAAGCCTGTCAAGTGCTAGGTGGATGCAGGTGAGGGGAGGCGATTGGCAGATGGGTGGAGATAATGGCATAGACTGAAGAAAAGGAGACGAAAGGGCATCAGATAAGGAAAGAAGAGGAAGACAAATGTAGTCAGAGAGAGGGATATGAGCTGAAGGGAACGGGGAGGAAAAAGGGGATACAAGCGAAATGTGGATGGGAGATATGACCCAAAATATATCAGGTTAAATAGACAGTTTTCGAATAATTGACAAACTGATTGATGTTTTTCAAACTTGGACACTGTAGGACATAAAATCACAGGACAAATAAGGAAGCAGAAAACATGTTAGTTGCTATTGGTTCAGTATTGAATCACCGATCGCTGAAATAAGAGCCTCTATTTCGCATCGCACTACAGTTCTAGTGCGATTAATTATGGCAACTTGCTAGAAAAGAAACCAGACGGTCGTTTTCTGTATTCGAAGTTGAAGGGGGGGGAGGGGGGGAACTAAATTTGAATATAATCCCATCCTATATTTTTCGATCAATGCAACAAGCAGGTCCATTTCATCTTACATTTATTTATGCATTTATTCGTGTTTATTTATTATTATATATTATTATATATACTAAAATATATTACATTTATCAACATAAATGATATTTATTCATGCTATTTTATAAATCCTTGCTATTCTGAAGGTGCGATAAGGGAGTGCCAAAAGATTATATTCATCCTACCCATCGCCGGTCGCCGGGCAAACTGGGCCTTCGCTCCGAGTGTTCATTTGGGGCTGTTGGGGTGAGCGCAAGGAGCGGGCACCGTTGGAGTGAATGCGGGGCAGCCGGGTGGGTGGGTGGGTCACGCTGCGCGGAGGTGCATCCCTGTCCGTCGCTTCCCGGGGACTGAGGGAAGCGAGGGCAGCGCGGCCGCTGCTACATGCGCTGCCTAGCAACGGGGCAGACGCACCCGGGCTTGTTGCCGGGCAATGGACCCTGGTTGGACACCCGCGTCAGGTGTCGCCGGCCGGCCCGCCGGACCACGGTGTCGCCGCTTGTGCACATGGATGGGCTGTGGAGGCAGGCGCACGTTTGGGGGCAGTCGTGGAGGACCAGCCAAAAAAAAAATCTAGTTTGCAGCTCTGAAGAAGTGCTTTCCGTTTCTTCTCTCCAGAGATGTCGCCTGTCCCACTGAGTTACTCCAGCAAGTTGTGTCTGTCCAAGGAAGGGAAATGAGATCGTCTCCTCTTCAGCCTGAAGGAGAAAACACTCTATCTTTCTCGCTAAAGATAGGCACAAAATGCTGGAGTAAATGGTCTGAAGAAGGGTCTCGACCCGAAACGTCACCCATTTCTTCTCTCCAGAGATGCTGCCTGCTCCGCTGAATTATACCAGCATTTTGTGTCTATCTACAGCAAACGAAGGCTAGGCATGTAGGGTTAACATTGCATTTTCTATATTTATAGGAACTCCAAATGCTGGTTTAAACCGAAGATAGAAACTAAATACTGGAGTAACTCAGCGGGACAGGCTGCATCTCTGGATAGAAGGAATAGGTGACGTTTCGGGTCGAGACCCTTCTTCAGAACATTTACTCCAACATTTTGTGTCCATCTTCAGCGAGAAAGACAGAGTGTTTTCTCCTTCTGATTCAATAGGAGAACATCTAATTTCCGTTCCTAAGATAGACACAAAATGCTGGAGTAACTCAGCGAGTCCGGCAGCATCTCAGGAGAGGAGGAGTGGGTGACGGGCGTTTCGGGTCTGAAGAAGGTTCTCGACCCGAAATGTCATCCATTCCTTCTCCCCAGAAATGCTGCCTGTCCCGCTGAGTTACTCCAGCATTTTGTGTCTATCTTCATAAGAAAGCTTGAACCTGGTAGTCATGGTGTTCAGACTGGAGAAGGTTTGGAAACGTGGGACTCTGGAGGTTAGTGCTGGCTCCACTTATGTTCTGGATATATATAAAATTAGGTTTGCGTTTGTACACAAGTAAGTGAGGTTTATAATAAAGCCTTAGGAGCAGTGTCCAGTGGCGGACCTACATTTTGGGGGCCTGAAGCTTGAAATGTTATAGGGGCTCCTTAGCAACCAGCAACGAGGTCTGTTATCTTATTCAATCTTGTTCCACGACAGATCACCACGCATTTTAATTTCAGTCATAAATGTTAATAGTGTTTTAAATTATTTATAATTATTTTATATATATTTAGAATGAAACATCCTTAATTTGAACGTTTTTTCGTTTACCGCTAGCCTACATGATACGTTAATAACCTATTAATGTTTATTTTAACTATTATTTTGTATTGAATTACACTATTATTAATATTATTATTTTTTAAATCGCTTCTCATAGAAAAAAAGTAGGAAGTATTTGCCGGGGGTCCAGGAGGCTGGCTAGGCCCCCGGCGGGTGGTTGTTCAGGGGGCAATGTCTCCTGAAGCTCCTGCATTTTCAATAAATTGAAAGTGATTCTCAAGCTTTCGGTTGGTACCTTAGAATTTTTCTGACACATAAGCTATAAAATAACCCCCGGAAGATATATATTTCAGGAAATAGACACTAGGTGCAGGAGTATGCCATTCTCGCCAGCACCGCCTTTCACTGTGATCATGGCTGACATTCCACAATCAGTACCCCATTCCTGCCTCCCCATATTCCTTGACTCTGCTATCTTTAAGAGCCCTATCTAGCTCTCTCTTGAAAGCCTCCAGAAAACCGCCCTACGAGGCAGAGAAATCCACAGATTCACAACCCTCTGTGTGAAAAAGTATTTCCTCATCTCCGTTCTAAATGCCCTACCACTTGTTCTTAAACTGTGGCCTCTGGTTCTGAAATCGCCCAGCATTGGAAACGTGTTCAAACGCTTAATAATCTTACATGTTTCAATAATGGCATCATACAGCTAAAAAAACTTTACAAAAAATATGTTACCTGAAATGGTTCTTTGCGTGGCACTGAGATGAGAAAAAACGTTTTCACCGGAGTTGTGAATTTGTGGAATTCTCTGCCAGCAGCACCTCACTCTCCCTTCCTGAGCTCAGACACCCACTTCTCCTCACCTCACCTACGCTCACTCTCCATCACCTACCCACCAGGCTAGTGCCGTCAGGGTAGGCAAGGTAGGCAGTGCCTACCCTGACTAAAATTATGAAATGGCAATTATTAAATATGAATAGTAAAGGCATGGGAGAATTATGCCTATCTAAGATCGATCACTTAGGTAGGCATAATTCTCCGTGCCTTTCAACCGCAGCACTTGTAACATGGGAAGGTCTGTGCAGCCCACGTGCCGTCAGCGCTGCTTTAAGCCGTCAATTTCAAGCGGAGCTGAAGGCAGCAGAAATTCTGCCTTTGCCATACTGCGCATGCGCTGCAGCCATTATTTTAAGAGTATCTTAGGAAACAACGAGTGAAGAATGGAGTTCATGTACCAATAACGTGGTAAGTACATTTCTTAGTGCTTTATGTTTTTGAATATTGTATTTCCCGGGGTGGGTGGGGAGAGCTCCTTTCACAGTGTTTGGGGAGTCTGGCCCCGGGGTAAAGTTGCGGGGAGAGCAGGAGCGTTGTGAAGGAGGGGATCGGGGCCAGTAACACAATTACAACGCTTCGGGCAGAGCCACCGCATTGTGGCCGGGGAGTGAAGTAGCTCGGGTGGCTGCGAGTGGCCGCCGGGACCAGACAACCCCTTCTACCCCTCTGGCAGTGCTCTCCGTCTGAAAACCTCACTCCTGCCGCTCGCCGGCTTCGCTCATATCAGCCGCTTCCTGCAAATCCTTAAATTCCGACAACGCACTCAAGGGACGCACTGAGGTTATTCGGCTGTCAGAATTTAAGGATTTGCGGGAAGCGGCTGATATGAGCGAAGGGGTTGTCTGGTCCCAGCGGCCACTCGCAGCCACCTGAGCTAATTCACTCCCCGGCCACAGTGCGGTGGCTCCGTGCCCGGAGCGTCGCAAGTGGGTTACATATGAGCGAAGCCGGCGAGCGGCAGGTGAGAGGTGTTCAGACGGAGGGCACTGCCAGAGGTGAGCGGGCCGGCAGAAGGCGCTGAAGTGGCAGCCGGTTCTGCTGTCGGGTCCCGGCGGCCGCTCGCAGTCACCAGAGCTGCTTCCTTCCCCGGAAGTGGCAGCCAGTTCTGCTGTCTGTGCCCGGAGCGCTGCGGCAGCGGTGAGTGAGCCTGACATGATCTCTAACATAGAAGGTAGACAAAAGTGCTGGAGAAACTCAGCAGATGCAGTAGCATCTTTGGAGTGAAGGAAATAGGCAACGTTTCGGGCCAAAACCCTTCTTCAGACTGATCTCCTTCTCAACATTCCTGCCCTGGCCGCTTCTTTAACTCCTGGCACAGACTCTCCACACACTGTGAAAGGAACTCTCCCTCCAATTGGACCCTTGAATTAGTATTGTCATTCAATAAAATGACAACTGATTCAACGTCCCGGTGAACTCCCGTTTTTCCCACCACCTGCCTTCATCCTCCGTTTCCCCACCCATTCAGTAAATAAAAAATGAAGGAGATTTAGAAGCATTAGGAAAATTGAACTGTTACTTATTTTAATATTTTACAGAGAGAACAATCTGCGCACGCGCGATTTAAGATTTTTGACTGCCTACCTTTAGTGATTACTCACAGCACGTGCCTGCTACCCACCTACACCTCAACTAATCCTCTCATCTCACTAAACCTCTCACCTCGACGATACCTCACTACCAAACAGCTCCTCACACATAAAGGGTTACACAAAAAGCTGGAGAAACTCAGCGGGTGCAGCAGCATCTAAGGAGCGAAGGAGATAGGCGACGTTTCGGGTCGAGACCCTTCTTCAGACTGGTCAGGGAAACGAGAGATATAGACAGTGATGTGGAGAGTACACGCACATAAACCTCGCTTCGACTAAACCTCGCTCCTTAACCCCACCTCAACTCGACGCGACTAATCATCGCCACGCTCCCGCTCCCGCTATTTACAGACCCCGCCCCCCGGCCGTTGGCGGCCCATCACGTGAGCTGAACGGCTCCAACCAGGGGGGCGGGGCGGGGCGGGGCCAGGCGCTGAGAGCGGCGCAGGCGCAGGCGCATTGCCCGAGAGAGCCGGTGGGAGGGGAGGTGCACACGCGCGCTGACGTTAACGTCGAGCAAAAGCTCCGCCCCCCGCCCCCCGCCCCCGCCCCCGCCCCCGCCGCCCGCAGCAGCCCCTCCCCCATGGGAGCAGGAGAGAAGCAGCGATTAGTCGAGGCGGAGATTATGTGTGAGATGGAGGTTTAGTCGAGGCGAGGTTTGGTGAGTTGAGGTTTAAGTGTGAGGTGGTTTAGTGAAGGCTAGGGGTTTATTGAGGTGAATAATCAGATTCATTTCTAGGAAAACAACAAAATCGGAATTCCAATATAAATCACAAAAATATCTGGACTAAAGTCACTTCTGGGGTCCCTCCGGGATAAGGGGCCCTGAGGCTTAAGCTCCATTAGTTTCGCAGTAGAGCTGCCCCTGGTAGTATCCTAAACATTTTTAGCAAGTGCTATCAAGCAGCCTGGTTAAAGAGTTTGAGAAGCTTTGGGCAGTTAAAGAGAATGGAAAAAGCTAAAAGATGCCATTTAGTGTGGCTGAGTAGATACAAAACAAGTGTAAGGGAGGTTTCAGGGCGAGACCATTCTGCAGGCCCAGGATCTGCAGTTCCTTCCTACACAAACTTTCTTACATTCCTTAAAAACTATTTGCTGAATTCATCTTGGGTTTCTTCAATGTAATCATTCAGTTCTTAATGCTCATTAAATTTATATGGTATTAAATTATTTGGCCTATTCTTCTGTTCCTTCTTAAGCAAAGTTCAGGGACCTATAGGGAGAGGTTGGATAACCTTGGATTTTTTTTCTTTAGAGCATAGGAGGATGAGGGGTAACATTTTAATATCTTTCAGTATATCCAGTATTTTTTACCATTCTTAACATTTCTTTCTTGTTCATTTACAATTGCTACAAGCCAGGAACTGAAATGCACTTGCGACCATCTTTTTAACTCGTGAATTAGGACCTAGAATGAATCCCTCAGAATCATATATACTTATCCTTGTCAAACATAACTGGAGCAACAACTTGTGCACCAGCTAATTTCATCTAAATGACTTTAGTTCAAATAATTGGGGTGCAAACAGTATCATAAAGGGTTTTTTTCCCCCATCAGATACAGTGTAAATTGCAAAAAGAATGTGCAGGCAAAATGCTGACAACTTTCGAGAGAGTAAACCAGTCAAGAGAAGGTGTGAAAAATCTGGTGAAAATGCACATTGTGTACAAATAAGATTGACATTTGAGATTAGTTTTACAACTGTGTTGAAACATAATAACTGTGGTGGTTCTGTCAAAACTACTGTCAGGATAATTGCTGTGGTAACGTGGTGAACAATCATCCCTGGAAACTGTGAAGGAGTTGGGGGTCAGAGATTACCTAGACTTGACGTATGAGTGATACACACACACCCACTGATAAATGTGTCTTGGCAGAGGTGAAAGGCACTAACAAGAGGTCACAAGGCCAGATAATTGAGCATCAAAGAGATGTCACCCCTCACTGAAGGAATTTAAGGTCCACACAGTGGCGCAGCATTAGGGTTGCTGCCTTAGAGTACCAGTGACCCGGGATCGACTGAAGAAGGGTTTTGGCCCGAAACATTGCCTACTTCCTTCGCTCCATAGATGCTGCCGCACCCGCTGAGTTTCTCCAGCACTTTTGTCTACCTTCGATTTTCCAGCATCTGCAGTTCCTTCTTAAAGACCGGGGTTCAATCCTGACTATGGGTGCTGTCTGTATGGAGTTGGTACGTTTACCCTGTCTCTATGTGTGTTTTCTCTGGGTGCTCAATTTCCTCATTCCAAAGACGTGCAGGTTCGTACGTAAATTGGCTTCTGTAAATTGCCTCTAGGGATTAGGATAGAACAAGTGTATGGGTGATCGCTGGTCAACATGGACTCGGTGGACCAAAGAGCCTGTTTCCACACTGTATCTCTAAAAAAGCTAAAGTTTAAAAAATCACAGTACCATGAAAGGAACCAAGACAAAGGGGCAGAGTGGTTTGAAGAAAAAGTATGGGAAATCGAGAATAAAGTTAAGTATATAGGTCCTGCTGGAAGATATAAAGAATTTAAGATATGGATAAGAAAATGGATAGAGCTTATAATACAATACAATACTGTTTATTTCTCATTTGAACCTCAAATGAAGTTCAAACTAAATTTGGTTTCTGCAGTCATACAACAAGAAAAGAACCAAGACACACAACAACACAATTTACACAAACATCCATCACAGTGAATCTCCTCCTCACTATGATGGAAGGCAAAGTCTTCTCTCCCCCCTGCTCTCCATTCTTATCCCGATGTCAAAGTTAAAGCCCCCGGCGGGCGATGGCAAGTCCCGCGGCCATTTAAGGCAGCACCGGGCGATGTAAGGCCCTGCTCCGGGCCTTGATGTTAGAGCCCCCCGGCGGGCGCTAGCAAGTCCCGCGACCATAAAAGCAGCGCCGGGCGATGTAAGGCCCCGCTCCAGGTCACTTTCAACCCTGCAATTCGGGCGGGAGAGGTTGCCGTTGCTAGAGCTCCGAAAAGCGTTCTCCCACCAGGGACACGCGAGCACCCGATGTCACCGTCCACCAGACCTGCGGCTGGAGCCTCCGAGCTCCGGCGTCGGGCCGCAGCGGCGCACCACCACAGCTCTCCACGCTCCGAAGCTGGCCAGCTCCACGATGGTAGGTCCGCAGCTCCCCTGGCTCTGCGACTGGAGCCCCCAGGTCGTTCCGGTTGGAGGCCGCTCCACGGTGCTACGCCCCAACGACAACGGAGACCCGACAGGGAAATGGTCGGGTCCCCGTACAGGGAAGATATTTAAAAGTTTCCCCCACCCACTCCCCCGCCCCCCACACATACACAGTTACAAACTCACTACAAACTGTACCCTCAACGGGACAAAACATTTTTTAAAAGAGAGACGGACTGCAGAGGCCGCTACGACGTCTGTCGCGCCGCCCACCGGAGCTTCTACAGTATATAACTTTCCATTGTGGTTCTTGACAAGAAACTCGTGTCAGTTCAATCATACAAGGCCACATCACTTATACAATTCATGCTAATACGTAATCTAATAATAACTTGACTTCTAACCTCAGCTCATCCTGAATGCTAAACTGTATAGTATGTCTATGCAAGGTAGACAAAAATGCTGGAGAAACTCAAGTGGTGAGGCAGCATCTACGGAGCGAAGGAAATAGGCGACGTTTCGGGTCGAGACCCTACTGCTGCCTCACCCACTGAGTTTCTCCAGCATTTTTGTCTACCTTCGATTTTCCAGCATATACAGTATGTCTATGAATGTCACTATTGAAGAATGTTAACACCGATTTTAGCATTTTAAATTGTTCATAAATTCATTCAAATCTTTGCGTTATTTTCAATTATACTCTCGTGAGACATTAGTGTAAAATTGGGTACAAAATGAGCATTGAAAATCTGTTCAAATGAGAAAGTCAGATGAGTTTTAAACTGATTTGGAATCAGATTAGTGATTAGTGACAGCGCATACTGAAGTTCCATTGTGTCATGGATATTTAACCTACATATAAGTAGCATTTTTGAAGATCAGCACTTTCAATATTGCAGTATTTCCTTAGTTAGGTATTGGAGTGTTAATCCGGATAAGGTAGTAATGACCTGGAGTTGGATTGGAGTCTACATCCTTCCGGATCATGCTTGAAGATGTCACAAATTGGTTACAATCTTAAAAAAGAGGCAGTGTGTTTCAAGGAATGAATACGGACAGATGGAGTCATCGAGTTTACAGCACAGAAATGACACTTCAGCCCACCTTGGCTATGCTGACAAAGTTCACATATTGGGCTGATCTCATTTGCCTGTATTTGGGCCATGGCCCTCTAAATCCTTCCTTTCCATAAATCTGTCCAAATGTCTTTTTTAAGTCATAAGTGTATTCGCTTGTTAGTTCTTCTGCCTCATTCCAGATATGGACCTCCCTCTGAGTGAAAAAGTTGCCCTGAGGACCCCTCTTAAATCTCTCCATTATGCCCTCCAGCTTTAGAATGCTTTTGCCATAATATTTCATGGGAAGAATATTTTAAGTATCACTTTACCCATACACCTTGTTGTAGCACATTTTTTTAAGATCACCCCTCGGCCTCCTAAGCTCCAAAGAAAAAAGTTCCAGCCTATCCAATCTCTCTGTATAACTCAAGCCTGCAAGACCAGGCAACATCCTGGTGAATCTCTTCTGCACCGTTTTCAACTTAATGACATCCTTCGTGTAGCTGGGTGACAGGACATGCACACAGTATTCCAAGTATGGTCTCACCAACAACTTGTACAACTATATCATGATGTCCCAACTTTTGTACTCAATACCTTTTCCAATAAAGGCAAGCGTGTCAAATGCCCTCTTCACCATTCTGTCTACCCGACTTGACAATTTTAGGAAACCATAGACCAGTACTCTCAGATCTCACTGTTCACCAACATTCTGGTTGAATTTCTTGTGTTACATCATTATTTACACGAGCAAGAATATTTATTTGAGCTACTTCAAACAGATTTTGACACCTTTTGATGATTTTTCACGGAACACCTGATCTCCAGCTCATCATTGTGGAAACCTAATGAACTAAAGCAAAGCTGCCATTAGCTACAGTCTGAGATGCCTTTGAGTACAAAGCTGTCAATTGCCTAATGTTAGAGACCCAGGAGCTGCTTCTGAGATGTCATTTTTGAAGCAAATTCCCACACCTCAAAGACAATGTAAATCTGCTGCTGTTGACAAGAATATTACTACTGGGACAACGTCTGATGGTTCGGCCGTAGTAAATATTAGATTTGTCATGGTTACAAACATGTAACACGATTCAAGGAAATAATTAGACATGAATTTGGGTTATGAATGCTGCCGTACAGAAAAATATAGAAACCAGAAAAAGACGTTCTGTTTGACAATTGATCTCTGTTCCAGATAGATCAGTATCAATTACTTTACGCATGCACTTTTGATGTAGCCTGCCCATCGGAACTGAGCCAGTGTATATAGGATCTTAGCACTGAGGATGTGGGAACAGCAAGAGTCAAGAGTTTAATTGTCATTGTACTGATAATGGTACAGTGCAATTCTTACTTGACGCAGTTTAAAATATCCGAAAACGCAATAACACATAGATACTATGTAACATCCAAAAAATCAATAAATTAATCATCTTAACACTAATTATCTGTGGTACAACCAAAGGCACAGTACACAGAAGATCATAGTTGCCAAGGTTATTGTTGCGTTGTGTTCAAAAGCCTGGTGGTTGGTAGGAAGAAGCTGTTCTTGAACCTGGTGGTCACAGTTTTCAGGTTCCTGTGCTTTCTTCCCAACGGTAGTAACAAAATGAGAATGTGGCCAGGATGGTGTGGGTCTTTGGTCATTTAACCTACCTATTTGAGCAGGGCCTCCTATCGGTCTATTCAATGGTGAGGAGGTCAATACCAGCGGTGTTTACCACTCTTTGTTCCTGGTTGTTGAATTTCCAAGCCGTAATGCAATCAAACTGTAAGCTCTCTACTGTACACCTGTAGAAGTTCAATACGGTATTTGACAACGTATCGACTCTTCTCAATGTTTAAGGAGGTAGAAGCATTGATGAGCTTTCTATGTGATTGCATGAATGTGCTGGGCTCAGGACTGATCTTCAGAGATATGCACATGTAGGGACTTGAAGCTGCTGATTCTCTCCATAGTCGTCAATGTTCACCACAGTGGTTAAAACTGCTCTCTCACTGTTAAAGGGACCAAGGTTTGATCCACACCATGGGTACTATCTGTATGTTATTTGCATGTTTTACCTTTATCTTCTCTGCTGGGCACTCCAATTTCTACTCACATCCCATAGAATTAATTGGCTACTGTAAAATTTACCCCTTAATGTGTAAATGGCAAAAGAATGACATTACCGTAAAAGAGCGAATAAGTTGCAATAGTGCCGGGAATAGGAGAATGGGAATGAAAACACACGAGACTGTAGATGCTGGAATCTGGAGCACTCATTTGGAACAGTGCTGGAGGAACTCAGCGGGCCAGGCAGCATATGTGGAAGGAATGGACAAACAATGTTTCGGATTGGGCTCCTTTTTCAATTTTAATTCTAACGAATATCTGTTTGACAAATTCATTTATTTTAAATCATTTCTATTACAATAATGAACAGATGGATGCTGTACAATTAGATTGCTTCAGGTTTACATGCATCTATTGTCATATCCACCAGGGTTCAGTGAAATTCCTTATTCGCATGAGCATATTTAATTGTGTGCAGACTGACTTGTCAAATCGGTGCCCCGTGATCTCTTCATTATAATGTACATTTTGAGTGAAAACAGAAAATTTTAAGTAGAGTCATAGAGGCAGCTGATGTACAACTGGACAAAACCTATGATAGACACAAAAAGCTGGAGTAACTCGGCGGGTCAGACAGCATCTCTGGAGAAAAAAAAAAAGGTGACTTTTCGGGTCGAGACCCTCCTTCAGACTCCGACCTGAAACATCACCTATTCTTTTTCTCCAGCGATGCTGAAAGACGCACTGAGTTACTGCATCTTTTTGTGTCTATCAGGGTTTCAACCAGCATTTGCAGTTCCTTCCTGGACAAAACCTTTTATCTTTCAGAAACTATTTTAAGTCACTGAACCATGGAGCCTTGTTCTGTAGTTGCACTGTGAGCTTGCAACAAAGTGCAATCAATCCGTGATGGACACCATACTTGCAAAATAATGCTCGGTATAAAGTGACAGGAAACCATCCTCTTGAGTGGTGAGGTTTCTTTGTAATATATACCTTACAGTTTGCCGTGGTTCACTGTTAAAGAACCTGACAATATCTTTCACTTCAAAGATTTAAACTATTTTAAGTTTAATTTTAAAGGATATCCATTTTCTGTGGTATTTTAATCAAAAATATGTTCCTTTAATGGACAATAGGTGCAGGAGTAGGCCGTACGGCCCTTCAAGCCAGCACCGTCATTCAATGTGATCATGGCTGATCATCCACAATCAATACCCCGTTCCTGCCTAAGTTACACTAGTAGAGAAAGGTATTGTTAGTCTTTGACCTTTTTTTTTAAACCACCATTTATATTCCCCCCTACATAGTGTTTGTCACCAAGATCTTCCATGTACAGATATATTATTCTTTCAGAGGTGGCATTTGGCATCCTGTTTGCCATAGACATTGTGGGCCGAAGGGCCTGTTCCTGTGCTGTATTTTTCTATGTTCTATGAAAAGTAAATACCGGCATGGCCTTGGTATCATATTACTTTCTAGCAGTGTCCATCTGTAACATTTTCTGAAAAGCATGACCATCAGCAAGTCTACATTCAGTCAGGGATATGAATTCTTCCTTTCTTCAACCAAATGCATGCAAAGAGACAATTCCTATGTTTGCCATTGTCTTGACCTTGGCATTTACAGAGCCATTGTGAAAATTCCTCCCTTCATCTTTCTCTCATACCAAACTTAACTAACAATTCCTCATCTAAATTATAATTCAGCACCCAGCTCAATGAAATTGATTTAATAATCAGTGACAGGAATGTGATCAGTGGAGGACACCATACCCTGTCAGATGTGGCACTTCTTACTCAAGTAATTAAAAGAAGCTCGATTCACCTCTCTGAGAGTGATAAATATAAATGCCATGCAGACAGAAGGGTATGCCTAGTAATTTGTTCCAATCTTTAACACACACATGCTTCCCTTCCCACTTTGCCTAATATAAATGAGTCTGAACAATGAAGGCGTGATTTAATTTGCTGGTCATATAAAAGTCTGCGTTATATATGTTTATTAATCAGTTTACGGGAATGATTATTTTCATCTGTCAAAAGTAAAGACAGTTCAGCTGAATAGAAGTCTTGATTTACATTTTCTCTAGGGGGCAACTAGAAGGCATAATGGAAGATATGGTAATGAAGTGGGAAGAATGCACCTTAACTTTCAACCACTTCAGAATTGAACTTGAAGTTATCTTATCTTGTTCTTGCTTAGCAAATAGCCATGGGCTGAACTGCGATGGCCAGTGGGTAATAGTTCTGAAGGGACCTAGCAGCATTTAGCCAGACGGAATTAAATGCAGTGTGTATGCAAGCGTTAAAAAAAAATGAAGTGCTGGAGTAACTCAGCAGGTCAGGAGCATCTCTGGAGAACATGGACAGGTGACGATCGTTCGGGACCCATCTTCAGACCATCTCCATGTTCTCCAGAGATGCTGCCTGAACCACTGAGCTCCTCAGGACTTTGTGTCCTTTTTTGTCAATCAGCATCTGTTAATCCTTGTTTCCACATGCATACACAAGTGTACTGTGAACTACACTCCACTGCAGTCAGGTCAGAACAAAATATTAAGAATAAACCACTTTATTTTAAGATTGTTTTTAGCTAAACCATCCACACAGTTATCTGGATTTACCAGGCAACATTGGCATTTAGCTGACGGGTAAAATGTAAAGTGTGTCTATTGCTGCTCTCAATGGTCCAGGAACAGAGCAAGACATCAGATACACCAGATACACACCCTCTAATCTCTGGGTTTATTTTGGATTTATACATTTGACCAAGCATGTGTAGCAGTATAAAATATGATGAGCATGAGATGCTGAAAGATGCATAATCCCCTCCCTCCTGCCCTCTTTGCCACCCCCCCTCACCTCACCCCTCAGAACCATTATCTATGACTCAGCTCCTTTTGCCCCATTAATTGCCCCAAAGGATGGCACGGTGGCTCAGTTGTAGAGTTGCTACCTTGCAGCGCCAGAGACCTGGGTTCGATCCTGACTACGGGTACTCTCTGTACGGAGTTTGTATGTTCTCCCCATGACTTGCATGGCGGTTTTTCCGGGTGCTCAGTTTCCTCCCACACTCCATAGATGTACAGGCTTGCAGGTTAATTGGCTTCCGTAAAATTGTAAAGTCTTCCTAGTGCATATTAGATCGTGCTAATATATGAGGTGATTGCTGGGCGGCGTGAACTCGGTGGGCCAAAGGGCCTGTTTTCATGCTGTATCTCTAAACTAAACTAACTAAAAAAAACTAAAGTAAACTAAAATGTAATGTAGACATTTTGATTGGCATGATTTTCATCCATGAACTCCAACCCAGGACAAGGTGCCTCCTACAAAGCATACAACATGAAACAGACCCTTCAGCCCGACTCGTACATGCTGACCAAGATGCCCCATCTTAGCTAGTACCATTTGGCCGTGTTTGGCCCGTATCTCTCTAAACCCTTCCTATCCATGTACCTGCCCAAATGTTTCAAACGTTGTTATTATACCGGCCTCAACTATTTCCTATGGTAACTCACTCCAAGTACTTGATGTGAATGTGAAAGAGAATAGGTTAAAGGGAAAATAAGTGGGGGAATGGGACAAAGGAGATTGCTCTGGGAAGAATAAACTTAATGGTCGGTATGATATCCATCGATTTTGTCAAATTCCTCCACATGCTTCATGCGGAATGACATCTTCCCATGTGTCCCAGGCATGGAAATTGTATCAAATAGACAAAAAGATATAATGAGGTTTTAATCAAAAATCTTTGGTTTTAATGTAGTTGAAACATTGCTGCTTTCACATCTACTCAAAGTACAGTCTGAAGAAGGGCCCTGACCCAAAACGTCACCAAACCATGTCCTCCAGAGATGCTGCCTGAACCCACTGAGTTACTCCAGCACTTTGTGTTTTACTCAAAGTTCATTAGTGTCTGTCACCAGAGTACACCTGTGAAATTTGAATGTATCCTAAAACAGCAAAGTAATTACTACATCATAGCAGAAAGCTAAAAGGTTCAACATTTGATGTCTATTTGAACCCAATTATATCAGGAAGGGAGTTAAACTTGACACTGCTCATTGCTGCTTTCTAAATAGTCATTATCATCTTTCACTGTTGCGTTTTACCATCTTTTTGCATCCTTCTGGAGTGTTTCAGCTTACTAACTTTTTAAGATAACACAGCGAACGACTCGGCACTATGAGACACTTCATTTCATTCCACGCTGTCAAAGCCTTGACCTAATGTACATCCTTCTCTGAGTGATGGACTGCCCAGGGCAGAGGGCAGCCACTTATCGAGTATTACGCGTCTGTAAATTCCCATAACCCGCTGGCTAACCATAACCCGGTTGTCCATAGTGTGCAGAGCTTCATTCTTTAGACTTTAGAGATGCAGTGCGGAAACAGGTCCTTCAGCCCACCGAGTCTACGCCGATCAGCGATCACATCGTACACTAGCACTATCACACACTCTAGGGACAATTTACAATTTAACCAAAGCCAATTAACCTACAAACCTGTACGTCTTTGGAGTGTTTGAGGAAACTGGAGATCCCGGAAAAACCCACGCGGTCACAGGGAGAACATACAAACTCTGTACAGACAGCATCTGTGGTCAGGATTGAACCTCTGCGCCACTGTGCTGCTCCATTCATTCACAATCTGCAGATAATCAGTCCGTAGGAGTAGTTATCTAATTTATGACTACCAGAGTCTTCAGCGGAGAGTATAATTTTGTATTGTTGCCCACAGCACACTCAGAAATCCTATCTGAGGAAGCAAACTTCAAGGCACACTCTGGTGAAACAATACAATGGACTATATTATAAAAGCATTTAAAAGGCACTTGGACAAGGAAAGGGTAACTTTAGAGAGATATGGGCCAAATACAGGCAAATGGGATTAGCTTAGATGGGGCATCTTGGTTGGCATGAATTAGTTGGGCCAAAAGCCCTCTTTCTGTGCTGTATAACTATGATTCTCTGAGATATGTACAGCACAATCAAATTATTGTAAGAGATTAATAAGGTTAATTGGAAAGAGTGTGTTAATGTAAAATGGCTTAAACTGCAAAGTCAACACACTAACAATAAAAACAGCTGGAAGAACACAGCAAGTAGAGGTGTAGCTGTGGAGAAAAGGGATTGTCAACATTTCGGGACAAGGGCCTGCATCAATTTCCTTCCCCCACAGGTACTGCTTGACTCACGGAGTTTCTCCAACATTTCATTTCTTGCGCCATATTCCAGCGTCTGCAGTCTCTTGTGTTTCCTTAATGAAAACAAAGTAATTTAACCATATCTGAGAAGCTAATAAAATTTAAAGAGAGTCAAGAGTCAAGTGTGTAGAATTGTCACATGAAACAATGAAATTCTTGCTGCAGCTTAACAAAATAAAGCATAGATCATTTATAATAATCAAAATACAATAAATTAATAACAATGATACTAGGTAACCATAGTAATTCCAACCCAAAGTCTGAATGCAACCAAAAATACAGTCCAAGGAAGATCATGGTTGCCAAGGTTAGTGTGCAGTGTTCAAGAGCCTGATAGTTGCTGGGAAGAAGTTGTTCTTGGACCTTGTGGTCACGGTTTACAGGCTCCTATACCTACATGGTTTTCAGACTCCTGTACCTTCTTCCCAATAACTAGTGAAAGGAGAGTTTGACCAGATTTGTCTGGGTCTTTGGTGGTATTGGATGTTATTGATATACAGTAGTCTAGTGTTTACACCTAAAGGCAGGCCATTCGCTCCATGAGTTTCTACCGGGGTGCATGTTAATGATCAGTTTTCTCCCATCCCGTCTTCATCTCACTCTATAAAGTCATAGGGTGATACAGTTTGGCAACAGACCCTTCGGTCCAACTCGCCCACACCGGCCAATAATGTTCCAGCTATCCTAGTCGCAGTTCCCTGCGCTTAGTCCATATCCCTCCAAACTTGTCCTATCCATGTACTCGTTCAACTGTATCTTAAACGGTGGGATAGTCCCAGCCTCAACTACCTCCTCTGGCAGCTTGTTCCATACACCCACCACCCTTTTTGTGAAAAAGTTATCCTTCGGATTCCTATTAAATAATTTCCTCTTCACCTTGAACCTATGTCCTCTGGTCCTCGGTTTCCCTACTCTAGGCAAAAGACTGTGCATCTTTTCCTCTCATGATTTTGTACACCTCTATAAGATCACCACTCATCCTCCTGTGCTCCATGGAATAGAGACCTAGCTACTCAACCTCTTCCTATAGCTCACACCCTCTAGTCCTGGCAACATCCTTGTAAATCTTTTTTGAATACTTTCAAGCTTGACAATATCTTTCCTATAACATGGTGCCCAGAACTGAACACAATATTCTAAATGCGGTCTCACCAACGTCTTATCCAACTGCAACATGACCTCCTAACTTCCATACTCAACTGACTGATGAAGGCCAAAATGCCAAAAGCCTTTTTGACCACCAGATCTACCTGTGACTTGACCTTCAAGGAACCATGCACCAGTACTCCTGGATTCCTCTGCTCTATGTAGGTCCTGCGTGGGTCAAACAGACGTCCCAAAATGCGACACCTCCCATTTCTCTATATTAAATTCCATCAACCATTTCTCCGCCACCCGGCCAATTGATCCAGATCCTGCTGCAATCTTCACTATCTGCAAAACCACTAACTTTTGTATCATCAGCAAACTTGCTAATCTTGCCCTGTATCTTCTCATCCAAATCATTGATGGAGATGACAAAACAATAATGCGCCCAGCACCGAACCCTGAGGCACACCACTAGTCACAGGCCTCCAGTCTGAGAAGCAACCTTCCACCATCACCGTCTGCTTCCTTCCATTAAGCCAATTTGCTATCCATTCGGCTATCTCTCCTTGGAGCCCATGCGATCTAACCTTCCAGAGCAGCCTACCATGCGGAACCTTGTCAAACGCCTTACTGAAGTCCATCTACGTACATCTCTGCCCTTATCAACCTTTTTGGTCATGTCTTCAAAAAAATCAATCAGGTGAGACACAACCTCCCATAGTACAAAAGCAATGCTGACTATCCCTAATTTGCCCTTTACCATCCAAATGCCTGTATATCCTATCCCTCAGAATACTCTCCAGTAACTTACCAACTACAAATGTTTAGCTCGCTGGCCTATAATTCCCAGCATTTTCCCTGCAGCTCTTCTTGAAAAGAGGCATAACATTTGCCACCCTCCAGTCTTCCGGCACCTCACCTGTATTTAAGGACGACTCGTAAATTTCAACCAGGGATCATGCAATTTCCTCTCTAGTTTCCCGCTATGTCCTCGGATATATCTGATCAGGCCCTGGAGATTTGTCTACCTTCAAACACGACAGTACCTTCAGTACTTTTCGACGGTAGCCCTGACTGCTCCCTAGACTCTTTCAATAACTGCTCCAATTTCCTCCGTCCTAATGTCTTTCTCCTCGGTAAATACAGAGGAAAAATACTCATTTAGGACCTTGCCCATCTCCTGTGGCTCCACACAGAGGTGACCGCTTTGATTTCTGAGAGGACCCACTCTCTCTCGTTATCCTTTTCCCCCTTATGTATTTATAATATCTTTTGAGATTGTCCTTAGTGCTACCTGCCAGAGCTATCTCCTGGCCCCTTTTTGCCCTTCTGATTTCCTTTTTTACTTCGGAGTCACGTGAGCGACTTCGTGAAGACCCCTCCAGCAAACATGCGCGACATATCGTCGACCGCATGCGAAGCGACAGGCAGGGAGGAGGATCGCTCCTCCACCGGAACAGACCTGCAGGTAAGGTTTTTTCTTTCAGGGACTATGTGGGACCCCACCAACGGGCCGCCTCAAGAGACTGACTGCGGACCGCGGGGAATCAGCGGCGGCAGAACTCTCCACAGAAGTCGGGCAACCCGTTGAACCGGCAGGGTCCGGGCTCACAGACTTGCCGTTTGGGGCAGTCTTTATTCCCGCATGAGCAGGTGGGAAGCACTACCTCCAACGTGACACACTCCAGCAGGAGTCTGGTCATGGGTCTCCGAGCAGACCCATGGCAGTACCCTTTACAGGGCTGCCAAATGCTCACCCTCTTCGCAGGGGAGCATAAGGCCTAGGCTGACTCTGAAGGAGGGAATCGCATTACACAACGGCTGGCTGGGGGTGAGCGCTGCTCCACCAGGGGCCAAACCTGACGGAAATATGACCAACAGGTAAGTTGTACTAACCTTGAGTTGGTTGGGTTTCTGTATTGTTTAAATCCCTTACAGAAACTTCGTAATGTAGAAAAGGAGCAAAAAGAAGGCTGCTTGAAGCATGCCATTGAAGACCGCGGGATTTCGGAGCGCGGTCGGCAGCCAACATTCCCGGAGCTGACCATTGATTTCCGGCAGCACCCGTACCTCGGGCCGGGAAGACAGTGCAGAAGTCGGGGAGCCCCCCTCAGTCGGGACCTGACTCTCCACCGCAGCAGTCCAGGGAGATGTATACTGGCGGTAGGACTGCGCGGGATCAGGGTAGCTAAGACCCGGACTCCCGACTGCTTCAGCCTGTACGAAAACAGACCAGTGGCAAAAAAGTGCGGAAGACGGTGCCGGTTAAGGGACACCCCGACTCACCACCACATCAGTTTGCAAGAGGGCGGACCAGTGGCAAAACCGCACAAAAGTCGTGTAGCCCCGTTGGAACGGCTGGCACCGACTCTCCACAGCTTCAGTCCGCTAGACTACGGACCGGTGGTAAAACCACACAAAAGTCGTGTAGCCCCGTTGGAACGGCTGGCACCGACTCTCCACAGCTTCAGTCCGCTAGATTGCGGACCGGTGGCAAATCCACACAAAAGTCGTGTAGCCCCGTTGGAGCGGCTGGCACCGACTCTCCACAGCTTCAGTCCGCTAGACTACGGACCGGTGGTAAAACCACACAAAAGTCGTGTAGCCCCGTTGGAACGGCTGGCACCGACTCTCCACCGCTTCAGTTCACTAGATTGCGGACCGGTGGCAAATCCACACAAAAGTCGTGTAGCCCCGTTGGAGCGGCTGGCACCGACTATCCACCGCTTCAGTCCGCTAGATTGCGGACCAGTGGCAAAACTAAACACAAGTCGAGTAGCCCCGCAGGAGCGGCTGGCACCGACTTTGCGTCGCATCAGTCCCAAAGACACAGGACTGGCAGCAAGCCCGCACGGATGTCGTGTAGCCCCGCTGGAGCGGCTGGCACTGACTCCTCACCGTCGCAGTCACAATAGACAGGCGGAAAAACCTACAGGAGGTTGTGTAGCCCCGCAGGAGCGGCTGGCACCGACTACCTACCTCAGTCCCATAGACATCACCTCGACGAGGTGCGGACTGTCGGTAGAGGCCCCATTTATTCATCAGAACTTGGAGAAGACGACTTGCCGTCTGCAGATAGCGGCGGTGGTCGCATAGCTCGAATGGAGCGCATGGTCGAGCAGTAGCTGGACCTACTCCATCAGGAGCGTGTGTCCCTAGGATCCCGAAGATCCACGGCAGGGCGCATGACAGGGCTGTCCAACATCTCTCCAAATATTTCAATGCAACAGTGCCAAGTATGGAGCACCAGAAGTCAGGCACTAGCTGACTTCGAAGAGGGGTTGGCTGAAGACCTACAGTTGCAAGGGATGCAAGAAAAGGAACTTCTGGGAATGGTGTCTAAGTTTGCTCAACCATCCCGGAAAGGGCAACCTCTTCAGCCAAGGCTAGCGGCAAGCATAAACTACCTGACAACACACCAATTACAGGAACAGGTAATTTCGGAGACCACAAGCAAATTGTGTGTCGCTGAACGTCCATACCGTGAACACACCCATATGGGGAAACATCAGCCCTGGGATAAGGGCACAGGGAAAAATTCAAAAAATCCTGAAACTACTGACCTCAGGCATCACAGCGTTTGCCAGGTCAGTCGACGGTATGGACATGACGGAGGAGCAGCAGGATGCATCCATGAAGCGCATGCTCTGCAATACGAGTTAAATTGCTTCGGAAAAGCTCTATCCGTCCTACACTCAACCCCCAAAATTGCGGGTTTGTGCAAGACCACCGCTACGCCACCACCAAGACAGTTGTTTGGTGATGACCTGCCCAAACAGGTGAAAGACCTAGCCGAGGAAGTTAAAGCGGTAGGTTTGATAAAGCCGCCTTCCTCTGGCAGACCTCCATCGTATCGTCCGCAGCATCCATATGCAACATCTAACATGCCCGGGTACAACCCGATAGAGTGACGGGAGCAAACCCAAAGGTCGCGCCTTATCATCAGAAGCCTGTTTAAGCCAAGGCCCACAGCGACCAGCCTGAAAAATGCGTCAACCCTACACCCCAGCACCACAGCAACCCAAGAAAGGACAGAAACATGTCCGTCTACAGATAGACAATACCACAGTGTTGGCATATTAAACCATATGGGTGGTATCAAGTCGATATATTGGGATGTATTGGCAAAAATAACTTGGCACTGTTGCATTGAAATATTTGGATATCAGCTACATACCTTCCAGGTAAGCTTAATACAGTGGCTGACATCAGGTCACGAGTATTCAATGACAATACCAAGTGGATGTTGAACCCCCAAATATTTGCTAATATTATAGCTAAGTATGGAACACCAGATATTGACCTCTTTGCGTCCAGGTTGAACCATCAGATACCAACATATGTCTCGTGGTAGCTAGATCCTGGGGCAGTAGCGATGGATGCGTTCTCGCTACATTGGGGGAAATTGTTCTTCTATGCATTTCCCACTTTCTGCCTCATCAGTCGGGTATTGCGGTAAATCCAGCTAGATTCTGCATCAGGGATTCTGATAATACCCGTCTGCCCCACACAGCCATGGTTCCCGGTGGTCCTTGACATGGTGAAGAAACCATGGGTGCAGGTTCCTAAATGCCCGAACCTACTGATACATCCCATATCGGGAGAATCATCCGTGCCATGGTCATCTGAACCTGTTGGCTTGCAGGTTCTGAAGAGACCTTTGCTGGAATTCGGGCTGTCGAACAGGACCATGGATATCGTCACGGCATCGTGCAGAGAGTCCACGAGGGAGCAGTACCTTACCCATGTAAGAAAATGGGAGGCCTTCAGTTCCAGGACTAATATCACCTACGACTCTGCCACCATCACAGATGTGCTGGAATTCCTCGCGGGCCTTCACTATGATGAAGGCCTCAGCTGTAGTGCCACCAATATTGCCAGAAGTGCATTGTCATCCTACATCACTATCGGAGTAGGATCCCATCAGTTGGTTGAAACTCATGAGGGGTATTTCAATTCTTACCCTCGTAGACCACGATACAATATGACCTGTGATATTGGGGTAGTGTTGTCCCTACTCAGGAGTTGGTCACCAGTTTCGGAACTCCCACTGGCCAAACTCACCTACAAAGTGGTGATGCTAATATACAGCTCAGCGGGTCCAGACCCTCCACAAACTAAACTGGACAGGATGGTCTCGACCCCTATCAAGGTAACCTTTTTCATTGATGAATTACTTAAACACCATAGACCTGGTACAACCGGTCTTAAATTGGAATTCCATGCATATCCCATTGATGTACGCCTCTGTATAGCCACTTTTCTCTGACATTATATTAATGTCACACAAAATATAAGGAGAATGGAAACGGGTCTAAAGCCCACATCACAGGGTAACTGTGCAGACAATTCCAGGTGGCTCAGGGTGGTGTTGGATGCAGCAGGGGTAGACACTGATATTCAAATCTCATTCTACCAGGGCTGCGTCCACATCAGCGGCGAGGACCATGGAGGTACCCATGGACCATGTCCTCGTAACAGCGGGCTTGGCCAACGGAGACACTTCTCAACGGTTTTATAACAAGCCTGTGGCCACTCCTGCGACGTTTGCAAATACTGTTTTAAGTTCTGTTCCCTGAACGGTTCCTGAACTCCGGGGTTTTTTGTTTGTATTAATGAATACATTATTGTTTTTCTGCTCTGTTACAAGTCTGTAATACGTTAACACACTTCCTCCATCAGTTATTACGGCAGTGTGTGAGCATGGACGTGGTCCAGGGCATGAAATCACAGAGCTTTGAAATCTTCCTGGCTTGAGGATGCCGTGCAGCCGCTCCGATACGTCCTGGACCCTGGCACCAGGGAGGTAACACACCATTCTGGAGACTCGCCTGCTGCTGCAGAATCTCCTGTCCGCAACTCTGACGATGGAGTCTCCCACCACTACGGCTCTGCCTGACGTCATTCTTCCCCGTTGAGCCTCGGCAGCAGGGTTGGAATCACAGCCCTGGCTTCCACTCAATCTTGTTGTATCATCCACTCCCAAAAGGGTGCACCTGTTGTCAGTAGGTACAACCACGGGGGTCTCCTGCGCTCCACGTTTGCTCCTCTTATAGTCACCCACCTTCGCTCTTCTGGTATCCTCAGTGAGACAGCCTCACTGTAGGTGTTGTCCAGGAAAATCTTGTTTTCCCGGATGGCCCTGAGGTCATCCAGCTGCTGCTCCTGTTCCCCAACACATTCATTCAGGAGCTGCACCTGGACACAATTTCTGCTGGTGTAGTTGTACTTGTAATGTTGGGAACATTGGTCACCTTTGCTCTCTTCTACACATATCACAGAGTAGAAAGTGGCAGAAATGAACAACTCTGGCAACTCGAAAATTGGAATTAAATATAGAAATATTACCAAGGAAGACCTTCAACAGGATTGATCAGACACCAGTGGTCATCGAGAGGGATGATCGAAACATGAACTGTAATCTACAGTCGGTGTATCTTTGAGAACTGAGGGTACCATGTAATACGTTATTGTAAAAGCCAATGCTATTATTTTGAGATTTGGCTGTCTTCCATTTTGTTGATTGGTCCACCTTTGTTATATGCTATTTTAAACAGTAAAACGTAAGATAGACACTAATAGACGATGAGTTTTCTTTGTAATGTGCCAGACAATAGTATAATACATTTTCTAGTGAACTCAGTGAGTTTAAAGGGAATCAGAAACGGAGTTCCACTGAGATTAAATGGAGTGCAGGAAAAAGATGACTGACAATAAGGTCGAATGTGTCACGTTATAGAAGCGGCCAACCCACACTCTGGATCCTGGCCCTTGTCACAAACCTTCTGTGCTCCTGATCCCTCGTGTTCCCTTCCGGACCCTGTCCTCGGCTGCAGTAATATACGGCTGATCTGTGAAGAGAAGGTCCAATACTGGATTATTGGAATGTTGTATTCTTCAAAATCAGCGGATTATAGGGTTGACAGTTTGGGTGTGTCCCAGCAAGATGTGGACACGTGTCTACATTATTGGTGGACAACAAATAAGACAACCACGACATTATGATGGCCTGGGTGAGCTCATCATGGGAATTTGTGGGTCCATGAGAGCTGGCCATGGGTATTGGTGGGTTAGGGAAACCGGCCATGGGGATGGGTTGGTGTGGTGAAGCCGGCCATGGGGATTGGTTGGTTGGCATGGGGAAACCGGCCATGGGGATTGGTTGGTGTGGTGAAGCCGGCCATGGGGATTGGTTGGTGTGATGAAGCCGGCCATGGGGATTGGTTGGTGTGGTGAAGTCGGCCATGGGGATTGGTTGGTGTGGTGAAGCCGGCCATGATAACTAATGGGGGCTGAGAAGCCAGCAATGGAGATGAATGAGTCGGGTGAGACCAGCCACATTGGGGCGATAAAAAATTGCCATAACTCAAGGCATCTTAAGTAAGGACAACTTGTGCCACTTTCTCAGTTACTTGCCGGTCTTCAATGTTCCTGCACTGGGATTAAGAGCATGTTCTCCTGGAAGTTCCCTGAATTGGGTGCCCAAGGACAGCATGGTTCCAACTCTCCCACAACACTGCACCAGGAATGCATTATTGCATGCATCCATGATATGGAAATCGTATCAGATTGGCAGAAGTGACTTAAGCTTTGGCCAACAATGGGATTCACTCCATGTTAAGTTTAATTGTTAACTGTGTGGCTCTGAGATAACCACTGAACTGCTGACAAGGTAGTGATGTAAAAATTATTTGTAAATCCATGGTTATTTCAGGCTTCAGTGATAACACAGTAAGTTACATTAAAAGGAATATAAAATAGCAAAGTGTAAATGAAAATTAATGTCAGTTTTATTTATACAATATGACGTTTCAGTTTATCATTTCATGATTTTCATTAATAAAAATAAATTAAGGAAGGAGAAGCAGAACAAAAGGTTATAGGAACCTTTAGAGAGTGCACAACAGAATTCCTCATGTTGCACGGGAGAAGATTAAATAATCCACCTCCTTGTCAACTGGGCTATGAGCTGACATAATTGATAACATGCCCTCAGTTGCCGCACACAGTACCTCTTTATGAACTTAATTATCGGAATCCTTTGCTGAAAGGTCCTCACTTTCCTCCCAGCTTCAAAATACAAATGAGAGGGAGACATAATGAATCCCGGCATGTCCTCATCCCCACTGTGACATGGCGTCTGCCTAGTCAACGGCTGAGATTAACATGTTTATATTAAGAACTGACAATGATAAAATTAGTACCGAACAATAATAAGACAAAATAGATCCTCATGCAAAGTGCCTATTTAGCATTTACCTTTATGATAGAAGCCAATATTTTATCATATTTAAGTGTAGATCCTTGCCCCCTGTATTTAATCAGAACACCAGATGAAAGACTAAGGCTCGTAAATTTCACTGCCCAATACTTAAAGTAGTTCCTTAATATCCGTGTCGCTGTTTTCCTTGTAGGTAAATGAGGAAATATAAAAGGCCTGTTTTGACATTGGACTTGCTTGCCTTGTTTTCAAAGCCCAAGTCATTAATAGACTGGTACATGCAGTAGGAACAAGTAAAATGATCAGTTGCTTATTTTCTGTATTTTCTCTAATTACCTGAAGTTGCCTATACTTACCCTACCTGTATGTGTATCTGGGACCTATTTGAATCCCTGAGCACATCATCTACAAGTTGGGGGCTGCCTATATTCCGCCAAAGTCGTGAGTTTAAGAAAGCATCAAAAATAATTGTTAATTACACAATTCTGTGCACTGATACTGATGGATCATTATTAATTATGGTAATAATTATTAATTGAAATATTTATTCATTATAATTAAGTATAGAACTACATGCACCTGACTTTATATTGTTGTCTCTCAAATTTCACAGTATTGATAGGAATCAGTGGCAAAAATGAGCAGTTGCTAAACAGTACATGGTAAGTAAATATATGAAACTGCATTATATGGTTTGAATTGCTAATCATCTTATCTTTTTGTTAAATATTTTTATTAGAAGTACATATCAAAGAAAGAATATACATGTCACATACATTCTTAGTATTAACAATTATTTCTAATTTGTACTTCTATGTATTTTTCATTTTTAATATAGATAGGAAATAAAAGAGAAAAATAAAGTAAAAATAGAAATTCAAAAAAATGAATGAAGTATTAAGCAGTTTATACATCATTGGAGATATACTAATCATCTTATCTAGGAAAATGTTAAACCAGAAATTTAAAAGAAGTGCTGCACATGCTGGTAATCTGAAAAGTATTTTTAAGGCGGAGATTGACAGCAGAATTAACGTCTCAGTAGGTTTCGGACCTGTCTAAAACTTGAACTGCAGCTGCCATTCATAAACCAAAGGACAAAAACCACATCCCAAACTCTGACCATGCATTAATCTTTAGCTTTAACCGAGGTTGTAGCACTGATACACACTGAAACCAGAATGTAAAACCTTGTATAAAGAATGCTGTGGTCACTTTTTTCAGAGGAGAATGTATACCAAAAATAATCATTGCTTTAAGCATGTTATCCACACAGTGTTTATCATCAGATTACTTGATAATTAAAGTGTTACAATAATGCAGTTGGTAGAGGTTTTACTTCACAGTGTCAGAGACCCGGGTTCGATCCTGACCTCGGATGCAGTCTGTGTGGAATTTGCACGTTCTCCCTGTAGGTAACCCATATGGGTTTCTTCTGTTTGCTCCAGTTTCCACCTACATCCAAAAGACATGAACTAGTATGACTTAGTGGGCCAAAGGGCTTCTTTCTATGCTGTATCCCTAAACTAAAACTAAACTCTATAAAATACACAGTTTACCATCAGAATCATGTGATCAGTACCATCATGCATTGTCTGCTTGGATGATTCTTACAAAATCTATTTAAATCTTGACAATTCTTGATGCATGAATAAAATAAACAAAAAATGAAATGTTGTGGTACTGTGCCTATTACTCCAATATAGTACTGGTTTACATTGGAAAATTAGAATAACATTTCCCATTCAGACAAGGTTAAGGACCAGGGTGCACAGATGTAATTTTTTTTTTAATGGCAATAGGGATTTGAGGAGAAATTATTTTTATTGAGGGTACTTATAATTCTGAATTCACTGTCTGCACAAAGGTGCAGTCAGAATCAATCACTGCTCTCAAAAGGGAATTTGTTTAAGTACTTACAAACAAATGATTTTGCAGGAATGTGAGAGAAGAGGGGTAGAATGAGACTGATAGGATGTTTCAACCAGGAGCCAGCAGAGATTCAATGAACTAAATAGTCTACTTATTTGCCTGGACAATTCCATGACGGTATTAAATATTTGCTGCAGAATCTTTTAGCAAAATGGATCATTCAACAATTTTAACTTGGTCAATCATCTTACTTTTCAATGTACAATTCTGAGATCTCTAACTTTTACATAAATGTATACGCCCTCCTGTTCAGGCCGTCTTTGTATTGTGCTCTAAATTTAATAAGAGTATCTGCTGAAAAATGCAATCCTTCTCTGGGTTTGCAAGGACTTCCCCGCCCCTTACAGTTTCACTAATCAAGAGGCGGGACATGGCTATCGACTCTGCAAAACTCCACTGAATGAAAGGGAATCAGGGAGACAGATAGTGAAAGACAGGAGTTTTCAAAATACTCTGGTATTATTCAGTCAATGCAAGCAAGGTAACCATCGGCTTCTCAGAAAATCAGAGTAACAGCTTTAATGACAGCTTCACCTGATACCAGAGAGGGCACACAGGATCTCAACTTAGGCAATATGGGAAAATCTTCTAAAAGTAAGATGCACTTTTTTTTGTTTTCAAAACTGCCATTATTTTATTGCAAACTGAATTTAAAATGTGAATCTAAATACATGCAGCTCTATTTTTCAGATGCATCAGGGTATATTTTGTAAATTACAGAGATTACACAAGATAATTTTAGCTGTGTTCTGCCAATGAGTACTCTCTAGAACAAATGCATAGGTTTTTTCTAATGGGTCTTAATATCCTACAGTCATAAATATGTTTTAGAAATGTTTTTTAAATCTCAATACTCACATTTCTTGATCCTGATGATGGTTAAAGCTACGCCATGGAGTTATCTCATTTATGTGCATTTAGAATCTGAAAGTACGAAGTTATAACAATAAAGGCTGAGGAATATTTCTACAAAATCTATATTGTTCTACTCTGGGAGTGTTGGTAGGTTAGCAGTCTGTTTTTAGAGAGCTAGATATTGTTATTCAATCATGTCAGTAAGATTGGAGGAAATATTTATTACTTTGCCTCGCCATAGCATCCTGCAACATATTAATTTATCTTTGTGCATTGTGATCTATTTCATTTAAAAAAATCTGCTACTAAATGTTAAATGTGTTTAAAGATCTATTTCATTACAAAAATATATATATTTTTATGTTCCAGAGAAATCACTAAAAATGCAACTGAACGTTAAATGTGTTTAAAGATCTATTTCATTGCAAACAATTATAATATTTTTATGTTCCAGAGAAATAATCAAAAGTGCTACTGAATGGGCAATGTGTTTAAAGTTTGTAAATATTAGGTTGACATGATGATAATTTTTTTTAGAACATATTATAGAATTCATTGATTTGTTTTGTGAGATTGAGTTCTGTGACTACTTTTCAAAGTATACACACAAGATGACCTTTCAAACACCAGATCGGCTTGTTCGTGTGATAAATGACTAATTTAATTCCTATAATATCTGGTTCAAGGTACACGTTAGAAATTATTCAAATCTTAGAATTTCAGCTGCACCTCTCAGTATTAAAATCCTAAATAGATTAAATAGCATGACAACTTCACAGTGCAACAAAATCCAAACTTCCAATTTGTCTTTTTTGTACGCACTATTAAAACTAAAACTAAAATTATTGACAATTATTCAATAATTTCTGCTGAGTGGTTTTACTGAATTGGATTATTTTAAATGTATGTACAATACATGGCAAGATAGATATGCAGAAGGTAAATTAGGTGAAGCTAAAAAACACTGTCAATTGTCAAGCGTCAAGCATCAAGAGTGTTTGTCATATGTACCGTTCATGGAACAATGAAATTCTTCCTGGCTGCAGCTTAAAAGGCCTGTAAATGCAATAGCACATACATGTATAATAATCAATAATACAAGAAAGTAATAACAATAATACCAGGTACCATAACAATGCAAATAAAAATAGTAAAAATACCATAGAAGATCATAGTTGCTGAGGTTAGTGTTATATGGTGTTCAAGAACCTGATGGTTACTGGGCAGAAGCAATTCTTGAACCTGGAGGTCACAGTTTTCAGGCTCCTGCACTTTCTTCCCAATGATAGTCATAAAATAAAAGCATGGGCGGGGGGAGGTGGGGGGAGCGGTGGGGGGGGGGGGGGGCTACATAACGACATAGACAGTATCAGCACATAGTGGGAACCCTTGAGCTCATCCTGCATATTCCAATTCCAACCAAAAACAATTGTACTCATGTTTATTCCAATTCCCAGTTCTCAGTCCATATCCTTATATACTTTTACATTTCAAGTGCTCACCCGACTGTTTATGTGATGAGCGTTCTTCCCTCCACTATACTTTTAGGCAGTTTGGATGATAAAAACAAGCTCATTTAAGTTCTATAAAATCTGTGTCTTCTAATTATTGACTTCTCTGCCAAGGATTAGAAGTCAATGCTGTTCACCCACTCCAGATAATCTCTCTACAGTCTCCTTTATTCTGAAGGAACCAGTACCAGCCTTCATGGTCTCTGCTCATAACTAGAGTTCACCTGCCCTACAGTATCATTGTAAGTTATTCATACACCACTTCTAGTGCTCCCACTTCCTTCCCGTGGTGTGGTGACCTAAACCATATGTACAACTCCATCTGTGACCTAGTTTGTGTTATAAAGTTTCAGCTTGACTTCTTTGGTCTCACACCCTAATGTCTCCTTTTCTACTCTAGTCTTTGTCACTTACTCCACCTTCACCTGTATCCATCAATCACTTGTGATGATTTTCCCCTCTCCCCCCCCCCCCCTTTTGCAGCTTTCTGCCCCCCAACTCCATTAGTCTGATGAAGTGTCCCCAGGGCCGGATTTAGATGAAGAGAGGCCCTAGGCTATTCCACTTTTGAGGCCCCTCCCAATCCACCAGCCCCATGACTAGAGGAAGATGGAAGAGTCCACCAGATTGACACCGATGTGCAGCCGAGCGTGGCCAATGAAATAAGGGCTGGAAAACTGCGATTTGTATTTATTGCCAGTGCTAGTGTTCAGTTATCAGCTTAAAACACTATTATTCTGAAAAGGAGGGCAAGGATAATTACTGAAGTGTTGTTTAGAGACTACTATGCGTTGTGACAACATATGTAAGAAAGGACTATGACAGTGTGAAAAATATTATACATCAGGCCCGTATGAAGCTTTTCAAAAAGGGGGATGGCATGGCAGGATTATAAAAAGTTTATGTGAAATAAGTGCACGCAGTGCATACCACAAGCTCGAAGCTCAAAGACCTTTGCGGCCGAAGCTCTGGGGTTTTAGATACTCTCTGGTACATTCTGAGCTTTATTTTGGAGCATTTTTGCACCAAATTTATGACCAATATTTCAGAAATAATTTTGGTTGAGTCAAGAGTAACGAGTGCTTGGAATGGGATGATTTGAGTCTTTGTTGTATATATTTTTTTTAATCAAGAATTGAAACTGTCCTTGTTTTAATAATCAAGTTGTACTGTAAAATGTTATGTAAAATGTTATAAAGGAGCATGCAAACACTGCAAATAAAATACTGGAAGTTTTTGCAGTAAAAAAAACCTTTTTTTAGAAAATGTTTTGTGTGTTGATTTGATTGCCTGTTACTGTTCGATTGTGTTAGTGTGTACACATTAAAAATATGATGCGAAAGTCGCAAACTATGGAGTTCATATTTTTCAGTATTGTTATCATGGAAAAGAAAGCAGTTCCAATTGTTTGATATTATTCACATGGAGGAGAAAATATAATTGCTCTAAAACTACCATAATTTTGCAATCTCACTAAAGATAATCCCCCTTTCTCTCTCCCCCTCCTCCTTCCCCTCCCTCTCCCCCCACCTCTCTCTCCCTCCCCATCTCTCTCCCTCCCCATCTCTCCCCCCCCCTCCCTTCCCCTCTCTCTCCCCCTTCTGTCTCAACCCCCTTTCCCCCTCTCACATCCCCCCACTCTCTCCCCCTCCCTCCCCCTCTCTCTCCCTCCCATGGCCCGGAGAAACGGGCACTCCCGCAACGCAATATTCCACTACTTACCTGGAGTGGGCATGAGGCATTTGATAAGTGTGGAGTGCAAATGGAGATCTGAATCCGCCCGGGCCCTCTGCGCATGAGCGGAGAGACAGCGTAATTTTACATCGCTACAGCGTCATCGGCTTCCCCCAACTGCGCAGGCGCAGTTGCCGCAATCTTTTTCACCAAAACTTCCAGCGGGCTGGAACCAGAATTTTGGGTAATTTCCGTCAAAGTGGAAACGCTGATAGCATTTTTTGCTCTGGATTTTTTTTACCCTGGGGAAAAAAACACCTTGGCCGGAGGCCCCCTAGATTTGAGGCCCTAGACTTCAGCCTATGAAGCCTATAGGTAAATCCGGCCCTGCCAAGGCCCCCCTAAATCTCGAGGCCCTAAGCTTAAGCCTATGAAGCTTTAGGGTTAGGCCCACAGTGTCCTGGCTTGAACTGTCGTCCCTCTACAGATGCTGCCTGACTCGCTGAGTTCCTCCAGCATTTTGTTATTTTGTTCAAGATTCCAGCATTTGCGATTTCCTGTGTCTCCCTTCCAGATCTTGTATTCCCTGCCTCAGACAATAAAGGCAAACGTCCCAAATCCTTCTTTATCAATTTACACACTTGTTCTGTTAATTTCACGTATCTGTGGACGTCCATTGTAGATTGCACTGTTTACTTAAAATTTAAAGTATTAGAGCATTTATCAGACAACCCCTTACCTGTTTGCCCTCTTCAAATGCATAACTTCACACTTCTTCAGTTTGAATTCCATTTTCAATGCCATTCGGTTGCAATTTACTTTTTGAATAAAACTATTGAGATATAAATCAATATTAATACTGGCTTTGATGGTAGTTTGCACAAATTTAAATTTATGTTTGCCACAACAAAAGAACTGAAAGGGCACATAATGTCCCATGAAGCAGTATAATACATAGCAGTATTATAGATCAATATTAATAACGATCGTACTGACACATTATTCTGCAATGAAATGTATGCATTCGGTGAACTGCATACAGTCACTGATGACTGAATTACTTTCCTTATGGCCACATGACATGCTTCTATTTGCAATCTGGTTTGAGACTGAATAAATGGGAGGAGCTGAATCTCTCATTACAATTATTTTCCAATTCAGCAGATAAAGACTGCAGTACGGTCTCTATAAGAAAAGCAGCACTATTGTGAAAGTGGACAGATGCATTATAATTTACTCAAGAGTCTTTTTGCTGTTGTCTAACATTTACTAAAGAATGCGCATAACATGAATGTGTTACAGATGTGTTACAATGTGTTAACTCTTCTTCTTGCGTATGGTGTGTGCAGCCTAAAGTTGTAGGACAACTTGTTCTATTTGATCTTATTTGATTGTGCACTCCAGGTTGATCGCATTCGTTGAAACAGGGCAGACTACGTGAAGGTTGCAATCTCCCACCCTACAGATATTAACTGAAGCTGAACTCAATGATTTCTCTCATGACTGAAAATATCAGTGATTTTAAGCCATTTATTTTCATTCATGCTCTTTATTGGATAACAAATATGTCAATTTGTGAAGTGGTTTATGTGGCAATAATCTGCTCTGAAATTCAGTGCCTGAAGAAGTTAGTTTAATTTAGTTTAGTTGAATTCAGAGATACAGCATGGAAACAGGCCCTTTGGCCCAATGAGCCCACGCCAACGATCGGTCACCCATTCACACTAGTTCTATGCTAGGTAGACAAAAATGCTGGAGAAACTCAGCGGGTGAGGCAGCATCTATGGAGCGAAGGAAATAGGCAACGTTCCGGGTTGAAACCCTTCTTCAGACTGATGTGAGTTCTATGCTATCCCATTTTTTCATTCACTCCCTAAACATTCAGGGCAAATTTACAGAGATCAATTAACCCAGAAACCCACTTGTCTTTGAGTATACGGGAGGAAACTGGAGCACCCAGAGGAAACCCATGTTGTCACAGAGAGAACGTGCAACTCCCACACAGAGAGCATGCAAGGTCAGGATCGAACCCGGGTCTCTGGCGTTGTACCACCCAATGTTCAAATGCATTGTAAATTTTAGGTCTTTAATTTTATTCAAAAGAAAAATAGAAATATTTAAAAAATCAGAAAATGCTGGAAAAAAATCAGAAAATTAGCAGATTCTGTGGAGAGCAACAGAATTAACATTTTAAAATATTTTTGTGCTGCTTTAAACTGTGTCTGAACGTAGTCATTGTGGCTCATTGACCACACTGAGCTTTCAGTTAGATGGTTGTGGATACATTTTCTGACAGAATGAGCATATAATCTGAACTGAACTAAAAGAAAACAACGGAAGATTAAATCGACGACACATTTGTTCTCTCTGACATACGTTTTTTCATGACGTTCTTCAAAAAATAGCTATGATTTTGGTCAATATACTAACTTGTGCTTACCCCTTCAATTAAAAAATAGATAAGCTTGCCACCATCTCAGTGCTATTTTGTTGTCCACCACTTGGTTCCCTTTCTCAAGTAAAAAACAGGAACACAACAGGCAGGCAACATCTGTGGAGAGAATGGACAGATTACGTTTCGGATCAGGAAGTTTCTTCTGTCTGAAGAACGGTCACTGACTGTAACGTCGTTTGTCCATTCTTTCCACAGATGTTGCCTGACCCATTGTGTTCCCCAGCACTTTTGTTTTTTATCAAGATTCCAACATCTGCAGTTTCTTGTGTTTTGGTTCCCTTTCTCCCTACATTAAAACAGTAATATAACTATAATAGTAATAGTAACTACACTTCAAACAATACAAATGTTCATGAAGAAGTTATTGCATGGAATCATAAATTTTACATCACAAAATGGAGATTATTTAACCTACTGTGCCTTAAAAAAGGTTGTTTAAACTATCCCTCTTTGCAGCTATTTGCTGAAATGAAATAATACTCAGCAATCTATCTATCTATATTTAAAACTCTGTGTGTGTGTGGGTGTATGTCACATTTGGCCTTTGATTGCATGGTTCGCCAAAACCACACACTCAAACTCCGAGAAATTTTCCATTTTGCCAGACATTACACTTCTACATTCACCCATTCACTCCTCATTACATTTAGACATTTTTCTGTACACTTTTAAAAAATAAAATCCTTCACCCCCCCACACTCACTCATTTTGTGGCCTCCTGCTGGCCAGCCACCATAACGGCAGCTGCTGCAGCACACTCTCCTCCAAAAACGCCGCCATTATTTTTCTTTCGCTGGTGATTTTCGCTGCTGCCGCCCAGCATATTTCGGCCCGGCTCGCCTCTATCACGCTGGCTCACCAAAGATCGCCTCTTCCACCTCTGCTTTTCGCCGTGCTCAGAAATACAGCGGGGGAACAGTCGATCCTTGCCTTCACCTCCAGCAGCAGAGTGGCTCCGTTAATGGATTAATTCCACAGTGAGTTCAGTTCGGTAACAACCTCACCCCACCGCACATTTCCGCCCCCTCCCCCTCCCCTCCCCCACCCTCCCCCTCCATCCCCCTCCCCATCTCCTCACCCTCCCCCCCTCCTCCCCTCCTCCCCTACCCCCCCGTCCCCCTCCCGCCCCCTCCCCCTCCTCCCCCCCCCATGTACTCGGGGTCTAAAGCACCTTCGGGGACCAGACCCAACGGGTCTGCACTTGGTCTAGTATATTACTAAAACTCTCATCTTGACCACTTCCTGTCTGCGTTGTAATTAAATTTGCGCAAAAACGATCCCCCATAGTGCGATGATTTTTATCTACCTTACCCACCATTCTCCTCTGCTGCAAATCAAATAGGTTTTGTTCTGATTGGTGAAATAGTACAAAAGTTATAAAGGTTTTCAAGGTTCCCGCCCCCACACCCACAGCCCCTCCCCCCTCCACCCCCCCCCCCCTCCCCCACACATACCCCTCCCACACACCCCCTCCCCAGGGTGGTGGAACATTGCTTTGGGGGAACGGGTTGTGTTGGGGGAACAGGTAAGTGGTGGAATATTGCATTGGGGAATGGGTTGCGTTGGGGGGGCCAGGCCTCCCGCGTGACTGGGACTTAGTCCAACTTAGTCTAGTATGTAATTAAAATAATTCATTCTTGAGATTGACATGAGTAACTGCTCAAAATAAATAACAATTGAAATTTTCAATTTTCAACAAAAAAGAAAAATAGTCATAGAAAATTAGTGTTTTAAGGGCCTGTCCCACTTAAGTGATTTTTTTCAGCGACTTGCAGGCACCCGTCATAGTCACACAAGGTTTTCAACATGTTAAACATCAAGCGGCGACCACAAAAATGTATGGCTCTTTTGGGCAACTACTCACCACCAAACAGGCGTCGCATATCCAAAGAGTCCTTTTTCTGGTCGCCGCTGGATTTTCAACATGTTGAACATTTTCAGCAACCTGCTGCGACTATGACGGGACTATGACTGCGACTAAGTCGCCAACAAAATTGCGTAATTGGGACAGGCCCTTAATTCTTTCATATTCAAAAAGTTATGTGTTGGCAATATATTAATCATGCATTTTGCTTTAACATTGCATCTTTCAAAATGTGAGTATTGCCTATAGCAGTGATTCCCAAAGTTTTGATACCCATGTACCCCTTTGTATATTTTCGTAATCATCTTGTACCCCTCGTTGGGGGTACGCGTACCCCACTTTGGGAAACACAGGCCTATAGGAATACTGACCAATTGCATGTGTTTATGGATACACAACAGAATAGTCCATGACGCAAAGATTTGCTGACTTACAGCGCCAGAGAACCTAGTTTGATCCTGACTACAGGTGCTGTCTGTACGGAGTTTGTACGTTCTCCCTGTGAGTCCGTGACCACGTGGGTTTTCTCCGGGAATTCTGGGTTCCTGCACATTCCAAAGTCGTATAAGTTTGTGTGGAGGGGGGCGCTGTCCTGTACGGCTGCCAGTCCTGCAGCTGTCCGTTTTTTTTCACTTTTTAAAAAAAAATTTTTTAGTACATTAAAAGTGTTAGTTGGGGGACTAATCTTTTAATGTGTGGGGGGTGGGGGGGGAGGGGAAAACTGCTTCCTCAAGTCCCTACCTGGTCGGAGAGGCGGCTTTCCTCGAGTAGCAACTTCGACCTTTCCTCGCGGCTTACCAGCAGGGTCTGGAGCGATGTTTTCCTGAGGGGACCTGCCCAGAACCTCGGCTTCGGTGGCGACGCAGCGCTGGAGCACTATCACAGAGCGGAGCGGGCGATGCCTTGCCTGGGTCGCTGCACTGGAACTCCGGTATGCTACGACCGCCGATAAAAACATCGCAGAGCCGCGGGTCTGTGGAGCGGCCAGCAGCGGGCGGCGGCGCTGAACTTTACATTTGCGGAGCCTGGGGTCTCTCGCCGAGATCACCAGTGTGTGGAGCTCCATCCAGCACGGCCTGATGGCTTGGAAGCCGCGGTCTCCGGTAAGGAGGAAGCTGTTCCTGGCACCCCAAGCCGCTGAGAGGGTCTAACGACGCCGGAGTACCATCACCCGGCGAGAACAGCCGGGAACATCAGGCCTCCGTAGCGGCGATTGTGGAGGCCTCAATAGGCCCAACTACTTTGGGTGGACATGGGGATGGGGACTGGACTTTGTGCCTTCCCCCACAGTGAGAACCATTGTGGGGGGATGTTTTTATGTTTTAATGTTAAATTTCTTTAATGCTATGTTGTATTTTTTATTAGTTTGCTGCAAGGACATTTGAATTTCCCCTGAATAAGGGGATTAATAAAGTATTTGTTATGTTATGTTAATTGGCTTCGGTAAGAATTGTAAATAGCCCCTAGTGTGTTGGACAGTGTTGGTGTATGGGGATCACTGGTTGGTGCGGACTCAGTGGGCCGAAGGGCTTGTTTCCGAACTATATCTCTAAAACTAAACTAAAACTATTGAGGTGATAAGACTTACACAGTAAAAGAGCTGGTAGCAGTGAAAAACGTTCATTGCTATCATTATAAACTTGGTCATAAAAACAAAATATTTATGTGTTCAACCTTTTTTAATAACTGGAAATGCCCCGTTGAATAGCAACATCTTGAATGATCCAAGAAATTGTAATAGAATTATGTAAACTCTATGAACAATTTAATAATTCTAACAGATGACACATGAGCAGTTACTCACAAATATTTGAAAGTTATATTTCTGGAAAGTTATAGTCTGGATACTGACTTGACTTATTCAGCGTTAGATTTCACCAGGTACACTTTCCATGCTGGAAGTTCTATACAGTCAACACCTTATCAAAATTATACTGAGGAATAGTGAGTGAAATGAATATTTCTTCCATTTCTCCAACACTCCTTCACAATGATAACAAAATAACTTGAAATAATTCAAAAATAAAATGAAGAAAATAGAATTACTAGAATGGAATTTTACGCGACAGTTCCATTTCATGGTTCTTCTGTCCTTCATGAATCATTTGATTGAAACATTGTATTCTAATTCACCGCCACCTATCCATCTATCCATATTGAAACAGAAATATGAAGGATGGGTTGTGGGCAGTGGTGTGATATAATAAATATCTCTGCAAGTCATGCTGACTGGGTAACTTAGAAGTAAAAATGTCACAGAGTATTATGGCCGGCCTTATGAATGAGGAGATTTGTCATATTAGCCTGTTGGTCAGGATTTATATGACATGGGTAAGCTATAGAGGAAGTGAAGTCTTGAGTAAGACATCAAAATCACAAAACATTTTCCGGGATGACACTGCCCAACGTATTGATTGATTTATAAAAAACACAAGTTGATGTGATAAATTGAGATGAATAAGTTCACTCTACCCAACATATCCATCCAAAAGGATGCATGAATTCTTAACAACCAATCCATCTCAAATCATAGCCTGTGCAACTACTCCTTCCCCTGGCTTTCTTTTTTGGCTTTCTCCCTCCCTACTCCAATCAGTCTGAAGAATGGGTCGCAACTACGTAGTGTGGTTTGTCCATTCCCTCACAGATGCTGCCTGACCCCCTGAGTTCCTCCAACTCTTTGTGGTTTGTCCAAGATTCCAGCACCTGTAGTTTCTTGTGTCTCCATGTTATCATTATCATGATTCACTTTGAAGCAAGCATTCCAGGTGTATCTTTCTCTCATGTTCACTAAATCTCAACACTGGCATCTTTAGCTTTCATCCTTAGTTAGATGACAAATCTAAGTTTCTCAACTACTTTCGTAAAAAGGGAATCAACTTTGGGTTTCACTGGGCTGCCTTAAGGACTTGAATGCCTCCACTGTCCACAGATAACCACAATGGCAAATAGTTCTCAAGGTATAATCTGATCAGACAACTATACGTCTGCATTTCTTCTGAATTGGATTTGATATTTTTACAATATAATTAATCATTCTGTCTACTGTAGCGCTACATCGACCCCGAAATGAAGACGAGGTGCCAGGTGCTTCGGGAGATATTTTTAATAAGTTTATTAACTACTACTACACTGATAACTACATTGAACATCAGGTTTGTGTAAGGGCAGCACAGTGGAGCAACTGGTAGAGCTGCTGCCTCATAGTGCCAGAGACCCGAGTTCGATCCTGACCTCAGGTGCTATGTGTGTGTCGCCTTTGTACGTTCTTCCTGTGATGTGTGATTTGTCCAGGTGCTTTAGTTTCCTCCTCCAACTCAGATAGATATGCTTGGAGGTTAATTGGTCTCAGTAAAGTGCCCTTCGTATGTAGGGAGTGGATAAAAATGCGGGATAACTTAGAACTAGTAAGAACAAGTGATCGATGGTCGGCATCATCTCAGAGGGGAGAAGGGCCTGTTTCCATGCTGTACCTTTAAATCAATCAATAAACCACCAATATCTCTTTTTTTTTTAACTCCACGTTTATTGACATAACAAAATACACATACAGGCAAAACAAAGAGACACACAAAAGACAATCGCAAAATGACAAAATACAACCTCTATTTGCACCTCACCTCTATTTGCATCACATCGGATCCTCTTAACATTCTATCATAGAAGCATCTTACTCACAGGCACCATAGCAAGCTCATCCATTCATATCCTAAATCAATCTTGGCATTTGTAATAGTACCGGTTTCCATACAATATTAAAGACATCAGTCCTCAACTGGAGTTTAGCAGTTATACTTTCCATCAAGTATACACGTTTCAATCTTTCCCTCCACTGTGGAACATTTGGTGGCATTTCCTTTCTCCATAGCACTGTTATCACCTTTTTAGCAATCAACAGCATCACCCCAACCAAATAATTCTGATTTTGAATATCTGTTGCTGCTGGAGTATCTCCTAATACAAAACAAGCCGGTTCCAAAGGTAGATCCACTCCCAGAATTAATTTAATCTCTACCTGGATGTCTCTCCAGTATTGGTACAATTTGGGACAATCCCAAAGAATATGTATGTGATCACCGATCTTCCCACATTGTCTCCAGCATAAATTTGAGGTGTTACTGTATCTTGCCAGCACTAAAGGGGTCCTAAATTTTAATTTTTCAGTCGAACTCCCTCCAAGAGGGGCTGCTTGTCAGCTTATGTCCCAAGAGACATGTCCTTTCCCATATTTCATCTGTAATAATAATGTTCATTTCCAATTCCCATTTCTGTTTTGTTTCTATAGTATTTCCTTTTATATAGTCTTGAACTTGATATAAGTGGGATATCAAATTATTTTATAACACTCCCTCTATAGTCATCAAGAAAGTATTTTCCAAATTTTACATATCTGCTCCCAATCTACATGTGTCGGTAAGTAGTGCCGTATTTGGAGGAACCTAAAGAAATCCGACCCTGACAGTCCAAATTCATTCTGCAAGTGCTCGTAAGATTTGAAATCTTGATTACGAAATCTTGATTCCCCCATAAAAAAGCTGGTCCACAGTAATAAGCCCTTTATTGGCCAGTTTCTAAATCCCTTACCAATTTTGCTGGGTATAAAATTGGGACTAGCAGCTATCTTCATTGCTCTAGATATGGAATTAAAAAGATTTAATTGCTTTCTGATAGCTAACCACGTTTTCATCATGAATTTCATCCAATCGTTATCTACTTTTAATTTCTTCCAATTTACTTGAGTTAGAAATGGGAGCCCAGCCAGGGCAATACTAGAACATGCATTTTGTTCTATGTTCACCCATCACGTTTCCTCGTCGTTCGTTAACCATGCTGTCTAGACCAATATCTCTTTCAACCAAATCATGATAATAACTTTAATAAAAATAACTTTATTTGTATAGCACTTTTCATACAATTCAATGCAACCCAAAGTGCTTTCCACAAAAACACAGGTCTAAACAAAATACAATTTAAAACAGTTTAGGACATAGGCAGTTAATAGCATAAAAAGCACAGATTTATATAAAAATATAAAATAAAAAGTTGAGTGTAAAAGGACAAAAAAAAACCACTGAGGTCAAATACAGAGTCCCATATACTATGAGCACACAAGCTGCTGATGGTAAACTGAGATAAATACAGTACAAGAGAATAAAGGTAATTTTTACAATGTCATCAGAAGAAGTAAAGTCAGTTCAAAGCTTGATTGAAAAGATACGTTTTTAGCTGCTGTTTAAAAATGTCAACTGAGTGGGGTTTCTCATAGCCCGGGTAGGGTAGTCCACAGCTTGGGGACATCACTGGAAAACGCTGCTTCACCAATTTTCTTATTGCTGTGGCACTGAGAGACTAACAGGCTAACATCAGAAGACCTGAGCACTCGAGTAGCGGCAAAAAGAAGGAGGGACTCTGTAAAATATGCTGCTCCTACGCAATTTAGGGCGACTTTATCTTGGATCTCACAGGGAGCCAATGCAGGGAGTATAATACTGGGTTGATATGTTCCCTTTTCTTGGTATTTGTTAAAAGCCGGGCTGCGGCATTTTGAATGAGCTGCAACTTGTTGGTGGATTTTGAAGGCAGACCGGTAAGCAAGGCATTACAGTACAGTCTGAAGAAGGGTTTCGACCCGAAACGTTGCCTATTTCCTTCGCTGCATAGATGTTGCCTCACCCGCTGAGTTTCTCCGGCATTTTTGTCTACCTATTACAGTAATCAAGTCTGCTTGATATGAAAGCATGCATGAGGTTTTTACAGTCATGTTGAGTTAAGAAAGGCCATACTTTAGCAATATTTCTGAGGTGATAGAAAGCACACTTTATTACCTTATTTATGTGAGATTAAAAATTAAGATCATTGTCAATTTTTACCCCCAGGCTTGTGACTTCTTGTTTGACATAGGCAGTCAATTTTCCCAGTTTACCGAGTAACATCTATCTCTTGGGTTTTGATCCAAGTAATAAAGTTTCTGTCTTGTCAGTTTAAGAAATATAACATTCATCCATTTCTTAATGGAAAATAGGCAGGAGGTCAAAGAACTATAGGCATTTGCATCAGTGGGACTCGACAGAGAGGTATAACTGAGTGTCATCGGCAAAACATAGAAAATTTACATTTCTAATATAAATTTAGAAAATTACATTATGCTGTCTGATAACTCTTCCTAACGGCAGCATAAACAAGGAAAAGAGTAACGGGCCAAGGCAGCTACCTTGTGCTACACCAAAGGGTATATCATGCAGCTGTGACCCATGGTCCCCAAGGCTAACAAAGTACTTCCTTCCACTTATATATGATTGGTGCAAGGGGGAGGGATTCAAATTTTTAGGGCACTGGAACCATTTCTGGGGGAGATGGGACGAGTACAAACAGGACGGTCTGCACTTGGGCTGGAATGGAACCAATGTCCTTGGGGGAGTGTTTGCTAGTGCTGTCGGGGAGGATTTAAACTAATGTGGCAGGGGGATGGGTACAAGAGCAGAGAGGCAGGTGGGTGTAAAACGAGGGTGGAAGCAATAGGGAGCAAGGTGAAAAGTAAAAGTGGCAGGCAGACAAAACCAGGGCAAAAATCAAAAAGGAGCACTTCGCAACAAAATTGTATAAGGGGTAAGAGCATTGTAAAAACAAGCCTGAAGGCTTTGTGTCTCAATGCAAGGAGTATTCGTAATAAGGTGGATGAGTTGAACGTGCAGATATTAATGAGTATGATATAGTTGGGATCACGGAGACATGGCTCCAGGGTGGCCAAGGCTGGGAGCTGAACATCCAGGGATATTCAATATTCAGGAGGGATAGAGAGAAAGGAAAAGGAGGTGGGGTAGCGTTGCTGGTTAGAGAGGAGATTAACGCAATGGAAAGGAAGGTCATTAGCTTGGAGGATGTGGAATCGATATGGGTAGAGCTGCGAAACACTAAGGGGCAGAAAACGCTGGTGGGTGTTGTGTACAGGCCACCTAACAGTAGTAGTGAAGTTGGGGATGGTATCAAACAGGAAATTAGAAATGCGTGCGACAAAGGCAAAACAGTTATAATGGGTGACTTCAATCTACATATAGCTTGGGTGAATCAAATTGGCAGGGGCGCTGAGGAAGAGGATTTTTTGGAATGTATGCGGGATAGTTATCTAAATCAACATGTAGAGGAACCAACTAGAGAGCAGGCTATTTTAGACTGGGTATTGAGTAATGAGGAAGGGTTAGTTAGCAGTCTTGTTGTGCGTGCCCCCTTGGGCCAGAGTGACCATAATATGGTCGAGTTCTTCATTAGGATGGAGAGTGACATTGTTAATTCAGAAACAATGGTTCTGAACTTAAAAAAAGGTAACTTTGAGGGTATGAGACGTGAATTGGCCAAGATTGACTGGCAATCAATTCTAAAAGGGTTGACGGTGGATACGCAATGGAAGACATTTAAAGACTGCATGGATGAACTACAAAAGTTGTTCATCCCAGTTTGGCAAAAGAATAAATCAGGGAAGGTAGTGCATCCGTGGATAACAAGGGAAATCAGGGATAGTATCAAAGCAAAGGATGATGCGTACAAAGTAGCCAGAAAAAGCAGCATACCAGAGGACTGGGAGAAATTCAGAGACCAGCAGAGGAGGACAAAGGGCTTGATTAGGAAAGGAAAAATAGATTATGAAAGAAAACTGGCAGGGAACATAAAAACTGACTGCAAAAGTGTTTATAGATATGTGAAGAGAAAGAGATTAGTTAAAACAAATGTAGGTCCCTTGCAGTCAGAAACAGGTGAGTTGATCATGGGAAACAAGGATATGGCGGACCAATTGAATAACTACTTTGGTTCCGTCTTCACTGAGGAAGACATAAATAATCTGCCGGAAATAGCAGGGGACCGCGGGTCAAAGGAGGACTTGAGTGAAATCCAGGTGTTGGGTAAATTGAATAGACTAAAGGCCGATAAATCCCCAGGGCCAGATAGGCTGCATCCCAGAGTACTTAAGGAAGTAGCTCCAGAAATAGTGGATGCATTAGTGATAATCTTTCAAAACTCTTTAGATTCTGGAGTAGTTCCTGAGGATTGGCGGGTAGCAAATGTAACCCCTCTTTTTAAGAAGGGAGGGAGAGAGAAAACGGGGAATTACAGACCAGTTAGTCTAACACCGGTAGTGGGGAAACTGCTAGAGTCAGTTATTAAAGATGGGATAGCAGCACATTTGGAAAGTGGTGAAATCATTGGACAAAGTCAGCATGGATTTATGAAAGGTAAATTATGTCTGACGAATCTTGTGGAATTTTTCAAGGATGTAACTAGTAGCGTGGATAGGGGAGAACCAGTGGATGTGGTGTATCTGGACTTCCAGAAGGCTTTCGACAAGGTCCCACACAAGAGATTAGTATATAAACTTAAAGCATACGGCATTGGGGGTTGAGTATTGATGTGGATAGAGAACTGGCTGGCAAACAGGAAGCAAAGAGTAGGAGTAAACGGGTCGTTTTCACAATGGCAGGCAGCGACTAGTGGGGTACCGCAAGGCTCAGTGCTGGGACCCCAGCTATTTACAATATACATTAATGATCTGGATGAGGGAATTGAAGGCAATATTTCCAAGTTTACGGATGACACTAAGCTGGGGGGAGGATGCTAGGAGACTGCAAGATGACTTGGATAGGCTGGGTGAGTGGGAAAATGTTTGGCAGATGCAGTATAATGTGATAAATGTGAGGTTATCCACTTTGGTGGCAAAAATAGGAAAGCAGACTATTATCTAAATGGTGGCCGATTAGGAAAAGGGGAGATGCAGCGCGACCTGGGTGTCATGGTACACCAGTCATTGAAAGTAGGCATGCAGGTGCAGCAGGCAGTGAGGAAAGCGAATGGTATGTTGGCTTTCATAGCAAAAGGATTTGAGTATAGGAGCAGGGCGGTTCTACTTCAGTTGTATAGGGTCTTGGTGAGACCACATCTGGAGTATTGCGTACAGTTCTGGTCTCCAAATCTGAGGAAGGACATTATTATCCACTTTGGTGGCAAAAATAGGAAAGCAGACTATTATCTAAATGGTGGCCGATTAGGAAAAGGGGAGATGCAGCGCGACCTGGGTGTCATGGTACACCAGTCATTGAAAGTAGGCATGCAGGTGCAGCAGGCAGTGAGGAAAGCGAATGGTATGTTGGCTTTCATAGCAAAAGGATTTGAGTATAGGAGCAGGGCGGTTCTACTTCAGTTGTATAGGGTCTTGGTGAGACCACATCTGGAGTATTGCGTACAGTTCTGGTCTCCAAATCTGAGGAAGGACATTATTGCCATAGAGGGAGTGCAGAGAAGGTTCACCAGACTGATTCCTGGGATGTCAGGACTGTCTTATGAACAAAGACTGCATAGACTCGGTTTATACTCTCTAGAATTTAAGAGAGTGAGAGGGGATCTTATAGAAACTGACAAAATTCTTAAGGGGTTGGACAGGCTAGATGCAGGAAGATTGTTCCCGATGTTGGGGAGGTCCAGGACAAGGGGTCACAGCTTAAGGATAAGGGGGAAATCCTTTAGGACCGAGATGAGAAGGACTTTTTTCACCCAGAGAGTGGTGGGTCTCTGGAACTCTCTGCCACAGAGGGTAGTTGAGGCCAGTTCATTGGCTATATTTAAGAGGGATTTAGATGTGGCCCTTGTGGCTAAGGGGATCAGAGGGTATGGAGAGAAGGCAGGTACGGGATACTGAGTTGGATGATTAGCCATGATCATATTGAATGGCGGTGCAGGCTCGAAGGGCCGAATGGCCTACTCCTGCACCTAATTTCTATGTCTATGTTTCTATGGAACCAACTTAGTACCTGATTTGACAGGCCAACCCAGTTTTCGAGACGATCTATAAGAATACTGTGATCTGCAGTGTCAAAAGCTACTGTGAGGTCTAAGAGGATCAGCACTGAGACTGTGTCCTCATCAGTGCTAACTTTAAGGTCACTGACTATTTTTCATCAGGCAATCTCAGTGCTGTAATTTGCTCTGAAAGCAGATTTTAATTTCTCTAAAATGTCATTTTAATTCAGAATGTAATTTGGTTGAATACCACTTTAACCAGTACCTTGCTGATAAAGGGTAGATTTGATATGGGTCTGTAATTACTCAGTTGCCCGCTGTCTAAATTTGGTTTCTTTAACAGAGGCTTTACAACAGCGGTTTTATCTGGGAAAATTCCAGTCTCAAGGAAGATTTTATAACTGTAAGCACAAAACTGGATAAACTGTTAAAAACATTCTTTAAAAACCATGGAGGAACTGCGTCAAAATGACAGGTAGTGGATTTGCTCTCAGCCACAATCTTACAAAGTTCTGAGGTAGAAATAACTATGAAACTGCTCATTTTTGCCTGTGCCTTACTAGGTCAGCAGCAGAGGACAGTACAATCTAAAGGGATACCAGCTATAATAGTCTGAACCTTATCTTTAAAATAATCGGCAAACAGCTCACATTTTTCAGCAGAAGCTTGGCTTCAAAAATCAGGGCTTGAAGCAGTTTAGTAATCTCTCAATGGTGGGGAACAAAATCTTACTATTTCCATCACTTTTGCGATAATTTGAGAAAAATTGGTCCTCTTTGCAGATCTTACAGCATTATTATATGTAGCAATGGTTTCTTTATAGATGCCAAGATATACTTCTAGTTCTATTTTTCACCACTTTCTTTCGGCTACTCTGATTTTTTAAACGTATGAACAGAGTTATTTAACCATAGAGATGTTTTAACCCTTACTTTCTTTTGAATCTTGAGTGGTGCAACTTTAGGTAAGTAAGTTTATTGGCCAAGTATTCATATACAAGAAATTTGCCTTGGTGCTCCACCCACAAGTAACAACATGACATACAGTGACAGTTACGAATGACTCAGAAAACATTAAACATTAATATTAATAAAACATTAATGATAAAACACCATTGATCAAGCATGTGAACCAACAAAATACCAGATCAAAGGGAGGCTACAGATTTTTGGCTGTTGTGGAGAGCAACTACTCGTGGATAAAAACAGTTTTGATGTCTGGCTGTGGCAGCTTTGACAGTCTGGAGTCACCTTCCAGAGGGAAGTGATTCAAAGAGTTTGTGGCCAGGGTGAGAGGGGTCAGAGATGATCTTGCCCGCTCGCTTCCTGGCCCTTGCAGTGTACAGTTCATCAATGGAGGGAAGGTTGCAGCCAATAACCTTCTCTGCTGATCGGTCGATTCGCTGCAGCCTCCAGATGTCGTGCTTGGTGGCTGAGCCTAACCAGACCATGATGGAGAAGGTGAGAACAAACTCTACGATGGCCGTGTAGAATTGGACCATCATTGCCCGTGGCAGATTGTGCTTCCTCAGCTGCCGTAGGAAGTACATCCTCTGTTGTGCCTTTTTGACTGTGGAGTCGATGGTAGCCCCCCACTTAAGGTCCTTGGAGATGATGGTTTACAAGGAACTTAAAAGACTCCACAGATGTGACTTTGGTGTTGTTGATGGTGAGTGGGGGTGAGGGGAGAGGGACCTCTCCTAAAGTCTACAATCAATTCCACAGTCTTAAGAGCATTGAGCTCTAGGCTGTTGCTATGGAACCAGGACACCAGCTGGGACACTTCCTGTCTGTAGGCAGATTCCTCCCCATCCTGAATCAGTCCAATCAGGGTTGTGTCATCCGCAAACTTGAGAAGCTTGACAGAGGTGTCTGTGGAGGTGCAGTCGTTGGTGTAGAGAGAGTAGAGGAGAGGAGAGAATACGCAGCCTTGCGGTGCTCCTATGCTGAGTGTTTGCGGGTCCGAGATGTGCTTTCCCAGCCTCACATGCTGCTTCCTGTCTGTCAGGAAGTTGGTGATCCACCGACAGAGGGGTTCAGGCACAGTCAACTTGGAAAGTTTGGAGTGTAGTAGCACAATGGCACAATGGTGTTGAATGCAGAGCTAAAATCAACAAACAGGATCCTCGCATAGGTCCCCTGGCGGTCTAGGTGCTGTAGGATGAAGTGCAGGCCCAGGTTGACTGCATCATCCACAGATCTATTGGCCCGATATGCAAACTGCATAGGATCCAGCAGGGGGAATCGTGATATTTTTCAGCTTGGCCAGCACAAGCCTTTCGAGTGTCTTCATGACTACAGAGGTCAGTGCGACAGCCCTGTAGTCATTAAGACAAGTAATCCTTGCTTTTTTGGGTATAGGGACAATAGTGGAGACTTTGAAGCAGGCAGGGACAGTACATGTTTGCAGGGACTGGTTGAAAATGTCTGTATAGACCAGTGCCAGTTGTTTGGCACAGAGCTTAAGAGTAGAGGGGGAAACATTGTCAGGTCCTGGAGATTTCCAGCTTTTTTGTCTTCTGAAAAGCCTCTCCACCTCCTCTATTTTTATTGTTGGTATTGGATAAGTGATGTTGTGCAGCACAGAGGGTATGGGTGATTGGGTGTGAAGTGGTGATTGGAGTGGGGTGGGTATAGAAGATGCCCAGTCTTTGCAGACTGAGGTCAGGCTGTGAGTGGGTGTGAAGTGTTGGTTGGGGTGGGAAACGGTCCAGTCTTTTCATACTGGAGTCTTGCCTTAAGTAGGTGTGAAATGGTGAATGGGAAGGAGAGGGTGCAGGGTCCAATCTTTGTAGATTGGGGTCTGGCTATGTTGGTTGGCGAAGGGGGGGAGGGGGTACCAGGGTTACGTTTCTGATTTTCAAACCTGCAGTAAAACTAATTCAGGTCGTGGGTAAGCTGACGATTGTCCAAAGAGCGGCGGGCTTTCCTCCTGTAGCTGGTAATTTATTGCAAGCCCTTCCAAACTGAAGAAGAGTCACTAGTTAAGAACTTGCTCCTCAACTTCTCAGAGTACCTTTCCATGGCAGATTCCTTCCTGATTCCTCTTCTCAGCTTGTACTTGGCCTGCCTGTAGAGGTCTGCATCCCCGCTCCTGTAGGCCTCTTGATTAGGCCGTCGGAGCTGTCTGAGTTCTGCAGTGAACCAGGGCTTGTTGTTGTTGAACCATGTCCGGGGGGTCTTAGTTGGAATGCAACTGTCCTCGCAAAGCTGACCTATGATGATACAGCGTCCGTATACTAATCGAGGCTTGTGATTGCTTCCCTGGACACATTCCAATCCGTGCAGTCAGAGCAGGATTGTAGGTTCTCAATGCCCTCACTTGTCCACCTTTTCGTTGTTCTGACCACAGGCTTAGCAGCTTTTAGTTTCTGCCTGTAGGTCGGAATGAGGTGAACTAGACAATGATCAGAGAGACCCAGGCCCGCCCGGGGAACAGAGCGATATGTTCTTGATTGCTGTTTAACAGTGATCGAGTGTTCTCTCTCCTCTGGTGGGGCAGGTAACATGAAGTCTGTATATTTGGAACGTCACAGCTGAGGTTAGCTTTGTTAAAGTCCCCCAAAACATTGACCATGGAGTCCGGGAAGTCACTCTCTACCCTCATTACCTGGTCAGCGAGTTATGTTTGCCCCTCACGTACGCAGGCTTGGGGGGGGGGGGAAATATAAACTCCAGCGAGAATAAAGGAGTTAAATTCCCTCAGAGAGTAGAAGAGTTTGCAGTTTATAAAAAGGGATTCTAGGTTGGGACAACTAGCTTCCTCAACTTCTCGTATTAAACCTGTCCAATCTGCTTTCCTGAAGTTCCAGCGTGGGAGAGGCTTGGATGAGATCCCAGTGATCTGTACACCGACCGATGTGGATCAGAGCAGGTCTATGTTGGCTGTGAGGGAAGGGCGAAAGGATCTTATGTGACGCATGGAGTGGGTGGCCAACATCGGTTTTCGATTTGAAGCAGAGGTCTGGGTTGTAGTCTCTCCTTCATCTGCTTGAGTGGAATGTGCCTGGTTGCTTTGCATCATGGAGGAGGTAGCGATCATTGTTGGATGCCCACATATCCAGTAATTTCCCATTCTCATCATTGGTTGACTAGCCCCAAGATGAGTGATGACTGTTAAAGTCCCCGGGATGTACTTCTGGGTGGTGAAAAGTGGGTAGCATGGAGGCAGGCCACGTGACTCTAAGGGGTTTAAACACATTTGTGACAGTGATATCCCCAATCTGCACGGGAGCAACGAAGATGTCATTTGAGCAAGATTCCTCAGGAACACATTGCTCCTTACTTGAGTTACATAACTCAAATAAGGGGCAATGCGTATATTTTGTGGCTTACAGCAGCAAGTCCAGTGTATTTCCATGTTTGTGAGTGGCCTAATTTACATGTTGAGTGAAGTCGAGGGTGTCAAGTAAGCTCAGAAACTGTCATCTTGAGGTCTGTGCTGTTGTTTACATGAATGTTAAAATTTCCATTTAAAATATCTCAGTATGACCAGTGAGATCAATTCAGAGAATTCTATATGGAACTAGACTAAGTGGGACCCGTTGGGTCCCAGCATCACAGCAGTCCCTGCAGCTTTAGCATTTCCAAACCAAAGGCAACGCAGCTTCAGCATTTCCAAACTATATTTTCAAACCACATTAAGGGCACTAACTGGAATAGTGCTGGAGGATTGGCGTACTGCGCATGTTGTTCCATTGTTTAAAAAGGGTTCAAAGAATAAACCTAGCAATTATAGACCTGTTAGTTTGACGTCAGTGGTGGGCAAATTAATGGAAAGGATACTTAGAGATGATATATATAAGCATCTGGATAAACAGGGTCTGATCAAGAACAGTCAACATGGATTTGTGCCTGGAAGGTCATGTTTGACAAACCTTCTTGAATTTTTTGAAGAGGTTACTAGGGAAATTGATGAGGGTAAAGCAGTGGATGTTGTCTATATGGCCTTTGACAAGGTTCCCCATGGAAGGTTGGGTAAGAAGGTTCAATCTTTGGGTGTTAATGGCGGAGTAGCAAGATGGATTCAACAGTGGCTGAATGGGAGATGCCAGAGAGTAATGGTGGATGGCTGTTTGTCAGGTTAGAAGCCGGTGACCAGTGGGGTGCCTCAGGGATCTGTGTTGGGTCCACTGTTGTTTGTCATGTACATCAATGATCTAGATGATCGGGTGGAAAATTGGATAAGTAAGTATACAGATGATACTAAGATAGGTGGTGCTGTGGATAATGAAGTAGATTTTCAAAGTCTACAGAGAGATTTGGGCCATTTTGGAAGAGTGGGCTGAAAGATGGCAGACGGAGTTTAATGCTGATAAGTGTGAGGTGCTACATCTTGGCAGGACAAATCAAAATAGGATGTACATGGTAAATGGTAGGGAATTGAGGAATGCTGTGGAACAGAGGGATCTAGGAATAACTGTGCATAGTTCCCTGAAGGTGGAATCGCATGTAGATAGGGTGGTAAAGAAAGCTTTTGGTGTGCTGGCCTTTATAAATCAGAGCATTGAATATAGGAGTAGGGAGGTAATGTTAAAATTGTACAAGGCATTGGTGAGACCAATTCTGGAGTATGGTGTACAATTTTGGTCGCCTAATTATAGGAAGGATGTCCACAAAATAGAGAGAGTACAGAGCAGATTTACTAGAATGTTGCCTGGGTTCCAGCAACTAAGTTACAGAGAAAGGTTGAACAAGTTAGGTCTTTATTCTTTGGAGCGCAGAAGGTTAAGGGGGGGACTTGATTGAGGTCTTTAAAATGATGAAAGGGATAGACAGAGTTGACGTGGATAAGCTTTTCCCATTGAGGGTAGGGAAGATTCAAACAAGAGGGCATGACATGAGAATTAAGGGACAGAAGTTTAGGGGTAACATGAGGGGGAACTTCTTTACTCAGAGAGTGGTGGCTGTGTGGAATGATCTTCCTGCAGAAGTGGTGGAGGCAGGATCGATTTTAACATTTAAAAGTAAAGTGGATATGTATATGGACGGGAAGGGAATGGAGGGGTATGGTCTGAGTGCAGGTAGATGGGACTAGGGGAAAATAAATGGTTGGCACGGACTGGAAGGGCCGAGAAGGCCTGTTTCCGTGCTGTAATTGTTATATGGTTATATGACAGGTCAGTAAAACCACTCACATGTATTCAGTGTTATTCACAGCTCAGACTGAGAGACGTGACATAGAAACATAGAAACATAGAAATTAGGTGCAGGAGTAGGCCATTCGGCCCTTCGAGCCTGCACCGCCATTCAATATGATCATGGCTGGTCATCCAACTCAGTATCCCGTACCTGCCTTCTCTCCATACCCTCTGATCCCCTTAGCCACAAGGGCCACATCTAACTCCCTCTTAAATATAGCCAATGAACTGGCCTCAACTACCCTCTGTGGCAGAGAGTTCCAGAGACCCACCACTCTGTGTGTGAAAAAAGTCCTTCTCATCTCGGTCCTAAAGGATTTCCTCCTTATCCTTAAGCTGTGACCCCTTGTCCTCGACCTCCACAACATCGGGAACAATCTTCCTGCATCTGGCCTGTCCAACCCCTTAAGAATTTTGTACGTTTCTATAAGATCACCTCTCAATCTCCTAAATTCTAGAGAGAATAAACCGAGTCTATGCAGTCTTTGTTCATAAGTCAGTCCTGACCCATCTTGGAGAGACTGACTGACTGTGGCACTCAACACTTCCGGGTTTTATAGTCCCACCGGAAAGGGCGTGGCCTTCAGGAGAGAGAATCTCAACATTTTATAAACACTAATAACTCTTTTAATTTTAATCGATGGGAAAAATCCTCTGGTCCTGCGCAGCGGAGGGGGGCTCTGAGTAAGATGGCCAAAAATCACAGCCGTAAGTGGCAGCGTTTTTTCTAAAATCAATATAAAGCACAAACAGAAGATTAGACTTTTAATTATATAGAAGGCAAGGCAACTTTAATTAGGCACGGCAACTTTAATTAGTCAAGGCAACTTTAATTAGGCAAGGCAACTTTAATTAGGCAACACAGCTTTAGCATTTCCAAACCAAAGACAACACAGCTTTAGCATTTCCAAACCAAAGGCAACACAGCTTTAGCATTTCCAAACCAAAGGCAACACAGCTTTAGCATTTCCAAACCAAAGGCAACACAGCTTTAGCATTTCCAAACCAAAGACAACACAGCTTTAGCATTTCCAAACCAAAGGCAACACAGCTTTAGCAAATCCAAACCAAAGGCCGCACAGCTTTAGCATTTCCAAACTATATTTTCAAACCACATTAAGGGCACTGACAGGTCATTAAAACCACTCGCAGTTTAATATACATGTGTTCAGTGATATTCACAGCTCAGACTGATAGATGTGACCCTCTCGCTCCCCCATCTTGCAGAGACTGACTGAAAACACAACACTTCCGGGTTTTATAGTCCCTCCGGAAGGGGCGTGGCCTTCAAGAGAGAAAATCTCAACATTTTTTAAACACTAATAACTCTTTTATTTTTAATCAATGGGAAAAATCCTTTTGTCCAGCGCAGCGGAGGGGGACTCTGAGTAAGATGGCCAAAAATCACAGTCGTAAGTAACAGCATTTTTTCTAAAATCAATATACAGAACAACAGGAAGTGGTCAAGATCAGACTTTTAGTAATATAGCTAAGGATAGCAGTCTGGGTGGTCTGTACAGTGTTAGAGTGAGCACAGTTCCATCTGTTTTAAGGTAAATGGCAAGATATTGAAGAGAACAGAATCTCCCAAGGTCAACCTTTGTACACATCAAACCAAAGGCACATCAGATAGTTTGTAAAAATTACAGCTATAACCCCACCCCTTCCACTTTTCCTGACAGATTAGAGGAAATTATAGTTAGGTGGGCAAGCTTCAATAAGTGTTGACACCATGTCTCTACCAAAAACATAAAATGTAGATTATTTTCAGATATGATGTCATTGATGATAAAAAAAAAAGTCTTGTTGGTTACTGATCTAACATTGAGCAGTCCCACATATACTGTTCCATGCATGTGATTTCAGATTGCAGGGAAGAAGTTCTCTTGGTTGATTTTTTTACTGGCATTAAATTTAATCTATCCACAGTGTGCAGATATGTATTTTAAAATGGATCTCGATGTAATCCTCACAGAGATAGTGAGTGGTTGTCCAGAGAGTCTATGTAAAATTGAGGAAGAACTACAGTTTTTATCTGAAACATGAGCGGGCTGGGCAGAGATTTTCTGCCAGAGCAGAGGGGGAGGGAGTGTTTGTGGGCTCTGGGCTGTGGCCATAGGTATGTCCAGACAATGGCCAGCATGTGGGGATGAATTAATTAGCCGGTCATGTGGGGTCATATGCACCACGTGTAATTGATTATTAGACAGCTTTCGTGAGCTAAGGTTGTTAGGGCGAATGACGTCTTTCATAAAAAGTGCTGGATTTCCCCAGAAAAGATTAAAATTGTCAACAAAACGAAAGCTGTTTGAGCTGCAAAATATCTGCAATCACGTGTGGAAATGTAAAATCCTGCTAGAGCGACAACTTTCACGGTTAAAAGTCTGAATTAGTCCTGAGATAAAAATACGTTTCTCTGAGTCCTTCAATGAGTTTATAATGGAGACTAAACCACGTTTCAGTTGCTCGAATTGTTCCTGGGAAGTGTCATTTGTGCCCACATATATAATGACATTTTTCACTTCTGGATATTTATCAAGAAGGCTCGGAATCTGCGCTAAGACGTCCAACTTTACCAAAGAGTAAGTTACTGCTGAATTCACCCTCACGCTTTTCATAATGAAGTCACCAATTATAAGCGACGTTGGAGGAGGGGGGCGAGGGACTCGGACCCTCTGCTGCTGAAGTTGCCGTTGAGGGAGGTCGTCTCTTGAGTCCTGCTGGAACCACAACCTGAGAGGCACACCGTGTAGGAGGGCGCGGACGCCTCTGGGCTTTCGCTGGAGCTACAACTTGAGAGGCTGATGCCATAGCGGGGGAGATACTACGCGGGACCACCACTGAGGCTACAGGGCCTGTCCCACTTGGCCTTCATTTGCGCGTCTTTTACGCAACATCATTTAAGCATCACGACGCACAACGCGCCGTCGTGACGTGCACGTGATGCGCGCATGGCGTGCATTATGTATGCATGGTGCGTGGTTACGTAGGCACCGACGCAAGGTTGCGCGCGGCGCCCCAGGATTTTGGGATTCACAAAATCTTCGCACTCCACCTGCGTGACGCGCAAATGATGCCCAAGTGGGACAGGCCCTCAAGGGGATGCAGTGGACAGCTCTGGACGGGCGGGGCCAGCGAGACGATCTGGAGCATTATCTGCGGGTGGCGATGCATGCCTGGTCGCAGTTGGAGGATCCAGGAGAGATGAGCTAGGAGGAACAGTATGGCTATGCAGTGACGGGAATTCATGCTCATCCAGGATGTTAAATCTATCGCTTAGTTGGAGAGGTGCGATGGTGGGAGGCTAGAGGGCCGTCTTCCATGTTGCTTTCCTCTATGGACTACAAACCACGGCTCTGATGGACAAGGTGTAGAGCTGGTCATAGCCCTGGGTCTGGCTCCATGTTGTGTCCAGGGGCAAGGGACTTTGTTCTGGGACGGTGCAGTAGAACACCGGACAGTAGAGTCCGACTCCTCAGCGACAGTAGTGGGTCCAGCTGAACCCAAGCTGGACACCAGGGAGTCGAGGAAGTTTTTATCCTCGCGGATTATGTGTAGGACGGATAATCTGCCTTCCAACTCCGCGATTTTCTTACACAGGCAGACACAGCTGTCACATCCAGGTGTAGAGGTGAGTGGGGGCATGATGAAGTAGTGATCTGTTGATGTCTGGTTCGGCCTCCACGCCGCTCCCGCTCACTCTCTGGGTCCACAGGTTCACCTTGGGCGACGGAGCCTCAATGAACTCCATTCTGCAGGTGCTAGTGGCCCGCGGCTACTCGGTGCTGTCCCCGACCTGCCCCGTGGGCGCAGGCCCGGCGTCGGGCCCAGGCCGTGCGGCAGGCCCAGGGCTCGGCATGCCGCCCTCACCGGCGGGGGCCAGCTTGCTCCAGGAGTCCACTTCGGGCGGCGGAGCTGCCATCAGGCACTTGGTGGTGCCCTGTGTCGGTGGGCTCTGGGGCCGGCGCGGTGAGGCGGAGCCGCCTGGTGATGTCCGCCATTTGACAAACTTTGACAGTCATACCATTATTTCATACCCATTTGCATGGTATTTATGACCCATAATTTTGCAGTAATCTTCATTTGATCCATGTATTTCCTTATTTTGTCCAAATAATGAGTTTTCGCCCAGATTTAAATTCCCTTTCCAAGTATCTATACATTAAATCACTTTACAGATAGGTTTATCTTCAATTTGTCGATCTCAATTAGAAAGCCATTTGAAATCATATGACAAGCGATATGCCAGTAGATTTTCAATAATTATTTTCATTAATTAAGGGAGTGTGAAGAAGAATGACCTTGCATTCATAAAACTCTATTCACATTCTCTGAATGTTCCATGCACTTCGTAGCTGATGAATTATGGTTGAATTCATCATCATTACTGTAAGAAAACCCTGAAATTAATTTGCACTTTTTATTTCAAACTTATTAACTACAATAACTCACTAATGAAGATATTTAACACATTTGTTTGGTAATTAGAGAAATTAGCAAAAGTGCCATTATCTGCCTTGAGTTTTCCCACTGCTCCACCTACATTGCCTCAGTAAACATAACATCCATCTTGCCTTTTATCACTCGTTGTGAATCATTGCAGCTATAGTAAAACCAATGCACATTCATTTAGTTTCGTTTAGAGATACAGCGTGGAAATAGGCCCTTCGGCCCACCGAGTCCACAACAACCAGCGATCCCTGCACATTAACAACCATCCTACACACACCAGGAACAATTTACATATATACCAAAGCCAATTAACCTACAAACCTGTATTTCTTTGGAGTGTGGGTAGAAACCAAAGATCTCAGAAAAAACCCACGAGGAGAATGTACAAACTCCATACAGACAGCACCCTTAGTCGGGATCGAACCGAGGTCACCGGCACTGCAAGAGCTATAAAGCAGCAACTATACCGCTGCGCCACCTTATGTTAAATGTTGAAAGTTTCTGTCTCCACGAATGCTACCTGGCTTACTGAATGTTTCCAGCATTTTCCTTTTTAATTTCAGATTTCCGGCATCTGCATTTTTAATGCTTTTTTAATGCAGCTATGATGATAATGGACATAATATCACTCTTAGTTGTCGTCATTCATACCATGCATGTTTCTTCTGTACCACACCACTAGAATCAACAGTTTATCATACCACCTACACCTTAGTGTTTCCATGTCATTCTGCTTCTACGCATTTTGACCCAAAGCTAAGGCAGGTACTAATGCCACATAACCCTGCCTGCCGCCAGAGTGAAGTTCTATGGTTCGATCAGCAAAGGTCATGTTTGGCAAGATATCAAAGCAAGCCATCCACCTCAAGCAAAAATACTTTCATGCCACTTGAAGAGGTGCAGCGAATTTCTCCCAATGTCTAACCAAAATGTATTCCTCAACGTTCAAGGTACAAAGAGATAACCACCGCTTGATGCAATGCCATCTTAGGGGTTTGCAAAATGACAATGTCAAAATAAATTAATGTACAAATAAGAATGTAATTGTTCTGTTTGGGGCATATGACAATTATATACTCTTAACTCGTGACTCTACTGTGATTCAAACAGACTTTGAAAGGTTCAAACCACCTTTCTTTCTTATGTTTTTTTTCATTATTCCACTCATAAAATTCAGGCTGACTGCATTCTGTGCTTAGGCCACCTTGGTTTTGATGTCAAGAGTCAATTTCTTATTCTTTTTTACTATAGTTGAACAAGTCACTTAACACAATAACACAGATAAATATAATAATAATCAATAATACAATGAATAATCAATAATAATACAATAAATAATCAATAATACAGTAAATCAATAACAATAATACGAGGAAACTATAGAGCATAATCGAAGTCTGTAGTGCAACCAAATTATAGTCTGATTTAGTCTGCTAAGTTTAGTTCAGAGATACAGCATGGAAACAGGCCCATCGGCCTGCCGAGTCCGATCCAACCTGCACACTAGTTCTTTCCTACACACTGGGACCAATTTACATGTGCCAATTAATCTACAAACATGCATGTCTTTGGAATGTGAGAGGAAACCAGAGCACCCGGAGAAAACCCACATGGTCACAGGGAGAACGAGCAGTCGGAACGCTCCCGTAGTCAGGATCGAACCCAGGTCTTGCTGTCAGGCAGCAGCTCTACTACTGTGCCACCCTTAATGTCTTCTTCTTCTTCTTTCATGCGGCGTGCACAGCCTAAAGATGTTGGACAACTTGTTCTATTTGATCTTCCGTTTGTGCACGTCGAGTTGATTGCATTAGTCGAAACCGGGTGGACCACGTGAAGCTCGCAATCTTCCACCCCACCCTTAATGTCTCATTTAGTTGGTTAATATCCAGTCTAAATTCATTATGGTTTTTTATCTGGGTTGCAGACGAAGTCCCACTGTCTACATGTAGGGGCTGTAGTAAACACATTACCGACCCATACATTCTGAGAGTCTACCCTGACCTGGAGTGGCATGCAGCCTGTCTCAAGTGTGTGGAGTGTAACCAGAATCTGGACGAGAGCTGTACTTGCTTCATCAAGGAGGGAAAGATATACTGCAAGACTGACTACTTCAGGTGAGCAATAACATTTGTCCTATCTTTGCTGTCGTTCATACAGTATATATGTATTAAATGCTAGTTAGCATGCCATCTGCGACACATGAGAAGTCAAAATCAAATGTAGCCTAAATGGAAATAATGTGAAGACACAAAGAACTGCAGATGCTGATTTATAAAAAGAAGATGCAGACTGCTGGAGTAACTCAATGGGTCAGGCATCATCTCAGAGGGTCAGGTAGCATCCCTGTGTCCCACCTGTATTTGCACCCTTTTCTTGCCTTCCCCCTCCACCTATATTCCTTTGTCTAGCTTCATACCATATCCTTATTTCACACTTTTTGTCTTTCCATCCCAAATCCAATGAAAATCCACCTTTGCCTGTATCCACCTATCACTCACGAGGCTTTGTCCTGGACCGCACCACCCTTCCAGTTTCTCCCCACCTCCCACCCCCCTCTACCAACTATAATCAGTTTGAATTTTCATCCAGTATTCTCACTATCCTGTGGGTTAGTGCTATCTACGGGGGTGATTGCTGGTCGGCATGGACTGAGTGAGCCACAAGGCCTATTTCCACACTGTATCTATAAATTCTAAAGGCTAAGCATTGGAAAATAGGTAGATCATACTGAGTTATAACACAATAGTACTCTATTACCTGAAATCGCACCAACATATTCTTCTTTATGTTGGTACGTAAATATTGTTCCTTCGATTAGTGCTTACTCCTCAGCAGTTAACTATGGTACTCGATAAACTATTGGCCTACACCACTGCAAAATAACAGTAACTACACAGCCATGCATCATCTATTTCTTTTCAGCTATTTCATCGGTTTGATACCTAAAATCAATATTTCTATGATTCACAATGACCATGCGATATGGGGTGGGAGATTGCAACATTCACGTGGTCCACCCTGTCTCAACGAATGCAATCGACCTGGCGTGCACAAACAGACGATCAAACAGCACAAGTTGTCTTACAACTTTAGGCTGTGCACGCCATACACAAGAAGACCAAGTGATATTTTGTGCAGCTCGATCTTGTTCATCTGAAACAATTTATCAATGTCCATCATTTTCTTGTAAATGTCAATAAGGTCATACCTGATCCTCCTCTGCTCCAAAGAAACAAGTCTCAGCCTATTCAACCTCTTCCTATGTTATGCCCACAAGCCCAGGCAACATCCTGGCTGTAAAGGGTGCAGAGAAGGTTTATGAGGGTGCTGCCAGGAAGCAAGGACTTGAACTATTGCGAGAGGTTGGGCAGGCTAGGAATTTATTCGTTGATGAGCAGAGTTTGAGGGGTGATCTTATGGAGATGTATAAAATAGTGAGGGGAATAAATTGGGTGAATGCAGAGGTTGGGGCATCAAGAACTAGAGGACATAGGGTTAAGGTGAGAAGGGGAGAAGGGCAAGATTTAATAGGAACCTACACAGAGGGTGGTGGGTATATGAAATGAGCTGCTAGAGGACGTAGTTGAGGTAGACAGAACAACATTTAAATGAATGTTGTTATTTATTTAAATAACATTTAAAATATATTTGGGTATCTTGGATAATAAATGCATATGGATTAAACATTATTCTCTTATCATGTATCTGTACAATGCAAATTACTCGATTGTAAGCATGTATTGTCTTTCTACTGGCTAGTTAGCATGCAACAAAAGCTTTTCACAGCACCTCGGTACATGTGGTAATAAACTAAACAGATAGGAAAGATTTAGAGCAATGTGGGCCAAATGCAGGCAAATTAGCTTAGATGGGGCATCTTAGTTGAGCTGGATCGCAGGACCTGTTTCCATGCTGTGTTACTCTATGATTCTAACAACTTTTCTCTCCTGTTCTGTTCCTTAGCAAATTTTTCATGCGATGTGCTCAGTGTCAGGCGGGATTGTCACCCTTAGACCTGGTCCTAAGGGCTGGAGACCTCACCTATCACCAACGATGTTTCTGCTGTGTGGCCTGCAGTCGGCAGCTCATGCCTGGAGATGAGTTCACGCTGCGCTTTGACGGACCATACTGTATTCAGGACGGCGGGCTTCCAGATTCCAGCTTAAACTGCAAGGATGTTTTCAGCCCTCTAGCCAACACCAGCAACTTATATCTGTCAGGTCAGTTGATGCTTGTATTCAAATGCTATCATGCAGGTGAACAATAGCCTATCTCTTACATTCCTGGACCAGTATCCAAAGATATGCGCTGTTCTTTAAGAATTTAGTTTAGTTTAGAGTTTAGTTTAGAGATACAGCATGGAAACATGCCCTTTGAGCTGCCAAGTCCATGCCAACCCATTCACACACGTCCTATGTTATCTCACTTTCTCATCCACTCCCCAGGGGGCAGTTTGCAGAGGCCAATTAACCTACAAACCCACATGTGTTTGGGATCTGAGAGGAAACCAGAGCACATGGTGCGGACCCTTATGGTCACAGGGAGAACGTGCAAATTCCATGCAAACAGCACCTGAGGCCAGGATTGAACTCAGGTCTCTGGCACTGTGAGGAAGTAGCTCTGCTAGCTGGCATGAATACAAGAGGCATGTTAAAATCCAAATATGCCAGAGAAGACTTTAAAGTCATTAAATAGAATCATAGTGCTGTCTAGCATGAAAACAGGCCCTTTGACCCAGCTTGACCAGGCTGGGCGAAACATTTGCCTACATTTGGTCTCCCTCATCCCATCCTATCCATCTATCTACTCAAATGTCTTTTAAAAGTTGTAGTTGTATCTGCTTCTGTAGCTTCCTCTGTTAGCTTATTCAAGATCCAGGCTTCCGCGTGAGTGAAAAAGTTGCCCGAAGTCTTCAAGCACAGGGCCTCCCCACGTTACAAATTATGTGATTTGACCACACAATGAAATTACCACAAAAATTCTCTCATTCACTTTTAAAGCACTTTTTTCAAGCTAGAAATATGAATAATAAAATGTTTCATTGTGTTCTTTAATGATTGAATATTGGTATATATTCTGTTCGTTTAATTATGGTTGGTGTTTGTACGATTTTTATTGTATGTTACCATAGAAAACGATTGTTTCTGACTTAAAGAGAAATCGGCTTTTGGATAATACTCAGGAATGATATAACCATATAACAATAACCATATAACAATTACAGCACAGAAACAGGCCTTCTCGGCCCTTCCAGTCCATGCCGACCATTTATTTTCCCCTAGTCCCATCTACCTGCACTCAGACCATACCCCTCCATTCCCTTCCCGTCCATATACCTATCCACTTTACTTTTAAATGTTAAAATCGATCCTGCCTCCACCACTTCTGCAGGAAGATCATTCCACACAGCCACCACTCTCTGAGTAAAGAAGTTCCCCCTCATGTTACCCCTAAACTTCTGTCCCTTCATTCTCATGTCATGCCCTCTTGTTTGAATCTTCCCTACCCTCAATGGGAAAAGCTTATCCACGTCAACTCTGTCTATCCCTTTCATCATTTTAAAGACCTCAATCAAGTCCCCCCTTAACCTTCTGCGCTCCAAAGAATAAAGACCTAACTTGTTCAACCTTTCTCTGTAACTTAGTTGCTGGAACCCAGGCAACATTCTAGTAAATCTCCTCTGTACTCTCTCTATTTTGTTGACATAAGCTGTGGACTGCCTCTAATGGTGAACATGAAACCACTAGATTATCATTAACACCACACCTGTGCCACCAATATTTTAAAGCAAAACCTTGTATTTTTTCCTATTCTGGATTATTTGTGTGGAGAATTATCAGTCCTGGTCTTAATAAATGACTGAACGAGCATGAAGAACCACATGACCTCACACCACCAGAAACCTGGGATTGTTCTTGACCTCAGATGTTGTCTGTGTGGAGTTTGCATATTCTCCAGGTGGTCTATTTTCCTTCCAGGGACATGTGGGTTTCTAGGACTTCTAGATCCATTCCGAGCGGTCCAACAGTATTAATAAATCTGCCAATAGAGTCATAGTCATACAGCTGGAAACAGGCCCCTCGGCCCAACTCGTCCAATGCAGACCAAGTTCTCCATCTAAGCTCATCACATTTGCCCCCATTTAGTCCATATCCCTCCAAACATTTTGTTCCCATGTACCTGTCCAAATGGCTTACATTTTTTTTACGTTGAATATTTCTATATCATGGCAGAAAAACTCAAAGCCCACCAATCAGCAGCACATGCTGCAAAACACTCGGATAAGATAACACGTGTACGGACGGTGCTGAACGAGCAGCAGTTGCTCACGCTGCGGACATGTTACGCGGCAAATCCGCGGCCAGATGCACTCATGAAGCAGCAACTGATAGAGATGACGGGCCTCAACTCGAGGGTTATCAGGGTCTGGTTTCAGAATAAACGGTGCAAGGACAAAAAGAAGAGTGTTTTGCAGAAACACACAGACCAGCGCGACAGGGACAAAGCAGTAAGTGGATCTTGTCTTAAACTGTGTGCCGTGGAAATGTTTGCATTCATATTCTTTTGATTCCCTCTATTTTTCTCCTGGCTCAGATGCAGTTTCAGTCTTCCAGTAGCGAAACCAAGGGTCCCGACCCGAAACGTCACCCATCCTTTCAATGGACAATAAACAATAGGTGCAGGAGTAGGCCATTCGGCCCTTCAAGTCAGCACCGCCATTCAATGTGATCATGGCTGATCATCCACAATCAGTACCCCGTTCCTGCCTTCTACCCATATCCCCTGACTCCGCTATCTTCAAGAGTCCTATCTAGCTCTCTCTTGAAAGTATCCAGAGAACCAGAATTTCTCTCCAGAGATTCTGCCTGACCCGCTGAGTTACTCCAGCACTTAATGTCTATCGTTTATTAGTTTAGTTTAATTTAGTTTTGTGTAGTTTAGATATACAGTGTGGGCACAGGTTCTATGGCCCATTGAGTCCACACTGATGACCGATCACTCGTTCACACCAGTTCTATATTGTCCCACTTTCTCATCCCGATACAAAGGGGCAATTTACAGAGGCCAATTAACCTACAAACCCACACGTCTTTGGAGTTATGCGAGGAAATCAGAACACCCTGAGGATGCCCACTTGGTAACAGGGAGTACATGCAAACTCCATACAGACAGCACCTGAGGTCAGGATGGAACCCGGGTCTCTAGCTGCTCAACAGTGCTGCCCTGTAACCTTATTTGTTTATCAGATTTGCTGTGATCATCAGGTATTTGATCTGTGGTTACTGTATCGGCCTCATCAGCCACCCCCAGAACCCATAGAACCAACCTGGAAGCAAGTGATTCCCAAACCTGAGACACTACCTGAGAAGAAGATGATGAGTTGATATTGTTAACTGAATAGAAGAATTGAACATTGTTCGAAGTAATTACATTGGAGCAATCACTTTCCTTCTGCTGTTTCTTAATGGAATGCTTTAAAGCATTTAAAAATAAAAAAATAGTTGTAGGCTAACTATTGATCAGTTCAGCCTTGACCTGCAGTTTAAGTAAACTGATGGGCAAATGGCTGGTTGTGATGCCTCCCTGTTGAACTGTGGGGCAGCTACAGAACCTAAGAACACTGGAGGATAGGGAAGATGGGGAGGGAGAGGAGGTAGGGAGGGGAGAGGGACGGGGAGAGGTGAGTGCTCAGGGAGGGGAAAGAGGGTACTCCAGGGAGAGGTGGGGGTGATGGTAGGAAAGGGAGCGGGGAGGATAGAGGGGAGAGTGGGTGGGAAAGGGAGGGGTTAGGGGAGAGGGAGTATGGAGGGGCTGGTGAGGGGACGGAATGGGAAGGTGATAGGCTGGAGAGGGAAGAAGAGCTGGGATGGGGGAGTGGGGTAGGGAGGGGAAAGAGGGCAGGGAGGAGAGAATGGGGTAGGGATGGGAAATCTTTTGATTTCCTTAATATCCAGAACTCCCGCCCTCTCTGTGCTGGGAAAGGGTTCTGACTGTCTACATTATCAATGCCTCTCAAAAATTTTATATATTTCCATCCGGTCTCTCCTCAACTTCCGGCATTCCAGGGTAAACAATCCAAGTCTGTCTTATCTCTCCCTGTAGCTAATCTAGGCATCGTTCTAGTAAACCTCTGAGGTGCCCTCTCCAAAGCCTCCTCATCCTTCCTGTAATTGGGCAACGAGAACTGTCTGTAATATTCTAAATGTGATAAAGCAAAGGTGCAAAGCTACACAAAGTACGGTAGTCTAAATGTGATCGAACCAAAGTCCTACAAAGCCGCAACATAAGAGACTTCCTGACTCTTATACTCAATGACCCAGCCAATGAAGACAAGCACACCATATGTCTTCTTTGCCACTCTATTTACTTGTGTTGCCACTTTCAGATAGTTGTGGACTTGATCCATATCCAAGATCCCTCTGCACGTCAATGCTGTTAAGGGTCTTGACAATATTAAGTGTTGAAGAGGAGTGAATGACCTTGTGGCCTCCATTTCCTCTAAAAGCCCTTGAGAAAGTGTGTTAACCACAGCCATCCTTCTGGTGAAAGGCATTCCTATAGTGCTGCGGGATCGCAGAATTTTGATCATGAGAATGGCAATGAAAGAATAACTATATGTTTTACAAGTCAGGATGATGTGTGACTTGGAAGGAAACCTGTAGGTTTCCTGTAGGGCCGCACACTGGCACAGCCTCACTGGCACAGAGTTACTGCCTTACAACGCTGAAGTCCCGGGTTTGATCCTGACTACGGGTGCTGTCTGTGCGTAGTTTGTATATTCTCCCTATGATCGCATGAGTTTTCTCCCGGTGCTTCAGTTTCTCACACTCCAAAGACGTACAGGTTTGCAGGTTAATTGGCTTCGGTAAAATTGTAAATTGTCCCTAGTGTGTGCGATTGTGCTAGTGTATGGGGTGATCGCTGGTCGGCGCGGACTTGGTGGGCGAAAGGCCTGATTCCACGTTGTATCTCCAAAGTTTAAAGTTGGTGGTGTTGCCACCTGCCTGGTGGCCTTTTTCCAGGAGGTAAAGATTGTGAGTTTGCAGGATATTGACAGAGTAATTCTGAACAAATAAGTGCAATGTGTTTTTTTAATTTTGTAAATGAGGCATTGCTCAAGTTTTCTCAAGAAATCTACAGTACATTTATCTTTTAATTTTTCTACAGGATATCCGAGGGTTGATTGGAACCTTGATGGTAGCCATGAGTCCACTAACAGAGAAAGCTGATTTATACTGCAGTGCTATTGAGGTTCACAAATGTCACACACCATGGGAAGATCTAAAGGACTTTACACAGCAGGTAGCCATAACCACAATAACATTACATTTCCCTTGCCTGATTGTTCCTGCAGCAGACCTGGTTCTTACGCATTGTACGCTGACTAGTCCATGATGAACCAATATCCACAACACTGACCAACTCTCCCCTCCCTCTGCATGTGAGTGCCCTTCTTCTCAATGGAGATGGAATCGATCCTGACTAAGTCCATCAAAAAGGATTATCTGAGGTGGTGGCACAGCTGGTAGAGCTGCTGCCTCCAAACATCAAAGACCTGGCTTTGATTCTGAACACATGTGCTGTATGTGTGGAGTTTACATGTTCTCCCTGTGACCACGTGGGTTTCCTTAAGTTGCTCCATTTTTCTCATCTGTCTGTCTGTCTCTTATCCATCCATCCATCCATCCATCCATCCATCCATCCATCCATCCATCCATCCATCCATCCATCCATCCATCCGTCCATCCATCTATCCATCCATCCAATCATCTAACTATCTAACTGTTAATATTGGCCAAAATACTGCTATTCTAAAATGAAAGATCATTGCATTTACATCTTTCTGTGAAATTTGCAAGCTGAGTCATGGCTCCAGGGAGTCTGGACCCCAGGTGGAAGTTGATGATAAGGAGAGGTCCAGATGTCCTTACTTTGTTAAAATGTATGAGGGTTTTCAGAAAGAGGTAAGAAGGTCTGCAAATGCATGGTGGGGATTGGTTATAGAAGGGGGTGTGTAAAGGTATTGCTAATAATGTTGCAAGGTGGTTGTACTGCTGCTTGATGATTGGTTGAAGTGTGAAACCTTGTTTGAATTGTTTATACTACCTGGGAAATTGTTGCATTACTTAGTCCTTCCAGAAGCTTCTGTAGAAACATTGTAATGAGGTGCTTTGTAATTGGGTTAGGGAACTGTCAATAACTGTATAATGTGATTGATATGTGTGATTGGTTTGTAGGGGTTGCCACCCCAAAGCAATGTCACGCCCTTAGTTTGGAAGGGTATAAGAGTGTGGGTAATTCTTTGATTGTGACTTCTGTTCTGTTTGCACAAGATATGGTTATCTTGCGTGAGTGGATCGGCAACCGTCCCTGCAGTTTGTTCTTCGATAAGGTAAGGTTTGACTTAGTGTTTGACTGATCCAGACTAAGGGGGTAAGTCTAGAACCGGAATTTACATGACCATCTAACCATCCATCCATCCATCCTCACCGAAGAACACTTGCCTTGCCAAGGTGGATGAAGGCTTGAATTTTGGAAAATCCTTAAAATTCCAATCTCCTTGGATCTTACATGGTGATTATCTTCCCATCTTCTCCCTTTTCTCCCAAGATACTTTACATTCTATGGCACTTTTCTTCCGCAATGGAGCAGTATGTTATTTTTCATGGATATTTTCTTTCTATATTTTGAGGATGTTTTGGCCCTATTAAAAACATATACTCTTTTTTTTTCTCCACAGGTAGCCTTTTCTGGTGGAAGATGTCACTCAAACTGCAGTAGTAGTGAGGTGTCAGCTCCAAGTTCCCAACTTCCAGACACACTGAACAGTGAAGGATCCCAAACAGCAGATCTCTGACTTTGTAACCTGTCATTAACCAAGACTTCATTGGAAAACCAACAAGAATGACTTTCATAAAGACTCAAGAAACTGCAGTTGATGGAATCTCAAGCCAAAATAGTGCTGCAGGAACATTAGTTGAGGCAGCATCTGTGGAGTGAAACGAACAGACAACGTTTCGGATCGGGACCCAGTCCTGTTTCTATTTGTCATGTTCAGAAAGATGAAGCAAGTTTAGGACTTTTACAGTTGTACAAAATGTGGTGAAGATGCATTTGGGGTATTGTGTTCAGTTTTGGTCACCCTGTTGTTAGAGAAGTGCCATTATGGAAGGACTATTCAGAAGCCTGATAACAGAGGGAAAGAAGTACGTAAGGGTTGAATTGTTATGTTGACTGGCAAATGAACATTGAAATGCTTACTTGCTGCAGCTTTACAGGCCCATTAACACAACACAACAAATAAAGGCCATAAAGTACAAGGTGAAGTACATAGTGTAACCTACAAAAAGTCCATAGAGGGCACAGCTTTAAGTTGAAAGGTGCAAAGTTCAAAGGAGATATGCAGGGGCAAGGTTTTGTACACAGAAAGTGGTGGGTGCCTGGAATACATTGCCAGAGGTGGTGATGGAGGCAGGTATGATAGTGTTGTTTAAGGAGCTATTAGGTCGGCACATGGATATCGAGGGATCGGGATCATGTGCAGGCAGACTAGATTAGTTTATCTTGGCATCATGTTCAGCACAGTCATTGTGGGCCACTGGGCCTATTCATGGGCTGTACTGTTCTATGTTCTAAATTCAAAATGCGAGAAGAGCAAGAATAGAAGTCATCAAAAAGGAGTAGCATGAACCATTATGTTAATCTAGTTCAGTAAATGCGATCGCTGCAATAATTCTCCAACCACTTCAGCTTTGAATCAGAGTGCATGATTTAGAAAACCTCTCCTTGAATTTCATTGGCAATCATGATATCAATTGAAAACTGGCAACTGTGGGCTACTGCCAGATTATGATATTCTTATTATTTGATTTAATCTCATTTTCGTATTTTTTAAAATACTTTAGAGTTCAAATGTTATCAAATATTGTGTAAAAGAAACCACCCACATTTCAGCAGGTTTGTGTAAGATTCCATGTTTTAATTCCAGAGGACATTAATAAGAGAGGAATCATAGTCCAAGAGGAACCCACCCAACACCTTCATAAAATCCATCTTGATTATTACAGACTCTAGCCAGATAGTTGAGGTTTCAAGTGAGGCAGGAAATGTAACGAAAACTGTCAGACATTTCAACAAATAAAGAACCAAACCAAGATCAAGAAATCCCTATTTTAATGCTACTGGTTTACTATTGTCATGTATGTTGAGATACAGTAAATGCTTTTATTTGCATGCAATCCAGTCAAATCAAATCATACTATCCATGACTACCATCAAGCCATACACATGTACAGCAGGTAGTGCAAAGAAAAAAAAACAGAATGCAGAATATAGTGTGATAGCATTTTTGTCTTACAGTTACAGAGGGAATGTCTAAGATCCACAATGAGGTAGGTTGAACGATCACCCTGTCCAATAGTAGGAGCGTTCAATAGATTGATAACAGAGGGGAAGAAGCTGTTCCTGAAATCAGTAGAAGGTGCTTTCAAGCTTCTTTCCCAATGGGAGAGGGGAGAAGGGGGAAATGACTGGATGAAAATTGATTATGTTGGCTACTTCGCAATGTCAACATGAAGTGTAGACGGAGTTGAGGGGGGGGGGGGGGGGAGGCTGGTCTGTATGATGGACTGCACTACATCCACACTCTCTACTCAAATAACCCTTCACATTTTTATTCAACCATTGAAACACAGATGAAACCATTTCATTTATAAGCAAGAACCTGAAATTAATTTGATCAGATGTAATTTTAGTTTCTTGATGAGTGTAGAATGGATTTAGAGGTAAAACATAGGAACCTAGAAGCACAGGCAAAGGGAAGCAGAAGTAGGCCCTAAAGTAGGCGTCATTAATCTGTCTGGGGTGACAAGGCTCTTGGGTTAGGCTGGGATCATTCTCTGCGGGATGATCTTAGTGCGGGAATCAAGTGTAGGAGAGGTGTACTGACTGTGTGGGCAGACACTTTGGTAGCGATTGCCCACCAGTCTCAAAAGCCGCTATGTCTCCCTGTCCCTGGGATAGCAGGGGGCGATCAAACAGCACAATACCCCCCTCCCACTCCACGCCAACACAAAGGGCAACGATCCCAAGACATTAGACGGAAGGCAGATGCAACAAGCTGGAGTAACAACGTGGGCCAGGTAACATCTCTGGAAAACGTGGATAGGTGATGTTTCGGATAAGGGCTCGTCTTCTGAAGAAGGACCTCGACCCGAAAAGTCACCTATTCCTTCTCTCCAGAATTTGCTGCCTGACCCACCAAGTTACTCCAGTATTTTGTGTTGGGCATCAAACAAACCCTTGTCCAGTCGTTCTGCTCGTTTTCCAGATCGGCTAATTATGCATTTGTTCCCCTGATTACCCCACCCCTCTCCTCACTTTTACCGCAGTTGCACTTACATAACTGTAACTTTGACTTAATAATTACTATACTGACTAATCTATTTATTTTAAATGCCAAGCAACATATTTCCTACTGCTTCCCCTAATTCCCATTCCTCGGGAAAGGGTTGAAGCATTAACTTATCACAAAAGGTCACAAAGTGTTGGAATAACTCAACGGGTCAGGCAGCATCTCTGGAGTAAATGGATAGTTGACGTTTCGGGTCGGGACTCTTCTTCAGGGCCTTTAGTTTAGTTTAGATACAGTGTGGAAACAGGCCCTTCGGCCCACCGAGCCCATGCTGACCACAATCACCCGGACACTAGTTCTATCCTACACATTGCGGGGCAATTTACAGACGACAATTAACATACACGTCTTTGGAATGTGGGAGGAAACTGGAGCACCCGGAAAAAAGTCACTGGGAGAATGAGCAAACTCCGTACGGACAGCACCAGTCGTCAGGATTGAACTCGGGTCTCTGGCGCTGTGAGGCAGCAACTCTACTACTGCGCCGCCAATGTGACATTCCAAGTTTTAGAATGAAGTTAGCCGCTTACAAATCCCATTCTCTGCCCAGCGTGGAGAATCATGAATTGCCAAGACACAAGGCACTGTAGATGTTGGTTCCTTTTTTAAAAATCACAAATTCAAAGTTATCTATTCAAGAATAATGTAGTGTGGTTCGTTGGATTTGTCCATACTCAACTTATGGTGCCCGCGGTAGACTCACGAGTCACTAAGGTAAACGCACGGGCCACTACATTATTACAACGAGTTTAAATGTTTCAATTTTTAACTTGAACAATACATTTGACTCATGGAAAACCTCAAACATGTTTGAATTTTTTCAAGAGTTAACACGTTTCACGGGTACCTGTCGTTAGCGCCATGAGTCGCTAAGTTGCGCGCGCGTGTTCCGACGTTCCCGCTACGTTAATTGTGCATGATTACAGCGAGTGAAAACTCGGGGTCACTCGTCAGACGACTCGCACCATGAGACAGGGGTTTTAGGTCAATGAGTCATATAGACATACAATGTGGAAACAGGCCCTTTGGCCCAACTTCCACACCAACCAACATGTCCCATTTACTCTAGACCCATTTACTTGTGTTTGGCCCATATCCCTCTAAACGTGTCCTATCCAGGTACATGTCCAAATGTTTCATGAACATTGCAATAGTCCCTGCCTTAACTACCTCCTCCAGCAGCTCATTCCATACACCCACCACCCTTTGTGTGAACCTTCAGGTCTTTCAGGATCAAGGAAGACACTACAACTGATTTCAGGAACACCTTCCTTCCCTCTGTTATCAAATCTCAATACCATATGCCTTGTGGCCTTTTGCATTGGGAAATCTGTCTCCTCCTTAAGCAAGGTGCAGATGCTTGTTTACACAAAATGAGATCCTTTAACATGTTCAGCCACGTGGCCTCCTTAGTTCTCGGTGGTGGAAAAAGGAAGTTCTGCATCAAATTATTCTGACATCACTAGGATACTTCTTTTCAAATTGGCTAACTTTATAAATTAAAGACAAACCTAAATATAATCTTTTAATCACAAGAAATAAATAAGGGATAAAACAAAAAATATATATTTTTGTTTCTCATCTAAATTTTGATGATAATACTGTATACTTCAATAAACATTTATTCAAAATTCATCCATAAATACATTATTAAATTCTGCATCAATGCAATAAATTCTACTCCTCGTGTACTCTATTCTATGTGTTAGAGAAAAAAAAAATTAAGATTCTTGGAATCAAAAGCTGAAGTTTCATTCTTAATGAGGTGACTGATATCACGTTACGGAAGTGAGTCATTCCCAGGTTGAACATGATAGTTACCTCCAGAACAGATCTTTAACCACACATTCTTAATCTCAACGTCTGAAGAGCAACCTTTTATAAATTCAATACAAACATTTAATTCTTCACTTCAAGAGCCCCTGTGAGATTGCCAATTTACTTCAAATTAGTTTAGTATTGCAAATATAAATTAGTTTTATGTATTGAATATCACTCTATTAGAACAAAACCCAATTCATCTGGAGCATGTTACAGTCTTAACAGATAAAAGGGATTAAGAAAGGATCATGTTATGCTGTTTAAAAAGTGCCAATTGAGAGAATATGATGCTTAAGATCCTCTCATCTCTTTCCTGAAACATCTCCTTGGGATAGTTTATGTTCACCCGAGTGAACTGACATTTAATGTCTCATTTGATGGAAGTCATCCTTGGTGCAACCTTAAAGAACTGTGGGCAGACCACAATTGGAGCAATGTATGCAGTTCTAGTTGCCTTACTACAGGAAGGATGTGGTGGCTTCTGGAGAGGGTGCAGAAGTTTACCAAAATGCTGCCCAGATTTGAGGGTATTGATGATAAAGAGAATTTTGGACAAACTTGGATAGTTTTCCCTGGAGTATCAGAGGTGGAGGGGAGACCTGATAGAATATTATAAAATTATGAGAGGCATAGAGAGGGTAGACAGTCAGAATCTTTTTTTTTCCCAGGCTGATGATGCCAAAGACGGAAGGGCATAGCTAGGTGAAAGGGGCAAACTTCAAAGGAGATGTGCGGAAAAGGTTTTTTTTCGCAGAGGGTGGTGGGTGTCTGGAATGTGATGCCAGAAGTGGTGGTGGAGGAAGATATGTTAGTGGCATTTAAAAATCTTTTAGATAGGCTAATGGATATGTGAGGGTTAGTTTCGTTTAGAGCTACAGTGCGGAAACAGTGTCCTTGGTTGCACTACGGACTTTGGATTTGTTTAGAGTTTAGAGATACAGCAGGGAAACAGGCCCTTCAGTCCACTGGGTTATGCACCATCGATCACCTGTACTCTAGTTCTATGCTATCCCATCCTGCACACAAGGGGCAATTTTCAGAAGCTAATGAACCTACAAACCTGCACATCTATGGAATGTGGGAGGAAACCGGAACACACGGAGGAAACCCATGTGGCCACAAGGAGCATGTTTAAACTGCACGGAGAGCACCCATAGTCAGGATCAAACCCAGGTCTCTGGCACTTTGAGGCAGCAGCTCTACCACTGTGCCTGACTTGCTCTATTATGGTTTCCTCATATTACTGTTATTAATTCATTGTATTATTGATTATCATATATTTATTTGTGTGTCATTGAGTTAACAGGCCTGCAAAGCTGCAGCAGTTAAGAATGTCATTGTTCCATTGTCGGTTTATAGGACAATTAAACTCTTCTTGACTTGACTTGAATCTGTTGTTACCTGCTCCCTCTAGTGGTCAGACTACAATAAAAATAAACGACTTGTACAAAGATACAAATGGGGAAATACCAATGAACTACGTGCTCTCTGCACAGATTCCACATGGTGGCCAAAAGGGGAATTTGTAATGTCAAAGAACAGGTGTTACAAAGCCCAAGTATAAAGTCTGATTTTGCATTCTTTGTTGTTCGTGGTAGGAGCCTTTTTCTTTTCTATTATCCTATCTTTCTCTGCCACTTTGCTTTTTATTGTCCATTTTTTTTCATTTATGTCATAGAGCCATACATTGTGGAAACAGGCCCATTGGCTCAATTAAATTCCCACACCGACCATCATGTCCCATCTACACTAGTCCCACCTGCCTACCTTTGGCCCATATCTCTCTAAACCTATCCTATTCCGTCGTCTCCCTTCTGGTTCCATGCATCAATGCTTGATGTCGAAATAAATTATGTCATTAATTTGTAAAGGGTGCAGAAGGACATTCCTTTGGTTTATGTTTCATTCGCAAGACGAAGAAAAAGATCACGATGTTTCCCGGGTTTGCGGGCTTGTGTTATAGGGAGAGGTTGGATCGACTGGGAGTTTCTTCTTAGGAGCATAGGAGGCTGAGGGGTGACCATAATGAGGTGTACAAGATCATGAGGTATATGGATAACGTGAACGGCCACAGTATTTTTTCTCAGGGTAGAGGTTTCTAATACTAAAGGGCATAGGTTTAAGGAACAGGGCGAAAGATTTCAGAGGGACCTCAGAGGCAATTCTTTTCACCCAGAGGGAGCTATAGACGTGGAGACAATTATAACCTTCAAAAGACATGTGAACAGATATATGGACAGGAATGGGCAAATGCAGGCAAATGGGACTAGCTCAGATTAACAACTCAGTTAGCGTGGAAAAGTTGGGCTAAAGGGCCTAGAAGATTGTTTAATGATTCAGGGGTGAGCATAGATGAAGAAACTAAGGCTTTGATCTTATTATCTCCATTATCCAACTTGGCGCTAATGTTGTTCATTGACAGAAGTAGGGCACCACAAATTTGCCCTTGTGTCCTCGATAATAAAAAATGTTTTCATTTATATATCAATTTAGTTGCCTTTTCATGAAAATATAAGCAAGAGGCATTTCAGATGAATGTATTAAATGTTCATATGTTCACATTTTTGCTTGAAGTTTACAATCCTTTTAAATGACATAAAAAGACACAAGGTGCTCGAGTAACTCAGTGGGTCGGGCAACATCCCTGGAGAACATGGATAGGTGACATTTCAGGTCGGGACCCTTCTTCAGACCATTTCCATGTTCTCCATAGATGCTGCCTGAACCGCTGAGCTACTCCAGCACTTTGCGTCTTTTTATTTTGTCTTTTTCAGACTTAGATAATTTGTTTTTGATGTTACAGCAGCTAATTTGTTCCTAATCATTATTTTAGCTTTCATATTTGTTTCACTTGCAAAGATTATTATCCAGAGAGGCAATCATCCTCTCAAATCTGCCAAGTATACATCATCTATAGTTATCATAATGTGCTGCCAATCATATTCTCAGTGGGGGGAGGGGAGGCTTGATTAAAGTGGAACAGGTAACAAGGGTGACATCTATGGGGAAATCAGCGGATTGCACGCTACAAGCTATTTTAGTAGGTGGCTAATGTATGAATTCTTCAATTCTTCTTGTATGTGTAGAAAACTCCATTGAGAGTGTAAAAATGTGGGTTTTAATTTGTCCCAGTTCTGTTGTGGCTAGTAAAAATCTTTCTTATTTAACAATTCAAGCAGTGAATCACACTTTTTGGAAGCATATCGTGGAAATTTGGGTACCCCCTGAATCAGATTTTTCACAAATAACTTAAATGGCCAGAAATTATATTATCTAGAATCCAGTTATCATAACTGTTCTTCCTTGAAATATCTCCATAAAATGTAATATAAAGAAATCATACATCATACGTTAAAACTGAACAATATCAAGGATGTCATTACTGAACCTTAATGAGTGAAATAGCTTGTGTGACAAATGTGCTCACAATATTAGAAAGAATGAACTGCAGATACGGATTTACAAAAAAAGTGCTGGAGTAACTCAGCAGGTCAGGCAGCATCCCTGGAGAACATGGAGAGGTGGATGTTTTAAGTCTGGACTGAATAAGGGTATTGGAGCTGGATTAAAAAGTAGAAAGTAAGCAGATAATCTGAAATAGAAACATAAAATATAAAGTAGCAATGTTACAAAATTTTGAGATTTACAAAATCAAGTCTGCAATTTATCCCATCAGATAAAGCATAAAAAGTTTAATTTGACACCTAATTCACTTTCATATCTTCAGTATTAAGAAAGTTATGACCATTTTCATACTCGGAAATTAGCATCTTGTTCCCCATTGCCTTTCAATTGACTTAACTCAAAAGCTGTGATCTAGAACAGTCAAAAGCCGATATCTTTCTTAAAAATTAAGAGAACTGAATGAAATTTTCAGTTATTATAGATTGAAGCATTCTGAAACAAATAGGAAACAAACTTACTTGGATGACCTGAAATTAAAGCATATAATTAGTTAGTTATCTAATTGTAGCTAATTATAAAATTCAATGAGTAGATCTAAAGATCTATCCATTTCTTAAGAAAAGATAAACTTTTTTTAAATTGCCTAAGTGTCCAAATAACATTCACACAATAATCCACAATATAACATAATTTTTAAATCTCATTTTCATGAATTTCTGGGCCAAATGGAAGGAATTTAGTGTTTAATGCTTGTAAATTAATGGCCATTTAAATCAACTAGCGAGTGGGTTTTAGTGGAATGCGGTGGATTGGAACGTTGTGGTTTGCGGTGAAGTCAGTATAAAAAATACTGTTGGTTCATACATTTTTTTGGACCCCATTTCGCAACATGAAAATATGATTAAAGCCTCCATAAAAACCAACTTTTAATATAAAAATAAACTCTGTACCTTTTTTTCTCCCCTACGCAAAATCCTTCCCGTTGTCGGCACTCACGGCTTTTGAAGGTGATTTTTAAATTACTGTAGTTAATAAATAATCTAGCATAATTTAAAAATACCTTCATTCATGAAATGTCGGAGCGATTTTTCTTCCGCAACGAAAACGCCCGACATTGATCGATTTTCCCTGTCTGTTGAAAAATGGCACTTTAAGCCCGCCCCCCTTTGAAAGGCGCCAAAGTCACGCACACCGGGAGCAGCAGAACGGCAGCGCTGCTCAAGAGACATTCTGTAGGAGGCAGCATCTGTGGAGGCGGAAAGGGTTGATTTTACATGTCCATGACATTTCATCAGAACATCAAACTGAATTGTTAACCCACAGTTTAACTTGGCCTGCCAACAAAAATATATAAACTGGGTGTTTTAGTGCGCAGTTGATAGCGATCTTATAATCATACACAGACCTTCTCACTTTGCCAGATCACTTTTCATACTTGCTTTTACTCACAGGTATCATTGTATTACAAATAGAAGCGGCATGGTGGCACAGCAGCAGAGTTGCTGCCTTACAGCGCCAGAGACCTGGGTTCAAACATGACTACAGCTGCTGTCTACGGAGTTTGTACGTTGTCAACCGTGACCACGTGGGTTTTTTCTGGGTGCTCCGGTTTCCTCCCACGTTCCAAAGATGTATAGATTTGTAGGTTCCAAAGATGTACAGATTTGTAATTGTTTAGTTTAGTTTAGTTTAATTTAGAGATACAGCACGGAATGATACACCGAGTCCACGCCGACCAGCTATCCCCGCACACTAGCACAATCCTACACTCACACGGTTCAATTTACATTTGTAGCAAGCCAATTAACCTACAAACTTGTACATCTTTGGAGTGTGGGAGGAAACCGAAGATCTCGGAGAAAACCCACGCAGGTCACGGGGAGAACGTACAAACTCCGTACAGGCAGCACCCGCAGTTAGGATAGAACCTGGGTCTCTGGCGCTGCAATCGCTGTAAGGCAGCAGCTCTACTGCTGCGCCACCGTGGCTTCAGTAAAAATTGTAAATTGTCCCTAGTGTGTAGGATAGTGCGAGTGTACGGGGATCGCTGGTCGGTACGGACTCAGTGGACTGAAGGGCTTGCTTCCATGCTATATCTCTAAACTAAACTAAACTAAACTATTAGCTGAAATTCACCCAGCATTCCTTTGTTATAAACTTAAATACGAGCTTGCTTCTCATATGTGATACTCTTTCTCATTTGAAAGATCACATTGAACTTAATTTGGCTGATAGAAGATATAGGCTGTGGGCCGAGCATCAAAAATGTGTCTAGAAATCAACTTTCGTGACCCATGTCTCGGAACTAAGTGAAATTTTGCAAAGATTTAGATAAAATATAATTGAGAAGGAAGTCATAACTCATCAGTGCCAAAAGTTGCACATTAATTAATTAGACAATGAGTCAAATCAAAGAGTCAAAAGAGTTTATTGTCATGTGTCCCTGACAGGACAATGAAATTCTTTAATTGCATAGCACAACAGAACATAGTAGGAATTGACTACAATTATATACATAAATACACACATGAATTAATAAATTAATAAAGTGCAAATAACAGATGGAGGGATATTAATGTTCAGAGTTTTGTCCAAGCCAAGTTTAATTGCCTGATGGCTGTGGGGAAGTAGCTATTCCTGAACGGGGTTGTTGCAGTCCTCAGGCTCCTGTACCTTCTACCCGAAGGTAGCAGGGAGATGAGTGTGTGGCCAGGGTGGTGTGGGTCCTTGATGATGCTGCCAGCCTTTTTGGGACAGCGACTGTGGTAGATCCCCTCGATGGAAGGAAGGTCCGAGCCGATGATGGACTGGGCAGTGTTTACTACTTTTTGTAGTCTTTTCCTCTCCAGGGCACTCAAATTGCCGAACCAAGCCACAATGCAACCGGTCAGCAAGCTTTCTACTGTGCACCTGTAGAAGTTAGAGAGAGTCCTCCTTGACAGACCAACTCTCCGTAATCTTCTCAGGAAGTAGAGGCGCTGATGAGCTTTCTTCATAATTGCATCTGTGTTCTCGGACCAGGAAAGATCTTCACAGATGTGCATGCCCAGGAATTTGAAGTTCTTGACCCTTTCAACCATCGACCTGTTGATATAAACAGGACTGTGGGTCCCCATCCTACTCCTTCCAAAGTCTACAATCAGTTCCTTAGTTTTGCTGGTGTTGAGGGCCAGGTTGTTGTGCTGGCACCATATGGACAGTTGCTCGATCTCTCTTCTATACTCTGACTCATCCCCATCAGTGATACGTCCCACAACAGTGGTGTCGTCAGCGAAGTTGATGATGGAGTTCACATTATGACCGGCTACGCAGCCATGAGTATAGAGTGAGCACAGCAGGGGGCTGAGCACACAGCCTTGAGGTGCTCCCGTGCTGTGTTATCGAGTCTGACACATTTCCACCAATACGAACAGACTGTAGTCTGTGAATGAGGAAGTCGAGGATCCAATTGCAGAGGGATGTGCAGAGACCCAGTTCTGCGAGTTTGGTAACCAGTTTGGAGGGGATAATTGTGCTAAATGCCGAGCTGTAGTCAATGAATAACAGCCTGACATATGGGTTTTTGTTGTCCAAGTGGTCCAGAGCGGAGTGGAGGGCCAGCGAGATCGCGTCCACCGTTGATCTGTTGTGGCGGTAAGCGAACTGCAGTGGGTCCAGGTTTATGTCGAGGTAGGAGTTGATTTGCGCCATGATCAACCTCTTGAAGCACTTCATCAGCACAGGCTTTGGTGCCTCAGTTCGATAGTCATTGAGGCACGTCACCTTGCTCTTCTTGGGCACCGGTATTATTGATGCCCTTTTGAAGCAGGTGGGAACTTCAGACCTCAGAAGTGACAGGTTGAAAATGTCCGTAAAAACTCCAGCCAGTTGGTCCGCACAGGTTTTTAGAACACAGCCAGGTATGCCATCAGGTCCAGACGCTTTTCGAGGGTTCACCCCTCTGGAGGATTTCCTGACGTCGGCCTCTGTGACTGAGACTGAAGTACCATCACAGCGAATGGGGGCTCGGGAAGGCACATCCCTATCAAAGCGTGCGTTCTCCCTATCAAAGCGTGCGTAAAATGCATTGAGCTCATCAGGGAGTGATGTATCGCCGACATCCGAGCTGCCTCCTGGTTTCGCCTTGTGGGAGGTGATTGCATTCACTCCCCGCCACAGCTGCCGAACATCTGTCTGATCCTCCAGCTTGGAGCAGAACTCCCTTTTGGCCTTTTTGATGGCTTTACCAAGGTCGTATCTGGACTTCTTGTAGACCACTGTATCATCAGATATGAATGCCCGGTGTCTGGTCTTCAGAAGAGTGCAGATCTCACGGTTCATCCAAGGTTTCTGCTTGGGAAACACTCGGAAGGTTTTTGTAGGGATGCAGTCCTCCACACATTTCTTAATGAAGTCTGTAACGACTGTGGCGTATTCATTCAAGTCCGTTGCCGAGTCCTTGAAAATTGCCCAGTCTACAGACTCCAAACAGTCCTGTAGTTGATCCTCTACCCATCCCCCCCCCCCCACCCCCCCCACCTCCCCCCCCCCCCCCCCCCCCCCCCGACCAGCTCTGTACTGTCCTCACCTCTGGGGGTGCGCTCTTTAATTGCTGCCTGTAGGCAGGAAGAAGCAGCACCGCGGTATGGTCGGATTTACCGAAGTGAGGGCGAGGGATAGAGCGGTAGGCATTCTTGATGGTGGTGTAGCAGTGGTCGATGGTGTTTAGTCCTCTGGTGCAGCAGGAGACATGTTGGTGGAAGTTGGGGAGTGAATTCTTTAGGTTTGCCTTATTGAAGTCACCAGCAATGGTGGTAAATGCCTCGGGGTAAGACGTCTGGTGTTTGTTGACCACGGCGTGCAGCTCCTCCAGTGCCAGACGGACATCTGCCTGGGGTGGGATGTAGATTGCGGTCAGGATGATGGAAGTGAATTCCCTCTGTAGGTAGAAGGGACGGCACTTCACTGCCAGATGTTTGAGGTGTGGAGAGCAGGAGTTGGACAGGACTGCCACGTTTGAGCACCACGCAGAGTTGACCATGAGGCAGAAGCCCCCTCCTCTCCCTTTCCTCGATGCCAGTGTACGGTCCATACCGTGGATGGAGAACCCTTCAGGCTGGACTGGGGAGCTGGGGGTGAGCCATGTCACTGTGAAACAGGACACAGAGCATTCCCTCAGCTCCCTTTGATAGAGCAGCCTTGCCCTTAAGTCCTCCACTTTATTTTCAAGGGACTGTACATTGGCCAGTAGGACAGTACGGAGAGGGGGCCGAAGTCCCCTGCGCTTCAGTCTGACCTGAAGTCCTGCCCGTCGGCCACGTTTCAGGACACAATGGAGGTTTCCCCTTTGTTTCCAGGTACTGTGTTTCCTGTACCTGCTGTTTCTGCGGACCAGCGCTGGAACGGGAATTCGAAATGAGATCGAAAAAGCAAGCGCCATCTAGTGTCCAATGCCCGTATTACACCATGGGAGCCTGTTTCCGTATTGCAGTCTCTTTAAACAAATACATTATTATACTATATATATATATGTATGTATATATGACTTGTGAATATGACTGTAATCATATATAATTATATATAATGAGACTGCTGCAGAGGTCCTCTTGAACCAACCTAATTAATGGGTGAGTGCAGTTCCTGAGGGTTCTCCCGTTTACTGAACCCCACTGACTGCCAGTGTGCAAAGTGGGGGTCATGGCCATAGTGGGACTGGGGCAGTGCCAGGCTGGGGGAAGGCTATGGCAGGAAAATGCCTAACCCTAACTTGCCTCCCTTCCAAAGCAGCCCACGGCTGGAGCTGGAGCCACTGTGGGACCGGCTGCGGGCTCCGTACGTGTGGCCCCGCAGTGCGTCCACCTCGGCCAGCATGCCCTTCTGGATCATCGTGGTGATGATGGTGGGGAGCAGCACTGCCCTGCATGCCACCCTGGCCGCCTTCAGCACCCCCATAGCGCCGGCTACGTCAGACCGCCTGCTTGCTTGCTGCAACACCGGCAGCCTGACAGCCCGACCGACCCCTCGCCCCACCCACCGGAGGCCCGGCCAGATGCTCACCAACCCGGCGGAGGCTCGGCCCGACGCTCACCAACCCGGCGGAGGCCCGGCCCAACTCTCACCACCTACTGGCGGCCCGACGGCCTGACAGCCGACCGATCCTCCACAGCATCCATCGGCCTACCGACAAGCCTGACTGACTGACACTAATTGACCGACTGACTGACTGACCCTAACCCTAACTGTACATTGGTTATTTATCACTTTTATTTAACAGTTCACACTATAACTTGATAAAGATAAATCAATTGAGAAACAAAATGAACAGCAAGGTGAGTATTACCTTTATTCCTTGGAAACCTTGTTATTGTTTTGATGTCATGAGGAGGCAGCCATGATCCCAGGGTCCTCGCTGCCTAGCGCGGGATTGGTCAATTTGCGTCCGACCTCGATGTCAAACGTGCATTGATTGTGCAATTACTACTTAGATAATTTGAGGTTTTTCTCATATTTCTTAAAAATGTGCAGGTTTTGGTCTTGACGAGTTTCAGGTCTGATTTATATAATATTTTTACACAAAATGTTAAAAATGTAGGTAGTTCCATGAGTTGGGTCACGAACCTGAACGAGAAAGATCCTCGGCCCACAGCCTAATGAGATTTGTTGGCACCCGAGGGAACAATAGGATCTTATTGGAAACACAAGAGGCCGCAGTTGCTGGAATCTGGAGCAAAACAATTAAGTGCTGGAGGAACTCAGCATCTGTGGGGGGAAAAAGAATGGTCGACATTTTGGGTTTAGACCCTGCATCAGTCCTAATGATAATTCCTTTCCCTCCATAGAAGTGCTTGATCCACTGAGTTCCTCCAGCAGTTTGTTTATGTTCCAGGATGCTCCATATTTCTAAAACGATAGAAGCAGGAAACACCTCCAGTTTCTCAAACTCAGTTCAAGACTCTTAATGCATGGTCTCAACATGAAACATTGACTGTCCTTCTGCCTCCTCAGATAGTGCCTGACCTGATAGGTATAATATCATATGAAGCATAGATCCTACAAGGAAAGGTTGGACAAATCAGATTTTTTTTTAATGTTGAATTGAGACCTGATGGACGGGGCGGGATGGTGACAAAACGGTGGAGTTGCTACCTTACTGCGCCAGATACTCGGCTTCAATGGTTGCGGTCTGAATGGAGTTTGTACATTTTCCCTGTGACCGCAATGTTTTTTCTCCGGGTGCTCCGGTTTCCAACCACACGCCAAAGACCTACAGGTTTGTAGGTTAATTGGTTTTGGTAAAATTTTAAATTGTCCCTGGTGTTTCGGATAGTGCTAGTGCACAGGGTGATCGCTGGTCGGCATGGACTCAGTGAGGTCGACAGGCCTGTTTCCGCGCAGGTGGGGAAGACAATCGGAATGTTTTTTCCCAGGGTGGAAATGTCAAATCCTAGAGAATATAACTTTAAGGTGAGATGGGAAAAGTTTAAAGGAGATGTGCGGAGCAAGTTTATTTACAGAGTGGCAGGTGCCTGGCTTGTGGTGATGGATGCAGATATGACAGTGGCACTTAAGAGGCTTTTAAATAGGCACATGGATATACATGGATAAAAGAGAATTGGTTCATATGAGGAGATTTGGGAACTTGGTATTCCTGAGCTGAGGGTTATATGGGACTGATAGAAAAAGGCAAACTATCAAAGTAGAGTGGAGCCAGGGATTTATATTAATAAGGAAACTATAACAGAACTGGTCAAGGCTCAACAATGGGGTACCCAAAAAGTAGGTATGTTACAAAACTTACCTTTGGGGGGCGCTGCAGTTCTGCCACTGCCCGTGTGCGCGACTTTGGGCGACTTTGAGAGGGGGGCGGGTTAAAATGCGATTTTTCTTCAGACTATTCAAATCAATTTTGAACAGGCTTTTTAGTTGCTGAAGAAAAATCGCTTCGACTGCCGTTTTATTAAGTTTATTAAAATTAGCACTGGAAAAATTAAAAGCAGGAGTAAATTAAAAATCATCTTCTAAAGTCGTTAACGCCAACAACAGGACGGATCTTACGTAGGGAACAAAAGTTGATTTTTACATAAAAACGTGCTTCTTAGGAAGCCTTTAATCAAAATTTCATGTTGCGAAAAGGTGACTTAAAAAATATACGAATCGGGAGTATTTTTCCTGCCGATATGGGGGTTAAATTCACCGCAAACCGCAACGTTCCAATCCATCGCATTCCACAAAAACCCGCTCGCAAGTTGATTTAAATGGCCATTCATTTACGGGAATTAAACACTAAATTCCTTCCATTTGGCCTATAAATTCATGACAATGAGATTTAAAAATCATGTTATATTGTGAATTCTTGTGTGAATGTCATTTGGACACTTAGGCTTTTTAAAAATGTTAACCTTTGCTTAAGAAATGGATAGATGTTTAGATCTAGTAATTGAATTTTGTAATTAGCTACAATTAGGTAACTAACTAATTATATGCTTTAATTTCAGGTCATCCAAGTAAGATTGTTTCATATTTGTTTCAGAATGCTTCAATCTATAATAACTGAAAATTTCATTCAGTTCTCTTAATTTTTAAGAAAGTTATGGGCTTTTGACTGTTCTTGATCACAGCTTTTGTGTTCAGTCAATGGAAAAGCAATAGGGAACAAGATGCTAATTTCTGAGTTTGAAAATGGCCATCACTTGTTTAATACTAAAGATATGAAAGTGAATTAGGTGTCAAATTAAACTTCTTCTTATGCTTTATCTGATGGGATAAATTGCAGACTTGATTTTTTAAATCTCAAAATTTTGTAACATTGCTTTTGTAACAAAAAGCAGAACCTCTCTGGTTGGAATTGACGGAATGTGCTATTCACTGTGAGTAACTAACAGCGGGAAGGAGATTGAGGAGTAAATGTGCAAATTAGAAGAGAATGCAATGATAAGAAAGGATGGTGTTTTTTTATAGACTGAGATGATTGCATCTTGCTTATGCCTAGTTTAGTTTAGTTTAGAGATACAACGCGGAAACTGGCCTTTCAGCACACCAAGTCAGCGCCGACCAGCGATCCCCGCACACAAACGCTATCGTACGCACACCGAGGACAATCACACCAAGCCAATTAACCTTCAAACCTGTAAGCCTTTGGAGTGAAGGGGAGGAAACCAGAGCACCCGGAGAAAACCAACGCATGCGGAGAATGTATAAACTCCATACAGACAAGCACCCATAGTCAGGGTCGAACCTCAAATCAAAGTCAAAAGAGTTTATTGTCATGTGTCCCTGACAGGACAATGAAAATCTTTCTTTGCATAGCACAACAGAACATAGTAGGCATTAACTACAATTATATACGTAAATACACACAAGAATTAATAAATTAATAAAGTGCAAATAACAGATGGAGGGATATTAATGTTCGGAGTTCCGAGCCAAGTTTAATAGCCTGATGGCTGTGGGGAAGTAGCTATTCCGAAACCGGGTTGTTGCAGTCCTCAGGCTCCTGTACCTTCTACCCGAAGGTAGCAGGGAGATGAGTGTGTGGCCAGGGTGGTGTTGGTCCTTGATGATGCTGCCAGCCTTTTTGAGGCAGCGACTGCGATAAATCCCCTTGATGGAAGGAAGGTCAGAGCCGATGATGAACCTGGGTCTGGCGCTGTAAGGCAGCAACCCTACCGTTGCACCACCATGCCGCCCTAGTTGCCTGCAGTCTGTTACTGTCCTCTTCAATACTTGGGACATGGCTGTGTTTTGTGTCTGCTGTAGTTTACAAGTATATATTTAACATCCTGAAAAGAATAACAAGTCTCAAGTCAACAGCCAGGAAACATTCCGGTTTACTTTCTGCCATTTTATTGCTTCCTTTCTCATTGAGTTGAAAACATTGTTCGAGGCTCTTCCTGCTCACACATCCATTATATCTGCCCTCTGCATTGTTAATTTATTTAACACTGAAGAGAAAGGTGATAGGTACTGAAAGGAAGCACAAAAGGAGTGAATGAACAGCAATTTGTGACTAAAAGCCTACAAAGGATAAGCTGAACCTTCCTCAGCATTTTATGTTTCTATGCATCTAAGTATTTCACTATATTTATACAGCCCACTGGATGCTGTTCTGCGTATTACAGCCTATATATTAAACTAATTGCACAACTAGAGTGTTAACTTTCAATTCTTACTAATTATGCCATTATTAGAGTGAGTTATTTGGTCACTTAAAGTCAACCATTTAGAAAATAACATACAACTTTCAGATGATTTTAAATTTCAGTGATTTATGAGTTATTTGAAGTAAGAAGTTAATGATGGGAAAGCAAATCAACTGTGCTGAATAGTTTGACCTCCGTCATAATGAGGTCTTCAAAATGCACCAACTTGCACAGTGCATTATTCCACACAGTATTCTACATTCGCAAAAATGTTGGCACAGTAGAAACATCACGTGCTATTAGATGATTAGATGGATAATTTGTGAATGGTACAAATCTCATTACATGCATTGAGGAAACTTCCCAGAGTCTCAAGCCATTATGCATTGATGATTCTCTTATTATTCTGGCACTAATGAATATACAACGGGGCATACCTTTGACCACACAGTTTGACAGCAATTGGAAATCCTGGCTGATTCACTGAAGCCAGACTGAATCGTTTTTTGCTCAGATGGTACAATAATAAAGGTTATGATTTTTTTAAATATGGAACAAACAATGTGGAAATTTGCAAAGATGTAAACCACACAAAGCAGCATCATGTAAGAGACCGTAGCATTAAAGAGTAGTGGTTTAGGACATGGGCATTGCTGACAAGACCACAAAAATCAGACAACTAAGCAGTAACATTTGTTCCTTGTGTCTGCCTCAATCTGCAGTCAGGTCACCCTCAAACCAATATTCTTGAGAGACAAAAATCAAATGATCTAATATCTATAGCATCCTTGATGACTTTATTGAAGTTAGCTAATATTATCCTGTATAAAAGTTTCTTGATGAGCAAAGGTTCGGCAACCTCTCAATGGTGTAGGCTCTAACTGCTTTCCATTTGATAGACGCAAAATACTGGAGTAACTCAGTGGGTCACACTGGAGAAAAAAATATAGCAGCTAGATCATTTCTCTTGTCGAATCCTCTACACCAGTGTATTTTTCAGTTCCTGAGACTTTTCTTTAAGTTCCTGCTCCAAGGCATTGCCATCCTTCGATGTAGCAGACCATGTTATTAGAAACTTTCAACCAGAACATTTTTATACTGGTGGTGCAGCGGTAGAGTTGCTGCCCTGCAGCGCCAGAGACCCAGGTTCAATCCTGACTCTGGATGCTGTTTCCATGGATTTTGTACGTTCTCCCTGTGACCTGCGTGGGTTTCCTCTGGCTGCTCCAGTTTCTACCCGCACTCCAAAAACATACAGATTTGTTGGTCAATTGGCATGGTATAATTGTAAATTGTCCCTAGTGTGTGCAGGATAGTATTCGAGTGCGGGGATCACTGGTTGGCACGTACTTGATGGGCCTGTTTCCGTGTTGTATCTCTAAACTAAACTAAGCTAGTGCCACGCTGTCTGAAATTCACTCCTTCAAAAAACCTCTGGTTCCATTTGAGTACTTACTTTACTTTGCTCTAACTTATGACAGAATGAAAATTTCTTTCTCAAAACACCTTTGACTGCCATGGAATCAGAAATTTCTGAAATACATCTTTTACTCCTTTTGGTTTAGGTCTATTATTGTCACGTGACCCACAGTATGGTGAAACGTTTTGTTTTGCATGCTATTTGATCAAATCTGCTCTGCCAAGGTCTAATGAATCTCCCGGTTGCTAACCCCCTTTTCCCATTTCCACACTGACCTTTCTGTCTTGGGCCTCCTCCATTGCCTGAACGAGGCCACATGCAAACTGGAGAAACAGCATCTCATATTCTGTTTGAGCATCTGACAATTTGGGCAGCGTACTCATTTTAAGTAACATTTAACAACCCCCCTCCCCTTTCTCCCACGCCCTCTCCTTTCATCAACTCCCCTCCCCTGTACTCAACTTAGATTCACACATACTTCTCCCCTACCCCTCCGTCTCCACCTACATTCCTTCCCCATGCTTCACAATTCGCAACTCTACAATGCTTTTGTCTCACACCTTTTTTTTATCTCTGGCCTTTGTCCAACATTCTGCCTATTAAACCCTCCCCCACACCTATGTTCACCTACTACCTGCCCCTTCTCTCTTCTAGCTTCCCCCCCTCCACCCCCACCCCCGACATGGCTTTCTTTATAGAGTGTCATCCAGCCTATACATTCATAGTGAAGTCAATACATTGATATCGTCTTCAAGTTTAATACATTCCAAAACACAAATGTCACTTCTGAGGCCTTATTAAACAGTGCACCCTTCAAGTGTGCACAGGATACAACAGTGTGTATTGGCTGCAGGACCTTAAATTGTAGTCCTTCCCCCAAAGTCTTTGCATTGGTTGCACCAAGCTTCAGTGGGTCCCTTGGCACACAACCTGCACACTGGAATGTGTCAGGCAGCAGCATTCGCTTATGAACATCTCATAGCAATGGAAGACCAATGGGTTTCGAGCCGATGATCTCCAGCAGCACTGTGCTTATCTCGATGTGAGTCTCTGGCAACAAGCCATACATCAAAGTCTTCCAGTGTACAACTGGGGACAAACCTCGACAAGAACATTTCCGTCCTTTCAACTAATGAGGACTAATGAGTGTCCATTGCTCGCTGCTGAACTCTGGTGATGAGGCATTTTTTCAAGTGGTTTTGAAACCATTCCACAATATACATTGTGTCCTTCTCCCACACAGCCCAAAGGGCATTTTGTGCTGATCACTGCTGGTGGCCATGGTCAAAAGCAATTTTCTAAAGGCAATTTTCTGCAAAGAACAAGCAGTGCATCAAAGTCTCAAGGTTTTGGCAACCAAACCAACCTTAAAGTAGCACCTTCATTTGCAGTTAACAGACTCAGCACGCTATACTACTTAGCTAAAAGGGGAATCTTTTACTGTGAAAGCGATATTGTCTGGTGTTGCGCATTAGCTGTGATTCCAGCTGAAGAGAATTAAGAGATTGTCTGTATTCTATACAATAGATATATTGGGCTTTAGCGTAACGGTAGAGTTGCTGCCTTACAACGCCAGAGACTCGGGTTCGATCCGGACTACGGATGGTGATATTCGTTCACCCTGTGACCACGTAGGTTTTCTCTGGGTGCTCCGGTTCAAAGGTTTCAAAGGTCTTTTATTGTCACTTATGGTACCAATTACGGTACAGTGATATTCGATTTACCATTCAGCCATACTAAAAAAAAGCAACAAGACACACAACTACATAAAAGTCAACATAAACATCCACCACAGCGGATTCCCCACATTCCCCACTGTGATGCAAGGCAATAAAGTCTAATCTTCTTCCGTCTTTATTTTCCCGCAGTTGGGGCAGTCGAACCATCCGCAGTCGAGGTGATCGAAGCTCCCACAGCCGGCGATCGAAGCTCCAGCATCAGGACAGTCAAAGCTCCCGTGATCGGGGTGGTCAAAGCTCCTGCGGCCTGGAGCTCCCAAAGTTGGTCCATAATCAGGGACCACGAGCTCCACGATGTTAGGCCGCAGTGCGGACGGAGATACAATATGGAACAAAATCGCATCTCCGTCGAAGTAAGAGATTGAAAAAAGGTTCCCCCCCCAACCCCACCCCCCACCACCCCACACATAAAATAAGCTAAAGAACACTAAAACATACATTTAACACATACTAAAAACAACAAAGAAAGAAAAGGATGAGGCAGATTGTTGGCGAGGCAGCCATTACAGGCGCCACCTCTCCCACATTTCAAAGACGTGCAGGTTTGTAGATTAATTGGCTTCTGTAAATTATCCCTTATGCGTAGTTTAGAACTGGTCAATGGGTGATTGCCGGTTGACATGGACTCATTTCCATGCTGTACCTCCAAACTAAACTAACAAGATATTAAACACACATTTCCAAGAGATACAATCCTAAAAATAGATGATTAAATGGGAATCTATACATAAAAATGGCAACTCAATGTTGGAAGACAATGGATCCAGATCAACATGGGTTTCTTTCTACATGGTGCGAGAAGCAATCACATTGGAAGATTATGTGTCCATATTGTGCCACCTACTGAATGGTTGTACTTGCATTGCTTACATGGATGAATATATAATAGGTAAAGCCTGGCATGAACATAACCACAGATGATAACATTTGTATCATAGAAGGATTGGGAAAATTGGCTGTTTTTCATTGACTGCAGCTTGGCACTCAATACCAAAATTCCCTCCAAACTCAGGGAACTGGATCTCTGTTCATCTCTTTGCAACTGGATCCTCAACCTCCTCATCGGCAAACCACAATCAGTATGACTTTGCAACAATACTTCCTTCTCGATGACCAACAGCACAGGATCACCTCCAGGCTGGGTGCTCTGTTCCCAGCTCCACTCACTTTAAACTCATTACTGTGTAACCAGACACAGTTCCAATGCCTTCATTAAATTTGCCAACTGCACCACAGTTATTGGATGAATAATGAGCAATGATGAGTCAGAGTATAGGAAGGAGATTGTAAATCTGACTGAATGGTGCCAGAACAACAATCTTGCTCTCAACGTTAACAAGAGCTGATTGTTGACTTTGGAAGGGTCTGTATCTATGGCTTGGCAGTGGGGACAATCAACAACTTCAAGTTCCTGAGACACGTACACTGAAGCAAACATAAAGAAAGCTTATCAATTCTTCTACTTCGTTAGAAGACTGAAGGTGATTCAGTTTGTCAACGGACACTTGCTTGGTGCACGGTAGAGAGCATATTGACTGGTTGTATCAGGCCCTGGTTCGGCAACTCAAAACACCCAGGAACAAAGAAGATTACAAAAAGTGGTACATATTACAGGTACTGACCTTCCTGCCATTGAAGGGATTTATAGGAGGCGCTGCCTCATGAAGGTTCCTAACGGAAAAATACAGTTCATTGTATTGTATTGTAGTGTCATCAAAGACCCACACCATCCTGGCCATGCTCTTTTGGGAATCTGGAAACCATGGTCACCATCTTTAAGAATAGCCTCTTCCCAACTACCATCAGGCTCTTGAAGACTGAAGACTGCACAACACTAACCTCAGCAAAATGTTGCCAGTTTGGCTCGTTAGTTGAGTAGGAGCAGCTCAGTGGAATAAGCTGTAATCCTCAGAAATGCTTCCGTCCTTATGAAATAAAAACAGAAAATGTTAGAAACATTCAGCAGGTCTGGTATCAAAACAGAGCTAATGTTTCAAATGAAGACCCTTCAGTCCAGATAATCTTTAACACTCCTGGGATTAAATTCAGGAAGCGATTTGAGGGTCTTTCTGTGAGATTATGCTGCTTATTCCTGATAGTGAAGTGCGATCTTGGCACAAAGTGTGATGACTACGTGTTGGATCCAGAAGCAAGCAGTGCAAGAACTTATCAAAGTAGGTTTAATGAAGCTTAAAATGGTAAAACATGAATCCACTTTTACATGCAGAGCAGCCCTCTCACATTTAATGTGGTATTTCTCTATTGGTTTATTTCTTACAGTTAAAGCCCTGTCTCACGGTGCGAGTCCACCCACGAGTGACCCCAAGTGAAAGAAAAAAAACAGACTCGTGGTTATGCACGAGATACAAAGTTTATGTTCAAGTGTTTAACCGAGTTCCCACGGGTTTGTCATTTCTGCGATGTTCCAAGATGCTCTCCCGAGTTACCAAGTTCCTCTCCCGTTACTCTTGAGCCAACCGTGAATGAAGGTAAGTGTGTGAGGGTGTGAGAAGTCCATGTCGGGTGGCAGCCGGCCGGCCACAGCCGCTGTTCTTTCATATCAGTTGCACATCAGATTGTTGGGAGACGGAGCTCAGGGTTCGCCTCCTGGGCTGCATCGGTCTGGGGTGACAAGGCTCCTGGGTTAGGCTGGGATCATTCTCTGCAGGATGATCTTAGTGCGGGAGACATGTGTAGGAGAGGTGTACTGGCTGTGTGGGCAGACACTTTGGTAGTGATTGCCCACCAGTTTCAAAAGGCGCTGTGTCTTCCTGTTCCTGGGATAGCAGGGGGCAATCAAACAGCACAATACCCCCCTCCCCCTCCACGCCAACACAAAGGGCAACGATCCCAAGGCTTTAGGGTCAGAAACAGCGGGCAGGCGACAATCACCCGCCATAACGCGAGAGACATCATGCGCTATTGTAGGTCTCCATTGCACGTCGGTGTTTCTGCCTTTCTCCATCTCATTGTTGACCCTGTCTGTCGCCACCCCCACACCCACGCCTCTGCTTCCCAGCCATGTGTGTGACTCCTTCCCTCCCCTCTCCAGCTCCCCGCCCATTGCACCGGGCGTGGGGGCTTCGCACAGTCTTCATGTCGGCGACGATCCCAAGGCTTTAGACGGAAGCTGGGGTAACAAGGGTACACAAAAGGCTGGAGAAACTCAGCGGGTGCAGCAGCATCTAAGGAGCAAAGGAGATAGGCGACGTTTCAGGCCAAAACCTTTCGGCCCGTAACGTTGCCTATCTCCTTCGCTCCTTAGACGCTGCTGCACCCGCTGCGTTTTCTCCAGCCTTTTGTGTACCCTCGATTTTCCAGCATCTGCAGTTCCTTCTTTAACAGCTGGGGTAACAACGCGGGCCAGGTAACATCTCTGGAGAATGTGGATAGGTGACATTTCGGATAAGGGCTCGTCTTCTGAAGAAGGATCTCGACCCGAAATGTCACCTATTCCTTCTCTCCAGAGTTGCTGCCTGACCCGCCAAGTTACTCCAGCATTTTGTGTTGGGCATCAAACAAATCCTCGTCCTGTACTGACTAATCTATTTATTTTAAATGCCAAGCAACATATTTCCTACTGCTTCCCCTAATTCCCATTCCTCGAGAAAGGGTTGAAGCATTAACTTATCACAAAAGGTCACAAAATGTTGGAATAACTCTACGGGTCAGGCAGCATCTCTGGAGAAAATGGATAGTTGACGTTTCGAGTCGGGACTCTTCTTCAGGGCCTTTTGTTTAGTTTAGATACAGTGTGGAAACAGGCCCTTCGGCCCACCGAGCCCATGCTGACCACAATCACCCGGACACTAATTCCATCCTACACACTGCGAGGCAATTTACAGACGACAATTAACATACAAACCTGCACGTCTTTGGAATGTGGGAGGAAACTGGCTACGTGGTCACTGGGAGAACGTGCAAACTCCGTACGGACAGCACCAGTCGTCAGGATTGAACTCGGGTCTCTGGCGCTGTGAGGCAGCAACTCTACTGCTGCGCCGCCAATGTGACATTCCAAGTTTTAGAAAGAAAGTTAGCCGCTTACAAATCCCATTCTCTGCCCAGCGTGGAGAATCATGAATTGCCAAGACACAAGGCACTGTAGATGTTGGTTCCTTTTTAAAAAATTACGAATTCAAAGTTATCTATTCAAGAATAATGTAGTGTGGTTCGTTGGATTTGTCCATTCTCAATTTAAAATTGTCCATAATCTAGAACTTAAAGTTTTTTTTAAGCATTTAGTGAATCATGTGTCCCTATTTTGCCACCCACTGCCTGGTTGGACTTGCATTGCTTACATCTACATACCTGGCCATTTTTGTTTGGAGAGAGTGGGTTACAATTGAACGCAAAGTTTCTGATCACCAGTTTTAACATCTTCAAATGTTTTTTTTCCAAAAATGATTAAACAGGGATCTTCAGCAGTGCTTCAGTCCCTGTTAAATAAAAACAGAAAATGTAACAGAGATACAGTAGTACGTTAGAAATAACATCCAAGGTAAACACTGATAATTCCAAGCAAAATTCACTCCAGCTGGGTGAAATATTTCCCAGTGTCATCCATGTGCTCATTGACACCATCAGTGTGTGGCGCAGCCCATTCTTACTTTAATGACCTAAACTGGGATCATCTTTGGTCACGTTTTTGGGGAACATAGGTTTCATTCATAAAAGCAAGCCAGAAATAAGTCTCACATCAAAAAACATGAAACTGGCAATTGTTCAAAATGCATAGAGCTTGATTGACAATATCCACAGGCTGGTTGGAGATAAAAGTGATGTATCTGACCAACCTACACTTCATGGTGATGATGATCACATGTTCCAAGTATGGAATTCTGCAACAGGAGTATGAAACTATACTATTTTAACAATTTATCTAAACCATGGAGTCCATTATTCTGCTAGTCCTAAAGCTGGCATTGCGGATCATTTAAATGCAGACAGAAGAAGCTGCAGATGCTGGTTTACAAAATAAGACTGAGTGCTGGAGTAACTTAGCAGCAAGGTAGCATCTCGGGAGAACATGGATTGGTGATGTTTTGAGTTGGGGCCCTTCTTTAGACTGATTGCAAAGCTGCTCGAGAAGTGGAGGTGGGACACAGCCTGGCAAGTAATCCTTTATAGCTTTCACCTCCATTAAAATCAAGTGTAAAATTTGCTCCGTGATCTCTTTATTTGTGATTCATTTTGTGGAATGATCCTTTCATTCTCCTACATTAAATCCCCATTCACCTAAATTTGATTCACATTCTATAATTGGACTCTCAATCCAGCTACATACTCATTAGCTACTGTATGATGTAAACTAAAGCAGTCCTTTAACTTCCAACACATCTCAGCAAATAAGTAACATATTTATATTTTTGACCCGAAACGTCACCCATTCCTTCTATCCAGAGACTATAAGGTCATAAGGTCATAGGTGATAGGAGTAGTATGAGGTCATTCGGTTTATCAAGTCTACTCCACCATTCAATCATGACTGATCTATCTCTCCCTCCTAACCTCATTCTCCTACCTTCTCCCCACAACCTCTGACACGTACTAATCGAAAATCTATCTAACTCTGCCTTAAAAATATCCACTAACATGATCTCTACGGCCTTCTGTAGCAAAGAATTCAACAGATTCACCACCCTCTGACTAAAGAAATTTCTCCTCACCTCCTTTGTAAAAGAACGTCCTGTAATTCCAAGACTATGACTAGTCCTAGACTCTCCCACTAGTGGAAACATCTTCTCTTCATCCACTCTATCCAAGCCTTTCACTATTCGGTAAGTTTCAATGATGTCTCCATTCATCCTTCTAAACTCCAGCGAGTACAGACCCAGTGCCTACAAATGCTCGTCATTTGTTACCTACTCATTCCTGGGATCATTCTTGTAAACCTCTTCTGGACCCTCTCCAGAGCTAGCACATCCTTCCTCAGATGTGGTGCCCAAAATTGCTCACAATATTCCAAATGCGGCATGACCAGTGCCTTATAGAGCCTCAGCATTACATCCCTGTTTTTGTATACAAGCCCTCTTGAAATAAATGCCAGCATTGAGTTTGCTTTCTGTCTGTCCCGCTGAGTTACTCCGGCATCTATCATCAGTGTAAAACAGCATCTGCAGTTCCTTCCAGCACATTTTTAGAGCCCCTTTAACAGGGCTGGGAATCCAACCATCAGTTAAATCTTTTTTTTAATTTTTTTAAAATATTTTTTTATTTGAAGTAACCAGTTTACAATGTATAACACACATTTAAAACTATCATCTTAATTCAAAATTTCTACAAATAGCACATCGATAATTAATATCGTCTGTTTTTTTGGAAATAAAGATAGAAAGAGATATATAATAAAGAGGAAAAGAAAAAAAAAGATAGAAATAGAAAACAATCTACAAATACAAATTTAAAAAAATATATATATATTATATATATATAAATCAAAAACAACTAAGTACATTATACATGAAATTATTTCAAACAATAATATCAATGGGACATGCGCATTAATCCCATATGTAAATAAATTATTCTCATCGGATTCCGTAGGGTGCCCGTCGAGCCGTGATGCCAAGAACAGCTACTTCTCTAGATACTGTATATATGGAGACCATATCAGTTCAAAAGAATTATACCTGTCCAATAGGACAAATCTAATTCTTTCCAAATATAACGTCTCCTGCATCTCTGCTGTCCACATTTTAATTGTTGGGGATAATGTTCCCTTCCAAAATTTCAATATGATTTTTTTCCCTATTATCAACCATCAGTTAAATCTTGAATGACATTTTTTATCTGTTGAACTAAGCAGCTTTAACATCAAAGCAGGGGCACGTGAAACCTTGTGACTTTCTTTTTCATTTCCTCTCAGAAAAAAATATCTTTAGGCCAAGCCCACATTGCCATTTGTAGAGTTAATAGACAATAGACAATAGGTGAAGGAGTAGGCCATTCGGCCCTTTGAGCCAGCACTGCCATTCAATGTGATCATGTCTGATCATCCCCAATCAGTACCCCGTTCATGCCTTTTCCCCATATCCCCTGAATCCGCTATCTTTAAGAGCCCTATCCAGCTCTCTCTTGAAAGTATCCAGAGAACCTGCCTCCACCGTCCTCTGAGGCAGAGAATTCCACACACTCACAACTCTGCGAGAAAAAATGTTTCCTTGTCTCTGTTCTAAATGGCTTACCGCTTATTCTTAAACTGTGGCCCCCAACATTGGGAACATGTTTCCTGCCTCCAGCATGTCCAAAACCTTAACAATCTTCTATGTTTCAATAAGATCCCCTCTCATCCTTCGAAACTCCAGAGTGTACAAGCCCAGCTGCTTCATTCTCTCAGCATATGACAGTCCCGCCATCCCGGGAATTAACCTTGTAAGCCTATACTGCACTCCCTCAATAGCAAGAATGTCCTTCCTCAAATTAGGGGACCAAAACTGCACATAATACTCCAGGTGTGGTCTCACTAGGGCTCTGTTCATCTGCAGACAGACTTCTTTGCTCCTATACTCGGCTCCTCTTGATATAAAGGCCAACATGCCATTCACTTTCTTCACTGCCTGCTGTACCTGCATGCTTACTTTCATAGACTAATGATCAAGGACCCCCAGATCCCACTGTCCTTCCCCTTTTCCCAACTTGATGCCATTTAGATAGTAATCTGCCTTCCTGTTTTTGTTACCAAAGTGGATAACCTCACATTTCTCCACATTAAACGTCATCAGCCATGCATCTGCCCACTCCCCCACCCTGTCCAAGTCACCCTGCATTCTCATAGCATCCTCCTCACAGTTCACACTGCCACCCAGCTTTGTGTCATCTGCAAATTTGCTAATGTTACTTTGAATCCCTTCATCCAAATCATTGATGTATATTGTAAATAGCTGCGGTCCCAGCACCGAGCCTTGTGGTACCCCACTAGTCACTGCCTGCCATTCTGAAAGAGACTTGTTAATCCCCACCCTCTGTTTCTGCCAACCAATTTTCTATCCATGTCAGCACTCCACCCCCAATACCATGTGCCCTAATTTTGCCCAGTAATCTCCTATGTGGGACCTTATCAAATGCTTTCTGAAAGTCCAGGTACACTACATCCACTGGCTCTCCCTTGTCTATTCTCCTAGTTACATCTTCAAAAAATTTCCAGAAGATTAGTCAAGCATGATTTCCCCTTCGTAAATCCATGCTGACTAGGACCAATCCTGTTACTGCTATCCAAATGTGCGGTTATTTCATCTTTTATAATTTACTCCACCATGTTCCCCACCTCCGATGTCCGGCTAACTGATCTCTAATTCCCTGTTTTCTCTCTCCCGCCTTTCTTAAAAAGTGGGATAACATTAGCTACCCTCCAATCCACAGGAACTGATCCTGAGTCAAAAGACCATTGGGAAATTATCACCAATGCATCCATGATTTCCAGAGCCACTTCCTTAAGGTCCTGGGATGCAAACCATCAGGCCCTGGGGATTTATTAGCCTTCAGTCCCTTCAGTCTACCCAACACCATCTCCTGCCTAATGTGGATTTCCTTCAGTTCCTCTGTCACCCCAGATCCTCTGGCCACTACTGTATCAGGAAGATTGTTTGTGTCCTCCTTTGTGAAGACGGATCCAAAGTACCTGTTCAGCTCATCTGCCATTTCCTTGTTCCCCATAATAAATTCACCTTTTTCGGTCTTCAAGGGTCCAACTTTGCTCTTAACTAATTTTTTTCTCTTCCCATACCTAGAGACGCTTTTACTATCCTCCTTTATATTCTTGGCTAGCTTACCTTCATACCTCATCTTTTTTCCCCATATTGTCTTTTTAGTTATCTTCTGTTGCTCTTTAAACATTACCCAATCCTCTTGCTTCCCGCTCATCTTTACTACGTTGTACTTCTTCTCTTTTATTTTTATACTGTCCCTGACACCCTTGTCAACCACAGTCGCCCCTTACTCCCCTTGGAATCTTTCTTCCTCCTAGGAATGAACTGATCCTGCACCTTCTGTATTATCCCTAGAAATAGCTGCCATTTTTGTTCCACTGTCATCCCTGCTAGTGTATCTTTCCAGTCAACTTTGGCCAGCTCCTCCCTCATGTCCCCATAGTCCCCTTTATTCAACTGTAACACTGACACTTCCGATCTACCCTTCTCCCTCTCCAATTGTAGATTAAACCTGACCATGTTATGGCTACTACTTCCTAATGGCTCATTAACCACAAGGTCCTTTATCAAATCCGGTTCATTACATAACACTAAATCCAGAATTGCCTTCTCCCTGGTAGGCTCCAATACAAGCTGCTCTAAGAATCCATCACAAAGGCACTACAAAGTCCCTTTCTTGGGGTCCAATACCAACCTGATTTTCCCAATCTACCTGCATGTTGAAATCTTCCATAACAACCACAGCATTACTTTTGCTACATGCCAATTTTAAGTCCTGAATCAACACACCCTATATCCAGGCTACTGTTTGGGGGTCTGTAGATAAGTCCCATTAGGGTCTTTTTACCCTTACAATTCCTTAGTTCTATCCATACTGATTCCACATCTCCTGTTTCAATGTCACCCCTTGCAAAGGACTAAATTTCTTTCCTCACCAACAGAGCAACCCCACCCCCTCTGCCCACCTGTCTGTTGGTTTAAAGTTAACCCCTTGATTTACAAGGTTAATTCCCGGGATGGCGGGACTGTCATATGCCGAGAGAATGGAGTAGCTTGTACACTCTGGAGTTTAGAAGGATGAGAGGGAATCTCATTGAAACATACAAGATTGTTAAAGGCTTGGACACACTAGAGGCAGGAAACATGTTCCCGATGTTGGGGGAGTCCAGAACCAGGGGTCACAGTTTAAGAATAATGAGTAAGCCATTTAGAACGGGGACAAGGAAACACCTTTTCTCACAGAGTGGTGAGTCTGTGGAATTCTCTGCCTCAGAGGGCGGTGGAGGCAGGTTCCCTGGATGCTTTCAAGAGAGAGCTAGATAGGGCTCTTAAAAATAGCGGAGTCAGGGGATATGGGGAGAAGGCAGGAACAGGGTACTGATTTGGGATGATCAGCCATGATCAGATTGAATGGCGGTGCTGGCTCGAAGGGCCGAATGGCCTACTCCTGCACCTATTATCTATTGTCTATTTAGTAGTCAATTATTTCAAAAGTTGGCTTTGATGAATCATTTGTGGAACAAGAGCAATGAAGTGAGACCAAAACTATGGAAATCCATTAAATTGAATGCAACTAAAAATTAATGACATGGCATAAGGCTTAGATAGGGTGGATGTGAAGTGATGTTTCCAGTAGCGGGAGAATCTAGAACCAGAGGGCACAGCCTCAGAATAAAAAGATGTACCCTTAGATTGGAGATGATGAGGAATTTCTTAAGCCAGAGGGTGATGAATTTATGGAATTCATTGCCACAGAGAGCAGCGGAGCCAAAGTCATTGGGTATTTTTAAATCAGAGATTGATAGGTTTGTGGTTAGCAAGGGCATCAAAGGTTACATGGAGAAGGCAGGAGAATGGGGTTGAGAAGGGAGCATACAGTAGATCTGTCGTGATCGAATGGCAGAGCAGACCCGATGGACAGAATGGCCTAATTCTGCCTTGATGTGTTATGGTCTCATATTCTTAATGTAAATACTAATAGTTTATAAAACATTTCAGAAAGGTAATAAGTTATCACATCAAAGTCCTTGGCAGTGGGTCATCTAGCATACCGTTAATGTTAGGAGTGATCACTACTCAGGATGACATTGGATCGACTTCTTCTGCATATAAATGGCACAAGATTTTATATCACCTTAACTCTTAACTTGCAAACAAAATAATGGCAGCGATTTACGGACCCTCTGCGTGTTGAACTCCAGCAAACACATTACGGTGAGTTGAATGCACCTTTGGGAAAATGTGCTGAGATACACAAGATTTAAATCAAGCTGCATATAACCAGCGTGCCTCCTATTCACAATACTCGGGGAGCTGACTCATAGAATCATTTAGCACAGGAGAACACTCAGCCCATTGTGCCGGTGCCAGCTCGTTCAACGAGATATCAATTACTGCAACTAGTCGTCCCTTTCCCCATAACTTGCAATTATTTCCTCTCTTCAACTATATATCACACATTTAAATTTACAGGCCAAACATTTAAATTCAAAATAATTATTTCACAAAATAATATTCTTCTTTTCTGTCTGAATCTTTCAAAAAATATTTTAAATCTGTTACCTATTACAGGGGACTAGACATGAAGAAACATACACACAGAAACAGGTCTTTCATCTTACTTAGTCCATGTCAACCATTGGACTCAGTCGTCAGCGCGGACTCGGTGGGCCGAAGGACCCGTTTCCACGCGGTACCTCTAAATTAAACTGAACTAAATCAGGCACACATTTACACTAATTTTACAATCAATCTATTTATTCTCTCCACATTTCCATCGACTTCCTGCAGATTTTACCACACACTTAAAAACTAGGGCGAATTTTGCAGTTGGTCATTTAACCTACAAAACCACAAGTCTTTGGGATGTGGGAGGAAATCAGAGCAACTGGAGGAAACCAACATGGTCAAAGAGAGAATATGTATACTCCACACTGATAGCACCGGACACAGGACTGAACCCGATCGGCTAGAGTTGTGAGGCAGCATTTCTACTAACACTGTCACTGTACTGCTCCAAAGCTTCCAGCATTTGAATCACTTGTCCTTAATTCAAGGATGGGGGAGGAACAGATCAGCTGCAACCAAGGCTAGAGGCAGCATTGCCATGTAGAACTGCAGGAGACCCATGAGAAGCACTTTAAAGAAATGAATCGAGCAAAAGTGTTTATTTAGTATATGAGCTATGAGTTTATTATTTTTAAACTGCATGAACACATTCTCAAGATCATATTTATTTTGAAACTTTAAAATAATTGAGTTCTCAAAGATTTTGTAGTTGGTACCTTCAACAATCAAGTACAGTGCTCGCTTATTTATTCAGAGATCTTTGGTATAATTCTGCTTAATTTGTGGGGTGGAAAATGCTGGGATGACCCACATTCCTTCTACACAGTTTAGCTGGCAGCATAAGATTATAAAAATACCCGCAACAGCAGGATTTGGTAAATAGTTCAGTCAGTGTATTTGTTGGGCATAATTATCAGCAGTGACTATTCTATTGCAGTTCATATCCCGGAGTCATTAAAAATAATATAAATGCAAAATAGGAACAGGCGTTAAGGACTAGTTAATCTTCCATGGTGCTGCCAACAGGGATGAGGCCAAGGGAAATATTCAGGTCAAGGCAAGATAACTGAACCCAAACCAGGGTACAGGGTAGGATGAAGCAGAGTGATGGGTGGCACGGTGGTGCGGCTGGTAGAGCTGCTCCCTCACAGCGCCAGAGACACAGGTTCAATCCTGACCTCGGGTTCTGTCGGTGTGAAGTTTGCACATTCTCTTTGTGACTGTGTGGGTTTCCTCCAGATGCTACGTTTACTCTCACATCCCAAAGACATGCGTGTTTGTAGTTTAATTGGCCTCAGTAAATTGCTCCGAATGTATAGTGGAAGAGAAAGTGGGATAACATAGAATTAGTATGAACGGGTAATCGAAGGTCGGCATGTGCTCGATGGGGCAAAGGTAATAAGGTCATACATGATAGGAGTAGAATTAGGCCATTCAGCCCATCAAGTCTGCTCCGCCATTCAATCATGGCTGATCTATCTCTCTCTCCTTGTCCCAAACTCCTGCCTTCTCCCTATAACCTCTGGGATCTGTTCCAATTCCGTATCTCTATCTCTAAACGTAATATGGGTAAGAAGGGGAGTTGAGGGAGATAAGGAGGGCATGTGCTCAGTATGAAGATGGAATGTGGAACATGGAGAGAGAGTGATAATGGAAGAACACTAACTGGAAGGACGTGAAGTGGACGGATAGAGGAAAGATGGTGAAAAAGGAGGGGTGGGATAGAGTTGTAGACACGGATTACTTATTACTTAAGTATATATTCAGCCTCATAGGCTAGGGCATAGGAGTTCTGGAGATCCATAAGACTGCAAATGCTTACGCAGCATTTTAAAAATTCCGGCCTAACCCTTCCTCAATTGTTGAAACATTAACAATACTATGATGTCTGTCACCTGTGCTTTGATATCCTTCAGTTGATTGACCATAGATCCTGGGAGAAAAAGGACAGAACATGGGGTCCTGATTTGAACCCATCAATTTCTTGCCTGCATCTTAATTATGGCAGGTGCATCCATAACCTTCACCATATTTCTGACGTAACAGGTAAATCAGCTCTTTTTCTTCCTTAGGCTCCAAATTCTACAATCAGCCCCAAATGCCTCAGGGCAGGGCATGTTTTGTATTGCTAATCATTAGCCTTTCCCCACAATCACTTGTTTGTTTGTCTGGCGTTTTGCCAGTTGTGTCTTGGTTCACTTTGGCCAAAGTGAGATTGCAAAAAGAAAGCAACCCATCTACGTTTATCTCAAATAAGCATTACACAGCACAAAATGATGACAACATTTCAATTAAATTGATATTTAATTGGTAAAGAATGGATAAACAGAATAAATATGCTCGTTTATACTTGCTCTTTATTTCATGGGCAGTTCTTCGAGGATGGGTTGTTTTGACTTAGTTCTAAGGCTGATGAATGAACATGGCTGTTGTCATTCATAACACAAAAGACACAGAGACAGAGGGGCTTAAAGGGATGGGCATGTTTAGGTCTAGGTTTATGATTGTTACTTGTACTGAGGTAAAGGCTTTTATTTGTGTGCTATCCAATCAAATCAGGTAATATTATAAATGAATACAATCAAGTCAAACACAAATACAAAAGGCAGAGCAAAGAGAAAGATAACAGAGTGCAGAATATAGTTCTCAACATTGTAGTTTAACAGTTCCAGATTAAAAAGTCCAACGTCCACGATGAGTCAGGTTGGAGAATCGGGAATGTACCCTAGTTTATAGAAGGACGGTTCAGAAGTCTACCACAGAACACCTATGCTGAATTTCGGCTCGTACCTGGTGAAGGGACAAGGTCTAGTGACATCCAAATGCTCCTCCATTTTGAGTTGTTATGCACCAGTTATATATTTTCATTGGATGCTTTGAGAATAATTTCTTCTTCACATTGCAGTCCCTTGTCAGAGTCTGATCTTGGGCTTGCAAATGATATAACTGCCCACTGGAGCCAACTAAGAGCCTTAAGGTGAAGAAGTTGGCATTGCTTTTCTTATCCTGCAAATGAATGTGGATAATTTTGCAGATACAGCGTTGATGGCAGTTCTCTTACGCTCTTAGGTGCCTTATGTAGAGAACGTTAAGGATCATTGCTGTGGTAGATAATAAGCCTTGTGCTGGAGCTGAGGATTTTTCAGTTTTAGTTTTGGTTGTAGAGATACAGTATGGAAACAGGCCCATCGCCCCACGAGTCCACGCTATCCAGCAATCCCCGTACACTAGTACTAACACTAGGCACAATTTATAATTCTTACCTAACCCAATTAACCTCCAAACCTGTACTTCTTTGGAGTGTGGGAAGAAACCAGAGCACCCGGAGAAAACAGGGAGTCACAGGGAGAATGTACAAACTCTTTGTGGACAGCACCCGTAGTCAGGATTGAACCTGGGATTGAAGACAGCAACTCTACTGCTGCGCCACCATGCCGCTGAAGAAGTCTTCATCTTCCGATGTCCTTCTCCACAAACATACACTGTGAAGCACTGAAAGCTGCTTAAACAGGACTAAAATCGAGTATGCGCGTACAAATTTCTGATTGACACTTCCCTTCAAAAATGTAGACTGTGCTCTAAAATGAGCTTTTGTTTACATAATAGGATTGTACTAATAAGATCCAACACCGAATAGATTCAAATTCAATTGAGGCCCTGTCGACAACAAGCTGCTAACACATAGAAACTTACCATGTGCATTGAAAACAGGCCAAGCTGGTTTTGAAGCTCCTTTGAAGGTTGCCATTCTTCTGTGTAATTGCTCTGATTTAGCTGAGCAAACCAATACACAGTGCAGACTGCACGAGTAAATCATTTCCTCAACATACTTCCCTCCAGCACTGGCTATTTACTCCTACAGTATTACATAGGACCATAGAAAATGACATGGTTGCTAACCATTTCAACTACCCTTGCCATTCCTATGCTGACCTTAGATAGGCACTAAAAGCTGGAGTAACTCAGCGGGAGCATCTCTGGAGGAGGAATGGGTGACATTTGGGAGTGGAGACCCTTCAGGCTGGTTAGGGATAAGGGAAGCGAGAGATATAGATGATGATGTAGAGAGGTAATGATCAATGAATGAAAGATATGCAAAAAAATAAAGATGATACAGGCCATTGTTAGCTGTTTGTTGGGTGTAAACGAGAAGCTGGTGCAACTTGGGTGGGGGAGGGATAGAGAGAGAGGGAATGCTGGGGTTACTTGAAGATGGATCCCATCCTGCTAATTCACAGTGCTACTCACTGGCTTCGGGGAACACATTAAAAATAAGGCCTGGCCTGTGAATAAGAAGCTCAAGCCTCTTAACAGTAGGAGTCTACCACATTACCTTATTGTACCAACAATGCCTTGCCCCTTATATTCACTATAGCTTCTGCTCTCTAAGCGATTTGATCTACAGTATTTTCTGCTAGTGGGAAAGTCTAGGATTAGAGGTCATAGTCTCAGAATTAATGGATGTCCTTTAGGAAGGAGATGAGGAGGAATTTATTTTGCCAGAAGATGGTGAATCTGTGGAATTCATTGCCACAGAAGGCTGTGGGGGCCAAGTCAATGGATATTTTTAAGGCAGAGATAGATAGATTCTTGATTAGTACAAGTGCCAGCGGTTATGGGGAGAAGGCAGGAAAATGGGGTTAGGGGGTGGGGGGAGATAGATCAGTCATGACTGCATGACGGTGTTGACTTGATGGGCCAAATGGCCTAATTCTGCTCCTGTTATTTATGACCTTATACCTTCTTACCGTACGACTTTATTTGTGTATAACCCAATCCAGAACAAGAGCCACACAGTTGCACATTGAAAAGCAAAGCTCACAGATCAACAACGTAGTGACAGTTTCTCAACCATTGCACAATGACCAGATCTTTTCTTATTCCATTTTAGAATTTAAGAACATACTTGTTCATATGGAAATCCAAAATTTCCCTCTGCTTTTAAGCATTGTTAAAGTTACTTAATAATTTTGAACCATAACCAGATAAATTAATGATAAATTGCACCTATAATCTCAAAGGAAGATTTTCTATTCCAACAGATTTTTTAACAACCCTAAAATGTTTTTCATTGATGAATTAATTACTGAACCTGCTAGTGATGAAGCAGACATATTGTACCCAGTAAGATCCCAGGAACATCAAAAAGATAATGATCAGATCATCTGTTTTTAAGTGGTTAATTTGGGAATAAATAATGGTTTGGATCCTGAAGGGAACTCTCTTGTTCTCCTGATTCCAGAGTAACGTATAACGTACCAGAGCTAACACGTAAGGTTATCGGCATACACCAATCTAACATTTTTAATGAATTGAAATGTATTACCAGTTACATTGCATCTGAATATTTGATAAAAGTTAATTGACAGTGTGTATTCTAAGTAAACTTCAATTAAATTGAAGATCTATACCTGGTCAAGTACATGATCCAGATCTCTATTCTTGAGATTGTTGGAGCTTAAAAAAATATTTAGAATCAACACAATGGAAATACAAATAGTTTCTGAGTATCACTCGTTATAAAAGTATGATTTCCTTCTTCACAGCTCACTTAAAATTTCACAAACAAGATCTAGCAATGTTACCAAATTTTGAGATTAAAAAAATCAAGTCTGCAATTTATCCCATCAGATAAAGCATAAACATAAGTTTAATTTGACACCTAATTCACTTTCATATCTTCAGTATTAAAAAAGGTATGACCATTTTCATACTCAGAAATTAGTATCTTGTTCCCTATTGCTTTTCCATTGACTTAACACAAGCTGTGATCAAGGATAGTTAAAAGCCCATAACTTTCTTAAAAATTAAGAGAACTGAAAAAAAATTCAGTTATTGTAGATTGAAGCATTCTGAAACAAATATGAAACAATCTTACTTGGATGACCTGAAATTAAAGCATATAATTAGTTAGTTACCTAATTGGAGCTAATTACAAAATTCAATTACCAGATCTAAACATCTATCCATTTCTTAAGAAAAGGTTAACATTTTTAAAAAGCCTAAGTGTCCAAATAACATTCACACAAGAATTCACAATATAACATGATTTTTAAATCTCATTGTCATGAATTTATAGGCCAAATTAAAGGAATTTAGTGTTTAATTCCCGTAAATTAATGGCCATTTAAATCAACTTGCGAGTGGGATTTTGTGAAATGCGATCGTTTGGAATGTTGCGGTTTGCGGTGAATTTAACCCCCAGTCGGCAGGAAAAATACTGCCGGTTCGTATATTTTTTACGTCACCTTTTCGCAACATGTAATTTTGATTAAAGGCTTCCTATGAAGCACGTTTTTATGTAAAAATAAACTGTACCTTCTTTTGTCCCCTACGTAAGATCCGTCCCGTTGTTGGCGTTCACAGCTTTAGAAGATGATTTTTTTTTTTTTTTTGAATAATTTTTTTATTAGCAATAAACAATTCTCAATGTTTAAAACTGAGTTATAAACATCCACTTAAATCAATATTTGTACTCTAATGATTATTATCTTATTTTTTTTTTTGAAAATAAAAGTGGGTATAGAGAAATACCATTATTAATCAATAAAATTATAATTCCTTAATAATTATTTGGTATAAAAGAAAAAGAAAAAATGAAGAAAAAGAAAAAAGACATATTATGTATATATATCAATTAAAAGCCACAAAATATATTATAAATGAAACAACTACAAATAATAATATCAGTAAAGACATGCATATATCCTGGTATACCAATACATTATTTTCATCAAATCCCGCAGGGTGTCAGTCGAGCCGTGATGCCAAGAACAGCTACTTCTCTAAATACTGTATATATGGAGACCATATCTGTTGAAAAGAATTATACTTGTCCAAAAGGACAAATCTGATTCTTTCCAACTGCAACGTCTCCAACATCTCTGATGCCCACATTTTAATTGTTGGGGATAATGTTCCCTTCCAAAATTTCAATATTATTTTTTTCCCCAATATCAAACAATAATCAAGGAAATTTCTTTGGTCTGGTGTAAATATCAAATTAGCCTCTGGAATTCCCAGTATTATTAGCTTTGGGTCAGGTTCTAATTTAACCTTAAGAACTTCAGAAATTACTTAAAAAATTTCTGTCCAATAATAATTCAATTTAGGACATGTAACAAAACTGTGTGTTAAATTTGCTTCTAAATTCTTACATTTATCACAAATAGAGGAGAGATTAGGAAATATACTATTTAATTTGGCTTTTGAATAATGTAATCTATATAATACTTTAAATTGTATTAATATATGTCTAGCATTTAACGAGCACCGGTGTATTCGTTGTAGACTTTCTCCCCAATTTTCTTTGGTTATAGGTGATCCAATTTCATTTTCCCATGCTTGACGATATGTTTCAGTTATTGGATTCTCATTATCCATAATGATGTTATATATATAAGCTATTAATTTTTCTGTGGTTGGATGCCAGTTAAACGATTCATCTAATAATCCTGGTTCCTTATTTTTAAAATCCTGTGTATTAGATTTAATATAATCTCTAATTTGGAAATACCTAAACAAATGCTGTGAAGACAATCCGTAGATATCTTGTAATTCCTGAAATGAAAGAAATTTTCCATTTCTATAAAGGTGCTCTACCCTTGTAATTCCTAAATTATCCCAATGTCTGAACCCTCCATCCAATGTGGAGGGCTTAAATAATGGGTTATTCATAATTGGTAATCTAAATGAAAGGTTGTCTAATTGTAAAGTCTTGACTATTTGTTTCCAAATACGTCTATTATTATATGAAGATGATTTTTAATTCACTCTAGCAATTAAATTATTCAGCGAAGTTTAAAAATACCTCCACAAAACAAATGTCGGAGCGATTTCTCTTCAGCAACTAAATCCCCTAAGATTAATCAATTTGAATGGTCTGGAGTAAACAGCCAAGGTTCCCGGAGGTTTTGGTCACTCTCCCTAATAGTCGAAAGTGGTTTCCGCGTAGTCGCGGCTTCTATGTTCCTACGATTATTTCAACAAATTCAAAACCGGCCTTAACTAAAAATAGGTTGCCGTTTGGTCGAAGCCAGTGGAGTGGGTTGCTATTTACTTACAGGCAGTCAAAGGCAATCTCCTTCCCTGACCGGCCGTTTTGATTGGCTCATTGGAGTTTTCAGCAAAGATCCTATAGAATCTTTTGTTTTCAGGACCTAGAAGATCCGCCAGAAGGTAAAATGCCCGCTAACTTTATTAAACTTCTTAAAACTGTCTCCACTCCTTCTCCCCCCCCTTCTCCCCCATTCTCCTCCCCTTCTCTCCCCTTCTCTGTCCTTCTCTCCCCTTCTTTCCTCTTCTCTCCCTCCCTCCCGCACTCTCTAAATGACTTACCATGCTCTGTGGCAGACGTTTACCTTCCTCTTCATCGCGCAGACAGTGCTCCCTAGCCCCCACCTTTGCGATGTGTTTGTGTGTGTGTGTTTGTGCGGTCAGTGGCAAAGTTCCTGGAGAATCTTTGGTCAGTCGATGCAGCTCACGCTTCAGTCGAGGCTTTCCAGGCGAGTGACAAAAACCTCTGGCGAATCATGGAAATCTTGGGTGGGGCGCAAGGTCACCAGAGATTTCCGTTCAGGCTTCCTAAGTGGGACAGGGGCTTTAGACAGCAAGAAAAAACTAGAGCGTGGGGTTGAATTCCGTGCTGGAGCAGGTGGCAGAAGTAGGGTGAAGAAAATCTACCGTACATATCAGAGTCCAATAACATGCTATCCAAAAAAGGAGTTTCATGCCACTTTCAGCGGCACGGTGGCGCAACTGGTAGATCTTCTGCCTCACCGCACCAGAGACTCAAGTTTGATCCTGACCTCAGGTGCTGTCTGTGTGGAGTTTGCACGTTCTACCTGTGACTGTGTGGGTTCCTTCTCAGTGCTCTGGTTTACTCCCACATCCCTAAGATGTGCAGGTTTGTAGGTTAAATGGTGTCTGTAAATTGCTCCCTAGTGTGTCGGGAGTGGATATGAAAGTGGGATAACATAGGACTAGTGTGAAAGGCTGATTGATGGTTGTCTTAGGTGGGGCGAAGGGCTTGTCTTCATGCTGTATCTCTGAGCTAAGCTGAAAGCTTTAAAAGAATTAGAACACGTGACTTATTCCTATGTCTATTCCAATCACCACACACATAACCATCATGGGTAAAGAAATCATTCATTGTTACAGTGCACTACTCTTTTAAACCAAATCCGAAATTGAAGCGACTAAAAGCAAGAGTCACATGCCGATTGTGAATGACCGTGTTGCTAAATTTATCATTGCTATTTTAACAATTTATGAGGATTGATGTATTCATCTCATCTAAAAGTGAGACTATCAATCATCCATCGTATGGGGGTCAATGCAAAACAATTCCCATTGCACAGCTCACTCTCTATGCTACTGACCTGAATACTTTAATATTAGGATGGAGAGAACAGTTCTTATTCAAGCCTTGAATGTCTGCTCTAATTCATTTTGTGAATTAACTAAAATACAAAAGAACCATTTTATGATTGCTTAAAACGTGATGTTAAATTAGGCAACACAGGAAGGCTTCAAGATCCAGTTGAGTGCATAAATGCACGTCAACACAGCTGTATGGTGTGGAATTATTAGTGAGATCTTTTTCAGCTATGATGCCAAACAAACATTGCATCTGCTCTTTAATTTGGATGCAAAAGTTCCCATGACAAAATGTTGTAAAAAAACAGGGTGTATCCAAAGTTTTCATCCAATACTTATGCTACAATGAAAATGTGTCCGTTGCAAATTGACTGCCACATTTCCAGCATTGTGAGATTATGAGACTTCAAGACAATGTTGGCTGTAGAGCACTTTGGGAAAGACCATGGCTGTGAAAGGTGTCGGAAAGTTGGCATATTGTAGTAAAAATGAACTGCAGATGCTATACACCAGAGATAGACACAAACTGCTGGAGTAACTCTGCGGGTCCAGCAGCATCTCTGGAGAAAATGGATAGATGACATTTCGTGTCGGGATCCTTCTTCAGATTCAGAATCTGAAGAGGGATCCTGACCCAAAATGTCGCCAATCCATTTTCTCCAGAGATGCTGCCAGACCGGCTGAGTTACTCCAGCACTTTGTGTTTATCTTTGGAAAGTTGTGTATACCATGATTCGTCCTGAGCAGGAAGAAATAAGAAACACCCAAACAGAAATATCACATGGAACAGAACTATATATATTTGCATAATATATACTTCTAACAGTGCTTGGCATTACCCCTACCGTGCAGTTTAACAATTCTCAAAATACATAAATAGATCTTAAGGAAACAAAGGCTTGAGTGGTAGAGACTGTTTCCTGTGGTCTGACAGCTGTAACAGCATACCATAGGAAGCTATTCAAGCTGTTGTGTGCAAGCAGTGTTTATATTGCCAAATTAAATTGTAATTGTCGCCTTCAGGTTCTTGGTGCCTTGTGTAGTTCTAAATCAACATGTTTTGGACAAATTTAGCAAGGCTACATCAAAGTAGGGCAGGGGAAAAAAAACAAGAATCCTGAAATTACAATGCACTATTCAGTATATAAGTTAGTGCTTTGAAACTTATCTCTTTTTGACATACAGGCTAATCTCAGTGTGGTGTAATGTCAGACTTTTCCTTTAAACGCGCATTGAAAAGCTTAGGGGTAAATTTATAATATTACAATCATGAAATACACGTGACTGTTAACAGTGAATATATATTTTTTGATCACCTCAATGCCAAAATAATCTTTCTCACTGCACCCTGTTTTAATGCATTGTGTTTGCATTAAATCTAATACTTGGAGAAATCCATGTTGATATAATTATGGTCTTCTTTGTAATTTTCATTGAAACCTTTGTGAACATGATATGCTCAGGTATTATCTGGGAGGTCAACGAGATCCAGCAGATATTCAACCTTTGCGTGCCCATGCCCTTATTTCACAATGGTGTTGCTAATGAGTATTTTCTTGTTCAGTTCAGAGAGTTTAGAGATAGAGCATGGAAACAGTTTCTTCGGCCCACTGAGTCCACAGATCATCGAACACATGTTCACACTAGTTCCATGTCATCCCACTTGCGCATGCACTTTCTATACATTTGTGACAATTTACAGAGACCCATTAACCTACAAGCCCGCATGAAAAAAACGGAGCACTGGCAGGAAATCCATGAGGTCATACGGAGAACATGCAAATCCATACAGAACGTACCCAAGGTTTGGATAGTACATGGGTCTCTGGCGCGGTGAGGCAACAGCTCTATCATCTATGCCAATGTCGTGCCCTTAAATCCTGAACTATCAAAAAATATAACCAGATTATTTTAAATTATATAAATAATTTTCATAAGCACACAAGTGTTGATAAGACTTTCAGATCCATAGACAAACGCATTCTGTTGCACACATGTTCTAGTTTTTCAGTAACTAATGTCACATTGTCAGTGACCCACAAGCCATCTTGGGTACCCTATGATTTTGTTTGTGTGGTCCACTCAGATCATGTGCAGGGACGTTTGAGGGGTGACAATGGTTATCTTTAAATTATGAAGGGTTTTGATATAGTGGGTGCGGAGAGAATTGTTTCATTTTAGGAACAGTATGAATAGAGAGTCAAGTCAGGAGAAATTCAAGAGTGTTTAATTGTGATAGGTACCGGCAACATAAACAGTGAAATTTGTGTTGTAAATTTACAGGCCCATTAAGGCAATAACACACAGATAAATATCCAATAATCAATACAATAAATTAATAATCAGTAATACTAGGTAACCAGACCGTAATATTGCAAATCTGAAGTCCGGAGTGCAACCAAAATGAAGTCCTTGGTGGAGAGAAGTAGAAATCACCATGGTGAGATAATAAACAATAATCCAATGGGGAATTCAGCAAAGGATTATTTACCAAAAGAATAATTAGAGTATGGAACTTGCTACCACAAGGAGTGTTTGAAGGGGAAGTTGAACAAGCATAGTAGAGTGAAGAAGGTGGAGGGTCTGCTGATAGTGATGCCTCACAACTCAAGTGACTCAGATTCCATCCTGGCTTTGAATGACATCTATGTAGAGCTTACACATGATCGTACGGGTTTCGTCCGAGTGTTCCTGTTATCTTCCATATTGCGATGAGCTTGTAGGTTAATTGGTAATTACATTTCCCCATGAGTGAAGGTAAGTGCAGAATCTGGGGAAGTTATTTGAAATATGGAAAGTTAGTTCATGCTAGGGTTTTCTGGATCATTCCCATAACTCTACAGCTTCCTGTTATATAACTATCATTGACACCAATCACATATGTCAACAACAACTACAATTATTTCTCAGTAATGTCAGTTTTCACTCCATTAATATTTATACTAGAAGACAATGGTCCCGGTGACCTTGTAAAGAACCCTGCTAACTGTTATTTTACACAGTAGACAGAGGGTCCAATAGAACAGCTTTTGTACCAAGGGTGGGGAACCTGCGGTCTTCAGGCCACATGCGGCCTTCTAGTAGGTATGTTACAAAACCTACCTTTACCGGTGCTGCACTTCTGCCGCTCCCCGTGTGCGCGACTTTAGCGCCTTTCAGAGGGGGGCGGGCTTAAAGTGCCGATTTTCACCAGACCAGGATAATCGATGAATGTCGGGCGATTTAATTGCGGAAGAAAAATCGCTCCGACATTTCATCCATTAAGGTATTTTTAAATTACTCTAAGTTATTTGTTAACTAGAGTAATTTAAAAATCACCTTCAAAAGCCGTGACCGCAGACCACCGGAAGCATTTTCCGTAGGGGAGAAAAAAAGGTAAATACTTTATTTTTTTATTAAAAGTTGGTTTTTTGGGAGGCATAAATACTATTTTAATGTTGCGAAATGGGGTCCCCAAAAAATGTATGAACCCCCAGTATTTTTCCCCCCGACTTCACTGCTAACCGCAACGTTCCAATCCACCGCATTCCACTAAAACCCACTCGCTAGTTGATTTAAATGGCCATTTATTTACAGGCATTAAACACTAAATTCCTTCCATTTGGCCCAGAAATTCATGAAAATGAGATTTAAAAATTATGTTATATTGTGGATTATTGTGTGAATGTTATTTGGACACTTAGGCAATTAAAAAAAAGTTTATCTTTTCTTAAGAAATTGATAGATGTTTAGATCTACTCATTGAATTTTGTAATTAGCTACAATTAGATAACTAACTAATTATATACTTTAATTTCAGGTAATCCAAGTAAGATTGTTTAATATTTGTTTCAGAATGCTATAATGACTGAAAATTTCATTGAGTTCTCTTAATTTTTAATAAAGTTATGGGCTTTTAATTTTTCCAGATCACAGCTTTTGAGTTAAGTCAATTGAAAGGCAATGGGAAGCAAGATACTCATTTCCGAGCATGAAAATGGCCATAACTTTCTTAATACTGAAGATATGAAAGTAAATTAGGTGTCAAATTAAACTTCTTGTTATGCTTTATCTGATGGGATAAATTGCAGACTTGATTTTTAAAATCTCAAAATTTTGTAACATTGCTACTTCTAGGCCATTAAGTGCGGCCTTTTGAATGAATCCAAATTTTGTAGAACAAATCCTTGTATTTTTTATTAATATGTTTTTGTTCGTCTTTTATTATTTTTATTTTTATCTTAAAATGAACGTATTTAAAATACCAAAGAGTAAAAGAAGATTCAACGAAATAATCCTCCCCGACTGACGGCCACTATTAAAACATTAGTAAGTCATGAGGGCTATTTTAACACCTGTTATGCTCATGATTTAGTTCTATTGCGACTCTAGAATGTACGTTAACCTCCCTGCCTGACTGGCGCCACCACCGCCTGAGGCTGGTTGACACGAGGGAAAATGTTGGGGCGATTCTTCAGTATTCTTCTTCAAAATGAAATTTCGGATGGACATTTTCCCCAGTTCACGAAGGCCATTGATGAGCAGGAGGATTCGTGCGAATCATTTGAAGAATACGCAGCTGTTGTAGACTAATTAATTAAAGAATACAATGAAAGGTTCATTGACTTTGAGAATCATGACATCACACTCAAATTAGCATTTCAACCTCACCTAGTTGATGTCTCCAAGGCTCCTAACGAACTACAGATGGAATTGGTTGAGCTCTCAGAAGATGACATTTTAAAGTCCTTATTTGACGCTAAGAATGATCAGATTGAAATATGGAAAAATGCAATAGAATACCCATGTCTTCGGCAACAGGCACGAAAAATGCTTTCTTGCTTTTCAACCACTAATTGCTGCGAATCTACATTCTCCTACCTAACCCAAATCAAAACGCCCTTCAAGTCAGAAATGACGGATACCCATCTAGAAGATCAGCTGAAACTGCATACCTCCATGTTGCAACCAAATATTCAAATGCTTTCCCACAAAAAACAATCAGAACAAAGTCATTAAACGGTTAGTTAACTTTAGAATTAACAAAATGTTTTCATTTTCTTGAACTTAGTACATAGTAGTTAGATTTTTACAAAATAATGTACATTTTGAAGTATATCTAATTTAAGTTTCTTGGATGTGGCCTTATTAGATTACAGCTAACTTAATGCGGCATTCCAAAATGAAAGGTTCCCCATCCCCATTTTGTACCGTTTATATTTGGACTTTAGGAATCGTGGTGAATGTGGCACCAGTATAATGATGGGCTGATCCCAAAAATTGTGGATAGTCTCGTGAATTAACAGTGGAGGTATATCAAGGGAGGGGTGAGAAATTCAGAACATGAAATAGAAAACTTGAACAACTCAGTAGGTCACACAGCATCTGTGGAAGAAACTGATGTTTTGGGTCAAGACCCTACATCAGAACTGAAAGGAAAGATAGCAGTATAGTGGGAGGTGGGGTGGGATCCAGACACAGGATACTGGTAGGTGATGGGTGGAACTAGATGTGGAGTGGATTTTGTGTGGAGAGAGGTGAACAAAGGGAGAAGAAATCAATGTGGATTGGTCAGTGTGCATTGAAGTAGAATTCAGAGGGGGTGAGTTACCTGAAATTGGAAAAGTCATTGGTCATACCATTGCATTGTAAGATATGCAGATGAAAATATAAGATTTTGTTCTTCTAATTTGAATAAATTCAGCTCTTTTGAATGGAGTAAAATGTTTCTTACTACCAATTAAGTATAGTTCATACATATGTCGTGGGAAATAAAGGTGAAGTATTTCAAACTAAAGATAGCATTTGAATGTACTCTATCTTTGCTGTGCTCACATTTAGAATGTTGGGCAGAAGAGGGGGCAGGGCAGAAGCTACATACTTACCCATCTTTCTCCTGGCACAATTGCTGCAAAACTCCAATAATCTGCTATCTAATTATCTGTTAATCTTTAAGGTTTCGCAGTTTACTCCCTGGGGCTCCACCTTCCGTGCTCCCTTTAAACTCACCTGCCTTTGCTCCCCATTCGCCCTTTAAGTTTACTTTAAATTTATAGGGGTTTGTATAGAAGGAAGATTAATGGTAATACGGGGAAGGGAAAAACAAATAGAAGAGAAAAAAAACTTTTTAATTATCATGGTGGAAGGTGATGTTAATTTTGCAATACAAAATACAAACATGAAACTGCAGAAGCCAATCCATAATTACTCCAACAATAGAATGGATTAGTCTTGTAATCCACAGGGATGCTATAAAAAGTAACGTCTTGGCCCATTTCCAAGCTCTCATCAAACATGCGCTTAATGGCATTGTGATATCAAGAAGGCACGGCTACTTCTTTACCACAAAAGAGGTGATAACAAGAGGGATACAGGGATGCAAACAGTGGAACTGCAGTGATTACTGGAAATTAGAGGGATCAACGATCATACCGCTTGGGCACTTTGGCTGCCCAAGTGAAATATGAGGCTACATATATTTTTGGCCTGTTTATTATCTCTGGTATCCTATATTCAATACATGTGCACACCCAGATAAGTGCTGAAAGGACCAATCTCCCCATATGGGAGAGCTGAGACATTACTTTCTGCCTTCTGTATTTATCCCCATATTATGTGATCACCTTGCAAGGCAGGTTCAGTTACCAATACAGATGCCCAGGTAAATTATCACATTACATTGCTCGCACCATAACAATTTGCATCCAGCATTTTCAGGAAGAGCTGGTCATCGAGTCCACATGTGCAAGATATCTACATTTCATATAATGCACGATTGACTCATATTCCATGGGCATCATTATTCTCCAATTACTCTCACCACCCCACAGTTCATGCTGATTACAACAAACCTTGTATATTAAGTGTCACATTGAGACTGAAACAGTGGAGACAGCAGGCTTTTATTGTTTTGAAAGATACGGTGTGGAAACAGGCCTTCGACCCACCAAGTCCCTGCCAACTAGCAATACACTGGCTCTATCCTACACAATATAGACAATTTACAGAAACCAATTAACCTACAAACCTGCATGCCTTTGCAATGTGGGAGGAATTTGGAGCACCCAAAGAAAACCCACGTGGTCACAGGGAGAACATACAAACTCCATATAGCCAGCACCTGTAGTTAGGATCAAACCTGGGTCTCTGGTGCTGTAAGGCAGTAACTCTACCACTGCACCACTGTGCCACCCCACATTTTATTGAATCCTAATACAGGCATACCTGCAGAGATATCAGATGGGAAGTATCTCCGTGAGAATCAAATACAGCGTGTTTTATAATCTTTAATTAATATGACAGGTCATTGACAGCCCAGCAAATGTGACCATGACCAATTTTGGTGATGCTGGTGTTCAGGTAGTTGCAAGGGACCATCCATGTCTTCTGCAAATGATTGAGGTAGAGTGACCCTTTAGGGTTAAGGTATCTATCATGATGAACGATACAGTAACTCTCAAATGTATGGTGTTCCTAATGCCCGTCCATCCAGACCATGACTACTTCCTACTGATTATTAACCCCACTGATTATTGTTGTAGTATATTCCTGATAAATGGTATGTAATCTGAAACATTAACCCGCTTTCTCTTTTCACAGATGCTTTCTGATCTGATAAATGTTTCCAGCATTTTGTTTTTGCTTTAATATGTTCCACATCCAGTCACAATATGTGTAGGATATCTGCAGATGCTGGTTTATACCGAAGATAGACACAAAATTCTCGAGTAGCTCAGCAGGTGAGGCAGCATCTCTGGTGCGAAGGAATGGGTGATGTTTTGAGTCGAGACCCTTCTTCAGACTGAAGAGTCTGACCTGAAATGTCACCCATTCCTTTCTCCAGTTATGCTGCCTGTCCCGCTGAGTTACTCCAGCATTTTGTGTCTATCTCCAATTACAGTATATCTATCTGTTGATACGTCTAACCTTAATTAATGAGTGTGCTCTTGTTCAAAGTTTCAAATTTTCTCATGTTCATAGTCATGGAAGTAGAATTAGGCCATTCAGTCCATCATGTCTACTCCACCATTCAATCATGGCAATCTATCTTTCCCTCTCAAACCCTTTCTCTTGCCTTCTCCCAGTAACCTTTGGCACTGTTACTAATCAAGAATCTGGCAACCTCCACTTTAAAAATACCAAAAAACTACTGTGGCAATGAATTCCACAGATTCACCACCCACTGGCTAAAAAAAACACTCCTCATCTCCTATCTAAAGCTTCATCCTTTTAGTCTGAGGCAGTGCTATTTGGTACTAAACTCGCCCACAAATGGAAACATCCTCTCCCAATCCACTCTATCCAGGCCTTTTCATTAAGTTTCAATGAGATTCCCCTTCATCCTTCTAAACTCTAGCGAGTACAGGCCCAGAGCTTTCAAACGCTCATCGCACGTTAACCCAATCAGCCCCAGGATCATTCTCGTAAACCTCCTCTGGACCCTCTCCATCGCCAGCACTTTCTTCCTCAGATATGGTGCCCAAAACTGCTCACAATTCTCCAAATGCGGTCTGACCAGTGCCTTATAAAGCCTCAGCATTACATTAGCTCTTTGGCTCATTCGTCTCGACTTGCCCTAATGTATTATGTGTAACACTAATCAAGTATCACAATACTGGACCAATCTGGCACAAGAGACTGCAGATGCTGGAATATGAAACAAAAGAAAAGACAAACTGTGGAGGGACGCAGCTGGTCAGGTAGCATCTGTGGAAGCAGAGGGGTAGTCAACATTTCAGACCAAGGCCATGGCTTAAATGCAGAGATATGACCTGAAATGCCGTCTATCCGTCCGCCTCCACAGATGCTTGATCTGCTGAGTTCCTCCAGCAGTTTGGTTTCTGTTTGGGACAAATATATATCTGTTTACATATACCACAATACAACCAATCCAAGTTTGTATCGTGCAGGGGCTAATTTTTAGAACTCATTGAGTTAAGTGGCTGCCGTGCCTTATACATCATGTTGGGTTCAACAAATTATAATGCTTGCTATGTCATAAACATTTGTCATTTTGTTATCAATATGAATACAAAGAAATAGGTTGAATGTTAGTGTTAGCATATAATCAATGTTTTCTACAAACACTATCCTCAATGTTTCTCTTTCGCTCTCTGCTCATGATAACTGATATAATTCATCCAAAGAACATTGAGACAACTCTTGTGAATTTATTCAGGCTCCTAGGAAAGTTGTCAAAAATCATTTTGAGGATAACTTTTATTGTTTCATCAAATAGAGTCTTTATCTAAATATGTAGAAGGAAAAATAATGTGTTGGAATTATTCTGTATTGCCTTTATAATCTTCAATGTTTTCAGTGTTCAAAATAACATAATAATAAAGTTAATGATGAGAGGAACTGCAGATGCTGGAATCTTGAGCAAAACACAATTGTTGGAGTAACTCAGTATTTCAGGCAGCATCTGTGCAGGGAATGGATAGGCGACCTTCTCTATCCTTGCAATGGATAGGCAAGGTTGCAACGAGGTAGATTGGAAGATCTGGAATTCATCCATTGCATATGAGAGGTCTGATCAAGAGTCTGATAACAGCAGAAAAAAAGCCATTCTTGAATCTGGTGAAATGTGCTTTAGGGTTTGTGTCTTATGCCCAGTAGGAGACGGGAGAAGAGTGAATGGCTGGGGTGTGAGTAATCCTTGATTATATTACCAAAGATATAGGAGCAGAATCAGGCCATTTGACCCATTAAGTCTGCTCCGCCATCAGGCCACAGCTAATGTATTTTCCCCTATCAACCGCATTCTCCTGTCTTCTTGTCGTAACCTTTGATGCTCTTCCTAATTCAGAAACTATCAATCTCCACTTTAAAAATACTGAATGACTTGGCCTCCACAGCCACCCGTGGCAATGAATTCCACAGATTCACCACCCTCTGGCTGAAGATATTTCTGCTCATCTTCATTGTTTATTCTGAGACTGTGCTCTCAGATCTTAAACGCTATTGGAAACATCTGCTCCTCATCCGCACTACCTACTTAATTATTCGGTAAGCTTCAATGAGATCCCACCTCATCCTTCTAAACTCCAGTGAGTAACCATATAACCATATAACAATTACAGCATGGAAACAGGCCCTCTCGGCCCTTCCAGTCCATGCCGACCATTTATTTTCCCCTAGTCCCATCTACCTGCACTCAGACCATACCCCTCCATTCCCTTCAAGTCCATATACCTATCCACTTTACTTTTAAATGTTAAAATCGATTCTGCCTCCACCACGTCTGCTGGAAGCTCATTCCACATAGCCACCACTCTCTGAGTAAATAAGTTCCCCCTCATGTTACCCCTAAACTTCTGTCCCTTAATTCTCATGTCATGCCCTCTTGTTTGAATCAATTCCCTACCATTTACCATGTATGTCCTATTTTGATTTGTCCTGCCAAGATGTAGCATTTCAAACTTATCAGCATTAAACTCCATCTGCCATCTTTCAGCCCACTTTTTCAAATGGCCCAAATCTCTCTGTAGACTTTGAAAATCTACTTCATTATCCACAACACCACCTAACTTAGTATCATCTGCACATTTACTTATCCAATTTTCCACCCCATCATCCAGATCATTGATGTACATGACAAACAACAGTGGACCCAACACAGATCCCTGAGGCACCCCACTGGTCACCGGCTTCCAACTTGACAAACAGCCATCCACCATTACTCTCTGACATCTCCCATTCAGCCACTGTTGAATCCATCTTGCTACTCCGCCATTAACACCCAAAGCTTGAACCTTCTTAACCAACCTTCCATGGGGAACCTTGTCAAAGGCCTTACTGAAATCCATATAGACAACATCCACTGCTTTACCCTCATCAATTTCCCTAGTAACCTCTTCAAGGAATTCAAGAAGGTGTGTCAAACATGACCTTCCAGGCACAAATCCATGTTGACTGTTCCTGATCAGACCCTGTTTATCCAGATACTTATATACATTATCTCTAAGTATCCTTTCCAATATTTTGCCCACCACTGATGTCAAACTAACAGGTCTATAATTGCTAGGTTTATTCTTTGAACCCTTTTTAAACAATGGAACAACATGCACAGTACGCCAATCCTCCGGCACTATTCCCATTTCTAATGACATTTGAAATATTTCTGTCATAGCTCCTGCTATTTCTACACTAACTTCCCTCAATGTCCTAGGGAATATCCTGTCAGGGCCTGGAGACTTATCCACTTATATTTTTCAAAAGTGAGTAGGAAGCCCAAAGCCAATGCTCTTCCTAGGTTAACCCAATCATCCCGTGATTAATTTTGTAAACCACCTCTCTGTGGCAGCTTATCCTTCCTCAGATATGGGGCCCAAAACGGCTCACAATATTCTAAATGTGGCCTGACCAATGCCTTATAAAGACTCAGCATTACATCCCTGGCGTTGGCTGCTTTCCTGAGGTAGCATGTACAGATGCTGTTGACACAGGATAGGGATGGGAGGTGGAGGGGTGGCTATTCAAAACCAGCCACCCCTCCACCTCCCATTCCTATCCTAGGTCAACAGCATCTGTACATGCTGCCTCAGGAAAGCAGCCAATGGCACGGATGTAATGCTGAGTCTTTATAAGGCGTTGGTAAGAACACATTTGGAAACATTCTTCTTCGGTAAAAACAAGAGGGCATTGGTTTAAGATTTGAGGAGATTTTGTTGTACACAAGTAGTAGTTGATACCAGGAATTCTTGCCAGAGTCACATGTAATCACTAAATTTAAGAGACAATTAGATAGGCACGTGAATAAGCAAGGCATAGAAGGAAATGGATTTAATGGAAATAAATTAGTTGTTTGGCTAGTCCTTCCTCTCATCTTAAACCAATGCCCTCTTGTTTTTACCGAAGATGGACACAAAATGCTGGAGTAACTCAGCGGGTCAGGCAGCATCTCTGGAGAAAAGGAATAGGAGAAGTTTTGGGTTGATACCCTTCATCAGACTATCCTCGATGTAAACCACCATCTGCAGTTCCTTCTTACACATGCCCTGTTGTTTTTGATAGCCTTGCTTGCCATGGGAAAAGGTTTGTGTTCACAAAATGAATTTTGGTTGTCAGGTGGCTGCAGCCCAATTGTTTGCCTCACCTTTTTTTTTTTAAGTTTGTGTTCACAAAATGAATTTTGGTTGTCAGGTGGCTGCTGCCCAATTGTTTGCCTCGCCTTTGAAAAAGTTTGTGTTCACGAAAAGAATTTTGGTTGTCAGGTGGCTGCTGCCAAATTGTTTGCCTTGCCTTAAAAAGTTTGTGTTCACGAAATGAATTTTGGTTGCCAGGTGGCTGCTGCCCAATTGTTTGCCTTGCCTTTTTTTTAAAGTTTGTGTTCATAAAATGAATTTTGGTTATCAGTTGGCTGCTGCCCAATTGTTTGCCTCACCTTTTAAAACATTTGTGTTCATGAAAATAATTTTGGTTGTCATGTGGCTGCTGCCCTATTGTTTGCCTCACCTTTGAAAAAGTTTGTGTTCACAAAAAGAATTTTGGTTGTCAGGTGGCTGCTGCCAAATTGTTTGCTTTGCCTTAAAAAGTTTGTGTTCACGAAATGAATTTTGATTACCAGGTGGCTGATGCCCAATTGTTTGCCTCGCCTTTTAAAAAGTTTGTGTTTACGAAAAAAAATTTGGTTGTCAGGTGGCTGCTGCCCAATTGTTTGCCTTGACTTTCTTTTTAAAGTTTGTGTTCACAAAATGAATTTTGGTTGTCATGTGGCTGCTGCCCAATTGTTTGCCTCGCCTTTGAAAAAGTTTGTGTTCACGAAAAGAATTTTGGTTGTCAGGTGGCTGCTGCCAAATTGTTTGCCTTGCCTTAAAAAGTTTGTGTTCACGAAATGAATTTTGGTTGCCAGGTGGCTGCTGCCCAATTGTTTGCCTTGCCTTTTTTTTTAAGTTTGTGTTCATAAAATGAATTTTGGTTATCAGTTGGCTGCTGCCCAATTGTTTGCCTCACCTTTTAAAAAATTTGTGTTCATGAAAATAATTTTGGTTGTCATGTGGCTGCTGCCCTGTTGTTTGCCTCACCTTTGAAAAAGTTTGTGTTCACAAAAAGAATTTTGGTTGTCAGGTGGCTGCTGCCAAATTGTTTGCTTTGCCTTAAAAAGTTTGTGTTCACGAAATGAATTTTGATTACCAGGTGGCTGATGCCCAATTGTTTGCCTCGCCTTTTAAAAAGTTTGTGTTTACGAAAAAAAATTTGGTTGTCAGGTGGCTGCTGCCCAATTGTTTGCCTTGACTTTCTTTTTAAAGTTTGTGTTCACAAAATGAATTTTGGTTGTCATGTGGCTGCTGCCCAATTGTTTGCCTCGCCTTTGAAAAAGTTTGTGTTCACGAAAATAATTTTGGTTGTCAGGTGGCTGCTGCCAAATTGTTTGCCTTGCCTTAAAAAGTTTGTGTTCACGAAATGAATTTTGGTTGCCAGGTGGCTGCTGCCCAATTGTTTCCCTCTCCTTTTAAAACGTTTGTGTTTACGAAAAGAATTTTGGTTGTCAGGTGGCTGCTGCCCAATTGTTTGCCTTGACTTTTTTTTAAAAGTTTGTGTTCACAAAATGAATTTTGATTGTCAGGTGGCTGCTGCCCAATTGTTTGACTCGCCTTTTAAAAAGTTTGTGTTCACGAAAAGAATTTTGGTTGTCAGGTGGCTGCTGCCCAATTGTTTGCCTCGCCTTTTAAAAAGTTTGTGTTCACGAAAAGAATTTTGGTTGTCAGATGGCTGCTGCCCAATTGTTTGCCTCGCCTTTTTTTTAAGTTTATGTTCACAAAATGAATTTTGGTTGTCAGGTGGCTGCTGCCCAATTGTTTGCCTCGCCTTTTAAAAAGTTTGTGTTCACGAAATGAATTTTGGTTATCAGGTAGCTGCTGCCCAATTGTTTGCCTCGCCTTTTAAAAGGTTTGTGTTGACAAAATGAATTTTGGTTGTCAGGTGGCTGCTGCCCGATTGTTTGCCTCGCCTTTTAAAAAGTTTGTGTTCACTAAATGTAATTTCATTGTCAGGTGGCTGCTGCCAAATTGTTTGCCTTGGCTTGTTTTTTTAAATTATTGCAACAGTTTTCGGATGGATAAAGCACAAATAAATATTTTATTAGATCAAAACTGTGTTTAATTGCAAAATTTGCGCTCATTCCGTAACTTCTGCTTAGTGGCAAGATGGCATTGACTCCTTCATTTCAGGTTCGTGGCAAGATGGCGCTGACTGCAGAAGGCATAGTGAAGATGTCGTTGAATAATTCAAGAGAGCTTACTGCTCTGTCTATGTTGGATGTTATTTAAAGCACATTTTTGCTTCACCAGCAGCCGCCTCTACAGGAGGCTTTAAATGTTTGAATCATTCGGTTTACACACTGTATGTTCACCATGTTCTTAAGTTACTTGACATTTTAGTATTGGTTGTGAGTCTGTGTGAGTGAGTCTGTCTGAGTATGAGTGTGTGTGTGTGTGTGAGTGTGTGTGTGTGAGACCGTCTGTGTGTGTGTCTCTGAGTGTCTGTGAGTGTGTGTGTCTGATAGTCTATGTATGTGTGAGTGAGAGTCTGTGTGCGTGTATGTGTCTGTGTGAGGTGGAGGTGTGTATATAATCTACAAATAACAGATAGTATAAATAATATAGTTTTTCGTAGTTCAGAGCTTATTCATTATGTTTAATAGCCTGATGGTTGTCAGGAAGAGGCTGTTCCTCAATGTGGATGTTACAGTTTTCAGTTTACAAAAGTCGGCCGCGACTCCAGAAGTCGGGCATGTCAGTCAGTCCACTAGCCATGGTTCACTCTGTCAGTCCAGGGGCCATGAGTGAGTCAGTCAGTCCAGAGACCATGAGTTAGTCCTAAGGCAGTGAGTCCAAAAGCCATGAGTGGGTCGCTCACCGCCCCCCCTCCCCCCACACACTGGCATCCCACCTCAAGACGCCGCCCTCCGCCTGGCTAAAGGATGCTCCCCCTCCTGAAGCTGCCCCCATCCCCCACTGCAGGATACCCCCTCCCTCATCAGCCCACGAGAGCCCCCGCCTGAAGCCGTCCCCCTTCCTCTGCTGCAGGACATTTGCCACCCCTGGTGTGGAAGATTGCAATCTTCACGTGGTCCGCCCTGTTTCGGCTAATGTAATCAACTCGACGTGCACAAACAGAAGATCAAATAGAATAAGCTGTCCTACAACTTTAGGCTGTGCACGACACAGGAAAGAAGAAGAACCCACCTCCCACCCCACCCCGACAGCCCCCGCCTCAAAAAAATGTTTTGCACAAATTCTTCAGTGAGTCCAGAGGATTGAGAATTACAACAAATTACAACCGCTCAATCTCTCTATATTAAAATTGTCTCTTTTCTTATCAACAGCAAATAGCCATCAAGGGGCAGTGAGCAGCAGAACACAAAAAGAGACTCGACAAGAAAGAACTTAATAATTCTCATCTTTAACATTTAATTTGTTCTTATATTTTAAGAGTAATTCACAATTTAAACTTTAATAAATCCTTTTTGCACTTTTCATGCCTGCGTGTTCTTCATCACAATGGTAACCTAATGGGCAGGAATGGCTGCTCTGTGGGAGAGCCACTAAGAATGCATGGGGGGAGGTTGTGGGGAGATGGACTGAATGTGTGGGGGGGAAGGGAATGGCAAAGAGCAGAGTGGGGGGGGGGTGAAGGAAGGAGGGGTGACTGAATGAACTGCCAGCGTATCAGCCGTGAGTGACTGAACTGCCAGCCTAGCAGGCGTGAGTGACTGCACTACCAGCCCACCAGCCGTGAGGAAGTCAACTGCCAGACCATCAGCTGCAAGTGACTGAACTGCCAGCCCAGCAGCCGTAACTGCGCTGCCAGCCCACCAGCCCTGAGTAAGTGAACTGCCAGCCCACCAGCTGTAAGTGACTGAACTGCCAGCCCACCAGCCGTGAGTGACTGCACTGCCAGCCTGCCAGCGCACCAGCCCTAAGTAAGTGAACTGCCAGCCATCCAGCCATGACTCACTGAACTGCCAGCCCAATAATCCATTCAGTCCACCCTCTCCCCCTTCTCTCTCACACAGTCTGTCACCTGTTTTGGGCACAATTTCTGGCAGTTTCTCAGCTGCCAGCCTGACAGGTCTGAGTGACTGTACTGCCAGGCCTCAGCTGTCAGCCCAAGAATCCATTTGGCCCACAATGTCCATACTAGCCCTCTTGAAACCAGACCCTTCGGCCCAAAACACCCATACTAGCACAACAGAAAGCCCACCCCCACTGGCCAGCAATATTGGAATTGGTGGAGAGGTGGAATATTGCGTTTGGTTATCAGCCCTCCCGTGTGATGCTGGGATCCAACGGGTCCCACTTAGTCTAGTTAGATATAAATGTTTGCTTAGATCATCTAAAAACAAAACCCTGGAAATGTATGCAGAGATGAGAATTTACTAGGTTTATTAATGCCTGTTGAATACTGAAGTTTACTAAATATGGTTTCACTTAACTGAAAAGCTATTTTTAAATTCACATTAAAAATGTCAACAACACAACATAAAAATGTAGCAGCATTTAAATTGCTTTGAATGTCTTGTTTTATTAAATGCCAGTCTTTGTTTTCTGATACCGTTGATTGCATTCTCTGCCAATTAATGCTACCTTGCCCATTCAATGCTACGGTTTTTATTAAGCACTGGAAATGTATTTTTGCTGGAAATTTTGAAGTGAAAGGAAAAATGGGAGAAAACGTTAAGAAAATCGATTAGTATTTTAATGTGTTGGAAGGAACTGCAGATGCTGGTTTAGACCGAAGATAGACACAAAAACCCGGAGTAACTGGAATAGGGACGTTTCGGATCGAGACGTGTTACCGTTTTGGGTTGTGCTGCAAACGGAAGTTTAAACGGAAGGGCGCAGTTCCACAATGAGGAGATCCTGGCAAGACAAAACTACGCTCGATGACGGTACAGAGGGTGTTGTGTGTTGTGTGCGAACTCACACGTCAATACAATGCATGCGATTACATAACGTCACTGGAGCAGTGACCACTGAGTGGAGGAAATATAAACACAGGACACTGCAGACATTTGAATCTGGAACAAAAATAAAACGAGTTGCTGGTGGAACGCAGTGAGGCGAGATCTAAGGAGGCAAAGGAGCTTTTCACTGAACAACAAAAGCTTTTCACTGTGCCTCGGAACACTGACAATAAACTAGACTGAACTGAGCATCATATATGGAGGCAAAATACCACCCCAAACCGTCAACAGATGATGCCTGATCCGTTGGGTTCATAGAGCAGCTCGTTTTTTTTTGTTTCTGAGGAAACACTGTAATTAAGACATGGCCTGATTTTTTATTACCATATAAAACAACAGATGGGAAGGATCAAACGTAAACATAATGCTTAAACAAGACAGACAATTTGAGCTATTTTGGGGAATTGGAGCCCTTCTGATGTGTTGTTTCCCGACTCTCCCTCTATCCGTTCTGATACAGCAAACCCGTCCTGGGCTAAACTACCACAGGCTCCTGTAGTTTTCTGCAAACTACTTTTGGCAAAGGAGGGTCAGAAAATATGTGACGGGAGCCAAATAAGAGTCCCGGCCCTCAGCAAGGCACAATTGTTGCACTTCTGTCCATCACCTCTTACGAAGCTCCTAGTTGCAGCCACCCCATCCCAACCGGACAATCTGGTTTATTGATAGCTTGCCTCCCTCCCTCTCCTTTCCCCGCCTTCGCTTCATTCCCTCTCTCATCCCTTTCACCTTTCTCTCCCCCACTTCCATCCACTTCTCTTCTGCACTCTCTCACCTTCTCCCTCCCTCACCTCCTTCCCTCCAAATTCTCCTTCCCACTCCCTCTCCCACATCTCCCTCACTCTCTTCCCACATCTCATAGCAACATAGAAAATAGGTGCAGGAGGAGGCCATCCGGCCCTTCGAGCTAGCACCATTCATTGTGATCATGGCTGATCGTCCCCTATCAATAACCCGTGCCTGCCTTCTCCCCATATCCCTTGACTCCACTGGTCCCTAGAGCTCTATCTAACTCTTGCTTAAACTATATCTCCTTCCCTCCCACCCCCTCTCTCTACCAAAGATCATAGACTGAGCGCTCTATGATCTCTACCATATCCCCCTCCCTCTTTCTCTCCCACGTTTTGTGGGAGGACACACACTCCACCAAGAGCGCTGGTGGACGGCCCCACCTCCCGGCCGTCAATCACCGGACAGGCCCGGGCACGCACGCACGTAGGCAGCGGGGGAGGGGCGGCGCCTGTCCGTGCGCATGCGCGAGGGTGACCGGTTGGCGTGACCGCCGAGAGCAGCCAAAGGACACGCTCACTTCCCGCGGGCGGCCGAGCCGAGCGGGAGCGAAGAGAAGACAATCCTCGCGCTCCGAGAGACGGGCAATGGCGACCACTACCTCCCTCCTCGGTATCCTGCTGCTGTTCTTCCTCGACTGCGCCAGCTCATACACCGGTAAACCGCGCCATTTTTAACCCTGTTTCGCCGGCTCGGTCAAAACGTTGAACGACTCTGCGTCGTGTTTGCTTTTCAAATTGTAAGGAAAACGGGCACCCCGATCCATGTGTTCGTGCTTCTCCCGCATCCTCGACGGGGGTTTTAAAGAAAAAACGTTGCACTTTTACCGTATGCCGAAGTGGAATTGTGGCAGATTCTTGTGTAAATAGGTCGGGCCGAGCGAGGGAGCGGCGCTGCCCGTTGCCGGGCTGACTGGTCTGAGCCTGTTTCTAGGGACGGCAGCCGAGCGCCACCAAAAGTCCCGGGAACGGGCTCGCCTACGGAGTGGCGAAGGGTGGTGGTGGTGGTGTTGCTCCTGTGGAGTGTGTGTGGTGGGGGGGGGGGGGACCTGACCGCCAGTATGGGGAAAGTGTTCCAAACAACGTGCACTCTCGTTGTCAACAACAATTTGTAAATGCCCCAACCATCTTAATGCCAGTAACCCTAACACCAGGCTTCCACGTCGTGGGTTTTTTTTGCTAGGGTTGCCTGGAAGCACAAAGGAAACCCCCAAACATTAATGCGTAAGAGTCTGAAGAAGGGTCTCGACCCGAAACGTCTCACTCATTCCTTCTCTCCAGATATACTGCCTGTCCCGCTGAGTTACTCCAGCTTTTTGTTTCTATCCCCAAACCTTGATATTCCAGACTCGGGTGAAATTCAGCACCTCGGGGTATTTAAAAACACCCAGAGGGAGATTACCGAGGACAATTCGACACGTGGAGTCTAACCTCTGCTCTTGTAAGCCTGTAATTTTATGGCCAATTCATTGCCTTGTGGCGGAGCACGTTTCTTCCGCGCTCGGAATATTAAGGTTTTGGGGTTTCTCTGTGTTTCCAGTCAAGCCCTGTAGGCTATAAACCTCGAAGTTGAAGTCTGGGTTTAGGGTTACTGTTCTTAAGATGGTTGATACATTTACTTCCTCTTTGCATATTGACCTTTCCGTCCTTGGCCCCTTCCATTGCGAGATTGAGGTCACACGCAAAATGGAAGAACAGCACCTCGTACTTGGTAGTTTACACTCAACAGTATGAACACCGAATTCTACAATTTCTACCAATACTTCCAATACTCTTCCTCTCAATCGCACTGTCCAATATTGGTGCACACACATTTCTCCCATCACCCCAGTCATTTTACTCCTTTCCCTTCTTTTGTATGCATATCTCCTATCCCTGGATTCCACATTTCCTTTTTTTTAAATCAATTTTCTTCCCCCTGTCCATGTATACCATTATATCTCCTTTGAGCTTTACATTTCACCCAAAGTGCTGGAAATACTCCAGTACTTTCTTTTTAAATCAGCTTCTTTGGTTGCCCATGTCTCCATTTTACATTTCACTCCAATTTGGTGTCGTTTTGTCTCCTTTTCAAGCCTTTGTCACTTACATCCCCCGACTATGCTAATTACCTCCCCCTCATCCCTGTGCCTCTATCACTTGCTTGGCTTTGCCCAACCCCCAGCTCTCTTTGCCCGCCTCCTTCCCCCTAAATCATTCAGTCTGAAGAATTATCCTGACATTGGAACATTGTCTGCCCATTTGCTCCCCAGATGCTGCATGAGTCCCCCTCCCCCCAAGCACTTTGTTTTATTTGATTGTCAGGGCATTTATTTGCTAAATTGTGATTCACCAGGAACAGGTCTAAGAAACAGATTTTTGCTGTGACATTCTTCTGGAAGGCAGTGTGTTGAAAATAACTTTGGGTGTAGAAGTGAGTTTGTTTAATTTGTCTAAAAATTGGGGTATTTCTCAAAAGGGAACCGAGTGAAACCTATTAATGCATTGCCATACAGACACGCACAGGAAGTTCTCAAAGCATTCAGTTGCTTCAGGGTGTTTTGCTGACAACAGAATCGGCTGATGCAATTTTGTTTTCCATGGTGATTCTCTTTTAATTTGCCACAATTGCTGTTCTGTGCAGGCAATGTTTTGCACAGAATGTTCCGACTTGTAATCAAAACTAGGTTAATAATAGCTTCAATGCAGGCAGCCTTACTTGGTAATCCTTTTGTGTGAAGGTCCACAGATTATAAACTCGCATTGGAAGCTATAACAACATCAACCCTCCCTGAATAAAAGGGTTGGAACATTCTGTGCTTGCTGTTGCTTACACTTTTACAAATGGTTACTTTTTTTAAATGTTGAGTTGATTTATGAAACCCTTAATGATTTTTGCTTTCATGTGTTGCTTGCTGGGCTTTGAACTCGGACACAATGTATTGGCCACACAGAATTGTTCTATTTTAGTTGTATTGGAAAAAAATGCATTCTTTTTAACCTAACATTAGCTGTGCTTATTCAGTTGTTAAACGATATTGTTTGGAATTAAATATCTCATGAGTATCTATGAAAAATACCCAACCTTTATTGATGCATGTAAGAGAATAGTGTGAGAGATTGTAGTGGTGCTTAGAGTTGATTAACTTGTCAGCTCAGGAATACCCTAATAAGTAACTAGAGGGTAAGTGATATAGTTCTATTTTTGTATTCAGTCCTGATTTGTTATGGTTTTGACCCTTGTTGGTGAGTTTGAATCCATAGCTGTTCGATTTTCAAATATGAAAAAAGATACTACAATTTGTAAATCTAATGTTAATGATTTAAAGAATATTGCACTCAGCTTTGACGATATGATGTTCAATATTCATTCAAATTTGCATTGACTAGGCTGAATGAATGTGGCCTTTTTTAAAAATCATATTCTATTTAGACCATTTCTTTAATTTTTCAGTATTTGATCATTGATAGCCAGTCTGGCAATTATTGCCCATCCCCAATTGTCCTTCAGAAAGAAGTCTGTCACCATGAACCTCTGATGCAGTCTGTTTGGTGAAGCTATTCCTCTGGTATTGGGGAAAGAATTCCAGGATTGCACCTAGTGAAGATGATGGACAGCAATATATTTATAAATCAGGATTTTGTCAGTGTTGGAATGGAACCGGCAGGTGCTGATGCTTCCATGTATCTGGTGATGGAAGTCATGGGATTGTCAGATTAACTACACTCCATTTTGTCTCAGTCAAGAGGTGCCAGTGGTGAAAGCAATTAATGTAGAAGGTGATTGCTGGTTTGTCAATTGAGCTGGCATCTTTGTTTGGTCCGGCATCGAGCTGCCCGACCATTGGAGCTGAAAGTGAAGTTTTCCGTCACATGTCTGAGTAGTTCAGTTTTAATGCTGGAAAGCCTTTGCAGTGTCAGGAAATAGTATCGCATTGGTTATTATCATGTGCCACAGTTGCATGCTAGCCAGTAGAATCATACTATACATGTGTACAAACAATATGCTCTCCACTGTACGCCTGTAGAAGTTCAAGAGAAACCCCTTTGACATAACGAATCACTGTAATCTTCTCAGGCAGTAGAGGTGTTGATGTGCTTTCTTTATAATTGCAGGAAGTGGTGGCGCTGCCCTGCAGCTGCGGCTCGCCTGCAGTCCGTTTGTCTTTTTCTTTTGTCCTGTTTTAGTTTATTTTCGTTGTGTATGTGTGGGGGGGGGTGGGAGAAACTTGTTTTTAGTCTTCCTTCGTGGGGGGGGAAGAAGGAGATGTGACCATTTCTTGTCGTATCCCCCATCTGCGCTGAGGCCTAATCGCGGAGCTGGCGGCCTCCAACTGGGACCGACCTCGAGGCTCCGTAGTCAGAGCCGGGACTTGCCAACTCGGGGCGGGCGGACTTTGGGGCAGTGGTGGCATTGCGGCGGCGGCGACCCGACTTCGGATCCTTGGAGTCTCGGCCGCGGGCCCAGTGGACGCCATCGTCCGGAGCTCGCAGGTCCCAGGTGGGTGACCGGTTCTCCGGAGCTCCCGCAACAACAGCTTTGTCCGCCCCGGGCAGAGGGAGAAGGACTTTTGCCTTCCATCACAGTGAGGAGGTGCCTGGTAGACTCACTGTGGTGGATGTTAAATCTGTGTTCATTGTGTGTTTGTTGTTTTATTCTATGTTATGCCTGCAAGGCACGGAATTTTGTCCAGACCGAAAGGTCTGAATGACAATAAAGGATACTTTGACTCTCTCTGCCATAGTCCCATTGACATAAACAGGATTGTGGGTCCTCATCTTCTTCCAAAGTCCACAATCTGTTCATTGGTTTTACTGATATTGAGAGCCAGGTTCTTGTGCTAGCACCATTTCGTCAATCGGTCAACCTCACTTCTATACTCTGACTCATCGCCATCTGTAATTTGTCCAACAATGGTGGTGTCGGCGGCAAACCTGAAGATGGAGGTCACACTGTGTCCGGCAGTACAGTCAGTCATGAGCAGGGGGCTGAGCACGCAGACTTGAGGTGCTCCCGTATTGATTGTCAATGAGGAAGAAGTGTTTCTGTCAATTCTAACACTGTGGTCGGTGGATGAGGAAGTCGAGGATCCAATTGCAGAGGGATGCGCAGAGGCCCAGTTCCATGAACTTGGTAACCAGCTTGGAGGGGATGATGTTCTTGAACGCCACTCGAGCTGTAGTCTATAAACAACAGCCTGTTGCCCAAGTGGTCCAATGCAGGAGTGGAGAGCCAGTGAGATCGCATCCTCCGTTGACCTATTGTGATGGTAGTCGAACTGTAGTGGGTCGGTTCTTGTTTAGGTAGGAGTTGATGCTTATTTGAACGGAAAATTATGTCTCTGGATTGCTGTCAGATGTTAAATTATAATTCAAGTGTTATAAATCCTTTCAAAACTTGAACATGGTTTAATTTTTATTTTTGGTGTTTGTCAACATCCAGCTACACCACACAGCTAACAGCAGGTTGTTTAATATTTGGTTTGCTCAAAATTAAACAAATCAATTGAAACTGCAATAGTATTGTGTTGTCTAATATTAAGTGGTAGCCTTGTTCATGATGAGTGTTCAAGGTGACTTTCACAGTAGCAAAACAAAAGCTCTGGCTGGCAGCTGACTTGCAAGGAGAGTCCAAAGAAAGGACTTAATTTTGAGCTCTCTTTAAAATGTCATTGCAAAACGCATCATTTTGGTTAGATTGCAATTGCCCTTTTGGTGACTGCAAACAAGTTATTTCATGCAATGAGCCCCAAAACATTGAATCCTTTGTCATCTTTTGCATAAACACTTCTAAGACCTTTTGCTGGTTTTACTGATTTTATTGAGTTGGGACTTGTAAAAACACCCTTTCAGTTGCTAATTCTATTTGAGTGTTTTTCCATTAATTGCACAAACAATGTTTGATGCCCTTAGCACCATTGATTTGATCATGTTATACTTTTGTAAATTCTATTTGATCACCTGATCTTTATTGATGATGGTAATGTGGCAATGCAGTTTGGTTAGGAAAAACAGCCCTGCAGGAACCCTGTTTTTGCTAGTCCCATTTATGGTTCTGTTTTTGAATTTTTTTAAATTATTCACCCACATTACAATGTTTCTACAGAAGCTTCTGGCAGGAAGTCAGCTAACCAAGTACTGCAACATTTTCCCAGGTAATATAAACAATTCAAATAAGGCTTCACACTTCAGCCAATGACCAAACAGCACCACAAACACTTTACAACATTATTAACAGTATTTAAAACACTTTTGTAGCTGGCCAATCCTGACATGCATTTGCAACACCTGAGCCCCTCTGCAAAGTCCTCATGCAAAGACTTCTGGACCTCGCCTTATCTGACTAATCGATCTAGGACCTAGACTTTCTGGCACCGGCTTGTAGCTTAAAACCGAAAAAGACCAAGCAGGCCTCAAAATGCAAAGATCCTCTGACTAAATAAATTTCTCCTTATCTGCTTCCTAAAAAAACGTCCTTTAGTTCTGAGGCTATGACCTCTAGTCCTAGACACTCCCACTCGTGGACACATCCACTCTATCCAAGCCTTTCACTATTCTGTATGTTTAAATGAGGTCCCCCCTCTGTTTTCTAAACTCCAGCGAGTGCAGGCCCAGTGCCAACAAACATTCATCATTGGCTACCTGCTCATTCCTGGAATAATCCTTGTGAACCTCCTCTGGACCCTCTCCAGAGTCGGATATGTTGTCCAAAATTGCTCCCAATATTCCAAAAGCAACCTTACCGGCGCCTTATAGAGCATTGACATTATATCCTTGTTTTTGTATACAGGCCGCCTTAAAATAAATGCTAGCATTGAGTTTGCTTTTTTTAACAATATCTTTTACGACTGATTGCAGATTAACTTTTTGGGAGTTCTGCCCCAGCAGGATATGGTCTTGGGCAGTAGTAATTGTCATTCAACATGAGTGGTGGTAGACAAGCCCAGCCCCTTTGCACCTCTGATTTCTGGATTCTCTCCCCATTTAGACTATTGTATACACCTACTACCAAATGCATGACTCCATACGTTGCCACGCGATATTCCACCTGCCACTTCTCTGCCCACTCTCCCGACCTTCTGCAGAGTCCCTGCTTCCTCTGCACTACTTGCCCCTCCACCAATTTTCGTATCATCCGAAAACTTTGCCATAAAGCCTTCAATCCCCCCCCCCCCCCATCCAAATTATATACAACGTGAAGAGCACCGAAGTTTCACTATAGGTAACTTGCTCAATTCTCAACAAGGGTTGAAAGTTGAGAATTGATTCATAATTGGCATGTCTTCAGTAACTACTTCAAAAATGCGATAATTCAGAACATTCTTGGGTACTGAAACTCACTTTTAAAATAGTTGCTTGTTTATTGGGTAGAATCTGCAAAAAGTCTTAAATGTTTGTATTGCAATAAAATGCAAAATATTTTGAACCACATTATTAATCCGATATAGGTAGACACAAAAAAATCTGGAGTAACTCGGTGGGACAGGCAGCATCTCTGGAGAGAAGAAATGGGTGACGTTTCGGATCGAGGCCCTTCAGACCCGAATGTCACCCATTCCTTCTCCAGAGATGCTGCCTGTCTGAATTACTCCAGCATTTTGTGTCTACTTTTGAATTAAACCAGCATCTGCAGTTCTTTCCTGCACTTTATTAGTCTGATATGATGACTACCCTGGTTATACAATACTTTTTCTTTTAGGATGTTATCACATGAAATAAGAGGGAAAATATTTGTTTAATATTTTTCCAAGCCTCTTATTAACATTTAACCATACACTGTATTCTGGTGTTATCTCATTGCTGTAACAGGTTTATAACAATCATAAGTGTTTAATGGATTGTGAGATCTGTATTACTTGAAATCTGTGTGGTTGTACGATTACTGAGTTTCTGGATAGATTATGTCACAAATGAAAGCAGTATTTTTTTTAACTTAATTTGTGTCAAAAGTCTATTGTTAACATTGCAATATTTGGTGGGGCCTAAGTCTAACCCATACTTCGCACATTCTTGAGCTTTCACAGGAAAGCTAAATTTCCTTTTCCGCATTTTCTTTATTCATAAACTTTAATTTGTTCAGTTTTCTGTTTTGTTGCAAATGATTTTTTTTATTGCAGCTGGTTTTATAAAGGCACCACTGTCTGATGTGAAGCTAATTGAAGACAGTATAGAATTGCACTGTGAAGCAATTGGAAAGCCCACTCCTGAAATTCAGTGGTGGGCTGTAGAGGGAAATGACACTGAAGTCATGTCACAGCTCTATGATGGTGCACGACAACAGCGGGTCAACATCAACTTCATCTATGACCTTGATGCCAAGAGCACCATCAGCATCATGAATCTAAACATCGAAGACACAGGCACATATGAATGCAGAGCCAGTAATGATCCCTACCGCAATGATTTAAAAATGATCCCACAAGTCAAGTGGATATTGTCTCAGGCAACAGTAATTGTCATTGAACGTGAGTGGTGGTAGACGAGCCCAGTCAGAGATGTTTACCAGTAGCTTAGTTCAAGCATCTGGTATGCATTTTTCTGCCCTTTGTGTCACCCCTCCAAAAGACCCCCCTGGTACGATTAGGGTTACTCCAACCCATTTTACTCCTTGTAGCTATCCTGCTTTGGTTTTATCCTGTGACTTGTTACAAGGTTGTGAGATTGCTTTCCAAAACGTTGTTGTATTTTTAAGTTATTTTGCTTACCATGCAGATCGGCCGTACATATGATTGTATCTGTGAAATGACAATTTAGAAAACTGCTAGGAAATGTATGCTTTACATTTGTGTTTAATTAGTATTAGCATAAATATTAAGCATCTCGCTTATCAATCTTTACAGCAATACAGCATAGAAAAACGTAGATTGTCTTATGGTCACGTTGCAATCTCACACTCTGTAACTAGTCTTTAGTTTTCCCTTTATGATCAGAAGATGGCACCTGAAGGCTTTCTCGTGTTACAGGCTGGAATTGGACACTTCATAATTGGATACTTCATAATTCCTGACAAAGTTCTGTACTTGGTTATAATATTGTGACTCCTGTACTGATTTTGTATAATGGCTGCCATTTTCTACATTATCAGCTTTGAATGTTGAAGCCTCCTTTGATCCTTCCTTGCATAGACGATGCATTGGTGCCCTTGTATTTTGAGGTTGTGTAGTAATAATGAATGAATATTTCAGTTTGGTATGGGGGTTGGGTCTAGGAAATAGTAAATGGGACTCTAAATCTTTTGATAATTGGGCATCTATGTAACATTTACCTACTGTAGCTTGATGGGTGTCTTTCTTGCGTTCATTTAGAGCAGTATTGCCTTTGTGCAGTGCTGGAATAACTCAGCAGATCAGGCATCCTCTGGAGGACATAAATGGATGATGTTTTTGGATCAGTGCCCTTCTGATGAAGGATTGCAACCTGAAACACCACCTATCCATGCTTTCCATCGGTGCTGCCTGATCCACTGATTTACTCCCATCACACAAAATTACTCGAGATTCCATCTGTAGTTCCCTGTGTTGGCCGTAATGCCTTTCCATTCAGTTTATCTTCATTTATGCTCATACTTGTTCCTCTTTGTCGTTAGACCCGACAATTGTCGTGGATCCACGAATCTTGGAACCTGGTGAAAATGTAAAGGATGCCATTCTACGCTGCAACCTGACAGATCCACCATCTCCTATTGAGGGTCATGTGTGGAAAAAAGATAACGTGGAAATCACAACAACGAGGGATTCAAATTCATCGCCACTCATGGAATACAAGTATGTTCATTTTAACTGCTTGTTTTATTTAGTTGCCGTAATATAGTCAGGCTCTACTTCACGATCGTTCTTTAAATATATTCATAACATTTATTTTGGTTAATTCGTCCTGCTATTTAACTTATGCTCTGATCAGTCTTTAGTTCCCGCTACAGGTGTGCAGTTTTCGAACCTACCAGAATTTTTAATGAAGTATAGGTATGACAAATAAAGATAAATCGGGTAACTTCTCCAACACTTTGACTATTATCTATACAGTAGACCATGTGGGGGAGGGCGAGGAATGCTGTCTATTATAACCGAGTAAGTTATCACTTCTATAAAGTAGGTTGCCCAGTCTCGCTGGAGAACATGGATAGGGGACATTGGGACTCTTCAGACTGATTCTGTCTGCTCAGTTTCTCTAGCACGTGGTGTCATTTAACTTTAAAACTAGATGTTGGGGCTGCTGGTCTGCGCCAACGAGTACTTCACGCACTGCACGGTCCGGATACAACTATTTATGTGGCTCATGTTGTAGCCCCATGGTGACAGTGTTTTCTTCAGACTGCTGCAGAACATACTCTGTCATTGTGGGGTCCTCCCCTTCAAATGCTGCTGCTTCCAAGGGAGCAACAGGAGGAGGAGGAGGAGGCAGTCAAGTTGGGAGCGGGACAAAGCGGATGCCGACAGGAAGAAACACCAGAAGGTGGGAAGAAAGGGGGCGTTACGGTGGCATCGGCTTGAAGGAAATGTCCCCAGTGGCTATAATGTGAGCCACAACAATAGCCATCACAATCTGACTGTGGTGAGTGACGGGCTCCCTGGTGCACCTTGCGTGTTGGGTCTGTGTAGGTGGCCAGGGTGGTGTCAGCGGGTCCATCTAATAACTGAAAATCTGTTAAATCGATGGTTGACTGTACATCCACTTTTTGATTTCACGCTTTCACATTTTGCACCCGGTTAACTTATTTTGTGGAGGAAAGGGAACGGCTTTACCACCAATTATGCTTACTGAATATTTTGGAATAATCGGAGTGGAGGGTAGCAAGAAGAGCATGTATCCAACTTGACTGTTAATATTTGTATGATATAATGCACAGTAGAATATATACAAGAGACATCGTATTGATAAAGGTAACAAGTATACAATACCACAAAAACTCCAACGAAGATGAGAGTAATTAAAACAGTTTTAAAGTTGCATGCCACCTTTTCTCGAAGGGTTAAAATGGGGTCAACCATTTTGCCCCGCACATCTAATTTAAACTTTATTACCCTCTAACCTGAAAGCAGTGCCCTCTTGTATTTGATTTTTTTTCTATCCTGGGGAAAATGTTTTGATTTGTCTACCATATCCATCTCCGCAACCTGTGGCATTCCAGAAAAAAACAATCCCAAGCTTGTCAAACATCTAGCTAATAACCCCTAATCTATAGTATATCTCCTCGGCACTCTATCCAAAGCTGCCACTTTGAATGGGGCGACCAAAACTGCACACAATATTCCAAATGTGGCCAAACCAAAGTCCTATATAACTGCACCATGACATCCTGGGTCTTATGAAAGCAAGCATACCGTATGTCGCCTTTACCACTCTTATCTACTTGTTTTGCCATGTTCGGGTAATTATATACTTGGGACTCCATGATCCCGCTTGAGGGTTATGCCATCACCATTTTGTATGTTTCCTGTATATTTAACTTCCCAACATCTGCTTGGATTATGCTCACAAATTTAGTATTTAAGAATCTTCTTCATGACCATAACCTAAGAGTCCACCATTAACTGAATATAATAAATTGATCCTTGTGTGAGTACATAATTTATTTTCCCTTCTCCCTGTAAATCATCTATTTTTAAATATTTTCTGATCTTCATGTATTATTGAGGATGCCATGGTCGCTGTTCATACAGAATTCCACCAGCTTCCTGTTTTGTCAGTTCTTGCAGGACCAGCTAATCATTAGTAAACCCATTTCTATGTTGGCTTTGCTGTGGGATTATCTGCTTGAGGATTTGTATGTGGAACGTGATGGTGGATGTGTTTTTGCAATATTAAACACTACTGGCTGACCTAGATGGATAAGGGATTATCAGTATAACTAGCTATGATATAGCTGATCATTTTGAGTTATCTGATGTGTGCAGCAGAGTACATTTCGATACGTAGCAGAAAGCTATAGCTACACTGACATCATATGGTATTTGTGTAAAGACCTGCAAGAAGCTAATTCGCTTGAACACTTACTCGGGTTTAAATTTGATCCAAGCTTCTGAATTGTTTTTTTATTATTAAGGCTGCAACAAAAAAAACCCAATATGGTCGCCTTGTTTATTTTCCCCATCTATTATCCTTCAAAAAGCTTCTTGCAGGTTTCCCGACTGCAATTGGTCCTCCTGGTTCTTGGGGACTGTTCAAATGGTCATTCTCAACTAAGGGTTGTGTAAGCTCTAAACTCCATAAAAGGGCTAGCTGTTTTTTAAATTGCCCTGATCGATTGTAAATCTGATCATCTACCAGGTGACCACCCTCCCACCACTGCCAAGACTTATTAAAATGTCTGATCTCAGACAAGGGTATAAAATTATTAAAAAGAGCCCTAGAAAAGCAGTTAGGAGAAACTCAAAGTTTATTTTCTACCAGAACTGAAACAAGCTGTTAGGAATCGCGTTATGATCCACTCAAAGACCAGGATGCTGCAGGTTTAGTAGCAACCAATGCAGCGAGAATTGAGCGGAAGCAATAAGGAAGATAAATTGTTTAATGGTGTGATTGACGTCACGGTTAACTCACCGTTTCTGTTGTTGTTCATCTCAGTAACATTTCATTAAAATTGCCTCTGCTGTTAATAGAGCATATTTCGGGCATTCTTGTTGGTTACAAAATTGCTTCTGAAATGCCATTGCAATTTTTCTCGTAAATATGAATAGGTTTGCGCATCAGATGTGGTACGTTTATCTGTGCTGTTTATTCTTTCAGACTGGATGCTGTTGATGCAAAACATTCAGGGGAGTACACTTGCCATTATTTCACAACGCCTGCTGTCAATGATACCATCTTTGTGAAAGGTATGGAATGTTAAAAACATTTTATGTCAACTGAGCAGCCCAAATTAAAGCATTTCCATTTATTGAGGAATATTGTGCAAGCAATGGACGTTATAGTAAAAGGCAAGATAATCTCTGCTTCATGGCTCTCTAACACCACTTTTGTTTGCTAGTGATTGTTGGATGATTTTTACTTTCTACTTGTTGAATGCACCAGTTTGTCTGAAAGCATGGGAGTAAGAGGATAAGGAATAATACCTGCCATAAATTAAATTAGTTGCATGCCAGTAGATTAATGGTGCACATACCAAGCATGTTTTAAATCTAGAATTTATACCTTCTGGCCGCGTACGTTTCCTCTGGGTTTTCCGGTTTTCTCCCAATGTTGTGCGAGTTTGTAGGTTAATGGGCCTCTTAGAATTGTCCCTAATGTGCAGGGATATGCACCTATACAACTAATGTGGTCGGCGTGGGCTGAAGGCTTGCTTCCATGCTTTGTTTAAAATAGAACATTTTTTATTTCTATTCTGTTCTATTTCTTTGCACTGGTTTACTCTAATTTGCCTTCTATATAAACAGTTTCCAATAGGAGACTTTAGGTACTCTATAGTGAGTACCTGATTATGAAAGTACTAAAGACCGCTTGATGAAAATGAGCACATGGGAGTCTTTTGGCCAACCTCGGGCCATGTAGTATAGCCTCTTGGGTTATTTTCATTGAGCCCAAAGAATCTCTTGGTTTTATAAGTGTTGAGCAAATAAGTATTTCATTGTTCCAATGTCAGTACATACAACAATTAAATATTCTTGACTTGCAAAACATTTTTTGTCATCTTGTGAGAATGAACACGTTTATAATTTTGGGTGAGCTCTTGCCCATAATGAGTAGTCAAGGCTACTTGATAAAGAGCCGCAAGATGACGTAAAGGAGTGTGCTTTGTGTTGAGCCTAAACTATGTCCAGAGGTTAAAGAGCAAGTAATTGGCCTTACAATATCTTAAAACATCTTAGTAATCCAATGCCGTATCTTTTAAGTTTAGTTTAGATGCAGTGCAGAAACAGGCTCCACCGACACACTAGGGGTCAATTTACAATTATACTAAGCCAAGTTAACCTACAAACCTGTTTGTCTTTGGAGTGTGGGAGGAAACAAGAGATCCCGGAGAAACCCTATTTTGGTCATGTAAAATGGGGCAAGTATACAGATTCTACAGGCAAGCACCCGTACTCTGGATGATACCCGGGTCTCTTGCACCGTAAAGCAGCAAATCTACAGCAGTGCTCCCCATTTACGTTATCCAAGAACATGTCTGTCAAGGGAAAACAGCAGGGATTGATTGAAAATGTGACTTTTTTAACTAGCTCCACCTGGTGTGAACGCAGAGAAGAAATCTGAACATGGAAACGAGGGAGATTATGGGGTATTGATATGCCGGAGCACTGGGTTTCCATCGGTTGAGAACTGGTCATGGTCCCGGCAGACCAAAGCTGGTATTGAGGTAACTTGCACCATTAAGCAACCAACTAATTATTGTGGGTGACAAAGGGTTGGCTTCATTCATGTGATTTTTTTTTTCGGATGAAATGTTATTTCCTCTTGACCCTTTCTGATGTGGAATCCAACATTATTTCTAGCCAATTAAAATGTTGGTTAATTCTTCAAACATTTATTTTATGTGGTTGAGTCCAGTCACTGATTAAAGTTGCAGAAGCTTTAAGGGTGACGGTCCGATTACCATGATTTGGCTTATTTTTTGTTACACTTTATAACAAAGTAATACTCAAATTGGTTTTCTTTTTTCTTTCTGACATATTTGGTAATGAGCAAAGTGTATGATTTTAAGTAAACAGTTCATGGGGGTCTATTTTCCATTTATCCAGTCACATTTTCTTGCTAAAAATACACCTGTGTTTTTTATCAACAAGAAAATTTATCAATAAGGGAAAATGTTGCATTTGCTGGGCATTACAGTGCCCTCCATAATGTTTGGGACAAAGACCCATTATTTATTTGGCTCTGTACTCCAAAATTTCAGGTTAATAATAGAAAAGAAATCACACGTGGTCAAAGTGCACATTCTCAGATTTTAATAAAGGCCATTTTTATATATTTTGGTTTCACCATACAGAAATTACAGCAATGTTTATACATAGACCCCACATTTCAGGGCACTATAATGTTTGGGACAGCAATGTGATGTCAATGAAAGTCACGTTTAGTATTTTGTTGCCAGTTGCTGAGTGTGTTTTTGCTGATGCTCTGCCAGGCCTGTAGTGCAGCCATCTTTAGCCCATGCTTGTTTTGGGGGCTAGTACCCTTCAGTTTTCTCTAGGGCATAAAATAGGCATGCTCAATTGGGGTTGGATCGGATGATTGACTTGGCCACTCGTGAAGTGACCACTTTTTAGCTTTGAGAAACTCCTTGTTGCTTTAGCAGTATGTCTGGGATCATTGTCTTGTAGAATGAACTGCTGGCCAATGAGTTTTGAGGCATTTGTTTGAACCTGAGGAGATAGGTTGTGTCTATACACTTCAGAATTCATTATGCTACTGCCATCAGCAGTTGTATCATCAATGAAGATAAGTTGAACCAGTACCTTCAGCAGCCATACATGCCCAGGCCATAACCCCACCCCCCCCACTGTGTTTCACATATAAGCTGGTATGCATTGGATCTTGGGCAGTTCCTTCTCTCCTCCATGCTTTGCTCTTGCCATCACTCATTGCCGTCTCATCTGTCCTCAAGACCTTTTTCCAGAACTGTGGTTGCTCTTTTAAGTACTTCTTGGCAAACTGTAACCATCCTATTTTTGTGGCTAACCAGTGGTTTGCATCTTGCAGTGTAGCCTCTGTATTTCTGTTTATGGCGTCTTCTGCGGGCAGTGGTCATTGACAAATCCACACCTGACACATGCGTGTTTCTGATCTGTCGAACAGGTGTTTGGGGATTTTTCTTCATAGAGAGAATTCTTCTGTCATCTGCTGTGGAGGTCTTCCTTGGCCTGCCAGTCCCATTGCGATTAGTAAGCCCACCAGTGCTCAACTTCCTTAATGATGTTCCGAACAGTTGATTTTGATAAGCCTAATGTTTGGCTAATGTCTCAATAGTTTTATTCTTGTTTCTCATAATGGCTTCTTTGACTTTCATTGGCACATCTTTGGTCCTCGTTGAATAACAGGAATAAGAGTTTCCAAAGGTGATGGAAAGACTGGAGGAAATACTAGGTGCTGAGAGCTCTTATTAATGTCCTGCATTAAGGAGGCATTTAAACACACCTAAGCAATTACCAACAGCTGTGAAGCCATGTGTCCCAAACATTATGGTGCCCTGAAATGAGGGACTATGTATAAACACTGCTGTAATTTCTACATGGTGAAACCAAAATGTATATTTATTAAAATCTGACAATGTGCACTTTAACCACATGTGATTTTCTTTTGATTACAAATCTCAAATTGTGGAGAACAAAGGCAATTAAATAAACGATGGGTCTTTGTCCCAAACATTATGGAGGGCACTGGGAGTTATATAGGCATAAGGGAGTTCTCTCTGGTTGCCTTTTTGCTTAGAATACCCTCATCAGAGCTGAACAAAGCAAGAAAGCTGGAGTACTTTTATTCTTTATTGGAAAATGTTAAAACATTTATTTCAATTTTAGCTTATTGTCAATGGGACAAAAAACTTTCACATCAAGAACATGGGAAATAAGACTGAGTTGCGCATCTCACAGCTGGGTATTGAGCAAGACCAAGGAGAATATTTCTGCAACGCAACCAATGAAATGGGTGCAAGAATTGAAACTATTCATCTTCGAGTTCGTGGCCGTTACGCTGCTGTTTGGCCTTTCTTGGGAATTGTTGCTGAGGTGATTGTGCTTGTCGCAATTATCTTCATTTATGAGAAAAGGAGAAAGCCTGATGAAATTTCAGATGGTAAGTTAATAACTTTGGTCTTTTATGTTTGTTTGCATAATGTATTGCAGGCTTCAAGAATATTGCTGGTTTAAGTATATTGGTACACCCTTTTCATAATTAGAACTGACCCAGGTAATCACACTCGCAAATTCCAAACTGATGCTGAGAATCTACTGAAGAAACGACATTTTTCAGGACATCTTTCAATTAACTCCGATATTTTTGACTTGTTCTTTACCAGTGGTATTTCCGACTGAATGTTATTGCAAAACATTCAGTGCAAGGTGAATGCATTGAATCTATTTGCAATCACTCAACCAACAAAATTGAGACAACAGTTCTTAATGCTGGGCATGATGTGCTTTTTTTTAAACCAACTAAAATCATTGAAATATTGAAGATCAGAGTCCTCTGAAATTAGGGTGGTTAGTTGAGTGAATCTGTGCGCAAATTATTGACATATTTGTATTTAAAAGGGCAAATAGGCACAACTTTTTGCATAGCGCCCTTAGTAGTCAAAACAGCTCTGGATGCTACAAGCATGGATTAGATTAATGACTTTACACCAAAGAATAATGCAGATGTTAGAAATCTCAAATCTACCAGAAAATCTTAAAAATGTTTGCCAAGTTGATTTGCCAAGTCTCAAACAATAAACCATTAAAGGTTTTATCCAATTAATGATTCTAATTTAAAAAGGCCTTTACATGAAATGTTAACTCTTTTCCTCTCCACGTGGGATACTTGACCTGCTGAGTATTTCCAGCATAATGTTATTATTTCAGATTGCAGCAGACTTGGTCAAAGAGGCTTATTTTAGCTTATAGACGCTCAAAGTTTGAGAGGGGAATTTTTTAAGATAGGAACTTAAGAGTGGTGTTTTTGCAACTGAGTGTTATTACTGAAGTAGAGTCATGACATAACAATTCTGCAAATCTTATCAATGTTATGAACTTGTAATCAATATAAGCTTCACACTCTAAACTTCAGCAATGAAAACTGCAATACATGCATTTTTTTTTTGGATCTCGCTTGATCATGCCTGAACAGAAACAGAAGTATTTATGTGTATGTTGGTGCAGTGTTGCTAATTTTGAGTTAAAAAAATTCAATTTTATTTTGTAGGATTCTAGCATTTTCTTAACTGTTTGAGCTCATTATGTTGGGATTTTTGTCAGCAGTAGATTTTAAATAAAACCAGTAACTGAGAATCTGAAAGCGTGAAATTCAAGACATTTTAAAGTAGCCAACTACTGTGAAGGATTGTGTTTCTCGTTAATAGCAAAATCACCCTTGCAGTAATTTCAAAATTGAGTAAAATTTGATGTAACATTTTTTTGTAACATGCGTATCTGACAGACCAAAGAATGAGTTCTACATCAAATTATCAGTAAGGGCACTTGATTAACTTCTGTGCTGTGCTCAAGGCCATTCTAATATTTACAAGGAAACAAAGACGGGAGGCATGGTGGAGCAATGGTAGAGTTGCTGCCTTGCAGTGCCAGAGTATCAGTGCCAGTTTGATCCCAACTACGGGTGTTGTCTGTACGGAGTTTGTACGTTCTCCCCGTGACCGCGTGGGTTTCTCTGAGATCTTTGTTTTCTCCCCACATTCCAAAGACGTCCAGGTATGTAGGTAAATTGGCTTGGTAAATGTAAAAATTGTCCCTAGTTTTTGTAGGGTAGTGTAGTAAAATATTCTATTAACAATCTAACTCAAACAAATAGTTTTGCCAATTTGGACCCATTTTATTTATAACTCATGTCATAACTCATAACTTGTTATAACTCAAGGCTCGAATGGCCTACTCCTGCACCTAATTTCTAATGTGCAGGGATTGCTGGTCGGCTTGGGCCGAAGGACCTGTTTCTGCGCTGTATCTCTGAACTAAACTAAAGACCATGTGGCCAGAGTTGCAGGAATGTGCTTACCAATTGACTTTGTGATACTGATCATCGTGTCAACGAGGTGACCTATGGCATTGTAGAGTAAACGAGGAGGGTTGAAATTAGACATGATGGCTCAGATTAAGCAGGACATCTGAGTTTCCATTCATTTCAGAGGAAGAAAAAACGATGCATGGTGTAAAGCAGATTAGTTTCTGTTGAGCTTCCTGGTATTGGCAAGATCAATTTCATCGCCAGGCTGTTTGAGTACCTGTTATGACTAGTGTAGCTGTTAAGGAATTTTGTGGAGAATTGGCATTTTAAGCCTTCTATTGACTGGTGTGTATCGTACAAGGTCTTTACATAATTCAAGCAAAACATATTCCAATGGATGGGTTGCTCAGATTTCAGGTTCTTGCCATCTTTGCACAGTTGTGCTATACATGGGTTCAGCATTAGTTTACTGTAAATCGAATAACTTGCTGGTTGAATTGGCCCTTTTCCATCATTTATGCCTGAAGGTTGTAAAGTCATTTACTACAGCCGCACTTGATGCAAACTATGTTGAAAAGGTGCAATGTGAAACATAAGTACCTGTTTAAATTCCTCTATTCAAAACCATCTAAAATGTCTCAACTTTGTTTAGTGTAGTTTAGACATACACCGACCAGCGATCCCCGCACATTAACACTATCCTACATATACTAGGGACGATTTACACTTATACGAAGTCAATTAACCTTCAAACCTGTACGTCTATGGAATGCAGCATTTCCCATCTTTCAACAAGTCACTGTTAATCGTATAAAGTGCACTCCCCACAGATGATAAATGTTTATTGAAATGTGATCATCCTGTAGATTTTATGATAACGCAGATCTAATTTGCTTTCAGAATTTATGTCAATTTATTTAGTGTCATTTGGTTTATTTCTCTAGGAGTGAAATAACTGATTGGTTTGGGCAATAACAAAAACTCCAGTAACATAGTTATACAAAGAAAATTACTCGAAGATCAGAAATTGTTGAAAGTGGAAAAGCCTGGTGGTAATCTTATCACTTCAGTTTCCAGTCTTGGCAGGAAAGGTTAATGATTCAACCAAGCAATGGTGTAACACGGAAGGAAGCCTCCGTACCTTCTGGTACCACAGTAGAACTACCCATTTAATTTCTCTCCTTTGGTTTTTCCTTAGTTCTGTAAGTGTTCAGTTGTTAAAAATTGGAGGGTCGTGTCTCATCACCATCTGACTTGCTATCTTTATGAACTTGGCCAAGAGCGACCAATAACACCAGTTATGAACACAATGGGTCCAAATTGGCAAAACTATTTGTTTGAGTTAGATTGTTAATAGAATATTTTTGTTGGCTACAAGAAGTAATTAATTGTATGCAGAAGAATCTCCAGGCTTAGGTTTTTGTGTAAGAGTCAGTTTTGGGCAGTCGTGCTTGTTTTTTTAAATTTAAACAAGACATAATGGCTCATTTATGTGTACTGGGTCTGTCGAAAATACCTTCCCAACAAAATGCTTACTTCCCAACAAAATTCTAACTGGGAAATTGGTCTTTAAATTGTATTTTAGGCAAAAAAAGAAATCGATGTATGTTGTCAACCTTGTGCCCAAGTAGATTTCATTTAAGGAGAACAATGCTAAACAGTGTGCCTTATGTGCAAACTGCTCATCTGCAACTCCTCGTGTCGATAAGACATCTACTTATTTTGGTGTTAAATTTAGAAACGAGAAAGTGGTGCTTTTCTGCTTTCAGACTTAGAATAATAGGTTTGAGAACTCCAATAAAAATGCTGGTATGAATTCAAAACTTTACAAACAATATTTTATTACGTAAAGATGTAGTGTTTGGTTTCTGAAGTTTGGAAATATGACTTGCAAAATGTGAGGAATCATGCTAAGAAATGCATTTTTCACACAAGTAGGATTCAAAAATATGGGTGAATGCGAATATGTGAAGGACTGGGACAGAATCTTATTGGCATTTTTAAGCCAGTGTTTCCTTTAAACATTAATAATTCATATCTGTACTGTAACACCAAAGAGGCTGTAAAAGTCTCCCACTTTGTTATCACGCGACTTCACCTTGACTCAAATTTCCAACTGCTGCTTATAGAGCTCATTTTTACAGAAATTACTGAACAGGTTTTGAAAAGTTAAATGCCAAAAGTAAATGTATTAAATATCTTTGCGCCTATACTAAACCTTCTTTTGTTTCTGCATGTGAATTTGATGCTGAACAGATGATGAACAAGGATCTGCTCCTTTGTAAGTTTACCTAACTTCTATATCAAAGATGTTTTTGAATTTAGTCAGTTGGCAGTCTTTAACACATTTTTCATTTCTTGTACAGGAAAAGTAATTCATCCACAAATCATAAGGATCAAAATATCAGGCAGCGAAACTCCAACTGATTTGATTCATCCTACACGACAGGTCAGTAAATCATCAATGAATGGCAACATTCATCCCCATCATTTGAAGTTAATTTTCTATTTCATAAAGTTCCAGTTTCATGTTCCCTATCATTGCCTAATCTTGGTGATATATCCCTCTTCTAAAATGGCTCGACATCAGAGCTGTCACTTTAGATGTAGGCATTCGTGAATTATTTTAAAGAGAATGTAAGCTTTCTTTCTGTTAATATGACAAAAAGATTTCTGTTAATATGACAAGAAGATTTTTAAACTCTGCTTAAGATACATTTACTGTTAATGGGCTACTTTTGAACTTCAGACAAGGCAAGCAAATTGCATTATAATAGGCAAGATGGCGACCTATTTGTGCATAATAACATCCCACAGAAAAGCAATGAGAACAATCATAATATTCTTGGTGATCTTGCTTGAAGACACTGTTGAACAAGAGGTATTGCTCTGCACGACATGGTCTTTAGCATGCCGGCAATGTCATCATAAATGGGCACCTGATGCTACAGAGTATTTATTGGTATGTTTTTGAAACAACGCACGACATTGTCTAATATGCGTTGGTTTCCTCTGAACTCAGTTTTCCTCCACATTCCAAAGCAGGCACGTGCCGTGAGTAATTACTCGGGGTAGGTAGTCAGTCGCCTTAAAAAAAATTAAACCACGCATGCGCAGATTGTTCTCTCCGTTAAAAAATTTAAAAAATAAAAACAGTGACAATTCAATTTGCCCAAGGCTTCCTAGTCTCCTTTATTCTGAATTACTGAATGGGTGGGGTGTGAAGGGTGATGGCAGGTGGAGCGATGGTGGGGAAAGCAGGAGTACAGGGAATAGTTGAATCAGTTGTCATCTTATTGAATGACAACACTTTCTTGGCTCCGTCGGAACACATGCAGTGCTCTCCGTCGGAACACCTGTCACCTGCCGTTCGCTGACTTCGCTCATGTCAGTGGCTTCCTGCAAATCCTTAAATCCCCACAGCCGAGTAACCTCAATTGCGCTGTCGGAATTTAAGGACATGAGTGAGGCCAGCGAGCGGCAGGAGAGAGGTTTTTAGACTGAGAGCTGCCAGAGGTGAGTGGGGACCGGCATAACAGGCTAAGGTGGCGGCTGGTTCCGCTGTCCGGCTCGGCGGCCGCTCAGCCACCCGAGCTATTTCTCTCCTTCCCTTCCCCCCCCCCGGCCTCAATGCGGTGGCATTATCCCAATCCCCCCTCCATAACATTCGTGCCCTCCCCGCAACTTTACCCCGGGCCAGACTTCCCAAACGCTTGGAAAGGAGCTCTCCCCCACGCCCCTAGAGAGTGGATGCGAGAGTGGGATGGCAAAGAACAAGTGCTAATAGATGATTGTGCAGCATGTACTCAAGGGCCGAAGAGCCAGTTTTCGAAGCTGTATCTTTCAATCAATCCGGTCGATAGCCGAACGTGAAAGAGTTAACAAGCCCCATGTGTGGTCTCTAAGGGAAGAGTAACCATAAAATGATGGTAAGGTGGCTGGCATGGGGCTTGAAATGACTGCAATAAATTAACAGACTTAATACAAAATGGATTGATCATAAATAGACGATGGATACCTTTTAAAGAATTTGTCCAAAAAATTACCAAATAATCAGGAATACTAATTCCAGGTCCCAAAGAAAATTAGATAATGTTTGATGCCGAGAAGGCATACAATTGCCAGAAAAAAACAGCTTGCCCAAGGAGCATTTGCGTAGACAAAAAGTTTGTATGAGAAAAGGAAGTAAACCCTTCACACCCCACTCACTCAGATTTAGCGTGGAGCATTTAAAAAAAACTGAAACTGCTTTTGTAGAGAGGTCAGTGAAGACAAATGTTGGGTCCCCTGCATTCAGAAATAGGGGACATTATAATTGCGATCTGAGGTGGCAGAACAATTAAACAATGATAGACTAATGGAGTGTAATTCTGCTCATTCATGTAACCTGATATTGGAATTATAGCTCATTGGAAATACAATTATATCACCATGCAGGCATATAGAGCTGTTGGAACAACATTCAAACTTATAGTCGTTTGAACATTATTGTGCAGAGCTGGAGATCTATGTCTCTTCATGTCACCAAAGCTTGCTGTCCATTTACTTTTTCATTTTTCTTGATCACATTTATTTAGTCAAGATCACTTTCTCTTCCTAGGAGACCTACACAACTTTAAGCAAGACTGCAAAATGGATGGGGTTTCCCGTTGGCATAGAGAATGTCACCTTCAACACGATTCAAGTATTTGATCTATTCACAGATCCTAAAGCAATTGGATCTACAAAAAAAACAACAATTTAATTGCTGCTGCCTTTCAACAACAGTATAATGTCATTAGCACCAGCAGTCACTTGGTTAAAGGAACCTGTAAAGTTTCTGGCCTATCTTGCCTGTATAAACTGGACTAAAATGTTCTTGGTAAACAATTTGCTTTTTCTTAACCATTAGATTGAAACCGGTGTGTTCTGTCAAACATAAGCGGTAATTTAATATTTATCATCCTGCTTTATTTACAGATTAGCATAATTATTGTGGCTGGAATTTGTAAATACAAATATTTCACTCTTAATTTATCACATGTAGGTCAACAATAATGATGCAGTCTCATTATTCTCATATTTTTAATCTTGCATGTTTAAATTTACAAATTGGCTTTTGACGTACGTAGTGTGAGGGTCGTGTTCTCTAATGTTGTCATGTTATACACTCGGTTGATGTTTAGCCAAGAAAATGGTGATTTACACAGTATATGGTTAAATTCAATGTTTGGATGTGTGGGATGGAGTTGGGAGGCGGTATTTTGTTAGCTTCCATGTTGAGCTCATTGGAAAGTGATGGGATAAAACCCTAGTCTAAATATAAATCCAATTTATATTTTAATGGGTATCATGGAAATAGGAGGAGACTGCCATTTGCTGATGGTCAGATAGAATGCTAGTTAAAATTAATCCAATACTGTTTTTTCTGGTGTTGTATGCAGTTGCTGACTTCATGCCACCTGTTTAATTTTATACTTTGGATCCTACTCAATGAGGGCAGCAATTCACAAATATACTTAGGGGTTTAATGACAAAGTGGTTGGATACCAATTTTATTCTGTGCTGTAAATGTATGTCAGTGGAACCCATTGGTCAATATTTTAGTGCCCTTGGTGGTAATTTGAGAAAACTATTGTGTATACAGCTCTAATAAAGAAATAAAATCTAGATTGCTGCCACTTTGGTTCAAAGAATCAGATTACACCGAGAGTTGGCCTGAATCTAATAATCTGCTAGAGCCATCTGATTTGGTTTTGTTCAAATAATGACTACGATTCCCAGACTTGCAAGCTTTCACCAACTGGGTTTTCTGTTGACAATTCATGCTGGAATGAGGGTTTAAAAATGTTAAGCATACTTGAGTTTGCTCATGCTCCATTATTGACATCAATATTTTTCTACTTCTCAGTATTACCGATAAGATTGCGCATGAACTGTGGTCTTTAATGGTATTTTCTTGCTTGGTGGGCAGCAATTTCAAGTTCACTGCAGGTGAATATATTTATAGCACAGTGTATTACTGCTGTACTGTTAGTGCCATTGTTGTTGGAGTTTAATTTGCCAATATATTTGCTGCCTCTTTGTCCAGGAAAGAAAAGGCCCAATTAACATGGTGTTTTTTTGTTTGTGGTGTCTACCTGTTTTAACCTTAAATGTTTCCCTGCCGGATCAGCTCATCAGAGCTTGAAATATGTTGGCCTTGGACACACTGCATGTTAATGTTATGTTCAGTGATTTTTGGGAAAACAATAAATTTGTTTGCTTTGCTGTTGGTGAAGTCCTCAGTTCAAAATTCATGGAAATGTAAATGATTTAAAAATGTATGGTTTTTTTTAATGACGAGTGTTTGCAGTATTTGGCCATTATACAGCACCGCTATTAATTGTACTATTTTTTTTCCTGCTAAATCTTTATTGCTGAAGAATAATTCTTTAAATTTAAATAAGATTACTTTTTCAAATTCATTTTACCACACTGCCTCAACGGTATGCAATGCCTGTCAGAAGTTACATCATTAAAATTCTTTGTAAATTGTAAACTTGTAAATTGTGCATTCTTTCACATTGTCTCAGTCTTTTACCCGGGATTGGGGAATCTGAGGAGCAACCGTTTCACTCGGAGGGTAGGGTGCTGGGTATATGGAATTAGCTGCCAGATGAGGTAGTTGAGGCAGGAACAGCATTTAAAAGACATTTGGACAGGTACAATAATAATAGGGAAATTTAGAGGGATCTGGGCAGGTTGGGACTAACTTAGGTGGGACATTTTGGTTGGCATTGAGTTGGGCCAAAGGGCCTTTTCCAATTCTTATTACTGTTCCCCTCCAGTGTTTAACAGGTCCTTCAGCCCACCGGGTCTGCTGACCAATGATCCCCGTACACTTACACAATACTGCACACTTGGGACAATTTATAAATTTTACTGAAGTCAATTAATCTACAAACCTGCACATCTTTGGATTGTGGGAGGAAACTGGATCACCTGGAGAAAACCCACATGGTCACAGGGAGAATGTGCAAACTCTGTACAGACAACAGATCTGGATCAGACCCATGTCTCTGGTGCTGTAAGGCAGCAACTCTACCACTGCGCCACAATGCCACCCTCAAAATCATTGTTCCTTCATGTTCAGCAAGGCCTGGAAGAAGTAGTGAGGGCACACAATGTAGTTTAGGTGGTAGGCTGTGAATTCTCCACCATCTCACTAAAGAAATCCCTCCCGCAGCACCTCACGAAAATAATTGGGGGTGAGTAATAAGTTCTGGCCTTGCTGACAATGCCCAGATTCTGAAAAATAAATGAAGATAATTGAAGCATCGCCATAGAACAAACATTCATCTAAGCACTCTTAGTCATAGTCCTACAGCACAAAAGCAGGCCCATCAGCCCAGCTTGTGCATGCCGACCAAGATGTCCCATCCACGCTAGTCCCAGCTGCCTCCCTCTAAAGTTTGGATAGACACAAAGTACTGGAGTAACTCGGGCAACGGATGGGTGATGTTTTGGGTCGGGACTCTTCCTCAGACCGGAAACATCACCCATCCTTTTTCACCAGGAATGCTGCCTGACCCGCTAAGATACTCCAGATATAAACCAGCATCTGCAGTTCCTTTCAACATACTCCCTCTATACCTTTCCTACCCACGTACCTGCTTATTAGATGTTTTAAATGTTGTCCCACCTGCCTCAACTACCTCCTCGGGCAGCTCATACCATATACCCACCCAACTCTGTGTAAAAAAAAGTTGCCTCTCAGATTCATATTGAATTTTTCCCCTCACCTTAAACCCATGCCCCCTGGCTCTTGATTTCCCTTGCTCTGAGTTAAATGCTCTGTGCACTCATTTCTCACTCATCTATTCTCATAATCTTGTACACCTCTAAGATCACCCCTCGGCCTCCTGCAGTCTAAGGAATGAAACCCTACCCTGTCCAACCTCTCCCTGTAGTTCAGGTACTCAAGTCCTGGTAAATGCTTGTAAATCTTTGCATGTTTTCCAGCTTAATGACATTCTATAACAGGGTGAGCAAAACTGAACACAAGTGCAGCCTCATCTATGTCTTGTACAACTGTAACATAACATCCCAACTTCGAAATTGAATACCCTTACTGACAGGCCAATGTAGTGCAATCCTTCTTAACCATCTTATCAGGTGTGGTTGCCATTTGCAGGGAAACATTCATCTGAATTTAAAAAAAACAAGACGGCTGCATTGAAAATGGGCATTCCCAAATCTCTGAATATTATTGTATGTGGCTCAAGATGATTATAGGGTGGGCCACCATTTTCAGTAGAAACTTTATGGATTCTGGGCTTATCTGATGTGACTTTGCAAATGGAGGACCAAACAGTTGACCTTCAGTGGACGTTTCTGCACACGGCTTCTCTTGAAGAACCACGGTTCTATGAAGAAGAGCTGATATGGTGGTTAAAAATTAGTGTTCACTCTACAGATAAGAAGGAACCTTCCAAGAAAAAGTATGGAATAAAAGGATCATTGCCAAGACATTGTCTTGGGGTATACACAAAAAGCTGGAGAAACTCAGCGGGTGCAGCAGCATCTAAGGAGCGAAGGAGATAGGCGACGTTTTGGGTCGAGACCCTTCTTCAGTCTTGGGGTATGACTGTTTCCTGGTTACATTGATCCAAGATTTAATTACATTCTTAACTTCTGCTTACAATAAATTCAATGTGAGAAATGGGTTTGGTTAAATAATCTGGAGATAATTAGGTTTAGAAGAATATCCACACACAAACAAAACAAAAAGATACCTTGAATGATGCTGCCCTCTTGTGGCTTTTTACTGTAAGTACTCAAAAGTCCTGTAAATGGGACAATTAGCGGGCATATAGTTACATTATTTATCCAACATACAAAGTGCTGGAGGAACTCAAAAGGGTCAGGCACCATTGATAAAGCATATGAACCAACAAAATAACAGATCAAAGGGAGGCTACAGATTTTTGGCTATTGAGTAGAGTAACTACTCGTGGATAAAAGCTGTTTTTATATCTGGCTATAAAACTGTTTTATGTCTGGTTAAAATTCTATGGTTGCATTTACCGAGGAATTTGAGGGTCCCTTCATATTTCACTGAAGGTCATAACACTGTTCCGTCTCATTCCATCTTCACTACACTGAGGTCGAGATACTTTAGTGATACAGATACAGCGTGGAAACGGGTCCTTCGACCCACCAAGTCTATGCCGACCAGCGACCACTCCGTACACTAGTTCTGTTCTACACACTGGGCAATTTACAATTTTACCAAAGCCAATTAGCCTACAAACCTGTGCGTCTTTGGAGTATGGGAGGAAACCCACGCGGTCACATTGAGAACATACAAACTGTGTACAACAGCACCCATAGTCAGGATCGAACCCTGGTCTCTGCTGTAATGCAGCAGCTCTACCGCTGCACCACTGTGTCATCCCACCATGGTTGCACAAAATATTTTCATGAACTTAAATTATACAGTAAAGGACTGATTCAATTCATGTATATATGCAGGGAAATACAAAATCACACATCATGCCCATGATTATATGGATAATAAACAAGTGTTCTTTATATCTCTTGGCATACATCAGAAATGAACTTCATCTTTTGGACTGAATGCAATTGAGTTCAGGGAGAATCCAGTATGGGAGGAAAGTGTGAAGGGTAACACACTGCAAGAAATTGAACATTAGTGAATTTTAAGCTTTTCCCTGGGTCTTGATGTTTGAGGATAATTTCTGGATATCAGAGGAATCGAGTGATATTGAGATGGTCCAGGAAAATATTGAAGTATAAAATCAGCTTTATAAAAAAGTTTAATAACAGCAGGAATTAGCAGCCTAACTGCGACTCTTCCCCTCATTTCTTATGCTCTTACTACATCTTAAAGGACTTCTCAAAATGTATATATTTTAATTTTATGGGTATAAGGATAATTTAAATATTAAGGATAAACCCTATCCTATTATTGTCATGTAGAAAGCCACGGTCATCGTAACATTAGTGGTTTGTGCATTCCATTCACTAGATGAACAACAAAACCCTCACTGATAAACTGACTTTGTGACTTAAGTACTATAAAATCGATAGAGTTCGTGCTGGGATGATTAACCAGAAATTGCATTGTTTTGTATACTGTAACATTATTCCTTTCCAATTATCTTACAAAAGATAAGATGCAGGAGCATAATTAGGCCATTCAGCCCTTCAAGTCTGCTCCGCCATTCATGGCTGATCTATTTTTCCCTCTCAACCTTATTCTTCTGCCTTCTTCGCGTAGACTTTGACACTATTATTAATCAAGGATCTATCTGGATGGGATAGTTGCCTATTGTTGCCTGTTCTTGGGGCGGCATGTGGCGTAGCAGTAGAGCTACTGCCTTACAGTACCAGAGACCCAGGTTCAACCCTGACTGCTTGTGCTGTCTGACCGGAGTTTGTTTCTTTCCGTGACCTGTGGGTTTTCTCTGAGACCTTTGTTTTCCTCCCACACTCTAAAGAAGTACAGGTTTACAGGTTAAGTGGCTTGGTATAAATGGAAAATTGTCTCTAGTGTGTGTAGCTTAGTGTTAATGTGCTGGTCGATGCAGACGCGTTGGGCCGAAGGGCCTGTTTCCACGTCTCTAAACAAAACTAAACTATCGATCTCTAAATTTAAAAATACACAATGACATGTCCTCCACAGGCGTCTGTGACAATTGATGCCACAGATTCACCTCCCTTTGGCTAAAGAAATTCCTCCTCATCTCCGTTCTGAAAGTACGTCCTTTTATTCGGAGGCTGCGCCCCCTGGTTCTAGACTCTTCCATTAGTGGAGACATCCTTTCCACGTCCAGTGTATCTTGGCCTCAAATATAATTTCATAATGCTATTATCTTGTCATTCTGCTGAATGGTAATGAAACAAGATACTGCTTCTCTTCCTATTCATGCATGTTGCTTTTGAACAATCATGCCTGCATCTCAAAAATCTAAACACAGAGCGTTGGAGGAACTCAGTAGGTCAGGCAGCATCTATTTCAGGTGCCACCCCTCCAAACTCACCTGTTTCCACCTATCACTTGGTGGGCTTCATCCCACCCTTCTCTTTTCCAGCCTCCCTCCCCCCCCCCCCCCTCCCCCAACCTAATCAGTCTGCAGAAAGGTTCCGACACAAACCATAATCTGTCCATTCCCTCCACAGATGCTGCTTGACCTGCTGAGTTTCTTAAGTACTTTGTGCTTTGTTCAAGATTCCAGCCCCTGGCAGCACAGAAGAGTAGCTGCCACAGAGCACCAGAGACCTGGGTTCGATCCTGACAAGGGCTGCTGTCTGTGTGGAGTTGGCACAGTCTTGCTATGACCATGTGGGTTTCCTCCAGGAGCTTTGGTTTCCTTCCACATCCCAAAGACATGTCGGTTTTTGTCGGATAAATGGCTCTTGTGTGTAGGGAGTGGATCCAAAATTGAGATAACATAAAACTGGTGCAGATGGATGCTGATGGCTAGCGTTGAGTTGTTGGGCTAAAGGTCTTGTTTCCATGCTGTAATTTTCAATCAATTCAGTCTGCAGTTTCTTGCGTCTCCAAAAGACTAAATGAGAAATTGAAACTTTTGCTCTTTCAAACCCATTTACTTTGACGAGATTGTTTCAAGTCGTGTGTTGCTTACATTCTTTGAATATCACAAGTTCATCTCAACCATGTCAAGTTTCCTTGCCAACACTTGCATTTGCTATAATTAGATGACAAGAATACAAAGGGGTGTGTACAACAGACAGAGATTTTAATAGCATATTGCTGGCTCTCGGATGATTTCAAATTTGTGTCTAGAAATAGATGTTGGTGCAGTTCACAATAATTAAATACTTATTCAGGGCCATATTTTCCTTTCTTCAATAATTACAGCTAAATTGTATTGCCTAAATATACTCTCTTGATCTGTAACTCTAAACCTACTATCTGGCCATGTCAGAGAATGATCTAGGAAGTAGATTACAAGATGCTAATGCAACCATATATGTGTATTGTGTAAGGTAGTGCTGCTGCCTGCAGATGAATCTTTAGACATTTATGTACAAACACTTATTGTTCAGGAATGTAGTCATAGAAGTTGGCATGAGAATCTTCCACCAAGCAAAGTTGGAATCTTGAGCAAAAATTAAAGTGCTGGAATAACTTAGCGGTGGGGGTGAGGTTGGGATGTTGGATGTAGGGGGGAGGCAATTACTTGATATTGGACCGTCTAGGCGAAGGGCAGGGGTGAAAGGGATGCTGCACTGGGCTGGGGGGGGGGGGGGGGGGGGAGCAGGGGATGCAGTGCCGCAGTAAGAGTTGGGCAAGGGAAATTGGGGGGAGGGGTAACATCAGGGTGCATGGGGAAGAGTGTGGGGGGGCAGAGGAAGCTTAAGCCCTCCTTTAGGAGAGGAAATCTGAAGTCATTGCTCTGTGGCCAAAACGTGACTTCAGACTTTAAAATAACCTCGCATTGTGAATGGGCAATGCGAGCGATGCTCATGTTTATTAAATAAAAAACAGTTACCAATGATCATTGCAAAGATTTATGAGGATATTGCCAGGACTCCAGGGCGTGAGCTATAGGGAGAGGTTGACCAGGCAGAGCTTTGTTCCTTAGAGCGCAGGAAGATGGTGGGGGGTGGGGGGTGATGAGAGGATTAGATAGGGTAAATGCACAGTCTTTTACCCAGAGTGGAGCAATCAAGAAACAGAGGATGTAGGTTTAAGATGAGGTGGGAAAGATTTAATAGGAACCTGAGGGGGGCAACCTTTTAACACAAATGGTGGCAGGTATATGCGCTGCTGGAGGAGGTAGTTGAGGCAGGTACTATCACAACATTTGAGAAACATCTGGACAGATACATGGATCGGAAAGGTTTGGAAGGATATGGGCCAAACACAGGCAGCTGGGACTAGTGGAGGTGGAGATAGTTGGTCGGTGTGGACAAGTTGGGCCAAAGGGCCTGTTTCTACGCTGTATGGCTCTTATCTTAAACACTGCATTATCTTGAACATGTCACAATGAATAGCAGTTAGTGTCTGTTCCTTTCCCACAGACTGCACATACATTGAAAGGCACTCTGTGGTCATTTCTTGGGGGTTACCATTTCCTCGTGATTTTTTGGTTACAGTGGCTCGCAAAAGTTTTCATACCCCTTGAACTTTTCCACATTTTCTCACCTTACAACCACAAACGTAAATGTATTTTATTGGGATTTTATGTGATAGACCAACACAAAGTGGCGCATAATTGTGAACTGGAAGGAAATTGATACATGGTTTCCAAATTTTATTACAAATAAAAAACTGAAAAGTGTGGCGTGCAAAAGTATTCAGCCCCCCTGAGTCAATACTTTGTAGAACCACCTTTCGCTGCAATTACAGCTTCAAGTCTTTTGGGGTATGTCTCCACCAGCTTTGCACATCTAGAGACTGAAATGTTTGCCCATTCTTCTTTGCAAAATAGCTCAAGCTCAGTCAGATTGGATGGAGAGCGTCTGTGAACAGCAATTTTCAAGTCTTGCCAGAGATTTAGGTCTGGACTTTGACTGGGCCACACTCACATGAATATGCTTTGATCTAAACCATTTTATTGTAGCCCTGGCTGTATGTTTAGGGTCGTTGTCCTGCTGGAAGGTGAACCTCCGCCCCAGTCTCAAGACTTTTTCGGACTCTAACAGGTTTTCTTCCAAGATTGCCCTGTATTTGGCTCCATACATCTTCCCATCAACTCTGACCAGCTTCCCTGTCCCTGCTGAAGAAAAGCATCCCCACAGCATGATGCTGCCACCACCATGTTTCACAGTGGGGATGGTGTGTTCAGGGTGATGTGCAGTGTTAGTTTTCTGCCACACATAACGTTTTGCATTTAGGCCAAAAACTTCCATTTTGGTCAAAAACTTCCATTTTGGTCTCATCAGACCAGAGCACCTTCCTCCACATGTTTGCTGTGTCCCCCACATGGCTTGTGGCAAACTGCAAATGGGACTTCTTATGGCTTTGTTTTAACAATGGCTTTCTTCTTGACACTCTTCCATAAAGACCCGATAAAGGCACGACTAATAGTTGTCCTGTGGACAGATTCTCCCACCTGAGCTGTGGATCTCTGCAGCTCCTCCAGAGTTACCATGGGTCTCTTGGCTGCTTCTCTGATCAATGCTCTCCTTGCCCGACCTGTCAGTTTAGGTGGATGGCCATGTCTTGGTAGGTTTGCAGTTGTGCCATACTCTTTCCATTTTCGGATGATGGATTGAACAGTGCTCCGTGAGATGTTCAAAGCTTGGGATAATTTTTTATAACCTAACCCTGCTTTACACTTCTCCACAACTTCATCCCTGCCCTGTCTGGTGTGTTCCTTGGGCTTCATGATGCTGTTTGTTCACTAATGTTCTCTAACAAACCTCTGAAGCCTTCACAGAACAGATGTATTTATACTGAGATTAGATTACACACAAGTGGACTCTATTTACTAATTTGGGGACTTATTGGTTGCACTGGATTTTATTTAGGGGTATCAGAGTAAAGGGAGCTAAATACCTTTGCACGCCACACTTCAGTTTTTTATTTGTAAAAAAAATTTGAAAACCATGTATCATTTTCCTTCCACTTCACAATTATGCGCCACTTTGTGTTGGTCTATCACATAAAATCCCAATAAAATACAATTACGTTTGTGGTTGCCTGGCCTGGCAGTTTAGGTGGACGGCCATGTCTTGGTAGGGTTGCAGTTGTGCCATACTCTTTCCATTTTCGGATGATGGATTGAACAGTGCTCCGTGAGATGTTCAAAGCTTGGGATAAGCTTTTTTTTATAACCTAACCCTGCTTTAAACTTCTCCACAACTTTATCCCTGACCTGTCTGGTGTGTTCCTTGGGCTTCATGATGCTGTTTGTTCTCTAACAAACCTCTGAGGCCTTCACAGAACAGCTGTATTTATACTGAGATTAGATTACACACAAGTGGACTCTATTTACTAATTAGGTGACTTCTGAAGGCAATTGGTAACACTGGATTTTATTTAGGGGTATCAGAGTAAAGGGGCCTGAATACTTTTGCACGCCACACTTTTCAGTTTTTTATTTGTTAAAAAATTTGAAAACCATGTATCATTTTCCTTCCACTTCACAATTATGCACCACTTTGTGTTGGTCTATCACATAAAATCCCAATAAAATACAATTACGTTTGTGGTTGTAACGTGACAAAATGTGGAAAAGTTCAAGGGGTATGAAAACTTTTGCAAGCCACTGTATATCCTGCAACCAGACCTAATAACGTACACCTATGAATTGAAACGCTACTGTGGCAGCTGTGAAATTTAAATTCAGCGTGTTAAATTAACCTGAATGAAACAGTGAATATGAAACTCTCAGAATATTAAATCCCACTTGGATCACCGATGCCATTTTAAAATGGAAATGTAATATCCTTATCCATTTTGGTCCAAATGTAATTCCAGATATTTCAAGGTTAGGAAACCCCTAAGATAGATATTTAAAAGACAGCATGTCATTATAATTTGGGTTCTGACATCGAAATTTTGGAGATCTGCAGTGGTATGATAAATTGACTCTGATACCTCCATTGCGACAATATATTAAGAAGCAGCTAAAGCCCGAGTTTGAAAAATTAATGGTGATCAATTGTTTGAAAGATGCAGCATGGAAACAGGACCTTCGGCCCATCGAGTCCACACCGAACATTCAAGACCACACCGTCCCGTTCGCACTAGTTCTATGTTATCCCACTTTTTCACACCTCGCATACTAGCGGTAATTTACGGCGGCCAATTAACCTGCAAACCCTGCACTTCTTTTGGTTGTGAGAGGAAACTGGAGCACATGGAGGAAATCCATGCGGAAACGTGCAAACTCCACACAGAGAGCACCCAAGGTCAGGATCGAATCCGGGTTACTGGCGCTGTGAGGCAGCAGCTCCATCTGTTGCGCCTCTGTGTTGGATAATTGAAACATGAATATAGAACTGGCGTCAATGGGTTCATTAAACCGTAGGCTCTTAAGCAACCCTAGTTGTAACAGATGTGCTTCTGAAGAGCTTCTGAAGAGTTTTCTGCGCCAGACTGGTTTTAATTGCCATTGCCAAGTAATTCATAGTGGAAGTGGAGACTAGGGGAGAAATGGGAGCTTGGGGAAAGTAATGCCCTGTCCCACTTAGGAAACCGGAATGGAAACCTCTGGTGACCTTGCCCGCAACCCAAGGTTTCCATGAGTCGCAGGAGGTTTTGGTCACTCGCCTGGAAAGCCTCGAGCTGGATCGACCGAAGCGTGAGCTGCACCTACCGACCAAAGATCCTATAGGATCTTTGCTACCGACCGCACACACACACACACACACACACACACATACACATCGCAAAGGTGGGGGCCATGGAGAGCGGAGGAGCGCTGTCTGCAGGATGAAGAAGAAGGTAAAAGGCTGCCACAGAGCATGGTAAGTCCTTTAGAGGGGGGGAGGGGGAGAATGGGAGAGAGAAGGGGGTGAGAAGTGATGGGAAGGGGAGTGAATGGGGGTGAGAAGGAGTGGAGAAAGTTTTTAGAAGTTTAATAAAGTTCAGCGGGCATTTTACCTTCCAGTGGGTCTTCTAGGTCGTGAAACTCCAATCAAAATGGCCGGTCAGCGAAGGAGATTGCCTTCAACTGCCTGTAAGTAAATAGTGACCACACTTCACTGGCTTCGACCAAATGGCAACCTATTTTTAGTCGAGGCCGGTTTTGATTATATTGAAATAATCGAAGCAACCTAGAAGAAGCCTCGACAACGAGGAAACCACTTTCGACCATTAGGGAGAGTGACCAAAACCTCCGGTGACCTCATGGAAACCTTGGGTTGCGGGCAAGGTCACCAGAGGTTTCCGTTCAGGTTTCCTAAGTGGGACAGGGGCATTAATATAAAGGCCATTTAGCTCACAACAGACCACCTTGGCTTTGGTCACATGGAAGGGGACTATATGAGTTGGCTCTGTTTCAGTATGCAGAATATTAAATGAGTGTGTGAAGAAGGGACTCGACCTGAAACGTCACCTGTCCATTCCCCCCACAGATACTGCCTGATCTGCTGTGTGCTTCCAGCAACTTGTTCTTTGTACTGTGTATTAATATCATTATGGTGCTCGAGTGCATATTCCTATAGACTCAATGTACCCCTGTCCTGAATAGAAAACTCAAAACCACCATAGATGGACACAAAAGGTTGGAGTAACTCAGTGGGTCAGGCAGCATCTCTGGAGAAAAAGAATAGGTAGACATATATACAAACCACCACTTGCACAGACATGGAGTTGGGGTTTTTTCTTTGTGTTTTGCACAAATTTCTTTTTTTTCCCTTTACCTGTCTTGCAGAATTTTATGTATAATTCATGTTCTTGTATATTTGTCCAAGTATACAGTGCCCTCCATAATGTTTGGGACAAAGACCCATGATTTATTTATTTGCCTCTGTACTCCACAATTTGAGATTTGTAATAGAAATTATAGATTTTAATTAAGGCAATTTTTATACATTTTGGTTTCACCACGTAGAAATGACAATTGTGTTTATACATAGTCCCCCCCCCCCCCCCCCCAATTCAAGGCACCATAATGTATGGGACACATGGCTTCACAGGTATTTGTAATTGCTCAGGTGTGTTTAAACACCTCTTTAATGCAGGTATAAGAGAGCTCTCAGCATCTATTCCTTCCTCCACCTTTGGAAAATTTTATTGCTGTTCATCAACATGAGGACCAAAGTTGTGTCAATGAAAGTCAAAGAAGCCATTAGGAGACTGAGAACAAGAATAACTGTTAGAGACATCAGCCAAACCTTAGGCTTACCAAAATCAACTGTTTGGAACATCATTAAGAAGACAGAGAGCACTGGTGAGCTTATTAATCGCAAAGGGACTGGCAGGCCAAGGAAGACCTCCACAGCTGATGACAGAAGAATTCTCTCTATAATAAAGAAAAATCCCCAAACACTGTCCGACAGATCAGAAACACGCTTCAAGAGTCGGGTGTGGATTTGTCAATGACGACTGTCTGCAGAAGACTTCATAAACAGCAATACAGATGCTACACTGCAAGATGCAAACCACTGGTTAGTCGCAAAAATAGGATGGTTACAGTTTGCCAAGAAGTACTAAAAGAGCATCCACAGTTCTGGAAAAAGTATGGAGGAGAGAAGGAACTGCCCAAGATCCAATGCATACCAGCTCATCTGTGAAACACAGTGGTGGAGTGTTATGGCCTGGGCATGTATGGCTGCTGAAGGTACTGGCTCACTTATCTTCATTGATGAAACAACTGCTGATGGTAGTGGCATAATGAATTCTGAAGTGTATAGACACATCCTATCTGCTCAAGTTCAAACAAATGCCTCAAAACTCATTGGCCGGCGGTTCATTCTACAGCAAGACAATGATCCAAAAACATACTGCTAAAGGAACAAAGGAGTTTTTCAAAGGTAAAAAATGGTCAATTCTTGAGTGGCCAAGTCAATCTCCCGATCTGAACCCTATTAATCATGGCTTTTATATGTTGAAGAGAAAACTGAAGGAGACTAGCCTCCAAAACAAGCATAAGCTAAAGATGGCTGCAATACAGGCCTGGCAGAGCATCACCAGAGAAGACACCCAGTAACTGGTGATGTCCATGAATCGCAGACTTCAAGCAGTCATTACATGCAAAGGATATGCAACAAAATACTAAACATGACTACTTTCATATACATGACATTGCTGTGTAACAAACATTATGGTGCCCTGAAATGGGGCTGTAATTTTCTTTATGCATGATGAAACCAAAATGTATAAAAATGGCCTTTAGTTTTTGTCCCATACATTATGGAGGGCACTGTATGTGCCTGTGATGCTGCTGCAACCAAAATCTTTCATTGTACATGTACCTCACTGTACTTGTGCATACAACAGTAATCTCTGCTTGAAATCAATCCTGTAATAGCATGTTGTGAAACTGAAATCAATAAATCTCGCAGTCTGTGGGCTGGTATTTTCTCAGATGTAATTTTCTAAAATACTTGCCTTATTCACGAATAAGGAAACCTAGCACTATACCCAGCAGGTGTCCAATCCCATATTACACTTCAAATGCCTCGTACAGCGATCTAGTAAATCACTCAATTGTAACAGCAATTGTTATCAGAGACTATTGTTTTCCTTTTTTCAAAGTGTTAATTGTATGATTAGTGCCAATAGTAATCTCTTATAAATTGGGATCCTCCAAGCAATATGGACTTCTATCAATTTTGCATTTGTTGGTAACGTTCCAGCAGATATGTAATATGGCACCTACATTGCTTGTCATAAGATCATAAGTGATAGGAGTAGAATTAGGCCATTCGTCCCATCAAGTCTACACCATTCAATCACGGCTGATCTATCGCTCCCTCCTAACCCCATTCTACTGCCTTCTCCCCATAACCTCTGACACCCATACTAATCAAGAATCTATCTATCTGCCTCAAATATATCCACTGACTGCCCCCACAGCCTTCCGTGGCAAATAATTCCACAGATTCACCATCCTCTGACTAAAGAAATTCCTCCTCATCTCCTTCCTAAAATAACATGCTTTAATTTTGAGGCTATGACCTCGTCCTAGACTTTCCCACTAGTGGAAACATCCTCTCCACATCCACTCTATCCAAGCCTTTCACTATTCAATGAGGTCCAATGTAAATGAGGTTTCAGTGTAAAGTACTCTTGGTATTTTGGACCATAATTTATTAACCTTGATTTTTCTTCATTGCAAGGTAATGATTCGGTCCAATAAAAATGTCTACATTCAACAATAATATGATATGGATAAAGTTGCCAGAAGAAATAGTTAAGACAGGTATATCTCTGGAGAACAGACGTTTCGGGGCTGGAACATTCTTCACACACATATATAAATATGTATTGTACTCCATATAATATACATATGCATATAATGTTTCAATGTATGACATTTTTAATCAATTTCTTGCAATGTTGCTAGCAACGGATGAATTTTGGACAAAAAACACAACGTGCTGGAGTAACGCAAGGTCTGGTCGCATCTCTAGAAGACATGGACAGGTGAATATTCGGGCCAGGACCCTTCAGATTAATTTTCAGAATTAATTTTTGAAGCGTATTTATTTTAACATTGCAGCTAAATTACATGTTGTAAATCCTCATCGACAGCAAATGAATGTGACCTATTCAGGCAGTGTTGATTGATGGAGAACTGTTTACCAGGTCACAAGATTAAAATCTTTTATTGCATTCATTGGTTCAAGGGAGCGCTTTATTTCAACCAGGTGGGGTCTCTGAAAGATCGTCCGTGTGATAATATAACACTCCTTCAGTGATGCCTGCAGTCTCAACTACAGGATGCGCTCACGTTCGTAGCAGAGTTTCAAACCCATAAATATTGGTACATTCGTCAACAACCTACATTGTTCATCCTTCCAGTTGATGAAACGTACCATTTCGTTTGAGTGAAATATACCTTTCTCCTGCTGAAACATGTTTACTCTGTTGTATATTTTGAAAGGAATAATTGGATGCTTATCTCTTGTTTGGACAAGTTTGAAAGATTCCTCAGAAATCTAAGACAAATTAAATGGTGCAGTGCCAGATGGCGTCTGAGCAGCCGGTTCACCGTGCTTGATCGATTACTTTGACTACTAATGTTATTTGAATTTTCAAACGTTGCACATTTCAATGCAAAACCCCGTGGAAGTTGCAGCATGGATAATTTAAATTAAAAAATTTTGATTACACGTAAAATGCCTTTCATTTCTCTTAACTATGCCTTCCCTTCTACCACAGTGGACAGGTCGCAAACATATTTTGTCGATTTTGTGCTGTTATCCTCCCGACTTCTCTCTCCTCTCGACATTCTAGAGCACAGTGGAGCACAGGGGTCCCAAACTAAAGCATTGCCTATCCATTTCCTCCACAGACGATGGCCTGACAGGTTCCAGCACTTTGTGTTTTGCTTGAAATAGTGAAGATTTTTTGAAATGCATTCAATTCAATTTGGGGTGGCATAGTGGCGCATCGGTACAGTTGCTGCCTCACAGCATCAGAGACCCAGGTTCGATCCTGACTACCGGTGTGTCTGTACAGAGTTTGTACTTTCTCCCCGTGGCCTGCGTGGGTTTTCTCTGGGATCTCCGGTTTCCTCCCACACTCCAAAGACCTATATAGGCTTGTAGGTTAATTGGCTTGGTATAAATGTAAATTGTCCCCGTGTGTGTGGGATAGTCCAAGTGTACAGAGATCGCTGGTCAGTGCAGACTCGTTGAGCTGAAGGGCCAGTTTCTGCGTTATATTTCTAAACTAAATTAAACTTTGTAGTTAAATTATTCAATGCAAGTCCTCGCTAACAGTGAATGAATGAACGTGCGGGTTTTTAGTCGTGTTGCTTGATGGAGAAATGTGTAGCAGAAGGTGGGGGGAAAGTTCCAGTCCATGGGATCATTTTTATGTCCACTAGATGGAGCATCAGAAAGCCAAACTAGTAGCAATGCAACATCTCTTCAGTGATCAAACCATACTTACGTTCAAAGTAGGTATCAAGCCATAAATATTCCCAGTTTAGTCAATAGCATGACGTTAGTCTTTTGTTCATGAAAAACACTCTTTCCAGTTTAGTGATATACTTCTCACTTGTTGAAACATGTTTCCTTAGCTATATATTCTGAAATGGATTATTTGATGCTAAACTCTTGTATGAACATGTTTGCTAGATTATTAATCAATCTAAGACAAATTAAATGGTCATTTCAACCATGCCTAATCCACTGCCTTGGTCACTAATGTCGATATGAATTTGATAACTTGCACATTTCAACACACAACTTGTGGGACACGTCATGTTGTACCTTGTATGGTTTAATTTTAATATTTAAAAAAATTCAAAATAGTCTTATTAAACCTGCCGTACCATTTGGGCTCTCACCTCACAAACCCATACCTCCCACAATTTAAAAATCCCAGCCTGTAATTTGTCTTGTTTGACCCGTCTAGAAGTTTTAGTTTCTTAAAACTGAGTTTGGAAAGTTTTGGTGTACTTGTGCCTCACGGGACTGTAACCCCAGCTGCTTCTGGAAGGGTTCGAAGTAGGCACAGTAGCGCAGTGATAGAGTTGCTGCCTTAAAGTGCCAGAGTGCTGTCTGTACGGAATTTTTACATTCTCCCTGTAACTGCGTGGGTTTTCTTTGCGTGCTCCGGTTTCCTCCCACACTCCAAAGATCTACAAGTTCATAGGTAGTTTGCTTTGGTAAAAATTGTAATTTGTTCCTAGTGAGTGGGATAGCTTTTGTGTACGGGATGATTGTTGGTCAGCGTGGACTCGGGCCAAAGGGTCTGTTTCCATGCTGTACTTCTAAAATCTAAAGTAAAGTCTAAAGGCAACAAAATAAGTCAACTTCAGGATCAGCATATTAAAAAAAAAAATTGTTATTATGGGGCGATACCAGTGCTTTCTTCGTGGACAACAAAGTGACAATATGCATATCCTTTCTTGCACTTGGTGTGGATCGTCATTCTATCGTAAGCTGTTTAAGGGCCTGACCACATAATTTAATGAATGCATTTTATTTTATTAAACTTCCGTCGTGTTTAACTTGTGAACTTTTTAAAGGACATACCATTGGAGAGAAAACTCTCCTGTGGAGGCCAAGTCAGTGGATATTTTTAAGGCGGAAATTGACGGATTCTTGATTGGTACGGGTGTCAAGGGTATTGGGGAAAAGGCAGGAGAATGGGGTCGAGAGAGAAAGATAGATCAACCATGATTGAATGGCAGAATAGATTTGATGGGCTGAAAGGCTTAGTTCTGCTCCTTTGATTTATGAACTTAAATCCGGAATCATTGAGGCTGATTGAATTGCCTGGCAACTTACTCAGTTCAAAGGTGGTTTAGGGATTCCTGTGAATAGAACATAGGCCTTAAAAGCTCATGCCTTGTGAATGAACAATAAAATGAATACAAAATGGTGCCATTTATGGCGTTAACTATTTATCAGGAGGAGGAATATTGAAAACTAAGCTTTTCTGGGAGTGGAGGTGTTCATTTTGATTTTACTGCTTCCATTCTTGGACATATTACCAGACTGAGTTTCAGTTCACTGATCCAATTTTCGTGAAAACTAGACTGAGACAAATTGAACTCAGAGTATCTCGGCAGAATTATCCATGCCGACAATTATAGGTTTTCCATTATTGCAGCCAAGGGACTCCGAGTCCCAAGTTTGAATTGCGGAACACCAGTCAGTCTTTGTGATTTGTAAATTACCGGTCTTACAGCTTTTGACCTCGAAACAGATTTGAATTGCAAAGCCAGAGATTTGCAATCAGGTGGATATAAATGAGATATTATCAGTATCTGCATTGGGCTGCAGTAGAATTGAAAATTGGGAATAATGAATGAATATTGCATATTTAAAAGGATCTTTTTGAGAACAATTTCCTTGTTCCAGCTTCAGAGATTGTGGATGCTGTCTGCATGGAGTGTACGAATTTTCCCTTAGACTGCACGTATTTCGCTGCTAATGTTCTGGTCTTTAGAGAGATACAGCGAGGAAACGGGTGTTTTGGCCCATCGAGTCTGCGCTGACCAGCAATAACTCTGTACACTAGCACTATCCTACGCAGTAGGGAGAATTTACAGAACCCAATTAAACTGCAAATCTGTACATCTTTGGATTGTGGGAGGAAACCAGAGAACTCGGGGAAAGCCTGCGCGGTCACAAGGAGAACGTACAAACTCCGTACAGTGTCCATTGTCAGGATTGAACATGGGTCTCCGGTGCTGTAAAACAGCAACTCTACCACTGCACCACTGTGCTGCCATGGTCTCCACCCAACAACCCAAAGACCTGCTGATCGATTGGCTCCTGTAAGTTGTCTCAGGTTCATAAGAATATAATAATTTCACAGAAATAATTTGTTTTCATGAATTCCAAATAGCTTCAATGTTAATGAAGTGTCGACACTATTTCCAATGAAGAAAATATTGACTCCAGGATGACTCTTTTGCTGTCAGGAACTTAAATCAATGTCTCACCTGAAACACAACACAGCATTTCTTCACGTGTATATTAATGATTTGGATGAGGGACTTGTCGGCTTTGTGGCCAGGTTTACGGATGATACGAAAATAGGTGGAGGGGCAGGCAGCGGAGCAAAAGCAGCGACTCTACAGAAGGACTTGGACAGGTTGGGAGAGTGGGCAGAGAAGTGTACAGTGTAGCAAAATGTAGAGTCCTGCATTTTGGTAGGAATAAAGGCGTAGACTCTATATAATTAAAAGCGTCAACTTGACCACTTCCTGTTTGCACTGTCCTTTGATTTTAGAAAAAACGCTACCATATATGGTTGTGATTTTTTGGACATCTTACTAAGAGAGTCCTCCTCTGCTGCGCAGGCCCCGAGGATTTTTCATATTGATGAAAAAGACATAAAAAGATGCAATAAAAGCCACGCTCCTTCCGGTGGGAGGTGGAAGGGACTATAAAACCAGAAGTGTGGGCGTGGCTCTGTCTGCAAGATGGCGAGGGAGAGGTCACGACTCTCTGTCTGAGCTGGAAAGCGACAGAGTATGTATGCAATGTACTTGAATAAATGACTTGTTAGCCCTTAATGAAAATGAAATGAGTTCTTTGGCCTGCCCTGTGCTTGAAACTGCAATGGAAATGAAGTGAAAATACAATGAGCTGTTTGGCTTGAGCCTGCCCTGTGCTTGAAAGTGCAATAGCAATGGAAATGAAATGAAAATACAATGAACTGTTTGGCTTGAGCCTGCCCTGTGCTTGAAAGTGCAATGGCAATGGAAGTGAAATGAAAATGCAATGAGCTTTTCAGCTTGCCCTGTGCTTGAAACTGCAATGCAATTGGAAATGAAATGAAATGAGTTGTTTGGCCTGCCTCAAACCACAAATTTCGGTCCACATGGCCCCTATTAACCGAAAAATCAGTCCCTTTTGTCCAAAATGCCCGTATTAGCCCAGGAGGAGCATTTTGACCCAAACTGCCCGTGCCAGGCCAGGAAAAGTGCCTTTCACTGAGATTTCACTTAGATTGTTTTAAAAGAGTCCCTTCGGCCCATCAGGCCTGTACTAGCCCAGGATTCCCTTCAGCCCATCAGTAAGCATTCCCCCTGCAAGTATTAAACCTCACCCCAGTATTTTTCTCCCTCCCTTTTTGCTCCCTGTGAGATCCAGGCCTGGATAGACTTTCCTCCTTCATTGCTGTGATCTGCAGAAAAAGATGAAAAATGTAAAAAATTGATTCTCCACCCTCGCCCCCTTCTCTCTCACAGTCTCACCTGTTTTGGGCAGAATTTCTGGCAGTATCTGAGCTGCCAGCCCACCAGGCCTGAGTGACTGAGCTGCCAGCCAAAGAATCCAACGGGTCCCACTTAGTCTAGTACATAACTAAAACTCTGATGTTGTGCTCTTCCGGTTTGCATGTTTTTTCTATTTGCGCAAATATGGTACACGATAGCGCTACTGACCGTTCTCCTGTGCTGCGAGTGCACCAAGTTTCAGTCCAATCGGTGGTATGTTGTAAAAGTCAGCGAGGTTTAAAAATCTTAAAAAACGCGTGTGAGCAGATCGATCTCCTCTCATGCCAGTCAGCGCCGTGCAGATTAGTCTGTTCTCCTGTCACTCCCCAGGACGGTCCGCCTCTTTCTGCGACATCTCGTCTTTACTGCAGCTGAGGGTGGCCGTGGAGGTTCCAACTGAACACAATTTTCGGAGGGACCGGAACGGGCGCAGATACTGTTGAGTCGGTGAACGGAAAGCGGAGACTCTGATCCTGGCGGAGGAGAACGTCTAGCCAGCGCCCGCTGTGAGTCCCCATTGCACCGCAAGCTCCAGCCCCTTCCTCTCTGGTTCCCATCGCTGGCTCCTGACCCCTCCCCATGCCACCCCTCTCTCCCCCATGGCTCTTCCCCAATATTTTCTTCAAGCTCTCTACCCCTCTACCCCCCAAAACCCTTCCCCCCACAACCCCATCGACCCACAACCCCGCTGCCCCCACACCCCTCCCCCGCCCCCACATCCCCCCCCCCACAACCTGCTCCCCTGCCCACATGCCCCTCGCCCCACAACACCCCCCATCCACACACCCCTCCCCCACACCAACACCCCTTTCCCCTTACAACACCCCCCTGCCCACGCACCCACTCCCCTCACAACCTCCCCACCCACACACGCCCCTCCCCTCACACGCCCCTCCCCTCACAACCCCCCCCCCCCACCCACACACCACCCTCCCCCTACAACACGCCCCCCCGCCCACACCCCTGCTAGAATACAAAAACAGAGATGTAATGCTGAGACTCTATAAGGTGCTGGTCAGGCCGCATTTGGAGTATTCTGAGCAATTTTGAGCACCATATCTGAGGATGAATGTGCTGGTTCTGGAGAGGGTCCTGAGGAGGTTTACAAGAATGATTCCAGCAATGAGTGGGTTAACATATGATGAGCGTTTGACAGCACTGGGCCTGTACTCACAGGAGGTCAGAAGGATGAGGGGGAACCTCATTGAAACTTACCGAATAGTAAAGGCTTGGATATACTTGAATAGTGAAGGGGGGTGTGGGGAGGATGTTTCCACTAGTGGGAGTGCCTAGGAGGAGGTCATAGGCTCAGAATTAAAGGACATTCCTTTAGGATGGAGATGAAGAGGAATTTCTTTAGTCAGAGGACAGCGAGTCTGTGGAATTCTTTGCCACAGAAGGACGTGGAGGCCAATTCAATGAATAGTTTTAAGGCAGAGGTAGATAGATTCTTGATTAATACAGGTGTCAAGGGTTATGAGGAGAAGGCAGAAGAATGGGGGAGAGTTAAATCACCATTGATTGAATGGCGATGATGGGCCGAATGGCCTAATTCTGCTCCAATCACTTATGACCTTATGACCCTAAGAGCTCAGTCTGAAATGCAGTACAATATAGTTGTAAGATGATTTGTCCGATATCTACATTTGAAGTGGCAGAGTTAATATAGAGCATCAGACGTCGAATAGGTCAACACAGGAACAGGTCATTTAGCCTGGGTGGCACAGTGGCACAGCTGGTAGAGCTACAGCCTCACAGCGCCAAGGACCCTGTTTCAATCCTGACATCCCAATATGGGCGGGTTGATAGGTTTATTGGCCTCCGTAAAAATACACCTCGTTTGTTGGAAGTGGATGCGAAAGTTGAATAACATAGAACTAATGTGAATGGGTGATTGATGGTTGGCTTGGACTCAGTGGGCCGAAGGGCCGATTTCAATGCTGTATCTTTCAATCAATTCAATTCAAAGCCCACGACGTCTGTAGCGAACATGATGCGAAGTTCAACCAACCTCCTCTGCACACAGTCCATTTCCCACCATTCCTTGCGGATCCATGTACTTGTTTTTCTACATTGGTTTTGTAAGGTGACATTTGCTGTATGCAAGAACAAAGAATTTCACTATACCTAGGTACATGTGACAATAAAGAATCATTGAAGTAACATTGAAATTGAACTAATCTAATCAAATCATTCCACCAAATAAAAAATATCAAAATATAGAGTAATTGTTTTAGGAATATGGTCTGAGTTCTGAATAAGGTCTGAGTTTCCATTAAAAAAAAAAGTTTTTATTCCTGTTTGTAGTCAGAAATTTGGGCAAATGATTACAACCTTCATCTTTCATAGAGCCTTCCAAATTATTTATCCATCGTCCATTTAAAACTTAAGACAAAAGTCAAAGCATTATTAGCTGTCAAAGACCCCTGCATTTGTTGGGAGTTTCTATTAGTCCTGTGTATAGTTAGCACAACGTTTTATTTGACACAGACATCATTGACCCATAGACCAGCCAGCATGTCATATCTCATCCATGGACCAGAAATTAACATTCTGTGAATGAAAATGACACAAGACCTGCAGCAACTGGACAACTGCAATAAAAACACTCAACATGTGGTGCTACTGCCTTACATCGCCAGAAACCCGGGTTCGATCCTGACTACGGGTGTTGTCTGTAGGGAGGTTGTACTTTCGCCCCGTGACCCGTGTGGGTTTTCTCTGAGGTCTTCGGTTTCCTCCCACACTCCAAAGGCGTGCAGGTTTGTAGGTTAATTGGCTTGGTGTAAATGTAAAATTGTCCCTAGTGTGTGTAGGATAGTGTTAATGTGCGGGGATCGCTGGTCGGTGCAGGCTCGATGGGCCAAAGGGCCTATTTCTGCGCTGTATCTCTAAACTAAACTAAACTAAACATGCCTGGACAAAGAGTTAACATCTCTGACCAGGGATCTCCGTTATCTCTTTCTACAGCTGCTGCCTGACCCGTGAAGTGCTTCCAACAGTTTCTGTTTTTTGTAACCTAACGTGCAGGGTTGCTAAGAGCAGACAATATCACAAACTCTGAAATGACGCAGAATGGCAAATGTTTTATGATCATATTGTTGCATGTTTTTTCATGTTAGCACTTAATCTCTCACAAGTCTTTGCGCCAATTGTTTTTGATTATTTATTTTCACTTCAGCATTTTTAACGGGTAACCTGTCGACAACCCTTTGAGTGCCTGATCATAAGATACATGGAGGGAGGTCAGCATGGTCAAACTACTTGTTCATTCCCAATGACTGCCACACACGTAGAGTGTGAAGATATCTTATTTCCTTAACAATTATATCAGCAGATACTGCTTATATTTCCCAATAGTAATTGCACAACTAATAGATGACTATATAATGATGAACACAAGGAACTGCAGATGCTGGTTTGCAAAAAAAAAATGCTGGAGTGTTGGAACATCTATGGAAGACCTGGATAGGCAGCATTTCAGCTGGGGATCCTTCCCCAGGCTCAACATGGTTGAAGAACAGGAGAGCAGTGGGAATCACAGAGGGGGGAGTGAGTAAGAATAGTAAGATTAAATGAGAACTTACCAGTTTGAAGTTTGATCTTTATTTTATGAGGAGTTATGGTGAGCGATTACGTGAAGAAGCCCCGCCAGTGCGCCTGCGCGTCAATCTTCAAAGCAGCAGCGTGAAATCGCAGTAACTATAGTCGAAGTGATGTAGTAAGACTCAGAAGACTAGAACTACCAGATGATCTTTGTGATTATGAGGGCCGGGAGTGGAGGGCACGTATTCGCTCACCGTAACTCCTCATAAAATAAAGATCAAACTTCAAACTGGTAAGTTCTCGTTTAATCTTACTATTTTACTTCGGAGTCATGTGAATGATTCCGTGAAGATTTCAAAGCTCTGTGATTTCATGCCGTAGATCCAGTTCCATGTGACTCACTGCTTCGGTTGACACAGGATAAACAAATAATGTATTGAACATTGTTTAAATTATACAATGAACGTTTTAAACAATAAAAGAACAGTAATAACCCCTCTCTCCCAGGGGAAATTACAAAGGAGAACTCAACCAGAACTCAAAACAGCATGCCCAAATCCTTCCATTACGAGGACAGGTTTATCATAAAATCGTGAAAAGGTTCCTTCACTGGACCATCGTGCGATGAGGATTTGGTCTAAAGGCACGTCCTGCGCCTTTGCTGCGTACGTTGACACCGCCCTGGTGGAGTGAGATTTAAACACATCAATGTCTACTCCAGCACAATCCAAAACTTGTTTCAGCCATCTAGAAATAGTTTTAACTGACACCTTTCTATGAGGTTTTTTGTGGCTGATGAGCATCGCTGTTTCAGAGCCTCTGAGACTCTTGGTGACCTAGATATACTGACCCAGGTGCGTAACTACACATAGTCTCAGGTCAATGGGGTATGCTTTTAAGCTTATTTTGGTTCCAGCCATCCCTGGCCTGCTTTGTTTGATTAGATCATATACATAAAATGTAACATTACCTACAGAAGAATGCAAGCTGTCCAGTCGTAGCTTTTGTAATATCTGAACCCATTGCGCTGACACTAGCGCCATGAGCATGACCACTTTGAGCGTTAACTTCTGGTAAGACAGAAATATAATTGGAGCCCATTGCCGAAGCAGTGCGAGAACTATGCTCACATCCCAGATTTCTGTATATCTAGGTCTGGGAGGGTTTTTGTTAAAATACCTCTCATGAATCGGGCCACCAATGGATGAGATCCAACAGAGTGTTGTCCCGACCCTTGCCCTGAATAGGACAAAGCATTTCGAGCACTATTAATGGCACTATAGCTCAACTGCTCGTCAAAATGCAATGTAGCAAGGAACTCCAATACATCCGGTATGCCTGCAGTATGATAAGATATATTTGACTGTAAACAGAACATCTCCCATTTCTTAATATGAGATACATATTGTTTTTTAGTACTATCTCTCCAGGCCACCGTAATCACATCCACAGTCGTCCTCGATAGTCTGAGTTCCTGGAACGGTCTGGTCAGAATATACAAATCAACAGATTAATATGATCATGTAAAAGGTGATTCTCTCCTGTCCCAGGGTGAACCAACAAGTTGCTGCATTTGGGGATAGTCATGAATGGCTGTGTCATCAGTCTCAGGACCAATGGGAACCATGACTGTGTGGGCCAGTTTGGAACTACCAAAACGCCTGAAGCGTAGTCGTGCGCTATTTTGGTGAGACATTGACTGATGAAGCAAAATGGTGGAAAAACGTAAAAGAACATACGTCCCCAATGTAGCGAGAATGCATCCACCGCTACTGCCCCTGGATCCGGTTCCCATGAGACGTATTTAGGTAACTGGTGATTTAACCTGGATGCAACAGATCTATGTCTGGCAATCCATACCGGCTGACAATCATTTTGAAAACTTTTGGATTCAGCATCCATTCTGTGTTGTCATTAAATTTACGTGACCTGGTGTCTGCCACTTTCACGTTATCTCTACCTGGTAGGTAGATATCTGAGACCCAGATGTTTCTCGTAATGCACCAGTGCCAGATGAGGTTAGCCAGATTGTCACATGATAATGACCTAATTCCACCCATGTGATTGATATATGCAACAGCTGTGGTAATGTCAATCTGAAGCTGAACATGTAAATCATGCATTGTGAGCAGAATGCTTTTAGGCCAGAGAATGCACCCAGCAATTCTACGTAGTTTATCTCGTGCCTCTGCAGGATTAATGTCTCTTGCACACTCCATCTGCCACCACAGCTAGACTCGGTATCAGTGGCTCCCCATCCCGAAGCACTCACATCAGTTTGCAAACTGAAGGTTATTGAGTCAGAATGTCTCTAGTACATTGTGAGACATTAGTTATTCACCATCGCAACTCAGTGATTGCTTCGGCTGGCAACTGCATTGGTCTATCAAAATGACCTGCATGTTCTTCCAGTGCTTGTTCTTTAGCTCGTTGCACATTCTGATAGTGCAGAGGTCCGAACTACTGCAGGGAAAACCCCCACCAATTTACCAATAACACTGGTTACTCATCGGATAGAGGGTTGTTGTTCATCTACTAGACTGCTACAGGCCTTCATAATTTCTCCAGTTTTGGCCGTAGGCAAAGTCACATGTTAGTTAAATCAATGATGAACCCCAAATAGTCAATCATTCTAGATGGTACTAATTTGGATTTAATTGGATGTGTGAGGAACCTAACTTCTCAAACACGTGTTTGGTAACTGAAACCGATTCCTCGGCTGCTTCCTGGGTTTTGCCTATGATCAGAAATATTATCCAAGTATGTCCATTACAATGTGATTCTGTGTGCGGAGTAGCCCTAATACTGGTTTCAACAATTTTGTAAAAAACCTAGGGCAGAGGTTAACCCATTGGGCAAAGCTTTAAATTGCCACAGCTGTCTCATCCAACTAAATTTCACGTGTCTACAGTATTGGTGATGAATTGGTACTGAATAATATGCATCTTTCAGATCTATGGTTGCCATAAAACACCCTTTTGATACCAGTTGCTTAGCAGTACTGAAATTCCCATTTTAAAATGTTTATACTGGACATAAGAGTTAAGTCGGGTTAGATCCAGAATGGCTCGGCACCCACCATCTTTCTTTTGCCTGGGGAATATATTGGACTCAAATTATTGAGGCTGATAAGCCGTCCTTTCAATTACCCCTTTTTGGAATAATATTCCAATTTCGCCATTCACCTGTTGAGTTTCTGGTATTGAAAACCCAATACCCGACTAGGTGTATTTTGTATGGGTGGATGTACATCATGCATCATAGAACATTTGCAACATACCCCCGACTGATCGCTAGAGGATATATCCTGGACTAGTCCAGTACTTGAACCTCCACGGTTGCTGGATTTCTCGGTCTCCTGGCCCTGTTTGGGGTGTGCATTGAAGCATGACAATGTTTTGGTCCCTAGATAAGGGACGTATCAGATATTAACTGATAAGAACAGATACTACACTTGATCTAGTCAAAAGGCCAAGGAGCGATGCGTGTAGCTGGAGTCGCCCGGCTTGGTCCTTGACCTGCACCATCGTCTGTAGCCCATCTGAAAGGGTATGGTTTTCGAGGCAGCATCCTACTCTCAGGCTGAGTTTTGATGAGGCCGATTGTTTTTTGCCTCATCGTCCTGGTCTTTTTCTGGATATTAGAGGGTCTGCACAAGGCTGTGAACCATGGGTTGAGCGTAGGTTTGATGGCTATTTCGTGAATAATTAATTTTCATAATGGGCATTACATAACAGGGCCCATATCCTGCTGTGTTTTTTGATAGTGGTGCCCTTGTACCATTTGCCCAAACGCCGTTATTCCTGCTCCAACCAGTTTCAGGACTTTCTGCAGCCTCAACTCATGCGCCCTCATGATGCGCCCATTTGCCCACAGATAGCCTGGTTCACTGTGGGCACTTTGAGCAATGCACAGTTAACAGGTGTCTGATATCTCTGCGACGTTTCCTCCATTATGGAGTTCTGGCTGGTGAGAGGCCATATAGTTCACCAGTTCCAGCCGGCATGGCAAATTTTGCTTGCTACATCCGGCACACCTGGAGCATAGCTCATGTGGTTTGGTGCACGCTCTTCTGTAGTGTCACGAACTTCAGGGTCAGAGTCATATCCTGCCCTGGCTCTCCCGGCTCATGCTCAAGGGAGGTATCATGCAGCCCTTAAAAAGGCACTGCTGTTATGGGTCCCCATGCAGACTCGTAGGCATATTGCTTTTCCTATGTCTACAGCTCTTTTGCTATACAGACCTCTGCTAGAGGTTGCTGCTGAAAGCTGCTGGGGAACCCTGGGGGTATAAAACCCCGGCTGGAACACCTCCTGTTTGATCATTTTATCTATGAGGTGTTCCATGTTGTCCAGACATCCCCAACCTTTGAGGGGGAGGGGGAGTCTTTCTGGTCTGGCTCATCCGAGTCGACAGGCCTGGACAATTTACTCTTGGCCACAGTGAGTGGCCACAGTGCTCTGAAGCACCAGTTGCTGCCGCTGGCTGATCTGCCGGCGGCTCTGAAGTCGGCGTCTCAAAGCCGGCGTACACTCGCTGACCGCAGTCCCACGGGTAGGTTTTACTTTATAGGTGACACACTCGCCTTACTTTTTCTGTTAATATTTTTTCCCTTTGGAAGTGTCCCTGCTGGCTCCTGTAACCAGCCTTACGGGACCTAGTAAACTGCAGCAAGTTTAAAACACATACCTGCGGGTGTTTTACTTACCCCTGGTGGAGCTGCGCTCTCCAGCCTGTCGGTGCGCCAACGCGCCTGACGTAATGACGCACAGGCGCTCTGTCGGGGCTTCTTCACGGAATCACTCACGTGACTCCGAAGTAAAATTTCATAGAATGCACATTAGAACGAGGTGGAAAAATAGGCCCACTTAGAGGAGATTTCACAGTGGAGCAGTAAAGGTAGTCACAAAGAACCTCTAATGCTGATTTACAAAAAAAACATAAAGTGCTGGAGTAACTCAGTGGGTAAGACAGCGTCTCTGGAAGACGAGAATTGGTGATGTTTCAGGTCGGGATTCTTCTTCTGACTGAAGGTCAGAAGAAGGATCCTGACCCGAAACGTCTATCATTTCTTCCAGAGATGCTACCTTACTATCTGAGTTACCTCAACACTTTGTGTCTCTTTTATACAATATAATGCTAGTTCTTCACCTGATATCACTGCAGCAAACAAATACTGCAAGAAATAACGAGGATCTGAAGTGTTTTATGATTGGAATGTAAGGGGGTTAGTCACTTGCTGCATGAAATACAGAATCCAGACCTTTCCAGGAACTTACAAGGGATATGTTGCTCCAGGTAGAATTGATATTGTTAGTTCTTCCTTACAAACATAATGCTGTGCTAACTTTTCAGGTTGCTCCGATGGTGACAGGAATAATCCTCCTGATATATACTTGCTGCAGCCATCTCCATGTCAAAGAGCCATGCGTCCTTTAAAAATAACATTGATTGTACTGGTTATCAAAAGCGGCAAACAGCTGTGGGCACGTTCAACCAATTCCTCACATCCATCTATTTTAGGTGTCATAATGTATAAACTGTTGATAAACAGAAAACAGCTCCTGAAAAAAATCTTAGTTGCTGTGGTATACTTCTAATCAACTGCAAAGTCTAATAATAACTTGTAAGCTCCTTGTGCTATTGCCAGCTGCTTGAGTTATTTAAAGCACATAAAATATGCACAAACTCATGAGTTTAAAATGTTTAAATAAGTTTATTTAAAATATGGTTATTTAAAAGCTAAAAAAGACACAAAGTGCTGGAGTAAGTCAGCGGGTCGGGCAGCATCTCTGAAGGACGCGGGTAGGCAACATCTGAGGTCAGGGTCTTATTCATGTTTTCCAGAGATGCTGCCTGACCTGCTGAATTACTCCAGCACTTTTTTACAAACCAGCATCTGCAGTTCATTGTGTCTCCTCTTTATTTAATACTGAGGAATAAATGTACTTTGATTTTAATTGTCTCTTGCTTTTTATCACCTGTCGACCTCGACTCTCTTTCAATTCTGATTGTAATGTGATCCTGTCAATTCCACTACAATCTTGAAATTGACTGCCTGATATCTATCTACAGACACAGAGAGAAAGAGTCGACCTATGCACTGAGTATATAATTGCTTTTCATTGACCCTCTTTTCGCTGGAAAATAAGCAGTGCAGACTGTAGGTGTGAAATGTATCAGGATGGCTGTGAGTTCATAATAGGCCATTCGTTCCATCAAGTCTACTCCGCCATTCAATCATGGCTGATCTATCTCTCCCTCCTAACCCAATTCTCCTGCCTCCTCCCTATAACCTCTGACACCCGTACAAATCAATAGTTAACCCACTCATTCGTGGGATCATTCTTGTAAACCTCATCTGGACCCTCTTCAGTGGTAGCAGATATTTCCTCAGATATGGTGCCCAAAATTGCTCACAATATTCCAAATGTGGCCTGACCAGCACCTTATAGAGCCTCAGGATTACATTCCTGTTTTTGTATTCTAGCCCACTTGAATTAAGTGATTGTATTGCCGTCCGCCAAACCTTCAAGCGGGTCCCTTTAATGTGTAAAAATCTATTTGAGTAGTTAAAAACTTCCCAAAACTTTAAACCATATACCCGAGTTATAATAGCGCAGAGCCTTCAGAAAAGGAAGAGAAAAATGATCATAAGGAGACATTTAATATATTTTGTTAACTTTCATCCTTTACACTCTAATTAAGGTTTCAGAGCAAAGAAATTATAATCATGTTATCACATGTAGTCATTCCTCGGGCTATCATTCTTTCTTTTCAACAAGCTCTTCATCATGCCTCCTTACATCTCCATATTTGGTGCAGTGCCATTTTCTGCCCAATCATACCGAAGTGTCTTGGGACTTTTCCTACTGACCCTGTATGACCACAACAGTGTGGAGTTATTTGCATTATAGAATGGTGAAAGTAAGCTAATCTGCAAAGTTAGCCCACTGGGATAAAGTTACACTGTAAAATTAACGGTAGGCAAAAAAGCTGGAGAAACTCAGCGGGTGAAGGAAGCATCTATGGAGCGAAGGAATAGGCCACGCTTTGGGTGAGACCCTTCCTCAGACTGAAGTCGGGGGGGGGGGGCGGGAAAAATAAAGGAAGAGGCGGAGACAGTAGGCTGTGGGAGAGTTGGGAAGGGGAGGGGAAGGAGGGAGAAAGCAAGGACTACCTGAAATTGGAGAAGACATTGTTCATACCACTGGGGTGTAAATTACCCAACCAAAATATGAGGTGCTGTTCCTCCAATTTGCGGTGGGCTCACTCTGGCCATGGAGGAGGCCCAGGACAGAAAGGTCGGATTCGGAATGGGAGGGGGAGTTGAAGTGCTGAGCCACCGGGAGGATAAACAGTCAACAAAATCAATGCAATGGAGATACATTTCAAATACTTGTTCTAGAAATATGATCACATTTCAATGTCTGAGATACATTCTGCATTAGGATTTTTTCCATTCCCACCCATCCAATATAAAATGTGCACAAAATTTAAAATGAACCCATCGTTAAAATGCAATACCTGAACTTAATATTTTTCTTCTAAGTGGCGCAGCTGGTGGAACCACTGCCTCATAGCACCAGAGACCCAGGTTCAATCCCGACCTTGGGTACCCTCTGCGTTTGGAGTGTGTTGGATCGTCATGTGGTTACACGGGTTTCCTCTAGGTGCTCTAGTTTCTTCCCATGTCCCAAAGATGTGCGGGGTTTGTAGGTTAATCAGTAAACTTCCACTAGTGTGTAGCGAGTGTGATAACATAGAAGCAGTGTGAAAGGGTGATGGATGGTTGGCATGGACACGGCAGGCCTTGGGCCTGCTTCCATGCTGTATGTCTAAACTAAACATGCATTCAACAGACAGCAAACCTAGCATTGGCACGATGCGATATTTGGTAAATTCACAGATAGAGTTCAATGTGAACTATATGAGTAATTCATTACTCTAGGGATGTCAATAATTTAAAAGCAAAATACTGTGAATATTGTAAAGCTGAAAAAACAATTCTGCTTCCTCAATCGCCGCCTCTTTCTGATTATCTTTTTCTTGTCCACATACTTTAAAATTATACTACCACCCCTTTAGTCATTTAATCTCTTCTGCCCTATCACCCTATTATAGGCCTTCCCATAAGTTCCCCTTCCGTTCTCTCTGCATCTTAAAACTTTCTCGTGTCTAACTTTTCCCAGTTCTGATGAAAGGGCATTGATAGGAGAAAAAAAAAGTCAGTTTCACTCTGTAGGAGTTAATTGTTCGGAAGAGCCCCCTTGTGGAGTTGTTTATGGAAACATAGGAACTGTCATTTGAAGACCACATTATTATTGAACTTGAATACAATTGTAAATGAGAGGCACAATTGTAAGAAGGTGTCCATATAGAGAGGGTACGCAGAGGACTGCAAAACTCTCCATGGCCTGGCTTTGTAAAGCGTGTGTGAGCAAAACAACAAGGAAGAGTAAAAATTACATTGTTATATAAGACATCGGTGAGGCCACAGTTAGTGCATTGTGTTCAGTTTTGGACAATGTTATAGGAAAGATGTTGGTAAGCTGGAAAGGCTGCAGAGGAGATTTACAAGGATGTTGCCAGGACTGGAGGCTACAGGGAGAGGTTGCGTAGGCAAGGACATTATTCCTTGGAATACAGGAGGATGATGGGTGATCTTCTAGAGGTGTATAAGATCATGAGAGGAATAGATAGGGTAAATGCACAGTCTTTTACCCAGAGTAGGAAATCAAAAACAATAGGTTTGAGGTGAGGGGGGTATGATTTTAAAGGAAACTGAGGGGCAACTTTCTTACACAAATGGTGGTAGGTATATGGAATGAGCTGCCGCAGGAGGTAGTTGGGATAGGTACTATCAGAAAGTTTATAAAGCATTTGGACAAGTACATGGATAGGATAGGTTCAGAGGGATATGGGCCAAATGCTGGCAGGTGGGACTAGTGTGGTTGAGGCATGTTGGTCGTTGTGGACAAAATAGGCCAAAGGGCCTGTTTTCACGCTCTATGACACTATGGATATGACTGCTTCAAGACATTTAATGATGCTGTTAAATGCATTTCCCAATTTGTATACAGCAATATCTCTCAGGGATATGATTAGTGCATTGCTGATCAATTCTTTGTACACTAAAGCACCCAGCTTTCCACTGAAATCTTATTATACAAGAGCTTGAAAGCCCAGACATCCAAACTTAAGAATAGCTTATTTCCCAATGCCCTCAGGCTCCTGAACCAATCACCCTCCCCAGAGGTGCTGCCACTTACTCTTACTCTTAATTCTACCTCATGCCATTAAGTATTCCATTATTGTACTTTATTATATCTTTGCAATTTTCAGGATTGTTCCATTCTGCTGTTTTGCACTCGTCCTTGTATTTCTTGTTGTATTTATCATTACTATATGTGTGTCGTTTACTCTTGTTGCCTCTTGGTCAATACAACAACACAATAATCTGAATCTGAATTTAAGAACATGGTGCGTTTTCCTTTGAAGAACACAGTGTATGTTGGAGCAGGTACAAAGAATACCAGGCTAATGTAAGTGCAGGGGAATTTTTGCGTGCATTTAATAATTAACGTGTGCTAAATCACTGGAGTTCGTCACATGAACTACTAGGCAGAGTTTGAATTCTAGTTCACACTTGAATGCTTCGGATAATGCATCAAACCGAGGAACAAACAGCTAGGACCAGGAATAGGCTATATAATGTTGTACAAATACTTCAGCTCACAGTGTGAACTGTTGATTCACTGAACAGAAATTATAATTTGTTTACTCAGAGGTAAAACATTTTTTTGTAGCCAGAGGTAACAGAGCTCTCGGGGGGGGGGGGGGGGGGGCAGTAACCATGAAAGTTTGTTCGAGTAATTTAGTTTTTTAGTTTAATTCAGAGATACAGGGCGGAAACAGGCCCTTCCGCACTGACCAGCGATCCCCGTACACTAGCACTACCCCACACACTATGGACAATTTACAATTTTTACAATGGGAAAGTTACTGTAGGGGATTTTGAAAGACAGAATCAAACTTCATTTGGACAGGCAAAGATCAATTAGGGATAATCAGCATGGTTTTGCACATGGGAAATCAAACTTACAAACTAACGTATGAACATCGAATTCTCTTAGGCAACTAACCTACAAACAATCTTCGTTTTTTATCCTCTTCTCTGTGCCCCCCTCAATTCACAACCATTTCCTCCCTTCCACCTATATTCTTTCTTCTGGCCTCACAATTTTCAACTCATCTATTCTTATCTCACACCTTTTATCTTTTCATCCCTGGCCTTTGTTTAACCATTTGCCTATCAACACCCCCCCCCCCCCCCCAACTTGTATCCACCTATCACTCACCAGGTTTTGACATGGCCCTCCTCCCTTACAGTTTCTCTCCCCTCCACCTTAATCAGTCTGAAGAAGAGTGCAAACCTAAAATGTCACCTGGATGTTCCTGGATATAAGACTTAAGATAGAAACATAGAAACATAGAAATTAGGTGCAGGAGTAGGCCATTCGGCCCTTCGAGCCTGCACCGCCATTCAATATGATCATGGCTGATCATCCAACTCAGTATCCCGTACCTCAACTCAACGAAGATGAGGGGGAAGGATTTAAAGGGGGTCTGAGGGGCAACTTTTTCATACAGAGGGTCATGGGTATGTGGAACAAGCTGTCAGAAGTGGTAGGTGTGGGTAGAATTGCAACATTTAGAAGACATTTGGACAGGTGAATGAGTGGGAATGATTGAGAGGTACATGGGCCAAACACCGGCAAATGGGATCAGCTCAGGAAAACACTTATTTTGGCATAGACAAGTTAGACTGAAGGACCTGTTTCCAAGCTGTAGTTTAGTTTATTGTCACGTGTGCCGAGGTAGGTACAGTGAAAACCTTTTGTTGTGGTCATTGGAAAGACAATACATGATTACAAGCAAGCCATCCACAGTATACAGATACATGATAAAGGGAATAATGTGACTAACACTAGCACTAACACTAGGGACAATTTACAATTTTACTGAAGCCAATTAACCAATAAAGCTGTACGTCTTTGGAGTGGGGGAGGAAACAAGTGGTCACGTGGAGAACATACAAACTCTGTACAGTCAGCACCTGTAGTCAGGATTGAACCCGGGTGTCTGGCGCTGTCAGGCAGCAACTCAACTGCAGCGCCACTGTGCCGCCTCCGAATCTGCCTGGTTTGTGCACGAGGGATTATGAATGTTATTTGGGAGGCAATTAGATGGGGAAGGTGTTAGATATTTCACTCGCTTGAAAATAAAATCCTGAAATAGACTTCTAACTCTCACACAATGCTGACAGTTGATGGAGATTTTAGAAGTTCACAGCACATCAACAGACTGACGAGAGAAATCTCTTTTTCCAGCCTCTGACTGCAGACACTCAAAGATTAATTGCCCATTTGGACCAAGCTTCAGTTTTCATTGCCAAACATATCAAATAGTGAAATGCTGAAAGAAACATCACCTCCAGAGCAGATTAATGAGGATATTGCCGGGACGTGAGGGCCTGAGCTATAGGCAGAGGATGGGCAGGCTAGGACTGTATTTCTTGGAGTGCAGGAAGATGAGAGGTGATCTTATAGAGGTGTATAAGAGCACGAGGGAAATTGATAGGGTAACTTTTACCCAGAGTGGGGAATCAAGAATCAGAGGATATAGATTTCTGAAAGGGGAAAAATGTAATATGAACCTGACGGTTAAATGCTTCACACAGAGTGGGTGATGGGTGTATGGAATGACCTGCCAGAGGAGGCAGCTGCTATAATAACATTTTTAAAAACTTGTACCAAATAAACAGGTAAATGGATAGGATAGAAACATAGAAAAATAGGTGCACGAGTAGGCCATTCGGCCCTTGGAGCCTGCACCGCCATTCAATGTGATCATGGCTGATCATCCAACTCAGTATCCCGTACCTGCCTTCTCTCCATACCCCCTGATCCCTTTAGCCACAAGTGCCACATCTAACGCCCTCTTAAATATAGCCAATGAACTGGCCTCAACTACCTTCTGTGGCAGAGAATTCCAGAGACTCACCACTCTCTGTGTAAAGAATGTTTTCCTCATCTCGGTCCTAAAGGAATTCCCCCTTATCCTTAGACTGTGACCCCTTGTTCTGGACTCCCCCAACATCGGGAACAATCTTCCAGCATCTAGCTTGTCCAACCCCTTAAGAATTTTGTAAGTTTCTATAAGATCCCCCCTCAATCTTCTAAATTCCAGCGAGTACAAGCCGAGTCTATCCAATCTTTCCTCATATGAAAGTCCTGACATCCCAGGTTTTGGATAGATTTCGGACACTCGACCATCGCTTGCCCTGAGAGGGAACAAGGGCAGCGAGACTGGAGAGAGAGAAGGGTTGGAGAGAGATCGGTGGAGATGCCAGGTATAGATTAGTTTAGTTTAGAGGTATTCCATGGAAACAGGCCCCTTGGCTCACCAAGTCCATGCTGACCATTGATCACCCATACAATAGTTCTATTCTATATCATCCTCCACACAAGGGGCACTTTATAGAAGCCAATTAACCTACAAACCTGCACATCTTTAGAATGTGGGAGGAAACCGGAGCACCCGGAGTAAACGGGGTCACAGGGAGAACGGACAAACTCCCCACAGTCAGGATCGAACCCAGGTCTTTGGTGCTGTGAGGCAGCAGCTCTACCGCTGTGCCGCCAGTTGTAGAAAGAGCCTAGTGGAATGGCCCTGCGGTGGAGGGGCTCGAGCTTGACCTTGAACAGAAGCTGAACTTGGGACAGTGGCCCTTCGGAACCCAAATCTCCAGTCCAGGCCATTGTAGGTGTGCCATGACGCGCAGTTGAGGAAACGTGCAAAGCTTAGTAGAGAAGGCACAAAGTGCTGGAGTAACTCAGTGGGTCTGGCAGCATCTCTGGAGGACATGGATAGATGATGTTTTGGATTGGGACTTCAAGGAAGGTAATCTCAAGGTAGCCTACTTTGAGGCCGTTCTCATCTACGACGGTAGTTTTGTGAGACCCTCTCTCACTGCTCCCCCTCTGTGATTCCTGCTGCACTTTGAGAAGGGTCCCAACCCGAAATGTCACCTTATGTTTTCCTTTCGGGTTCAGTTTGAGGGTTTCTTGTTTTTTCATCAGTATTAAGGAAAGTCAGATGTAAAATCTTCAGACAAGAGCAACTGCCAGTTTCTGTGCATCTAAATGGTCTGAAGGGTCCCGACCCAAAATACTGCCCGACCCGCTGAGTTACTCCAGTACTTTGTGTCTTCTTTTGTAAACCAGCATTTGCATTTCCTAGCTGCCTCTCGTTGAAGCTTAGTGCCTGTCTTAACTATTTAGAATATATATTTGCTGTACTGCTAATTATTATTTTGGGCTTAGTACCATTGTGATTGTAAAAATTGATTGGTACAATGGCACAACTGGTAGAGCCACTGCCTCACGGCGCCAGAAACCCGGGTCCATCCTTATCTTGGTGCTGTCTGCTTGCCCTTTGTATGTTCTCCCTGTGACTGCGTGGGTCTCCTCCGTGTACTCCACCTGGTTTCCTCCCACATCTTAAAGATGTGCGGGCTTGAAGGATAATTAGTACGTAAACAGGTTCTTTCTCCATTCATTGATCCAAATCCGTAGTACCTGCTTGCATATCTTTACAGCTATCTAGCTTATGTTGCTTATTCTCATTTTTCTTACAAAAATGTAAAATTTTGCATTTCTCAGCATGATCTCTAATTAACCATCTATCACCTACATATTTCACAGGCTGATGGAATAGGTAATAGGTGGCAAATGGACTTCAAAGGTGTACCTTCTTGAAGTCCACTACTATCCCCCTCACAGTTCACTACAATTCCAAAGTATGGTGTCATTTGAAAGGTGGAAACTGTGCATTGCACGACCAAGTCCAAATCTTCCCTCATTATTGTCTACGCTTCATTCATAAATATTGAAGCCAAGCAGAGAGCAATTTTCAAAGATAAGTTAACAATACATGACTTTCAGTGACATAAATGGGGAATGAACAAGAGGTCAGAAAAGAGGAGAGTATAGAGATCTCGAATGGCCACAAATTTCATCTATCTTTCGTGCACTTTAGAAGCGACTGGCTTCACATTTTTACCAGTTTTTAGGGAAAAACATCCATTTTTACTTTGAAAACATAGGAAAGCAAAGATAGGGAGGAGATGAAGGCTTCGGCTTTCACTGTCAATTAAACCACTTTGAAGATAGAGTCATAGGGTCACACAAGTTGACAGGCCCTTCGGCCCAACTTGCTCATGCCGTCCAAGATGCCCCATTTGCACTAGTCCCACCTGCCGCATATGGCCCATATCTATCTCAACATTTCCAAGCCATGTACCTGTCCAAATGTCTTTTAAATGAAGATGTGTGTAAAGATAAGGTAATATATAAATGCAAATCTATTTCTCCTGCTGTTCCTTCTCTTCATGCTCCAGCCATTTATCCACGATGGCCTTTCAAACAGTTGCCCAGATCGCTACCACGCACTAATGACCCAGAGTCACTTAAAACACTGTACTGCGAATTATTAAGGAACATTCTTTAATACTAAGAAGCAACATCTGTAGCATGGAAAAATGGAAATCTGGAGTAATTCCAAAAAAAGAAAGTGAAAATTAGCAAACAAAAATGCTTTGCCCTTTAAAAATACAATGCACTATGTGCCATGCTTGATATAGAGAACCATTGCAACAGTGGTGCAGTGGTAGAGCTATTGCCTGACAGCTCCAGAGACATGGGTTTGATCCTGACTATGGGTGATGTTTGTGTGGAGTTTGTACGTTCTCCCTGTGACCACGTGGGCTTTCTCCAAGTGCTTTGGTTTCCTCCCACATTCCAAAGATGTACAGGTTTGTTGGTTATTTGTCCTCTGTAAATTGCCCCTAGTGTGTAGGATATGAAAGCGGGAAACAGTCATTCTAGTGTTTGGATGATCGTTGGTCGGTGTGGATACAGTAGACCAAAAGGTCTATTTCCATGCTATGTAGCTAAACTAAATTATTTAGTTTGCAGAGGAAACAAACAGGGCTCTAAATTTTCCAAAGGTTAGACACATGGGCTGATTTAATTTAATGCTCATTTTCTGCTCATTGTAAAATGATAATATTCAACATGGATAAAAAATTATTCTTACATATATCACAATTATTTTACAATTCACTAATACTTCCCGAGAGCTACAGGCATGGGTGCCTTCGTAGAACTCGTATGGAGATATGTCATAATAGGGCCCTCAGTGCACCTCATTGTGCCATGGAAACCAAAATATTCTGTCCCATTAAAGAAAAAACACAAAATGCTGGAGTAGCTCAGCGGATCAGGCAGCATCTCTGGGGAACATGGATGGGCAATATTTGGGGTCGGGACTGAGGAAGATTGAGTCTGTGGAAGGGTCCCGACCCCGAAATATCACTTATCCATGCTCTCCAGAGATGCTGCTTGACCCACTGAGTTATTCCAGCAGTTTCTGTCTTTTTTTGTAAACCAGCATCTACAGTTCTTTGTTTCTACATAGTCTGTTCCATGTCGGTAACCAAGCTAGTTTTACCAACACGGAGCTAACCTTGGCAATAAGAGCATGGGAACTACAGTTCAAGGTCAGATGCAGCCACTGTGTGGCAGTAAGCATCCATACCTTAATGAGGAGATAAGCACCTTCAAGTCATTCTGCTGAAAGAGACTCACATACATTGCTCCAGGCCTGAGCCAGACAATGAGCATTGCCATAGCATTGTCAATTCATTGCCACAGGCGGCTCTGGAGGCCAGGCCAATGGATATTTTTAAGGTGGAGATTTGATTAGCAAGGGTGTCTGGGATTATGGAGAGAGGAATGAATTATGAATTATGAAGCAGTGGGGAGAAGAATGTTAGATGGTTGTTGTAACATATATAACACCAGAATGGGTATTACAGACTCCACGATGACTTGCCGTAGATCTGAGTCATTTTCTCACCAAAAAACAAGAACAAAATTAGAACAAAATGTATAATTTCATACTCTCTCAGTCTTAAGCTTCCATCGTTACAACATTGGATATAATATTGGATGGAGCAGGGGTGGGGAACCTGTGCCATTAAGTGCGGCCTTTTGAATGAATCCAAATTTTGTAGAACAAATCATTTTATTTTTATTAATATGTTTTTGTTCATCTTTTATTATTTTAATTTTAATCTTAAAATGCATAAGAGTGAAATAAGATGCAACTAAATAATCCTTCCCGACTGTCGTCCACAATTAAAACATTAGTAAGTCATGAGGGCTATTTTAACAAAATAATGTACATTTTGAAGTATATCTAATTGAAGTTTCTTGAATGCGGCCTTGTTAGATTACAGCTGTTAATTCCAACATGAAAAGGTTCCCCTACCCCTGGGCTGGTGCATCAGTTATAAACTAAAATCTCTTCAGAAATCACGTATCTCAAGGGTCAGAAATCTATTGGATGAAGCTTGTGATTGACTCAAATCATCGTGTATCACTTAAATCAGAATGACAGAATCACTGCAGTTCAATAGATGGCAATGTGTAACACTGCATCATCTCATGTCTCAGCTGAAATAGAGTTATTCGGACTGACCCACCTCCCAGCTCTCTGTCTATGGCCTTGTAATTCATCCAGATACTTTTAAATTGAATTGAATGGAATTGAAAGATGCAGTGTGGAAACTTGTCCTCCAGTCCTCGTTGAGCATCAGTCACACTATTTCTGTGTTATCTCTCTGTCGCATCCACTCCCTACACACGAGGAGCAATTTTACAGAGATCAATTTAACCAACAGAGCCGCACGTCTTTGGGAAGTGGGAGAAAACCGGAGTAGCTGGAGGAAACCCATGCAGTCATAGGGAATGGGTGCAAACTCCACGCAGACAGCACCCGAGGTCAGGATCGAATCCTGGTCTCTGCCGCGGTGTGGCAGCGGCTCTACCACTGTGCCACCGTGTCATCCAACAGCGGTGTAGGTTTCTGCCTCCATCTTCCTTTTAGAACTTGCATTCCAGATCACTCTCTCTCTTACCATTGGTAGTTAGGTTTGATCTCATTTCAGAGTGCATCCTGCAAACTGTGCTGTAAAGTATAGAGTTGTAGAGCGTGGAACCAGCCCACCATGTTCGTGTTGGCCCTCAAGCATCTATCTATACTAATGCCGGCTTCCAGCATTCTGTGTGATGCTTTCTATGTCATGGAGTTTCAAGAGTTCATTCAAAGGCTGAGCGGAGGAGACCTCATCGAAGTTTATAAAATGATGAGAAGCACAGACAAGGAAGACAGTCAGAATCTTTTTTTCCCCGCAGGGTGGAAATGTCAAATACCGGAGGGCGTAGTTTTAAGGTGAGTGGGGTAAAGTTTAAAGGGGATGTGTGGGGGAAGTATTTTACATGAATAGTGGTGGGTGCCTGGAACACAGTGCCAGGGTTGGTGATGAAAGCAGATACAATAGCAGCAATTTTAGATAGGCATATTGATTTGCAGGGAGTGGAGGGATATGGATCATGTGCAGGCAGACAGGATTAGTTTAATTTGGCGTCATTTGCAGCATGGGCATTGTGGGTGAAGGGCCTGTTCTGACACTATACTCTTCTATTTTCTGCCTAAATGTTGGGAGAGTACCTGTCTCCACCACTTCCTTCTCACTCAGCGCTTTCCAGATTTCAAATACTCACTGGGTGAAGAAAAATCTACTCTAATTCTCCTATCCCTCATCTTAAATTTATGACAACTGCTTATGGATATCTAAGCTTTCAAATTTTAAATGCATAATTATTGCAGATTGAATAACTTCATTCAGAGAGAATGTCAAATTAGAACTTTGATTTGTTCAAGAGTCAAGATTCAATTTAATTGTCACATGTACCAATTAAGGTACAGTGAAATTTGAGTTACCATGCAGCCATACTAAGTAAAAAGCAAAAATGCACACAGCACATAAAATAAAGGTTAACATAAACATCCACCACAGTGGCATCAACATTCCCCACTGTGATGGAAGGCAATAAAGTTCAGTCATCTTCCTCCTTTGTTCACCGTGGACGGGGCCATTGCCGACGGTCCAATGTTTAAGCCCTCTCCTCGGGATGATCGAAACTCTGGCGTCGGGACAGATTGGAACACTCCACGGCATGGAGCTCCCGAGTCGGCCACTTCTTACCGGAGACCGCGGCTTCACGATGTTAAAGTCCACAGGCCCCGCAGTCGGAGCTCCAACACTGCCAATCCTCGGCAAACGATCCCAGGCTTCGCGATGGTAAGTCCGCGCCACACCCGTGGCTTGAAGCTCCGGACCGGTCTCCAGGAAAGGCCGCACCACCGCACGTTGTAGGCCACAAAGGGGGAGCGGAGATGCAACACGGAAATAAATCGCGTGTCCGTAGAGATAAGTGACTGAAAAAGCTTTTCCCTGATCCCCCCCACATAAAACATACCAAGATACATTAAAACAAACATTCAAGACATACTTAAAATAATAAAAACAGAGAAAGGACAAGACAGACTGCATGTGTTGAATTATTTAACTGCATTGGCATTTTGGAAGAAATTACGGTAACTAGAGTGGACCTGCTTGATCATAAAACTGACATGTATTTTGAGCTGTAGCTGTTGCAGAAAATATCAGTATTGTTTTGAAAACAGGTGCGTGAAGTGTTCTCAATATTTGTTTATTTACTGTATCTAATTTGTTTAGATACAGTATGCAGAATCTAACAATCAAAAACAATACTCGAGTAAAAATTAGACCTGTGACACATGATTTTTATTATATTGAGAATCTATCTATATTTTGATTATATTGGGGACAAGTGCCAGAGGTTATGGGGAAAAGGCATGAGAATAGGGTTAGATTGATCAGCCATGATTGAATGGCGGAGTGGACTTGATGGGCCGAATCGCCTAATTCTACTCCTATTCCTATGACATTATGACCTATAGGAGGCGCTACCTCAAAAAAGCAGCCAATATCCAAAGACCCTGCCACGCTCTCATCTCAATACTGCCAACGGAGAAAGGAGGTACATAGCCTAGCAACCATCAAGCTCTTGAAAGCTCCACACTAAACACTATTTCACCAATTACAATCTTCTATGGACTGTGTCTTTGCTTTACACTACTATGGTTACCTACTATTGCCGTTATTAATTTATTATATTGCATATTGAGTAAGAATTTAATTCTTCCCTTGCAGATACATGTAATGATTAAGCTTTCTTGACTCTTCACTTGACGCTTGATGTCAAAGGCTCGGGGAATTCCACTGGAAATGTAGCTTCTTCTCAGCCCTGCCACTAGATGGCAGAGTACACGGTTGTGCAAAGTTTCACCCAAGAACATAGGGTGAGGAACAGACTGTTGGTCCTCTCTGACATCCACTGTTAAATGGCCAAACTCCACCCACCTTTCATGGCCTCATATCATTTCATTTTTAAAAAAAGACACAGAGTGCTGGAGTCAGGCAGCATCTCTGGAGAACATGGATAGGTGATGGTTCCGGCCGGGACCCTTCTTCAGACTGAATGTAGTAGGGAGCAGAATGTTGAAAGGGTGGTGGGGGCAGGACAAAACCTGACAAATGAGAGATGGATACAACTGAGGGGAGAATTGATTGGACGAAAGATGGACAAAGGCCAGGTGAAAGGTCAAAAAGCAGTGAGATAAGGAACTAGACATACAATCAGTCTGAAGAAGAGTCCCGATCTGAAACATTGCCTATGCATGTTCTCCAAAGATACTGCCTGACACGCTGTTTCTCCAGCATTTTGTGATTTTTTTTGTAAACTAGAATTTTCTTGTGACTTTCATTTAGTTCCTTTCCAAAGATCTAGCAACCTCAGGGTTAACATTAGCAATTGAGCTATTATCTATGGGGGGAATCACTCAACCATCTGATAACAGTGCCTGTCCCTGAACCTAGTCATACAGGTATATGCTTACTGGTGATAGATTGAATTACCTCAAAATGGCAGCAGATATCATTAAAGAACTGCAACACCCTGGCTACACACGCATCCCACTGCCACCATTGGGAAGAAGGTACAGGAGCCTGAAAACTGTGACCTGGTTCCATGTAAGACATTATTTGTAGATCATGTACCTACAAAAAAATGATTATCATGTATCTATATACTGTAGCTGGCTCGATTGTAATCATGTTTTGTCTTTCCGTTGACAAGACATCACGCCACAAAAACTTTTCACTGTGACAATAAACTAAACTGAACTGATTTTGATTACCAAAGCACTGTTTGCACTCATTAGGTATTATTATTTGGTGATTTTTAATAAAGGCCATACGTGGTAAAGCATTATTCTTGAGCCAATTATTTGTAAGATAAGTTTACTTTTTAGTTTAGTTTTTAGCTTTAGGGATACAGTGTAGAAACAGGCCATTCGGCCCACTAAGTCCATGCCGACCAGCGATCCCCATATAGTAACACTATTCTACACACACTAGGGCAATTTTTTACATTTACCAAGGCAATTTACCTACATACCTGTACATCTTTGTAGTGTCACGGGGAGAATGTACAAACACCGTACGAACAGCACCCGTATTCAGGATGGAACCCGGGTCTCCGGCACTGCAAGCGCTGTAAGGCAGCAACTCTACTGCTGCACCACCATGGACAGAATAGTACAATAAACATTAAATGAAAACTTTATTTAACAGATGAATTTCACATCAAGCACGTTGCACCATGTGGATTAAGCTCACTAAAATATAGTGAACCAAATCAAAAAAGCTTTTCTAATAAAAGGAATATCTAAATATTGTCTTCCACTAAACGCTGTTCCATCAGACCTACTTTGGGCAGAATATTTGCTGTTCAATCAATCTGGGAAACCTAAATTACTTTTAACTGAAAAATGAGTGCTGGAGAAATGAATGGGGGAAAAGATTAATGTTCATTCAAAAGGATTGCTACCCTGCAATGCATAATCGAGTTAGATTTGCTGCTGAGTGGATCGGCCATAATAATAGCCTTATCTCACAGTATTAAAATGCTTGTTGTACATGAATGTCATCCTTCTAATCTGCTAGAAAGCTGCCTAACTAAACATCACTGGGAACTTTTAGTATGAAAGGGAGAACGAGAGCATATATTCAAATATTATAATATATTTCTAGGAAATGATGGATAATTCTAAACCTTGCTAAGTATAAAGTCCATTAGCAGATTAGAACTGCTACTGGATGAGAAGACTAGACCACTGAATGCACGTTCAGCTCCCATCAAGAAAGCTGGAGAATTTAAATCCAGGTAATTAAATAAACCTGAAAATTAAACCAAATTATCAGTAATAGTTCAATTTGGTTTAAATCTGTCAGGAAAGGACATCTACCATCCTTATTTAGTCTAGGCCAGATGTAATTCCATGCCCAACGGAGGAAATTTGGCATATCTCCAATAGCTGTTACAAACTTCCAGTGTTTGTCTTCCAGTAATAGTGACAGTAACAGTAATCTGGGTGAAATCCTTTAGGGAAGAAAATCTACCATCCTTATGTGTACATTATTCCCTTTATCCTGTATCCATACACTGTGGCCAGCTCAATTCTAATCATGTATAGTCTTTCCGCTGATTGGTTACCACACAACAAAAAGCTTTTCACTATACCTATACATGTGACAATAAACTAAACTAATCTAAACTAAACTAATCTTGCCTTTTAATGCAAAGCCCAACAATGTAGTTGACTCTTAATTGCCTCCTTTTTGTTAGAGATGAACAAAAAATGCAGGTGTGACTTGCAAAATTAATTCAGTAAATGAATAAATATGTTATAATATACGCTACAATCTGAAGAATTCGGGACAGTGGATATATACTTGCAGTTTTATTATAGATTAATTGACAAAAAAGACAGGAAAGAGACACTGTGCATTTTAACATCAAATAAAGAACATCCACTCGGCCATTCAATCATGACTGATCTATCTTTCCCCCCTCAACCCCATTCTCCTGCCTTCTCCCCATAACCCTTTACACCCCTACCAATCAAGTATCTGTCAATCTCTGCCTTAAAAATGCCCAAATGACTTGGCCTCCACAAACGTCTGCGGCAATGAATTCCATAGATTTACCACCCTCTAAATAAATTCCTCCTCATCCCCTTTCTAAAAGTGCGTCCTTTTATTCTGAGGTTATACTCTCTGGTCATAGATTCTTCCCCCCATTTGCTAATCCACCCACAGTCATCTGTATCCACATCTGACTTGTCAAGCTTTGTGCCACCCCTAGCTCTCTTTCCTGCTTTCGACATCCCCCCTCCAAATCTCCAATCAGTCTAGTTCTCGACCCAAAACGTTTTCTGTTCATTTCCCTCTACATGTGCTGCCTGACCCGCTGAGTTCCTCCAGCTCGTTGCTGGCAGGTACAACATCACCTGTTCTGTCGCCATGAAGTGAAGGGTTTAACTTGGTGAGTGCGGAGAGTCCAGGGAGAGGACTGAACTCCGTCACCGCGCAGAAACACTTGTTTGCAAATGACTAACGATAATAAGATGATGTTAATAATTCAAGTGTGGTTATGGATGATTTCCGAGACCGGGTTGTCTCTATACCACTAGCGGTGGCTTTAAGGAAATGCAGGACTCATTCTACAGTAGTGCCTGTGCTCCAGTCATCATTACCCTCTGGTAGATAAAAGTGCTGGAGAAACTCAGCGGGTGCAGCAGCATCTATGGAGCGAAGGAAATAGGCAACGTTTCAGGCCGAACCCTTCGGGTTTCGGCCCGAAACGTTACCTATTTCCTTTGATTTTCGATTTTCCAGCATCTGCAGTTCCTTCTTTAAAAAATCATTACCCTCTCTGTCTGTGTGTGAGTTCACATACACCGTGATTTCAATCAAGTTCCCAACCAACCCCTAAAACCTCATACCCAGATCACCGCTGCTGTTACCACGAATTAAATCAATTAATTTTAGAGGGCGCGGATTGAATTTTAAAATTACACTTGGGAAAGCTTGTGTAAGATTTCCCGTGCACTTTCTGGGTGGTGGCTGGTTCCGCCTGCGCCCAAGCTCTGGGTGAATTCGCTACATTTTGCAAGTGTTGCAAGTGTTGGAAAAATTTGTAAACCAACCCCTTTCGTTTGTGTGCAGCGCGGCCAATGTCAAACGCACGCGTGAGGGCGCTAGGTAATACAAACCCTACCTTTAATTAAATAAAAGATTCCCTTTTCCCAAATTGTCCCTTGCAAAAAAAAAAAGTATTGCGGGCAATTTGCATCAGAAGACCAGCCCTCGAGAATAATTGCACCCGAAACATGTTCGTGACCTCTCCCCCCTACCCTTATCTAGTCTGAGTTGAAACTGGCCACCTTAAGATAGATAGTGGGCAGGGATTTAGGAACCTCCTTCTCAGATACAGCTTGCCGGCTCGGTTCACCTTCTAGAGAAGAAAGGGAGAGGGCACCACGTCCCCGGCTCCACGCTTGAACAAAAATGTCACGTACACCCTGCCCATAAGACGTCAAAGCTTACCTCTCGCAACCCTATGAGCGCCCATGGACAGATTGCGTCCCGCCATGCGAAGGCGGCTCTACAGCCTACCTCAGCAGACTGATCCCAAAGGCAGCATCATGGACGAGGAGGAGGACAACGAGGAGGACAGTGGCAGCAAAAGCATCAGGATGAAGGCGATGCCTTCGCCCCCGGGTGGGGGAGGAGGCCGGGGGCACCACAGCAGTGAGAGCAAGCCAGGGGAGCCGAAGCAGGGAGAGGTGGAGACGGTGGTGAACATGAAATGCAACACGAACGGCGACTGCAGGGTGACCCGGGGAAGCCAGTCGTCCATCAGCAGGGCAGAGCCCAACAGGGGCGAGGAGACCAAGGCGGACATGGAGGGAGGGGGTTCCACCCACAGCGGGGACAAGAAAGAGAACAAAGTGGTTTTCTCCGCCGTGTCGAGCAGGAAATCGTCCCAGCTTCAGCCCCGGACCAGGAATTCCGTCAGCTTCTTGAAATCGGATGGCGCTGAGCAGATTGTGGCCGAGGATGGGGAGCAGATCGGCAGCCAGGCGAGTTTCATGCAGAGGCAGTTTGGGGCCATGCTGCAGCCCGGGGTGAACAAGTTCTCCCTGCGAATGTTTGGCAGCCAGAAGGCTGTGGAGAGGGAGCAAGAGAGGGTGAAGTCGGCCGGGGCTTGGGTCATCCACCCTTACAGTGACTTTCGGTGAGTGTTGCAACTGGGGCGTTAAAACGTGATGCACTCAAACCGCACTTGTACCTGCCTGTCTGCACACAATCACACACATCTGCCCCCCTCCCCTCCCCCCCCCCCCCGCCATTAAACTTGATGCAAACACACTTGTACATAACGACTGCAAAAGCTAACACAACAAAACCTCCCCCATTGCATCGTTCGCCACACCTACGACAACGACATTGAAGGTCGCCTCTTCAAATGACACGAACCTCTTCATCCCCACTCACAAGGCACTCCCAAAAAATGACATTGGAGATTATTTAACAAACACCCCCCCTTGCAAAGGGAAGCCAGACAGTCACCAACGCAGCCGCCCCTCCTTTCACTCTGTGCTCCTGACCCCTGTCTCCTTCGCTGGGGGTCGGAGAGTAAGTGCGTGTTTCAAAAAGCGAATCAGGTTTTAGCTCCGGAGGAGAGGCCATACGGCCGCAGTGGATGGAAACTGTCCTCTGTTCTGGGGTGGGGAGGACAAGTGCCTGTTAGCTGCTGCCTTGCTCCCGGCGGGGGGGGAGGGGGGGTGGGTGGTTGGTCCAGGGGGTTTGAAAGACCGTAGACTTTAACTTCTCTCCACCCTGTATATCCCCCATGGTCTCCAGGCATTGCTAACCACACACTGTGGCGCCGTTTCCCTTAAACCGGCGAATTATATTCTGCTTTTATATATCTAGTCTGTGCAGAACTAGCACAGTGTTTGATGACATTTAGTTCTTTCCGCGAAGGGATGCTCACTTTATCGTCTGCGACAAGGTGATGTGGACTCCAAATGTGTAAAGGTGACCTGAGGATTCATTACAAAAAAAAAAAAAAATTGGCATTGATGCATATCCGAGGCTTCTGTGTCCTTGGGGCGTGAGGCAGCATTCTCATCACGACGTCCCCACCTCTGGAGCGGCGGAGCAGTTTCAACAGCAGCTTCTCCGGGGCGGGGATGGAGTCGTGGAGAGGCGTGTGTTCGGCTCCTCGGAGAAGGGTGGGGAACGCATTTTTTAAAAACCCATTCTGCTCTCCCCACTGCAGGCAAAATTGCTTCTTTTTTAAATTAAAAAAAAACAATACTTTGAGGCTTTACAGTCCTGGGCACCTCCACCAATGTTTTGTTTACTGGCTTCTCCACATCTTTTTTTAATCAGTTCATGGAACTAACCTGGAATTATACGTAGATCATAGAAAAGTACAGCACAGGAGCTGGTCCACAATATCCCTGATACCAAGGCAAATTAGTCTCTTCTGCCTACACGTGATCCAGATCCCTCAATTCCCCGCAGATCCATCCATATGGTGCATATCTAAAAGCATCTTAGAAAACATAGAAAATAGGTGCAGGAGTAAACCATTCGGCCGTTCGAGCCAGCACCGCCATTCAATATGATCATGGCTGATCATCCAATATCAGTACCCTGTTCCGATTTTCTCCCCATACCCCCTTGATTCAGTTAGCAATGGATGCCACTATTGTATCTGCCCCCCTTGCCAGCACGTTCCATGCATCCATCACCCTCTTTGCAAAAAAAAATGTTGCCGTGCACATCTTTAAACTTTCCCCGTCGCAAGTTCAACCTATGCTCTCTGGTATTTGATATTTCCACCCCGGGGAAAGGTTCTGACTGTCTACCATGTCTCTCATTATTTTATCTAGTTCTACAACGTCTCCCCCTCAATCTCCAGCGCTCCAGAGAAAACGATCCAAATTTGCCCAAACGCTCCTTGTAAACTAATACCAACTAATCTAAGCGGCCTTTTGGTGTAAAGTAGCTTCTACCATAAAGGCCCATTATGTTGTGTCTTATAATTTATAACTATTGTCTTTTCATTGCAAAAAATACATACATCTGTCAATGTTCACATATCCATATTTTATGGTGGACACTACTGCACAAATTTGTCAGTTTGCCCATCATTACTCTTACAGTTTCCTTCTGTTGCCTGACTAATATAAATGAAAACCACTTTGTATTTATTTGAATAAAGCAACAACTTATTGTTCATCTTTCTTTGATACCATTCTTGGCATAGTTGAACTCTCAATCCTGTCAATTTATTTACTTAATAGTGTCCCCTATGAACGAGGGTTGTTGAGTAAAGATAAATGATTTCATACAATGTCAACAAAATCTCCTATAATTTAACTGGAATTGCTTTGATCCTTAAGTGTGGCATGGGTCACTTCACATAGTGCATTTATAACCAGTGAGTTACCAGTATCCAGAATAAAGGCACAGAGCTATACATCATGCCCTTTGGTCCACCTTATCCATGCTGACCAAGTTGGCATATTGGGTGAGTCTCATTTGCCTGCATTGGACCCATATCCCTCTAAACCCTTCCTATCCCGATATCTGGCCAAATGTGTCTTTTAAAAGTAATAATTGTAATAATAACACCCTTAACACTCAGCTTATCCCAACAGCAATGCCCAGGCAAATATTTGGATACTTTGCATAAACCATAAAAAGCCTTCTTTGGTTCCAATAAGTAATATCAGATAATCATTGATTGTTTCCAAATGTGAGATTTTTTGAGCCATTTTCACACCATTTTGTATGATTTCCACCGAGATTAATTTATTTTTATCATCTTGTCTTACCCTTTACCTTCTCCTTATGTTCATAATGTCCACCAATTAATCTAAAAGAAGCAAGAAGCTTTCGCTGGTCTCCTTTCCATTCAGTGGTGGAATAGATTGCATATAAATTATGCATTTAACAAATGTTATGTTTCCATATTTTGAACAATGGATTATTAATTTTACATTCCTCACTTTTAGAAAACTTTATTTGCAGTGATTTGGAAGAGTTTCATTTGTTTTTAAGATTTGATTTGCACAATGCACCATACTCTCATTTGGAAGTACCAAGTAATTTTTTTTCAGGCTTCACAGTTGAATGGAAATTGAAAATAGTCAGATCTGAGGTCATTTTTGATTGTAAAGGTCGTGCAATAGGGGAATGCAAGCATGATTACATTGGATTGAAGGTGGACAGCTATTTATTATGAAAATTAATGTTGATGTTATCCATTTTAGAAACGTTTTTCCTTTGGAGATATCCATTCCATATGTTTATGTTCATTTTAATATGCAATAACACCAATTAAATATGAATTGTTTCCTGCCATCCTATTTTGGTAATAATGCCTGCATGGAATATCCCTGTATGTTATAGGTTATGTAATGTGTGTGCGAGGGAGAGAGGGAGAGGCATATATATAGAGAGAGGAAGAGGCAGAGAGAGATTAAGCAAGCGGTAGGTAGAAAGAGAGAGAGAGGGAGAGAGAGAGATAAATGCACCAACCTCAGCTCCTGATGAATCTAAGTGCATGTTTAGACTCAACTGAAGTCCCAGTGGAATAGTTGCAACCACGTTTGACAATGATATATTAAAAGTTGCAGCACTGGGAATATCTTACCAAAGACACTGTAAAATAATAACTGCAAAGTGTTTGGTGCATAAGATGATTAATAAATAGCAGTTTGGGCAACCTATACAGTAAAGTTTCATATATTTACATTTCAGTTTGCCTATTAAAGCATTTCTGAATCAAAACAATGTAAATCTATTACCCTGCATGTTCCCCACCACAGGCTGTGCAAAGGCATCCATAAATAAATACAACATTGTTAACTAAACAATCATCTGCATTAAAATCTCAATCACTGCCTTGTTTGTTCATTTGTTCTTCAGAAATATAATGGAGACCTTTGGTGATTACATTGTGCAAGTGATCATTTGAGTTCTAAAGATAGCTCAGGTATGAAACAGACATTCAGTCAGAAGCAGAGATGAATAAGATGAAGACCTCATTGCCAAGTATCTCAATATTTTGATTGTTTTTCAAATGAACCCCACAGCAATTCCAAAGTACGAGAGTTTGCCTGGAGTTTTAGCAAATTGATCATCAGATATTATTGGCAGCATTGCCTCCCATGATTCCAGCGATGAGTGGCGATTTAATGCTAAAAATATGGGTGAACAGATAATTAAAGCATGAAGTCTCTCTCTCTCTCTCTCTTTCTCCCTCTCCCTCCCCCTCTCCCCCCTCCCTCTCACCTCCCCCCCTCTCTCTCTCTCTCTCTCTCTCTCTCTCTCTCTCTCTCTCTCTCTCTCTCTATCTATCTATCTCTATCTCTTTCTCTCTCCCCTTTCGCTCTACCCCTCTCTCTCCTTCTCTCCCTCCCCCTCTCCCTCTCCCTCTCCCTCTCCCCTCTCTCTCCCTCTCTCCCTTTCTCTCTTCCTCTCTCTCCTCTCTCTCTCCCTCTCTTTTTCTCTCCCATATCTCTCCCCCCCTCTCTCTCTCTCTCTCTCTCTCTCCCTCCCTTTCTCTCTCTCACCCGCCCCTCTCTCTCTCTCTCTCTCTCTCCTCTCTCTCCCTCTCTTTTTTCTCCCCCCCTCTCTCTCTCCCTCTCCCTCCCTTTCTCTCTCTCACCCGCCCCCCCCTCTCTCTCTCTCTCTCTCCCCCCCTCCCCCTCTCCCTCTCTCTCTTCCCCTCACTCTCCCGCTCCCTCTCTTTCCATCTCTCCCTCTCTCGCCCCTCTCCCTCTCTCTCCCCCTCTCCCTCTCTCTCCCCCCCCCCCCTCTCTCCCCTTCTCTCTCTCCCTCTCTCTCCTCTGTCTCTCCCCCCTCTCTCCTCACCCCCCCTCTCTCTCCCCTCCCCTCTATATCTCCCCCTCTCCCACAGACACTCAAATTACATTGTGTGTATATATCCAGCAATGGTGGTGTAATGGTAGAATTTTGCATTGGCGCAGTGGCTGAATTCCCAATCTCAGGGATTATAGGCATTATGCAATTGGAAAGTGAATTGCTAAATTTAAGCAAACAACTAGTTTAGCTGGTGAGTCCAAGCACAGCTTCATCAAGAGCATAAAATGAGTAAATACTTGCTGGTAAACAGACTCCAAATCAATTTATTCTTTCAGTAATTCACATTAGCAATATATCAATAACTTTTCACATTTATTGTTTTCGGAAATCTACCTTTATAGGACACTTGGAAATGAACCAGGGAAGATTTTTAAACTAACTTGTCTATTCATCTACATAAACATGTGCAGTATTCAGAGGTGTGATTTAAAATCTTTATCAGGTGCCTTTATTTTGCATTTATTATTTCATGCAGCTGGTAGACTTCAGACACAATTACTTGCAACATAATGCAATTTTGTAAGCAGAGTTTAAATTCTGTTTATAAAATATAATAGCACTGATTTAATGTCTGAATGCCATGAATAATGTGTGGTAAATATTCAGACAAGGCTGCCTCTCCTAATATGAACAAATACAAATATTGTAGAGAATTGCTTCCCCTGTGGCTCCAGACCTGCTCTTTGATAAGATGATAGCAAACAAAGTCATTAGGTTGTAATTGGAAATGTGCATATTGTCCAAAATTATTGCAAACCAGTAGAATTAGTAGGCAAACCGCACCATGAATATGAAATGTATAAGAAGGAACTGCAGATACTCGTTTACACCGAAGATGGACACAAAATGCTGGAGTAACTCAGCGGGGTCAGGCTGCATCTCTGGAGAAAAGGAATAGGTGACATTTCGGGTCGAGACCCTTCATCAGACACTGAAGGGTCTGAAGGTCTCAACCTGAAACATCACCTATTCGTTTTCTCCAGAGATGCTGCCAGACCTGCTGAATTACTCCAGCATTTTGTGTCTACCTTGGATATGGATATGGATGGAGATATGCAAACAAGTGATAATATCTGGTGGTGAAGTTTGGAAATTGGTCCTTCGTCTAATTTAATGAATTCAAATCCAGCAGAACGAGTCATGTATCTGCCAAGAACCAATATACAATAGAGCTTCTATAACCATAACACAAAAGCATAAATTCAGCAATTAATATCAATCTACCTCAAATGGCACTGACCTCTACATAAAACTGAAAAGTACTTTATTCCTTAAACTAAATCTCTTCACTTTGACTAACAGGAAGTTCACAACATCTGAATTACCCCCCCCCCCCCCAAACCCATCTCAACTCTCACGTTCTCTCTTAGAAACTATTCTTCCCCATTCACGCTTAGTTTGTTATTCCTTATTGTTTTAAGGACTACTCATCCCAGAAAAACATATATAGCGTTTCGCACAGAGATAAAACAAGAAAAAAAAACCAAAACATTTCACCAAAACTGTTCACATTGAAATGACCTTGAACTCATTCTGCACCAGAGAGTAATTTGGACGTTGCGAATCCTGGCAACTAATGAGAGAGTGGGATATCCGGAATGAGTAACAATCTTGTCCTCGGTATTTTGTTTATTCATTCGCTCGTCGCATCGCAACGGTGGCCAGTGGGGAATAGTCTAATCTGGCTGGGGAGTTTAGGGCTTCCTGCTCGCTCTCCAGGCGGAGAATCCTTCGAGCACACAATCTGCCAGGTGGCGCCTGCTGCTTGAAGCTGGAACCCCAGCGGAGTTCAACGCTGGAGCTGTCTGTGGTTCTGAAATGCAGCCACACGCGGAGAGACCGGTCCCCAACCCCTTTTTCTCTCGTCTTCATCTCTCCCGCCTACTATCCTTGCCGCTTCCACTGGATTTTCGCTGCATTGTAAATGTCATTGCAAATCCCGTCCATTTAGAAGCAGGGGCTGCAGCCAACATCCACAATTGGCCCCGCAACAGAGGCATTTTTTGTTGTACATGTGACAATAAACTAAACTCAAAACTCAATTTTAATGACAACTCAACGTTTCCCCGTTATTTTTGATCCGTGTTTCCTATCACTTGACCTTAAGCACAGCAACAGTGCCTGCTAATTTAGACAGGTGACTACAGAAAATCAATTACAACGATTTCTTTAAATGTTCATAATACAACGGAAAGTCCCGCACACAGCCCAATGGCCAGTCTAGAAATCTGATATGTTGCCTGATGGTTACGTTTAGCATAAAACCAAGCACCGTGCTTGTATAGAAACATAGAAAATAGGTGCAGGAGGAGGCCATTCGGCCCTTCGAGCCTAAACCGCCATTCATTGTGATCATGGCTGATCGTCCGCTATCAATAACCCGTGCTTGCAGTATTTTTAAGATCCCAAATAGGGCCCTCCATAACCCAAAGGGACCTAATCTTAATTCCCTTCCATTGAACATTGAAGAGTTATTTTCCAGCTATTTTTGAGGTACAAAATATTAGGCTGGATCTACCTTTGGTTTGTTTATCTGAACTACAAAAAGAAACTTAAAAAATGTGTACGTAGTTTCTGCAGGCAACTCGCTATGATTTAAACCAGTTAAATGAATATATCTGAGAAAATGAACCAGGTTTTGTGAGATTCCAAATAAATGCTGAGATATTGTTATGGAAGCTGTTTACCATAACCAATTATCATTTTTATTTTTGGATGCTGGATTTCTGGTGGAACGAGAAAAACATTGATCTACTTTTGGCTAAAGTTCAAAGACTAAGCATGATTCCCCTAGCCGTGGCATCATCAGACATTGCTTCAAAACATTTGGCAAAGGGGAAGATTGCACACTCAGCTTTTAAACTCTGTTTAAATTTGACAAATTTGTGTCTCCAACATTCATCAGGGAACTGAAAAAAGAAAAAAAAAATCTAAAAATTTGTAAACGTATTGCCTGGGATGAATGTGCAATGGCTCACAAAGCAGTCATAGAGTTGTAGATATACTGCTGGAAACAGACCCTTCAGCCCACTTTTCCATGCCGATCAAGATGCGACATCTAGACTAGTCCCATCTGCCCATGTTAGGCCCATATCCCAGGGCCCAGGAATGAGTGGGTTAATTTATGATGAGTGTTTGTCGGCATTGGGCCCGTACTCGCTGGAGTTTAGAAGAATGAGGGAAGACCTCATTGAAATATGCAGAATAGTGAAAGGCTTGGATAGAGTGGATGTGGAGAGGTTGTTTCCATGAATGGGAGAGTCCAGCACTAGAGGTCATAGCCTCAGAATTAAACTACATTATTTTAGGAAGGAGATGAGGTGAAATTTCTTTAGTCAGAGGGTGGTGAATGTGGAATTATTTGCCACAGAAGGCTGTGTAGGCCAAGTCAGTAGATATCTTTAAGGCAAAGATAGATAGATTCTTGATTAGTACAGGTGTCAGATGGTATGGGGAGCAGGTGGGAGAATGGGGTTAGGAGTGAACGATAGATCAGCCATGATTGATTGGCGGAGTAGACTTGATGGACCAAATGGCCTAATTCACTTATGACCTTATGACATATCCCTCTAAACCTTTCCTTTCCATGTACATGTCCAGATATTTTAGATGTTGTCATTGTACCTACCTCTACTACTTCCTCTGCAGCTTGTTTCATACACCCATCACCCTCTTTATGAAAAAGTTGTTCTTCATGTTTCTATTAAATCGTTCCCCTCTCACCTTAAACTTAATCTCTCTAATATTTGATATCCTGCACATAAAAAGACTTTGTGCATTCACCCTATCTTTTCCCCTCATGATTTTATACACCTCTCTGCCTGATGTGCTCCGGGAAATAAAGTCCCAACCTGCCCATCCTCTCTCTATAGCTCAGACCCTCAAGTCCTGGCAACATTCTTGTAGGCAACATTCCACCTTGATGGCATCTTTCCTCCAGCAGGGTAACTTTGATTGAACACGATATTCGAAGTGTAGCCTCATCAATATCTTGTACAGCTGTAACGTAATGTCCCAATCTCTACCTTCACTTCAAGGACTGATGAAGGCCAGCTTTCAAAAAGTCTTCTTATCTCCTGATCATGATGCCCCTTCCAGGGAACTATATTTGGAACTTTTAAAACTCTTGTGATGTAGAGTCATTGAAACATTAGATCAAATGCTGCAAGATCTTTGGCAGAATAATAAATTAATGGGAGTTCCTACTTTTGTAGGTTCTCATCAAATATTACCAGCAATTTCACTGGTCATTTAATTTCTACCAGAGCAGGTGAATTAAAAGTCTGTACATTGTTTGTCATGTACATCAATGATCTAGATGATGGGGTGGAAAATTGGATAAGTAAGTATGCAGATGATACTAAGATAGGCGGTGCTGTGGATAATGAAGTATATTTTCAAAGTCTACAGAGAGATTTGGGCCATTTGGAAGAGTGGGCTGAAAGATGGCAGATGGAGTTTAATGCTGATAAGTGTGAGGTGCTACATCTTGGCAGGACAAATCAAAATAGGACGTACATGGTAAATGGTAGGGAATTGAGGAATGCTGTGGAACAGAGGGATCTAGGAATAACTGTGCATAGTTCCCTGAAGGTGGAATCGCATGTAGATAGGGTGGTAAAGAAAGGTTTTGGTGTGCTGGCCTTTATAAATCAGAGCATTGAATATAGGAGTAGGGAAGTAATGTTAAAATTGTACAAGGCATTGGTGAGACCAATTCTGGAGTATGGTGTACAATTTTGGTCGCTTAATTATAGGAAGGATGTCAACAAAATAGAGAGAGTACAGAGGAGATTTACGAGAATGTTGCCTGGGTTCCAGCAACTAAGTTACAGAGAAAGGTTGAACAAGTTAGGTCTTTATTCTTTGGAGCGCAGAAGGTTAAGGGGGGCCTTGATTGAGGTCTTTAAAATGATGAAAGGGATAGACAGAGTTGACGTGGTAAGCTTTTCCCATTGAGGGTAGGAAAGATTCAAACAAGAGGGCATGACATGAGAATGAAGGGACAGAAGTTTAGGGGTAACATGAGGGGGAACATCTTTACTCAGAGAGTGGTGGCTGTGTGGAATGATCTTCCAGCTGAAGTGGTGGAGGCAGGATCAATTTTAACATTTAAAAGTAAAGTGGATAGGTATATGGAGGGGTATGGTCTGAGTGCAGGTAGATGGGACAAGGGGAAAATAAATGGTCAGCACGGACTGGAAGTGCCGAGAAGGCTTGTTTCCGTGTTGTAATTGTTATGTGGTTATATGGTTATTAAAGCATTATATATTTATAAATTGATATTTATATCGTTTCACATCAGCATTAATTCATATTAAATGATTACATTTTAAATTATGGGCACAATTGACTGGTTATCCATCTGCAAGAGGGTTCGCCTCAAATTTACTCAAGTCAGGAAATGCGGAAATTAAATACAAAGACTCAGCAGGAGTGATTTTGATGAAAAACTTGTGCCAACTTGTTACACCAGTTGATGATATGTTTTTTCCAAAAGTAGCTTAATACTGTTTTTGAATTATCAATAAATAGTTGCATGAAAGAGCAATTTTAGCATAAAAAATGCTGGTCATGAATAAAGACCTTTTGACAACCTATACAGTACAAATCTACTCACAGTGTGCCAGACATTGATGAGACTGTATGTTTTCCTGTTGAATTTCTAAACTTCCTTCCACCAACTGATGTGCCATCACATAAACTTAAGTGAAAGAAGGATGTTCAATCCTCCTATTCAGAAATTTGAACCCACCGATGCTATGTAGTGGCCAAAGATTATCAGTTCAAAATTTACTTCCACTTGTATCATGGATGGCAATGCTGTTGGAGAAATAGTTCTTCCTCGAAAATGGTGTCACAGGTAGATAGGGTGGTCAAGAAGACTTTTGGCAGATTGGCCTTTAGCAGTCACAGCATTGAGTTTCGGAGTTGGGAGGTCATGTTACAGGTATACAAGATATTGGTGAGGTCACATTTAGAATTTTATTTATGATCACCGTGCTATAGGAATGATGTTGTTAAACAGGAAATGGCACAGAGAACATTTACAAGGATGTTGCCAGGACTCGAGGGCCTGAGCAATAACGAAAAGATGAGCAGGCTAGGACTTTATTCTTTGGAGGGCAGGAGGATGAGGAGTGATCTTATAGAAGTGCATATGATCATGAGAGGAATAGACAGGGTAAATGCACAGTCCTTTAGCCAATGTAGGGGAATTGAGAACCAGAGGACATAGATTTAAGGTGAGGGGTGAAAAATGTAATAGGAACCTGAGGGTGGTGGGTGTATGGAACGAGCTGCATTGGGAGGTAGTTGAGGCAGGTACTATCACATCATTGAAGAAACATTTGAACGGATACATGGATAGGATAGGTTTGGAAGGATAAGGGCCAAATGCAGACAGGTAGATGGGACATGTTGGTTGGTGTGGGCTAGTAGGGCTGAAGGGTCTGTTTCCACCCTGCATGACTCTATCCATTAGATACCCATTATTCCACGTGATTTACCTTTTTAAAATGAAACAACTTCAGTTCCACCTATCTGCCAATTAAACCCCCATCACCTGATTCCACTTCTCAATAGCCACACTATGACTGTTTTTCCCAGCTTTCTCTCCCCAACTGCTATCAGTCTGGAGATGGATCTCAACCTGTAATGCTACCTATCCATTCCCTCCACCAATGCTGCCTGACCCGCTGAGTTACTCCAGCACTTTGTTTTTTCTTGGTGCTTGGTACTTATACACCTTTTCTTGCTGGTTGCCTGTGCCTCCATCTTGTACCTCAGGGATTCCATCTCCAGTTCCAAACCTCCAAGTTCGGACCCAACCCGGATTACAGGTTCCGACAGTTAATCTGCGCTTTTGGTAACAGTTCTCCTTCCTTGCCCTGCGTTCCACACTGGCTGCGATGCGCCGTCACCAGCAGGCCCTCGCTCTGACTCTCCCGTGGCTCCGGGCCTCACTCACCCACGCATGCAATGTATCCCAACTGTACTTCATTTGACGCCAGATCCACACCCTCAACAAACGCTTCCTTGCCTCCCTGGACTCTACTAAGGATCACAAGCCTGCCTGCCTGCCTCCAGACCGATCCCTCCACCGACACTCCTCGAGTCAACCGCCCGCAGGCCCAAGACTCCATCACTGGACCACGCCGCCTGCCCGACCACCACGGGGTCAAGACCCGCGTTGCCATTGCGCCACGAGGAGTAGCACCATTGCTGGGTCCCAGCTATGCCTGCCTCTTTGAGGGTACGTTGAACAATCCCTCTTCCAGGAGTATACTGGCCCTATTCCCGAACTCGATCTCCATTGCATTGACTACTGCATCAGTGCTACCTCCTGCACCCATACAGAATGCATGGATTTCATTAACTTCACCATCAATTTCCATCCTGCACTCAAATTCACTTGGACCATCTCCCCCCCCCTTTCTTGATCTCACCGTCTATTTAACAGGAGATAGACTATTGACAGACGTCTATTACAAACCCACTAACTCCCACAACTATCTCAACTACACTTCTTCCCACCCTGCTTTCTGCAAAGACTATTCCCAATTCCTCCGTCTACACCGCATCTGCGCCCAAGATGAGGTGTAACATACCAGAACATCCGAGATGTCCTAATTCTTTAGGGAATGGGGTCCCCCTCTTCCATCATAGATGAGGCCCTCACACATGTCTCCTCGGTACCTCACGGCTCCGCCTTGCTCCCCCTCACTCTAGTCACAATAGGGACAGAGTCCCTCTAGTCCTTACCTTTTACCCCATCTGTCGTCGGAAACAAACCATAAACCTCCACCATTTTCCACTATGAATCCCACCACTAGTCACATCTTCCCATCTCCATCCCTTTCCGCCTTCCACAGAAATCATTCCCTTCGCAACTCCCTGGTTAACTCATCCCTTCCCACCCAAACCACCCCCTCCCCAGGTACCTTCTCCTGCAACTGCAGGAGATGCAACACCTGTCCCTATGCCTCCTCCCTCGACTTTGACGAGGGACCCCGACAGTCCTTTCAGGTTAGGCAGAGGTTCACTTGCATCTCCTCCAACCTCATCTAATGTATCCGTGGTTCAAGATGTGGACTTTTATACATCGGCGAGACCAAACGTAGACTGGGCGATCATGTCACTGAACACCTTCGCTCAGTCCGCCAGGACCTACCTGATCTCCCAGTTGCTAAACACTGTAATTCCATTTCCCATTCCCACACTGATGTTTCTGTCCTTGGCCTCCTCCATGGTCAGAGTGTGATGCAAATTGGAGAAACAGCATCTCATGTTTCACTTGGGCAGCTTATAACCCAGAGGTATGACTCTTATTTTATCCTTCAAGTAACCCCTGCATTTCCTCTCTCTTCACCCCTCCCCCACCCAAGTCTTTCATTCTCATCTAGCTACAGCTAACAATGACCTTTTTCCTTTATCATTGTTACTTTTTTGCATATCTTTCATTCATTTGTTCTGTGTCTCTCCACATCATCGTCTCTATCTCTCGTTTGCCTTTCCCGTGACTTTCAATCTGAAGAAGGGTCTCGACCCGAAACGTCACCCATTCCTTCTCTCCAGAGATGCTGCCTGTCCCGCTGTATCACTCCAGCATGTTGTGTCTATTTTTGGTTTAAACCAGCATCTGCAGTTCCTTCCTGTACACATTGTGTTTTACCCACGATTCCTGCATCTGCAATTCCTTGTGTCTTTAGCCTCAGTTCCCTGACAACTTACTTCTCCTCTGAGTACAAACAAGGTGCATGGATAACCATTAAAAGCTGTTGGCCTTAATCTCAAAACCCAGTGTTAAAGAAGGAACTGCAGATGCTGGAGAATCGAGGGTTACACAAAAAGCTGGAGAAACTCAGCGGGTGCAGCAGCATCTAAGGAGCGAAGGAGATAGGCGACGTTTCGGGTCGAGACCCTTCTTCAGTCTGAAGAAGGGTCTCGACCCGAAACGTCGCCTATCTCCTTCGCTCCTTAGATGCTGCTGCACCCGCTGAGTTTCTCCAGGTTTTTGTGTAACTCTCAAAACCCAGTGCTATTCCCATTCAAATGGATCCACCAGAATTGAAGATAAAAATAATCTATACATTTTCACACTGGGTTCAAAATAAATATGTCTTCTGAATCACTTCAGCAGTGAAATCATGGAACTATACACATTTAGGCATATACCTTCTTAAAGTGAATTATATTAAATGTAATTTTTGCATGCATCTTTATTTCGTGTGTATAGGATTTGATTGCTAATTTTAGTTGAACCACATCATTTTAACTATCTAATTATATTGATGGAATAATTCTATATTTAAATTATTTTCCCCCTCATTCACAGGAAGTGTGAGAAAACACACCGATTTCATGCAAACATGCAAATAAATGCAAACATCATGATTGCCAGCATAACACACCAAGGAACGCTAAGTAGAGCAGTTAGTCTTTGAATACATTTTATTACCGGATTCCCACTTAAAGCATTGATAACAGTAGAAAGTTATTGAATGTTGTGCACATTTGTTGCATATCGGTCGGTATAAAGGAAATTATAATCGAATCTGCACTATCAGACTGCCGATCTAGTGCATTCGATCATCAGTATGCAGCGAGGATGCCGGCACTCCTCGAGTCAACCTTGCTAATTGTTTTCAGAATTGATGATTAATAACAGCAGTTTGAGGTGGTTGAAAGAGCAGGTGATTTACTGCTCAGAAGAGAGAAGTACTACCTTCTTCCCCATGTCTGAGACACGGGGGTTTTGTGCTCTTCAGAAGAAAGCCTGCAGATGTCCCACTAGTCTGGCCCTTTTAAAAGGAGCGTTTCCTGCAGTCAGACTCTCCTTGTGCCGACCTTGCGGAGGAGACACCGTCACCTGATCCAGGAGAGCTGAAGTACATTGGTGACCTTAAATCGATGGTGTTAGCCACAACCTGTCAGAGATTCATTGCCGCCTTGACACCAGCGATAACAGGTGTGCTCCTTCTTTGTTACAGCATTATGCCTGCATTTTACTAATCATTAAGGTTACCTCTTTCCATATCCCATTGCCACGCTTTTGAGTGTCGGTCGAATGCAAACTTAACTCTTGCCTGTGATTTGCCATGAATTAATCACCAAAATCAGGCCCCCCCCTCTTTCCCCGTCGGTTCTCGTTCGTCTACTTACCTTTGTTCAGTCCCTTTCTCTCTAGTGTTCAGTTCATTCACAATTTGAAGTCTTTTTTTGTGAAGGGAAACAATGAAGTCAAGCAGAATTGAATAAAGAACAAAGAAAACGTGAACACAATTTTACTGACAGTTTGAATCAGTGGACTGAGCAATGATGCAAAGAAGGAAAGGATTAGAGGGATATGGGGCAAAAAGTGGCCAAGTGGAACTAGTGCAGATGGGGCATTTTGGTCCGCATGGGCAAGTTGGGCTGAATAGCCACTTTCCATGCTGCATGATTATGATATTTCTCTATGATATTTTGTATTCTTTGTCCTCTGTCAAGATTCAATTGACTCTCCCCTCTCAAGATTCAATTGACTCATCATCCCCTTCCACCCATATCCCTCGCTCCAGCTTTACATCTCACTCCTCCTCTTCTCTCCCTACCTCACACTCTTTTGTCTCCTTTTCACCTCTAGCATTTGCCACTGCCTCCTCCCATCTACAATCACCCTCCTCACCAGTATCCACCTATCACTTTTGATTACTATGGGTGTCAGGGATTATGGGGAGAAGGCAGGTGAGCAGGGTTAAGAGGGAAATTATATTAACACCATTTAAAAGACACTTGGACAGGTGCATGGATAGCAAAGGTTTATGTACATTAATTGCAGGCAAATGGGACTAGCTGAGATGGGGCATCTTGGTTGCTATGGACAAGTTGGACTGAAGTTCATCGCAAGTTGACTGTAGTTTGTGAAACATCATGCTAAGCAACTCTCACATGGCTCATTTGAATTACTTCAGTTTTAGCCAAGTGCCGACTCGAGAGTTGACTCTTTGCCATATTTAAATCCATCACTTGAAACAAGCAGAACTCTGCATGACGTGCAAGGAAGAATATGCAAGGCTTCCCATTTCTCTTAACTAAAAAGTCACAAGCAATTGCCTGTATGGGCCCTTCGGTCCAACTTGTCTTTGCTGTCCAAAATGCTTTTCTGGGACTCATCCTTTGAGTGAAAAAGGTGCCCCTCAGGTTCCTATTATATGTTTCCCCTCACTTCTAGGAAAAAGACTATGTCTGTCTATTCCCCTCTTGATTTTTATACGCCTCTATGAGATCGCCTCTCAGCCTTCTGCACTCCAAGGAACAAAGTCCTAGCCTACCCAATCTCTCCCCATAGCTCTGGCTCTCAAGTCCTGGCAACATCCTCATAAATCTTCTCGACATTCTTTTCAGTTTAATGCCATCTTTCCTCTCGCAGAGTAACCAAAATTGAACACTATATACTGCAAGTGTGGCTTCACTAACATCTTCTTCAACTGTAACGTAATGTCCCAACTTCTATACTAAATTCTCTGACCTATACAGGCCAATGTGCCAAAAGTCTTCTTCACCACCCTAACTGCCATGTAAAGCTTGTATCCATTGGACAGGAGTCGTTTTCTATGCCCTTTCTAAGTTATGTCAGAGATCTTCGGGTCTGATTTGAGCACTTAGTGACTGCTCACTTTATAGACTAGACCCTCACAATATAAAGGTCTCTAATATTTTAGCTTTTACTACTCCCTGAATTCTTATTTGGTTAATTAATTTCTTTTTGCTGCACCTTTTTCCACTTTTAAGTGCTATTCATTCGATCATAGATTGTAAGATCACAAGACATAGGAGCAGAATTAGGCCATTTGGCTCATTGAGTCTACTCTGTGATTTGATCATGGCTAATCTATTATTCATTTTCAACCTCATTCTCCTACTTTCTCCCTGTAACCTTTGATGCCCCTATTAATCAGGAACTTATCAACCTCCACAGCAATGAATTCCACAGATTCACCACCCTCTAGCTAAAGACATTCCTCCTCATCTCTATTCTAAAGTTACTTTCTTTAATTTTGAGGATGTGCCATCTAGTTCTGGACTCTCCCACCACTGGAAACATCCTTTCCACATCCAATCTAGGCCTCGAAGATGCCATACAATATTTTTTATTTGATTATGTTTTAGTCTTCTGGAGGTCCCGACATGTTATTGGCATTATTGGGATTCAATTTTAGTAAATAATATTATTGGCTTTTAACACAGCTTTTAAAATAGTTCTCAGTATCACCATTATACAAATCAATGGAACAAGAACCAACTTTCTTGTTCAAATCATATGATTTAATTAACAGAAGCAAGACATCATTTGTTAACCAGCCGAGACAGTAATAAGAAAATTATATAACTACAACTATTGTTGGTTTAACAATATAAGTATTATTTGCATGGGATGCTGCAAAATAGACATGTCACATTAAGACTTTTTAATGTTAATACTATGTGCTCTTTTTTAGGTGTTTTAGATATGCATCCCTAATAAACCATCTGCACATAGCCTAAATTGTAGTGAAGAAGGGTTTTGGCCCAAAACGTTGCCTATTTCCTTCGCTCCATAGATACTGCCTCACACGCTGAGTTTCTCCAGCATTTTTGACTGCCTACATTGTAGTTTTTGTTGTGCATTTTAATTTTGTCAACATGGTTGGCTACATGGAAATCCAAATAATAATTTGTCTTATGGAGACACAAGAAATTGCTGGTGCTGGAATCATGAGTAAAACACAAAGTACTGGAGTTATTCAGTGGGTCAAGCAGCATCTATGGAGGGAATGGATCGACAATGTTTCAGATAAATGCCATGTAGGACAAATAATTTGTCTTAACTGTTATTCATGAAGATAAAATCAAGATAGTCTTCACTATGAGAAACTCATTGCATGACACACATTCTGTTGAGAGACATTTCCAAGTCCTCCATTTCATGTTTTAAAACATATTTCTCAAAATGGTAGCACATCAAGAGGATGTAAAGTGTGAAGGTTTTTATTAATACTAATATTTTCTAACAATTTTTGCTTTCTTTATTTAAGAACTGTACAAGCACTTGAGAGAAACCTGTAGGTTTCTGGTAGGATATAACATTGATTTTTTTTCTGATGAAACAATCGATGTAAACTACTTAAGGAAAATAGTTGGTGCCACAAGAAGATGAACAATTAGGTTGGAATTTAAAAATTCTGACGGTCATTGGGTATACTCAGCATAAAAAGGTATTTCACTAAAAGCTGTGAATTTTGTTGTAATACACAAATGAAGGATATAACCTAAAGAGAAAAGCTATTATTTCACCAATCCAGACACAGTTTTATCTATAAGGCTGGAGTCAATGTAATAACATGGCCTTTCAGGTAATTATTCATCTGGATAGACAGTGTAATTTATAGTTCACAAGGCTCTATATTTCACAGGAAAGGCCACTCATACTGGCTATTTTTATTAAAGCAATGAATTGACTTTCTAAAGCAGAACCATGTTTTGAAAACGATGTTCAGGATTTATTGCATTCGGTCTATTATAATTATTTTATGACAGTGGCACATCAGGGCAGTTGATGCAATTCAACCACTAACTTGTACAGAATGATCTTTGACACCGGATTCAGTCCGCTTTGTCACAAACCGCTGGTTCGATGTCAACTGGAATGTAGCCAGTCCTCCTCTTTTCCCATATCACAGGTAAAATCGCATGTATTGGCAGCAAGGAGTTCTACAAAATGGCTGCCCCAACAATACCTATAACTTGCACATTAAAATCTTATAGAGAGGTGAGTTTGAGAGACTCAACAAAGGGAAAAAAATTATCTTGCTATGGTTTTGAAAAGTGGTCCAAATATTCCAATATTGCTAATCAATATTGTTTCTCACCTACTAACATGACTGGAATACCTAAAAATACCTACAGCTCTTAAAAAAAATTGTAGTCAAAAAGGAGACATTACAGAGGGAATGAGATTTGTTGAACAATTATGAGGTTCAAGGAGTTTATGAAATTTAATCAATGTTGTGTCTCACCTACAAAAATGACTGAAATGCCTAAAGATATGAGCCCGTAAAAAAAATGCAGTCAAAAAGGGGACTATATTAGGAATTATTTAATATCAGTAACGCAAATATTCCAAATGGACCAAATAGTGGGTAATATTAGCTTAAATCCAAAGAAGTTATGGCGAGGTTTTATAATGAAAAGCATAGGCCTCATTCGGAGAAGGATGCACAATTCTTTCACTCCAGTCTGTCAGGGATGTGTCCTCGGGAGAGTAGCGAGGACTGATGAGATGATTTCAAAATGGAATATTAGGGACATTTGACCTTAGCAGTTCAGATAGAAGACGGTTTAAGTGAGATCTCATGTGGTTCTTAAAATATTAAATGACAAAGACAAGTTAGATCAAATATTATTCCGTGAGTCAGCCTTATAGAACATGAGAATAGAATTTAAAGTAAGGGGAAAACAAATTAAGCAATTACCTCATGTTTATTTTAAGAGTGGTACATTGTGGAACGATTGACCAAGTAAAGTGGAAATCAAAATCCACTCAATTTAGACATAGTTATTTGAAATGCCAAAAATATTCTGGTGGGTATTGCATTTTATTTTTTAATGTCATAATAGAGTTATAGATTACCTGAAATATCATAGAGATCTGTTATTATCATTGATTTTTATTAATCTTTAAGTAACGAGATTCAATGATTCTCAAAGGAATGTTTACAAATTCTTTATACCTAACATTTAGATTTTAAAAGGATACTGGGTCTGATTTTATTTCTGGAGGCTGTTAATTAAATTGTTATCTCTCTTTTCAGGTTTTACTGGGATTTCACAATGTTATTGTTTATGGTTGGAAATCTCATAATTATCCCAGTAGGAATCACTTTTTTCAAGGAAGAAACCACAACCCCATGGATTATCTTTAATGTCGTATCTGATACTTTCTTCCTTATGGATTTAGTCTTAAACTTCAGGACTGGAATTGTTTTCGAAGATAACACTGAGATCATTCTGGACCCAAAGAAAATTAAGAAGACCTATTTAAAAAGTTGGTTTATTGTAGACTTCATCTCCTCAATCCCCGTGGATTATATATTTTTGATAGTAGAAAGAGGAATTGATTCAGAAGTTTATAAAACTGCCAGAGCTCTACGGATTGTACGTTTTACAAAAATTCTCAGCCTTTTACGATTATTGAGACTCTCGAGATTGATTAGGTATATCCACCAATGGGAAGAGGTAAGACTATTTACAAATAAATTACATTATTACAACTGTAGTAATTTAGATTTGATGGGATATAAATTCATAATTACAGGCCTTTTTCTAAAGAAATTAAATGAAATCAACAATGCTATCTTTAACAGTGCCGAGAACTATGAATGAATGAATGAATGAATGAATGAATTCTTTATTGTCACATGTTATAAGTCCCAGTGAAATTCTTTGCTTGATTACCCTAGGTATGCAAATCTTTAAGAAGGAACTGTAGATGGTGGAAAATCGAAGGAAGACAAAAATGCGGGAGAAACTCAGCGGGTGAGGCAGCATCTAAGGAGCGAATAAAATGGGCGACGTTTCAGGTCAATGTTTCGGGTCTGAAGAAGGGTCTCGACCCGAAAAACGTCGCCCATTTCCTTCACTCCATAGATGCTGCCTCACCCGCTGAGTTTCTCCAGCATTTTTGTCTACCCAAGGTATGCAAATAGTTGCCATGTAAAGGGCTCTGACAAAGTTACAAAGTAACCTACTGTATATAAGTGTCCAGTCCTTGACTACATTTTGGTGGGGCATTCTGTCATGCACATTATGAACCTGTTAATACAATGAATTCAGAAATATGCATACTTTTTGGGATATTTATGACTTAGTGAGGATAAATTTATTGGCATAAAAAGTGTAAAAACTGAAATATTCAGCAGGGTGAATGTGGAAAGAGAAACAAAATTAATGTCTCGGGTACACAACCTTTCATCACACGTGGGAGGAGCTGTGGATAAATAAGTTTTAAGATGGAGCCAAGGATGGGAGGGGAGAAGCGAACAAATCAAAAGGTCTGCAATAGGATTAGGTTTAAATAGCAAGGCCACGCAGAGTGGTGAGGAACGAAACAAAGAACAAAATGGTTATTGGTTATTGCTTACAAGGTTAATACTTTAAGTCCACATTGAAAGCTTGAGCAAATGGTGTAGGTTGACAACTTTGTGGAAGGTCGCATTGTTGGAAATATCATCAAAGTGAGAAATTTCTTCCATCTCAGTTTGATTTAAAGTATTCTGCGCCGTAATTCAGGGAAGAGCAGAGGCGTTCTTACTGTGTTCTGGGAATCAATCTCACAAAATGAAAATATCAGGCCACTTCTTCATTGCTTGTAGTGTGACCTTGCTGTGCGCACTCTTGCTGTTGTTTCCTACATTGCAAAAGTGGCCATATTAAAATTAATATTTACAATATTTATTTTAAAACAATTTGTCAGTTTAAGATTGTGAAAAGTGGTATGTAAATGTGTGTAATCGCCAATAGTTGTGCCAGTATCACCTTCCTTCTTCATCTACATACCATATACGCATGATTGTTGCCAAATCTCTGCGGTATGTCTGAATCAAGCGGAATCAATGTGGCATTATATCCTGCTAAGAAGCAACACATGTAGTGAACAAACAAAAACCATGTAGACAATTTTTGAATTGCGTTTATAAGACACATATTTTTCAGTCTTATCGTTAATATTTATAATCAAGTTCAAGAGTGCTTAATAGTCAATATACTAGCAACAAAATTATGAAATTCTTACTTGCTGCGCCTTAACGAGCCATTAACGTCACAACACACAAATAAATAGATAATAATCACTATTACAATAAGTTAATAACAGTAATACCAGGTAACCAAAAAGTGCACAACCAAAGTCCATAGTGCAACTGAAGATGTCGTGCATAGAAGATCATCGTTGCTAAGGTTAGTGTTGAGCGGTGTTCAACAGCCTGATGGTTGCTAGGAAGAAGTTGAACCAGGTGGTCACTGATTTTAGATTCTTGTACCATTTTCAATATGTCAGTAGCAATATGAGAGGGTTACCAGGATGGTGGGGGTCTTTGATGATATTGGTTACCTTTTCGAAGCAATTGCTCCTATTGAAATGAATTTGACTATTCATACTTCACTCTGTCAACTAGCAACAATAGCGTTCTAATTTCTACAAACAATTCTCTTTTCTGTGTGATTTCCTCGAGAATACTTTTGCTCAAGATCAATATAGATTTCCCTTAAAAAGGAAAAAAAGACTCAAAGGAGGGTCTATTACAATATATTTTCCAGTCTCAAGAATACTAGTTCTGTGTAGGAAGGAACTGCAGATGCTGGTTTAAACCAAAGATAGACACAGCATGCTGGAGTAACTCAGTGGACAGACAGCATCTCTGGAGAGAAAGAATGGGTGACGTTTCTGGTCGAGACCCTTCTTCACATCCTCCTTCTACTAGTTCTGCGTTTGGTTAGTTGTGTTGACAGGGTATGCATTTTTGCCAGTTACAAATCTTTGATATGTTTTCAAGTCACTAGTGAATTTTGAACGTGAACTCTGGCTAACATATGAATAAACTGTGACAGTTGGGAGAATGCTGGCACAATGTGTGATTTTCTGTTTGTTTCATATTCCCTATGCCACCAATTCCAGATTAAATTAAGAGGTGAAGACGATCATGAAGGATTAGCAAATTTTCAGTAAGATTGGATGGGAAAATCAGAGACGGGGTCACATAGGACTCCACTAAAGCGGGTTCCAGGAAGAAGGATGGGATTACAGGCGTAATGGGACAAAGCTGCAAAACGTTTTTAAAAATCCACAATTTAAATATGCAGGATGCATTCTATACATGTTTGAAAATGTAGGACTGAATGGCGTATTCAAAACTAAAGCATTGCAGAGCCTGGATATGCAATATAAAATAGAAAATAATTGTCGAGAGTCAATATCAGACTGCGATTAAGGCCATTGTGTTGAAAGGTTGAAAGCATTGTGACAATATTTATCACAATTATTTAAAAGTTAATATCTTCCAAGCACGATTGCAGTGATTTTACCGAATGGTCTCCTTTAAACGTTAACAATACAATATTTAACCCCTCATTGCCAGAAAGAAATAAGCCTTGGTTTACCCACTCACTCACAAGGGTGGCATGGTGGCACAGGGGTAAAGCTGCTGCCTTACAGCGTCAGAGACCCGGTTCGATTCTGACTATGGGTGCATGTCTGTATGGAGTTTGTACGTTCTCCCCATGACTGAGTGTGTTTCCCCCCACACTCCAAAGGCGTACAGGTTTGTAGGTTAATTGGCTTTGGTAAAATTGTTAAATGGCTCCTAGTGTGTGTAGGATAGTGCTAGCGGGGATTGTTGGTCAGCACACACTCGGTGGGCCAAAGGTCCGGTTTCCGCAATGTATCTCCAAAATAAAATAAATTAAAACGTCTTCATTCACCTATCACTTGCCAGGCTTTGTCCCACCCTATCCTTCTTTTCCAGCTTTTTCCCTCTTAATACAATCAGTTTGAAGAAGGGTCCTGACTCGAAACATCGCCTATTCATTCCCTCCGCAGATGTTATTCCAGCACTTTGTGTTATTCTCAAGCACCTTGTCCACTTTCCAATGGGATTCAATGGTGCTTTATTGTCACATGCCCAAGACACAGTGAAACTCTTTTTTGAGTCACCAGACTTGGCGCCATTTCCAAAGTTACAAACGCCAGTCCGCGGGGTTGGTCTTATGGTGCGGTGCCCGATCCAGGCGAGCCACAAGCTTTTGCAGGGCCTTCAGCTGCCATCTTCATCCAATTCCAATGTTAAAAGCAGATTTTAACTCTTAAATAGGGATGGCATGGTGGTGTAGTGCTATAGTTGCTGCCTTACAATGCCAGAGACCCGGGTTCGATCCTGACTGCAGGTGCTGTCTGTACGGAGTTTGTACGTTCTCCCTGTGACCTGTGTGGATTTTCTCCTGGATATCTAGTTTCCTCACACACTCCAAAGACATACGGGTCTTTGTAGGTTAATCAGCTTGGCAAAATTGTAAATTGTCTCTAGAGTGTGTGGGATAGTGTTAATGTGCAGGAATTGCTTATCGGTGCGGACTGGGTGGGCCAAAAGGTCTGTTTGCGCGCTGTATCTCTAAACTAAACTAAAATATGTTTATGTTAAAGATAAAATATTATCACTGTAAATCAAATTTCCTGATCATAAATAAAATCGTACTGTTTGGCCAATTTACTGCTCCTCTTTCATTTGACTACTTAGGATATCTAGGATGTAAAGTGGAAATCCCTTTTATTGGTATCACTGTTGGATTCCATTTGCACCTAATTCCTCTTCGTTCTATAACAAGGACAGGCTGACCCCATTTATTAAGTGGAAAGTGTCACAGTGAAATAACAGCCAGAGGAATTTGAAACCAACATTTTTAGAACACAGAACAGCACAGCACAATAACAGGCCCTTCAGCCTCAATGTCAGCAGTGACTATGTTGTCAATTCAACTAATTCCAATTGCCTGCACAAAGTCCCTATCCCTCTATTCCCTACCTATTCAAGCATCTGTCTAAATGCCTCTTTAAAGTTGCTGCTGTATCTGTTTCTATGACCTTCCCTTGCAACACGTTCCAGGCACCTACTCTGTTTAAAAATCCTGCCCTGCACATCAGTTTTAAACTATCCCTCTCACCGGAGAGAGCACCCGAAGAAACCCCACACGGTCACAGGGAGAACGTCCAAACTACGTACAGATTGCACCCGCAGTCAGGATTGAACCTGGGTCTCTGGCGCTGTGAGGCAGCAACTCTACTGCTGTGCCATTGTGCCGTTCTGCCCTGTACTTCCCCCTCAATCAGCATAACCAACGTGTGTTGGGTGCATGATTACACTGTTGTTTGCGGAGCTTTTATTTGTGCAAATCAGTTTGCATATTTCCTAAATTGTTCCTAAAGCTGAGTCAAAGTTCTTTATTGGCTATGAAACAATTTGCAATGTCGCTATAATGGTGTGAAAAGCACTGTAAAAATGTAAGTCTTTTCTTGGAGTATATTTTTCTCACATTGTTTGGCTAATACTAATGATCCCAAATGAACTGCCATCATTTTGATCTTCAAATCACATTTCAGTTCCAGATTCGCAAAAGGCACTGCCAAAGGCAGAAATTTTGGAATTACTGAAAGATGTGTGGCATGAGTTCTGTCTCTCCAGTACTGTCGCTCTGTCTTGCTCAAGTCCCCTGCATTAAGTTTGAGAAAAAAACAATACAAAATACTGGAATAACTTAGCGGGTCAGCCAGCATCTTTGGAGCGCTTGGATAGGTGAAGTTTCAGGTCGGGACCCTTCTTCAGACTCTTGAGAAATATATTTGGGAATTTTATCTACGACCCTCGCAATTTCAGTGAGCATCCTAGTCCTTTATGATAGGAAGCAATAGGAAAAAAAAGTTATTTTTTAAATGATTACTTTAAAAAAAATTTATATTTAAAATGATTTATAATGCTTTTAGATGCTTTAAACACATTTTTTTTTAAAGTGTAATATATTTTAATCTTTTCAAACTATTTACTAACGTTAAATAAATCTGAACGGTAAGTACATTTAAAAATGGTTAGGACACACTTGGAGTTTTCACCCCTATCAAAGTTGGGGTGGGACATTGCTGCTTCAGATCAACAAGGTTTGTCTTAATGGTCGGGAGAATGCCTTGCAGTCTCGGCCCCATTCTTTTGGAGAAAATATTGGTAAAGTCTGTTTTTTTAATATGGAAGAAACGTATAGTAATAGCAATCCCCAAGAGACTTGATCTAGACATTATATTATGCACATCATTTTGCAGGAAATCGATATTTTAGCCATTATTTACCGAAATGCTAGGATATTTTGTTTCGTATTTGGCAAGTATGTATTGTGAAATCTGATCTCCTGACGTAGCACTAACAGGTTGCCTGTAGCGACGCACGTGGGTGCCGAGTTTCAGAAAGATTATTGAGCGGCCTTGACACTTCCATATGAGCTGTTGATGAGTTGATCAACAGTGTTGATGAGAGATCACCGCATCACACCATACTTCCTCATCTACCTCGTTTGTACACTTTTAGTCACACTCTTCATCCTGAGATTAGTTTATCTTGGCAATATGTACTGCCCAGACATTTTGGCCCGTACCTGTGCTGTGATTTAGTTTTTTCGTTTGGAGATACTGCGCAGAAACAGGCCCTCTGGCCCATCGAGTTTGCGCTGACCAGCGATCACCCAGTATGCTAACATCAGCCTACACACTAGGGACAATTTATAATTTTACCAGGCCAATCAATCATCTAGGTCTACAATCGAGGCCAATTAGCCTACAAACCTGTACATCTCTTGAGTGTGGGAGGAAACCAGAGATCCTGGAGAAAACTCACCTAGATCACGGGGAGTGCGTACAAACTCCATACAGACCACACCCCTAGTCAAGATCGAACCTGGCTCTCTGGCACTGTAAGGCACTAACTAACAGTCCAGAACCAGGAGCCACAGCCTTACAATAAGTGGAAGGCCATTTAAGTCTGAGGTGAGAAAAAACTTTTTCACCCAGAGAGTTGTGAATTTGTGGAATTCCCTGCCACAGGGGGCAGTGGAGGCCAAATCACAAGAGAGAGTTAGATAGAGCTCTAGGGGCTAGTGGAATCAAGGGATATGGGTAGAAGGCAGGCACAGATTATTGATTGGGGACGATCAACTATGATCACAATGAATGGCGGTGCTGGCTTGAAGGGCCGAATGGCCTCCTCCTGCACCTTTTTCCTATGTAACTCTACCGCTGTGCCACCGTGCCGCCCTTTACTTTCCTTTGTTTATTTTCTGTGTTCTAATCACTACCTTCTATTTTTCTCTCTTCGCCATTCAATGCAACCCTGGCGTGGTGCTGCAGTAAGAGTCTCGATCTTTATTTTTATTCAATAACTAAACGAAAACATGATAAGAAAATAAGAATTGGGAATAGACCTCGTGGCATTTTGTGCTTGCTCCATAATTAAATAAAATCATGGCTGATCCTATGCTCCAAATCCATATTTCACCCAATTCCCATATTTTGTGATTTACTTAGCCTCCTTTAATCTTAATCTTAGTTAATAACTGTATCCACGCTAGGACAGAACATAAGAAAAATGGACAATCCCCTTAGTAGACCTAGATGTTTGATCAATTGATCATTGAAGCAATGAGCCTGGAAACAAGGTTGCAGCCTCTCAACATCTAGTTTGTTTATCCTAGTTCTGTCACGAAAGTGGCTTGTCTCAATGTAGCTCTACCGATTTCCATTTAACATTAGTAACCAACTTTAAATCAGGTGAGTCTGTCCAGATATATACGAGGCAATCAAATACTAGTTTATTGTCATTTGCATGAGTACAGTGAGCACTTTAGGTTTCTCTACCTCCTGTTCGATGGTAGCAGTGAGAAGAGGGCATGGCCAGAATGGTGGGTTGATGATAGGTACCACTTTCTTGAAGTCTGAACTTGTCTGAAGAAGGGTCTCGATACGAAACATCACCCATTCCTTCTCTCCAGAGATGCTGCCTGTCCCGCTGAGTAAGTCCAGCTTTTTGTGTCCACTTTCTTGAGGCAGCTCTTCATGTAGATGCTTTTGATGCAAGGGAGGGCAATGGCCATGAAGGATCGGGCTGAGTTCACCGCCCTCTGCAGTCTCTTGATCTTAAACTGCAGGTTTAGTTTAGTTCAGAGACACAGCGCGGAAACAGGCCTTTCGGCCCACCGAGTTCGTACAGACCAGCGATCCCCGGACACTTACGCTATCCTACACACACAAGGGACAATTATTTTTATAATTTTACCAAGCCAATTAACCTACAAGCCTGTATGCCTTTGGAGTGTAGGAGGAAACTGGAGATCCCGGAGAAAATCCATGCAGGTCACGGGGAGAACGTTCAAACTCCATACAGACAGCACCCATAGTCATGATAAAACCTGGGTCTCTGGCGCTGTAAGGCAGCAACTCTACAGCTGCGCCACCGTGCCACTCTTGCTGTGCAGGTAGGCCAGACCGTGATGAAATTTATTTCTAATAAGCATAACTCAAGATCCTAGCCAAGTGCGTAAACACTGATCACTGGTAAAAGCTGTAGATGCCAGAAAATTGTCATTCAATTTATTGCCTATGTGTAGTTGGCCAAATTCGGGCCAACAGCAGCAAAATCCCAGAATTGGCTTCAGTGAACAGAGTTGTTGTTGAGGACAAAATCAGCGATGAACCAATTGTATATATAATTAGTAATTAATAATTAAGTTTCAAATTGACTTTTTGGAAATGCGAATTGCTGGAATTGCAAAGTCTGTTTTAATTTGCATTTAATATGTGCTATGGCCTTTAATTAGGAATTTGCAACCTACCCCATTGAAACTATTTTTAACTAGAGAACACATGTTCAGTTTTGTCAAATCTAGCAGTTTAATATTATGCTAAGCGCCATCTTGCCCAAAAATGTACTTAACTAGTAAACATAGATTTGATCAGTGTGCGAAATGGGGAAATGTATCTTCCATGAACATAAATGGTAATGGGTAAATGGTTCTATTGTTCTGAGCAAGAATGGAGGTTGGCGCTGTGGGTGAAAATGTTAATGCCAGCATGCAATCTTCTGCAGAAATGAAACTAGACACTAATCAGACAAAAGGTTTTGGTTAGTTAATGCACTGATGGATATCTCGGCAGAGAAACATCCCTCCATTATGGACCTATTGTGCAAAGAATCGCAAAGCACATCTTGTTCCTAACTTGCCAGTATTCATTCTTTTTTATTAATAGTTCAATTATTACTCTGCTTTTCTTTCCTAAATTCCTAAATGCAGCACAGTGGTGCAGCAGATAGAGCTGCTGCCTCACAGCACCCGTGACCTGGTTCAATCCTGAACTCGGGTGCTGACTGTGTGAAGTTTGTACTTTTTCCTTGCGACCGCGTGGGTTTCCTCCGGGTGCTCCGGTTTCCTCCAAAAGACTTGCAGGTTTGTAGGTTAATTGTCTTCTGCAAATTGTCCTTGATGTGTAGGGAGTGGATGGTAAAGTGGAATAACATATAACTAGTGTGAACGGGTGATTGTAATCTAACTACTGTATTTTTCCATTGTTCATATATTTAGTTATGAATTAAATATTTTCCTCCCTGGTGTACTGTCTGTGAGATATCTTTAAGGTGATATTTTTTAGTTTAGTTTAGAGATACAATATGGAAACAGGCGCTTCGACGTACTGAGTTCACCCGGACCAGCAATCACCTGCACACTAGTTATATCCAGCACACAAGAAACAATTTGCAGAAGCCAATTCACCTACAAACCTGCACGCCTTTGGAGTGTGGGAAGAAACCCGGGTACCCAGAGGAAACCCATGAGGTCATAGGGAGACTGTACAACCAACACCTATTGTCAGGATCGAACTCGGATCTCAGGCGGTTTCTCTACCACTGTAACTCTACCACTGCGCCACTCAGACAAGTTGATGAGATCCCAATTGCTGGTTGAACAGGAACTCGATCCCGAACACAACTGACATTGGCAAATCAGGAGACTAGGGCCCAGATTCTACTGGAGCTTTGCAGGCAAATTCCTGCACGTAGGTTTAAACACCAGTCCTTCTCTGTTGACTGCAAGTTCCAGATCAATATTCCCTTAATGTGCAGAAACGAGGAACTGCAATGCTGGTTTACAAAAAAACATAAAGCGCTGGAGGAACTCAGTGGGTCATAAGGTCAAAACATCATAAGGGATAGGAGTAGAATTAGGCCATTCAGCCCATCATGTCTACTCAGCCATTCAATCATGGTTGATCTACAGTATCTGTCCCTCCTAACCCAATTCTCCTGCTTTCTCCCCATAACCTCTGACACCAATCAAGAATCTATCTATTTCTGCCATGAAAAATATCCACTGACTTGTCCTCCGCAGCCTTCTGTGGCAAAGAATTTCACAGATTCACCACCCTCTGACTCAAGAAATGTTTCCTCATCTCCTTCCTAAAAGTCCTCTAGTCCTAGACTCTAGTCACTAGTGGAAACATCCTCTTCACATTCACTCTATCCAAGCCTATCAGTATTCTGTATGTTTCAATGAGGTTCCCCCCTCATTCTTCTAAACTCCAGTGCGTACAGGCCAAGTGCCGACAAACGCTTATGATAGGTTAACCTACTCATTCCAGGGATCATTCTTGTAAACCTCCTCTGGACCATCTCCAGAGTCTGCACATCCTAGAAAAATAGAAAATAGGTGCATTCGGCCCTTCGAGGCAGCACCGCCATTCAAATATGGATCATCATGGCTGATCATCCAAAATCAGTACCCCGTTCCTGCTTTCTCCTCATATCCCTTGATTCCGTTAGCCCTAAGTTTATTGAAAGCATCAATTGAACTAGTCTCCACTACCTTCTGTTGCAGAGAATTCCATAGATTCACCACTCTCTGGGTGAAAAAGTGTTTCCTCATCTCAGTCCTAAATGGCCACCCTTTATTCTTAAACTGTGAGCCTTGGTTCTGGACTTACCCAACATCGGGAACATTTTTCCTGCATCTAGTCTGCCCAATCCCTTAAGAATTATTTATGTTTCTTTATGATCCCTCTAAATTCCAGTGAATATAAGCCCAGTCGATCCATTCTTACATCATATGTCAGTCCCGCCATCCTGGGAATGAACCTGGTGAACCCACGCAGAACTCCCTCGATAGCAAGAATGTCCTTCCTTAAATTAGGAGACCAAAACTGCACACAATACTCCAGCTGTGGTCTCACCAGGGCCCTGTACAACTGCAGTAGGACCTCCTTGCACCTATACTCAAATTGTATTGCTATGAAGGCCAACCTGCCATTTGCTGTCTTTACTGCCTGCTGTCCCTGCATGCTTTCTTCCTCAGAGATCTCAAGCAGCATCACTGGAGGATATGGTTAGGTGACGTTTCAGGTTGGGACTCTTCTTCAGACTGAAGATGGACACAAGACTGGTTGTGGTGGTAGGGGGCAGATAGCTGGAAAGTATAGGCAGATGGTTGGACAAAGGCAAGAGAAAAGGTGTGAGATAAGAATAGAACTGGTTACTCCAGCACTTTGTGTGTTTTATCCCCCTTAACCTGGTCTTACGTTTGGTTTATTATTGTCACATGTACAGAAATATAGTGAAAAGCTTTTGTTTGCTTGCTATCCAGTCAAAACAAATCACACTATGCTTGAGTATAATCAGCCCATACACAAGTACAATAGTGTTAAAGAAGGAACTGCAGATGCTGGAAAATCAAGGGTAAACAAAACGCCGGAGAAACTCAGAGTCTGAAGAAGGGTTTCGGCCCGAAACGTTGCCTATCTCCTTCGCTCCATAGATGCTGCTGCACCTGCTGAGTTTCTCCAGCATTTTGTCTACACAAGTACAATAGGTTGAACGAATAGAAAAATATCAAAGTGCAGAAAATAGTTTTACAGTGTTACAGTTACTAAGAAAATGTCCATTGTCCGCAATTAGGTAGAATGGAAGACATAAGCTACACCCTAGCTTATGGGAGGACTATCCAGTAGTCTGATAACAGATGAGTAGATGTTGTTCCTGAATCTGGTGGTACATACATTCAAGCGTTTGTATCTTCTGCCTGACGGGAAGGGGGAGAAAAGGGAATGACCAGATGAGAATGGCAGCGTGAAGTGTAGATGGAGCTGATGGAGGGGGTACGGTCTATGTGGTGGGCTGGGCTACATGCACAACTCTCTGTCCAAATTGTACTAAATACGGGACAAAATGTGATAAGTAGAACAGAACCCTGATTGTGACTGAAATCATTAGAAAATATAATTATAAGGTATATTAATAGACCTCCTTTGATGTATCAAAAAGCCACTAAAATACTTCACTGGAGTGTTATAAACAAACCTTGGCACCGACCTAAGTAAATTGACACTGAGACAAGTGACTAAATGCTTGGACAGTGGAAAGGTTTAAAGTGCTCAAATGAAGGAGAGGAAGTAGAAAGCAAAGATAGTATCTTTGGTAGAACGAATGGATTACATTATTGTCACGTGTGACAAGTGAAATTCTTTGCTGCGTACCCAATGTATACAAATAGCGGCACTGACAAAGTTACAAAGCACACCGGCTCTCCCATTGCTCTCCCCCCCCCCCCCCCCCCCCCCGTCCTTCACGGTGGTCCTCCATGCTCCCATTGACCAGTGAACATGGGTCGACCCACGAGGCATCACTCGCCAGTCCCCACCGCCGAGGCCCCATTGTCCTGAGGCTTCACCACTACCAACGTCTCACCGTTGTCGACGCCCCACTTCATGCCTCCGTGGTGCCGACCCAGGCCCCAGCCGCTCCGCTGACCCGGACTCCGACCCGCAAGGCCCGGCTACTCCGTCCGACACGCAAGGCCCCGGCCGGGCCGTGACCCGGGCTTCTGCGCGGCAATCCTGAAGGCACCGAGAGTACGGCGCCTCGATAAAGGCCTCCGTCCGCGTTCCCAGTCCACAGCCGCAGCCCGTCGAGAAGCCTTCCAGCCGGCTGCCAGAGATGGTGATGGAGTCAGATCCAATCCCTTCCCCATTTGCTAACTCGGTACACGTGATAATAAACTAACCTGAAATGTCGTCCCTTGCATTGTTCGCAAACATGGCAACCAATTGGCATCCTGCAGAGTTTCCCAAACAATAATCTAATTTTCATTGAGGGATAAATGTTTTGACAAAATTAAACTCCCCTGTTCTTTTTCCACTGAAGCCATGAGACCTGATAGGGCAGATGGAATTATGGTTCTGCATCTTTGGCCAACACAGTGGCGCAGTGGTAGAGTTGCTGCCTTACAGCACCAGCGACCCAGGTTCGATCCTGACAACAGGTACTCAGTGTACGGAGTTTGTACGTTCTCCCTGTGACTACATTGATTTTCTCCCGGTGCTCCGGTTTCCTCCCACGTTCCAAAGACGTACAGGTTGATTGGCTTCTGTAAATTGTAACTTGTCCCTGGTGTTTAGATTAGTGCGAGTGTATGGGGCGACTGCTTGTCAGTGCGGACTTGGTGGGCCGAATGGTCTGTTTGTGCGCTGTATCTCTAAAGTCTAAAATCTAGAAAGGTCTAAAGACTGTTCCATCAAGGCAAACCACATTCCTTAGCCTGGCTGTGCAGTTGGGTCTTAGAGTGGGTCTTGCACTCAGTTTTGGCTCAAATACCAAACTAAGGGCGGCACTTCAGTGCCAAGTCATGCAAAGTCACAGCTGACATAATTACTGACGTATGCCAGGCACTGGGGCGGCAGGAATGAAGACAGTGCGTAGTCTGTTTGCCAACTCCACTGGCATGTGAGCCAGGTTTACTTATATGCTGAAGTTTGGAAATAAAAATAATATGTTTGCTTTTACAAAGTGAACTACAAGCCACGTTAAACTCCTTTTTCTGATGATACTTTGACAGTTTCATTTTCAAATATATTCATTTTTATGCAAACAAAATAAATTATTCTTCTAAATTCAGGGCCTAATTATAATTTTTATTTTCCACTCTGTGTAATATTTGTCACCATGCAGACTGAATGAGAACTAGCAAGCCCAAACAAGTTACATGGGAAATAAATAATATGAAGGACCTTGCAGTCACTATGTCTAAACCAGTTTAGCTGAAGGCACTGTCGACACAAGGAACATTATGTATTGAAGAGGCTAATGAGAGGAAGCGCGCAAAGTACCAGGAACTGGTGGAGATGTGCCAGGACAGAGGCTGGAAGACATACTATGAGCCGATAGAGGTGGGCTGTAGAGGCTTTGCAGGACGCTCACTCTGCAAAGTCCTCAACCAGTTGGGCTTTACGGGGCTGGCAAAGAAGAGGGCCATTCAATCCGCAAGTGAAGCCGCAGAGAAAGCCACTAGGTGGCTTTGGATTAAGAGGGCTGATCTGTGGGCGGTTACTGCTGGGACGCAAGTCGGGGCTTGATCAACCCCGGCTGGATCGCATGGGCGAGGGTGTCTGATGTTGTGAGACCCGAAACACCCGATGAACCCAGGTCACATCACTGAGGATGTGTCCCAGCGCATCTAGAAGATGTATCTTTCACACTGGGTGGCATTGGGAGAGCTGCTGCTTCACACCACCAGAGACCCAGGTTCGATCCTAACCTCTGGTGCTGTCTGTGTGGAGTTTGAATGTTCTCTCTGACCGCATTGGTTTTCTCCGAGTGCCCAAGTTTCCTCCCATTTTCCAAAGACGTTCAGGTTTGTGGGTTGATTGGCTTCTGTAAATTGTTCCTAGTGTGGTGTAGGATAGAACTGGTGTGAACGGGTGATTGCTGGTCGGCTTGGACTCGGTGGGCCGCAGGGCCTGTTTCTAAACTAAGCTGACTGCAGATTCTGGATTATAAAAAGGACACAAAGTGCTGTAGTAACTCAGTGGGTCTGGCAGCATCTGTGGAGGATGTGGATAGGTGACATTTCAGGTCTAGACCCTTCTTCAAACTGATTGTAGTAGGGGGAAAATCATCTGTCTACCTACCACGCTTTGTCCTGTCTCTCCTCTCCTTTTGTGTAAACCAGCATCTGCAGTTCCTTGTTCCTATATGTGTGATCTTAGTTTTTTTAAAAGATATACAGCGTGGAAACAGGCCCTTCGACCCTCCAAGCCCTTACCGACCACTATCACCTGTACTATACTACACACGAGGGACAATTTACAGAAGCCAATTAACCGACAAACCTGCACATCTTTGGAATGTGGGTGGAAACCGCTGACTAGTTAGTCATAGAATCGTAGAGTTATACAGTGTGGAAACTGGCCCTTCGGCCCAACTTGCCCACATTGACCACAGGTCCGATCTACTCTAGTTCCACTTGCCTGCGTATGGCGCATAACCCTCTAAACCCTGTCCTATCCATGTACCTGTCTAATTGCATCTTAAACGTTGTGATAGTCCCTGCCTCAACTACTTTCTCTGGCAGCTCGTTCCATAGACCCACCACCATCCTTTGTGCCCACAACAAATGCGTCCCACTGTACTTCGGTACACATGACAATAAACTAAACTAAACACACACACACATTCCAAAATGTTACTGCCAGTATCCAAACTAGCACCAATTCGACCTATGTGAACTCCTTGCTTATTATAGCTTGGTTCTAAATCTACCAACCTTGTTTTCAACCACCACCATTTTCTTGCCACCACTTCCAACCTTATAACACTTCTAAATATCTGCACTTCTCTAATTCTGGCTTCATGGTCATTCGGAAAATTAAGTTGCAATGGCATTATCAGCCATGCTCTCTGACCTCTCCTCTGGCAGTCCCCTCAACTCCGTTCCGACATTCCCCTCCAGCGCCACTTCATATAACCTACCTCTGACAAATCTTTTGTTCTTTTGCCCTAATATCTCTCATGGGACACTGCATCGTTGGTTAATAACTCTATTCCAAAGAGCCTAGGGATATTTACCATAGTAACCAAGCTATACAATGGATATTGTTATTGTAAAGTAATACATTGGTTCTGTATACTTCCTGCATATTAACATTGGGTGAAGCACTGCAATGTTCAAGTTGTACCAGGATAACTGGTACTAGCATAACAGTGTATTAAGAGACATTTGGACAGATACATGGTTAGGATAGGTTTAGAGGGATATGGGCCAAGCTTGGGCAGGTGGGACTAGTGTAGATGGGGCACGTCAGTCGACGTGGGCAAGTTTGACCGAAGTACCTGTTACTAAGCTATATGAGTCTATGATTCTAATGCTACAACTATGTGGTCCTGTGATCTTGGACAGTCTGGAATTGAGAAATCAGTTAGTTACATTAACTAAGAGACTGCACCAAAGCGGTTATTTTTCTGGCTAATCTCAAAGATAGGTTTCCATTTATAAAATGTTGGCTTCCCCCCTGCAGTAAAATATCCTCATTGTGTCACACTTAATAAAATTGTAAATTCATTCTTGATAAAAATAGCACACGCTGGAACCTTCAAAGTCTGTCCTTGTGTGGAAACTGATTTTAAATAATGAGTCAGGCACCAAAGTGTTGAGGTATTGAGGTATGTCCATAACAGAATTAAACATTTCTGTGAAGTATTGTCTAGCCTATGAATCTGCATTAAAGAATTAGAAGATTTATTTGTACGTTACAAATTTTTCCTTTTCACTTTTAGTTTGATTTAGTTTAGAGATATAGTGCGAAACAGGCCCTTCGGCCCACTGACTCCGTGCCGCCAGCGATCCCTGTACACTAGCACTATCCTACACACTAGGGACAATTTACAATTTACAAATTAGTATGCCTTTGGAATGCGGGAGGAAACCGGAGCTCGCGGAGAAAACCCATGCAGTCACAGGGAGAACTTACAAACTCCATGCAGACTGGACGCATATTCAGGATCAAACCAAGGCCTCTGGCAATGTAAGGCAGCAACTCTATTGCTGTGCTACCAGTCTGCCCAATTTGTAGGACATTGGACACTGTTGGTAATTTAACCAAGGTGGTAATACCTTTTAATAAAAACAAACATATTAGAATATAAAACATTGAACAGTACAACACAGGAACAGGCCATTCAGCCAACGATGTCCCTGTCGAACATGATGTCAAGTTAAACTAATCTTTACTGCTTACATGTGATCCATGTACCTCTGTCCCCTGCATGACCATGTGCCTATCTAAAAGCCTCTTAAACATTGCTATTGTATCTGCTTGTACCACCGCCCCTGACGGTGTATTCCAGAAACCCACCACTCCCCATGTGAAAAACGTACCCAGCACACCTCCTTTAAACCTTCACCCTCTCACCTCAGAGCTATCCCCTCTGATCATCTCATATCTAAATGGTGAGAGACCAAAGCTCAAATTGCATTAGAATTTAGGCTTCCTGGTGAATGCTTCACAAAAGGCTAGAGTAGGGGAACACTTTTAGGAATGAGGGTGAGGGGAACGGAATACAAAATTAGTGAGACATAAGAAGCTGCAGATGCTGGAATATCTGTCGTTCACACAACATAGAACTAGTGTGAACGAGTGATCGATGGTCGGCATGGTTGGGCCGAAGTGCCTATTTTCAACCTGAATCTCTAAAATCAAAACTTAACCAAAGCCTTTACGTAACTTTCAACAATTGACAAAAAGCAAAGACCTTTCAGTAAATTTGGCCCTCGGGTATTAATAAAGTTTAGCTTGACTAAAACATTGCACCAGTTTAGGTGCACAAGTATTTCTAAAGTATTGGGTTTTTTTCAACCATTTTCCTGTGATCACGTTAATTTATTCTCTGAGCAGTTGTCACCTCTGTCAGCCATTGCCTGATTGCTGACTGACAGCTGTTGTGAGCTGAGAATCAAACCCACATCCTATCACTCACCAATTCTCCTGAGATCATTCTCTGTAACACCATCTGCTTCCATTCCCTTCACTCCCCAATCCTATAGAGACTCCAACCCACACTCACATTATCTCTGCATTTCGCAATTCCAGTACTGCTCTCAGTTCTATGCCATGATAAAATGCAACATTGCATTATGCCTTGAATAAAATGTGACTTTTTTAAAATGTGATCCAAAGCAAAATTGTAATTTTTGCTTATTTTAGTGATTAGTTTGCAATATTGAACTTTAATCTTATGTTGCCTTTCTTTGTAAACTCTTGTACCTCTGTTGGGAGCAATTCGTTTAAATTGACAGGTACAGCACCTAGTCCACGCCGACCATCGATCACCCGTTCATACTTGTTCTATGTTATTCCACTTTCACATCCATTCCTTGCCCTCCTGGGGAATTTTACAAAGGCTGGTTTATCTATTAATCTGCATGTCTTTAGGATATGGGTGGAAACCGGAGCAACGGGGGGGATACCCACATGTCACAGGGTGAACATGCAAACCCCATGCAGACAGCACCTGAGGTCAGGATCGAATCCAGGTGCCTGATGCTCTGCCAGCTGCTCCACTGTGTTGCCTAGCTTCTTCTGTCTTTGTACTCATCAGTTCATAAGTTATAGGAGCAGAATTAGGCCATTCGGCCCATCAAGCCTACTCCGCCATTCAATCATGGCTGATCTATCTTTCCCTCTCAACCCCAATCTCCTGCCTTCTCCCCATAACTTCTGACACCCTTAAGGGCCTGTCCCACTTAGGCGATTTTTTCGGTGATACCGGCGCCTGTCATAGTCGTAGCAGGTTGCCGAAAAACCGGCGACTGGATCCCCCTACGACAATATCTACAACAAGCTACAACAACCTACCACCTCGTCGATGTCAAGCTACAGCAAGCTAGCGACAACCGGCGACCCATTAGGATGTCCACCTACGACCACACCTGTGACAACCTACGTCCACCCGGGACAAGCTACGACAAACCACGACCCTGTTGGCGACAACTGAAGACAATTCAGTCGCCGGTACCTGTTGCCGGTTGCCGTACGTTGACATAAGTAGTCGTCAATGGAATTCACCAAAGTCAACACCAACGACAACCTTAGTCACCTGGCGACAACCTACGTCATCCTGGCGACAACCTACTGCAGCACCAACGTCAGGAATAGTCAAGCCGCACTCATTGGCGTCAAGCCCACTGTCACTGACTTGCCGAAAATGTTCGAACATTTCAAAATCTAGCAACGACCAGAAAAACGCTACAACTCTTTGGGCGACTGAGGAGACTACTCACGACCATCCAGGCGACACCCCGGCGACCATGTGGCGACAGCCGAGTCGCCTAAAATATCGCCTAAGTGGAACAAGCCCTTTACTAATCAAGAATCCGTCAATCTGTGCCTTCAAAATATCTCATGACCTGTCCTCCATAGACGTCTGTAGTAATGAATTCCTCAGATTCATCACTCTGACTAAAGAAACTGAAAATATGTTTGGTGTTGATGCAGCAAAATGATGTCTTCATATTGTATATAATTGATGTAATCAGTGCAATGTGATCTTGATGCTGTGACTCTGGTGGTGACTTGTTGCTGGGAAATGGATACACAACAGGAAGTGCTTCACATTGAACACAGATGGTTGAATGTAGAACCTCCATCAAAACCATCACCAGTGTTCCTTCTGTTGCTAGGAACTGTTTATTTGATTTGTTGCTGTCCACATCTCAGAAGCTGCAGAAAGTATTCACACCCCTTACATTAAGTCTGCACTGATTTAAGAACTCACACGTAATATTTGTTCGTATCCATCTTGAAATAACTGCAATTTTCTTTAAGGGATTAAACCGGTTGAAAATAATTAGGTATAATCTTCTCTTGAAATATTGCACAATAGCACTTCACAATGTTCCATTCATCGTTTAACGCTAATATTGGTGGAGCAGTGATTTCAAGATGATTAAAAATGCCACTGTCGATTCTGAGATTGGCCAAGCAACATGTTATTTTCCAAAGATAGACACACAGTGCTGGCGTAACTCAGCGGGTCAGGCAGCATCTCTGGAGAAAATGGATAGGTGACACTTTCGGTCAGGAGCCTTCTTCAGTTTGATTGTAGTAATGGGGGAAGAGCGGGAGACTTAAAGCTAGAAAAAAACAGGACAAACAAGGGCTGGCAAGAGATGACCTCAAACAAGGTTCCCTGATATGCTGATTGATTTTTCATTTATTTTTCCATTTCTATTTTTCCACTTATTTATTTTTCAGGATTTGAGCATTCGGGAAAGGTCAGCATTTATTGGACTTTTGGCACAGTGGCGTAGCGGTAAAGTTACTGCCTTACAGCGCCAGAAACCCGGATTCGATCCTGATTACGGGTGCTTGTCTGTACGGACTTTGTACATTCTCCCCATGACCTACGTGGGTTTTCTCCGAGATCTTTGGTTTCCTCCCACACTCCAAAGATGTACAGGTTTTTAGGTTAATTGGTATTGGTATAAATGTAAAATTGTCCCTAGTGTGTGTAGGGTAGTATTGGTGTGCGGGGACCGCTGGTCGGTGCGGACTCAGTGGGTCGAAGGGCCTGTTTCCACTCTGTATCTCTAAACTAAACTAAACTTTTGTTACTATCCTTCTGGTGAAAGGATTCTCTTACTTCTGTTGGGTAAAGAGTACAATGATGTAAACACTGTGTTGATGATAGAAAGGCAGTGTATTTCCAAATCAGGTTGGGGTGTGACACAGAGGCAAACTTGCAAGAGCCGGTGTTTCTGCATGCCTGCTACCCTTGTCCTTCTTGGTGGTAAAGGTACAGGTTTGGAAGGTACTGTTGGACTAGGCTGGGTGAGTAATTGTGTACATTTTGTAGATATAAATGTTACGATGGAGGCTGCAGAAAATGTTTTTTTGCTCAGACATTGCCCAGTGCATCACAGGTACTGACCTCCCCACCATTGAAGGAAGCACTGTCTCAAAATGGCAGCCAATATCGTCAAAGACCCCACACCGCCTTGGCCATGCTTTCATCTTGTGTGATGACCGGGAGGAAGGTGCAGGAGCTTAAAACTGTGATCACCAGGTTCAAGAACAACTTCTTCCCAACAACCCTCAGGTTCCTGGAATCTACTGCACAATCCTGACCACAACCCTACCTCAGCAACTATGATCTAATATAAACCTTGTTTTTGTTTCACCACAGAAGTGTTTTGGACTATTAAGGTCTGGCTATCTCATTTTTACTGATTATTAATATATTGTATTACTGATGATTGTATATTTATTTCTGCATTTTGCTTAATGAGCTTATTAAGCTGCAGCAAGTAAGAATGTCTTTGTTACTTTACCTGTGCTTATGATGATTGAACACTCTTGATTCTTGATGTGCAATGGAGCCACTGTAATGAAGGGAATGAATGTTTAGCATGGTTGATGGTCAACAAAGCTGCTTGTGAAGAAGGGCCTTGACACAAAACGTCACCCGTTCCTTCTATCCAAAGATGCAGCCTGTCCCGCTGAGTTACTCCAGCATTTTGTGTCTATCCATTGTCTTACATAGAAATCAATGTGTATTTTTAAAGCAGAGATTGGTGGGTTCTTGATTAGTAAGGGTGTCAAAAATTATGGGGAGAAGGCAGGGGAATGGGGCAGAGTTGGAAAGATAGATCGTCCATGATTGAATGGCAGAGTAGACTCGATGGGCTGAATGGCCTCATTCTGCTCCTATGTCTTATGAACGTGAACTTATGGTGTTGAGCTTCCTGGGTGTTGCTGGAGCTGTCCTTCCAGGTGAATTTGTCCAGTTGTGACGTTTAATTAGAAATGGTTATCTTCAACATCTCTATCTGTAAGTTTGATTTAAAGCAATGACCCAGAAATTACAATCATGGAAAACATTTACAGTTATATCTGGGTCGGTGACTAAAACCATAAATTTGCAGTTTACGCTAGATTCCAATCACACCTCCGATATTTTCTTGATGCTGGTCGATGGTTTGCACGTTCACATGAAACTTGTGGGACTTTTATTTCCAATCCAGAAAGGGAACTAAAGAGTTCGGGCGGATGTCTAATGAATCTCTTAAAAAATATTGAAGTGGAACTAAATGATTAAAAATAAATATTCCTAATAAAAATAAAACAAAAAATTAAGTAAAATGCATAAAAAATACATTGAAATCATGAAATATGTTAAGCACTAAACTAAAGTTTTTTTCCCCAGAAGTTTAGATATCCTAATGTACAGACCTACATCCTGATTGATATTGTGGACATCTTCAGTTGTGTGTTATCCTGGTGCAGAATCTGAATTGGGTTTCCCCAGTGTTATGTCATTAAGAGTGGGGTCCACTTTGGGAGATCATCGGCAGTGCAGATACGGGGCGTAATAAGATATCTAGCATTATCTGTCACTCAGTAAACTATAGTCTTCAGCATGTGCCCTCATTTGTAAGAAAGATAAACAGACTTGGACAAAACAGCCCCTTACACCAGATTCTACAGCATCATGGTTGATCTATGACCTCAATACCACTTTCCTAACTAACACCATATCCCTTTAACAGGATTTATGGATTAATTGGCCTCTGTAAGAATCTATTGGTCTCTATCTTCAATATGCTGAGTGACGGAGCCTCTACAAGATTCACGCCTCACAGGGTGAAGAACTTTCTACACATCACAGTTTATCATTGCCTCTTATTTTGTGTTTGTGACCCCTAGTTCCAGACACCCCAGCTAAGGGAAATATCATCAATGTATTTAACTTATCAAATAAGAATTTAGATATTTCTTGGCTTTAGAGTGCATCGGCCTAGTCTACTACAGTATTCTTGATCTGGCAATCCTCCCATCCCACAGATCAATCTGGTTAACCTTTCTGACACAAGGAACTGAAGGTGCTGGAATCTCAAGCAAAGCACAAAGTGCTGGAGTAACTCAGTGGGTCAGGCAGCATCTATGGAGGGAATGGATAGGCAGCATTTCGGGCTGGGACTCTTCTTCAAACTAAAGAAGGTCCCGACTCTAAATGACCCTAACCAGTTGCTGCCTGACCCACTGAGTTACTCTAGCATTTTATTTTAACCATTGTGACACCTCTTTTCTCACAATCTGGTCAACCTTCATTATATTTGCAAGCATATCCTTCCATACTATGGAGAACAGACCTTAATACCGTATTTCAGATAAACTATCAGCATGGCCCTAACTAATTCCAGGACCCTTTTGCATTCACGTCCTCTTACAACATTGTCCATACCAACATGCCACACCCGCATATTAACTTTCTGTGATTTGCGCAAACAGTTGTCGAGATCCCTCTGCATACCAACCCTTTCTAATCCTCCACCAATAATATATATTGTTTTTGGGGGGGAGGGGGAATGGGGGGGAATGAGGGGGGGGGGGGGGGGTTGCCAGAGTCATTGATTTCATATTTTCCAAGCTATATTCCATAGATCGTGTCCTCAAACATTCATATAAACTGTCTACATCCTCTGACACCTCCCTACCTACTTCTCCCAACTCTCTTTGTCTCTTCATCAAACTTGAATGTAGTCGATCCCTGCATCCAAATAATTGATAGAGATTTTGAACAGTTGTCCTGTAACTCTCAGCACCCTATTAGCTGTGACCTTATATCCTGAACATCACAAACTTAATGATATTTTAAGTCCATTATTGTCTCATGTACAAAGACACGGTGAAAGGCTTAGACATTAGACTTTTGAGTTACAGTATGGAAACGTCATTTATCCCTTCCCTCCACAGACGCTGCCAGACCCACCAAGTTCCACGGGCACTTTGTGTTTTTCTCAAGATTCCAGCATCTGCCATTTTGCAGGTCTCCTGATTACCAACTTTGCTGGAAAATCAAGAAGTGAGAGTTAGTTTAGTTTAGTCTAGTTTATTGTCACGTGTAACGAGGTAGAGTGAAAAATGTTTGTTGCGTGCTAACCAGTCAGTGGAAAGACAATACGTGACCACAATCAAGCCATCCACAGTACACAGATGCATGATGAAGGGAATAACGTGATCCTGAACAAGAGGCCTCAAGAGGGAACTAGGAAAATTATATTTGTAGCAATGAGGAGTGGTCAGTGCTATATTGGACTTCCTTCCCATTTCTTCACCCCTATTCCAACATCCCAGCTATCTTCCTACCACCAAATCATCCTGCAGCCTGCTTGATGCTGTGCCTGACAAATCTGCCAGTTTGCAATAAGGTCTTGTTGTCCACTGGTGGCTTGTGTTGAGTTGAGATCATGTTGGTTACAATGGGAAATGGCATATCTATTAATAATGAAATCTTGTGAAAGGGTCACTGAATTGGATCCAGTGTCAGGGAAGAAATTGTTTTGTAGTTTAGGAACCAAAAAATTTACTTCTTCTTAATTTAATTCCTGGACTGGTTGTTCTTCCTCAGAGAACACGGAACAGTATAGCACAGGAATGGGATCATTGGCCCATAATATCTGTGCCGAACATGATGCCAAGCTAAACTGATTCTCATCTGCTTGTACATGATCCATACCTCTATTCTCTATTCCCCTCTATGATCCCCTCTATTCTCTGCACTTCCATGTGCCTATCTAAGCTCGTAAGGTCATAGAGAATAGGAGTAGAATTAGACCATTCGGCCAATCAAGTCTACTCTGCCACTCAATCATGGCTGATCTATCTCTCCCTGCTAACCCCATTCTCCTGCCTTCTCCCTGTAGCCTCTGACACCTGTACTAATCAAGAATCCATCCATCTCTGCCTTAAAAATATCCTCTGACTTGGCCTCCGTAGCCTTCTGTGGCAAAGAATTCTACAGATTCACCACCCTCTGACTCTAGAAATGTCACCTCATCTCCTTCCTGAAAGAACATCCTTTAATTCCGAGGCTATGATCTCGAGTCCTGAACTCTCCCACTAGTGCAAACATCCTCTCCACATCTACTCTATGCAAGCCTTCCACTATTCTGTATGTTTCAATCAGGTCCTCCCTCATTCTTCTAAACTCCAGCGAGTATAGGCCCAGTGCCAACAACTGCTTATCATAGGTTAACCTACTAATTCCTGGGATCTTTCTAGTAGACCTCCTCTGGACCCTCTCCAGAGTCAGCACATCCTTCCTCTAAAAGCTTCTTAAACACCACTATCATATTTGTTTCCACCACCACCCCTGGCAGTGCGTTTCAGGCATTCACCACTCTCTGTGTAATAGAAACTTGCCCGCACATCTCCATTAAACATTCCCCCTCTCACCTTATCATTATGCCCTCTAGTGTTGGACATTTTCCCCCTGGGAGAAAGATTCTGACTGTCTACCATGTCCATGCCTCTCATAATTTTATATACTTCTATCAAGTTTTCTCTCATCCTCCGACGCACCAGAGAAAACAATCCAAGTTTATTCAACCTCTCCCTGTAAATGAAGTTCACTAATTCAGGCAGCATTCTGCTAAACCTCCTCTTCACCCTCTCCAAAGCCTCCCCATCCCTTCTGTAATGGGGCAACCAGAACCGCACATAATACTCCACATGTAGCCGACCCAAAGTCCTATATAGCTGTGTCATGAATGTTTCAACTTCATATTAATGTTTTCACGCTGAATGATATCTGCCTCCCACATGGTACTGTCTGTTCCAATTTCTGAAATTACAGCAGAACATAATCCCATTGTGTAAATTGTCATTAATTTTCTTTTCTCTCTGATATAACTGTGTCTTCTAAATATTGAAACAGTTATTTGAATGGCATTTTATTTTAAACTATACTCGTCAAACATATGTATTGTGAAAGATTTGCTGGGAATCATTAGAGGCAAAACTGGATAATAATTAAACTGCAGGGCAAACTGAAGCAAGTCAGTACATGGATAGCTATATTTAATTCAATTTCAGATTATGCAAATAATAACCAGGGACAAGGCAATACATAAGAGTTTACTAGTATTAAGTTATACAAAATGTCTTTATGCTTCTTAAATGTTCTATCTATTTGTCTGTCCGTCCGTCTGTCTGTCTGTCTGTCTGTCTGTCTGTCTGTCTGTCTGTCTGTCTGTCTGTCTGTCTGTCTGTCTGTCTGTCTGTCTGTCTGTCTGTCTGTCTGTCTGTCTGTGTCTGATAGATTTATTTAAATATGAATTAAGAAGGTATTTCTAATTATTTTCTTGGCCAGGCTTAAGATATTTAGAAACAATATAATGGTTGCAATAAATATATTAGATTAATATTTTAGATTAATAAATCAGTGCTCTAAGATTACAAGACTTTATGTTGCAATTAGAAACATGTTATAGATGTAATGAATATTATTACTTCACTCTCCATGTAATATTTATTTGATTTTTATTGCAATATTAATATTGTAATATTAATAATATGATAATTTGTATTATTCTTTATTTAGAAATAATTGTGCACAGCATCTGCAGAGATTGTTATTTTGTGTAATGTTAGTGTATCTGAATTTGTTGGAATTAATCAATGCTTATGGCTATCTTTGTGAACAAAGCACCCATTAATTTAAGCTGATAAACAATTGAAGGCTCCGGTGTTAATTGCCAGATTTTAATTTTAGTTGCTTTATGGATGGCACTTGTGCAAATTTTCACGTTTGCATTTTACTTTCCAATTATCTCTTGCGTCGCAATGTTTTGGAACATTTGAAACATTTTGAAAGCAAAGACTGTAATTACATCTACATTTCTTTCTCTTGCCAAAAGATATTCCACATGACTTATGACCTTGCCAGTGCAGTGATGAGAATATTTAATCTTATTGGAATGATGCTTCTCCTGTGTCACTGGGATGGATGCCTGCAGTTTCTGGTGCCCTTGCTACAAGACTTTCCAACTGATTGTTGGGTGTCCTTAAATAAAATGGTGGTAAGTAGAAATGTAGCTTTAATATGAACCATTATTTTATAATCTTGGCTGGACTTTCTGTCCTTGTCCTCTTCCATTGCCAGTTTGAGGTCACTCGTAAACTGAAGGAGCAGCACCTCATATTCCACTTGGGTAGTTTACAACTCAACTGCATGAACATTGAATTTCCAATTTCAAATTTGAAAATTCAATTTTTGAATTTTCCTATTCATAAAATAGGAATATTTTTCCTATGTTCAAGAAGGAACCCCAGTCTGAAGAACCCCAGTCTGAAGAACCCCAGTCGGCCCGAAACGTTGCCTATTTCCTTCGCTCCATAGATGCTCCCTCACCCGCTGAGTTTCTCCAGCTTTTTTGTCTACCAATATTTTTTCTATGTCACCCTCCCCAAATCCAGAATTGAGTTTAGAGATATAGCGCAGAAACAGGCCCTTCAGCATGTCGAGTCTGCGCCGACCAGCTATCCTCGCACTTTAACACTATCCTATTAACACCATATTATTTAATTGCACTGGGAACAATTTACAATTTTACTGAAGCCAATTAACCTACAAACCTGTATGTCTTTAGAGTGTGGGAGGAACCCAGAGCACACGGAGAAAACCCACGCGGATCATGGGGAGAACCTGCAAGCTCCACACAGACAGCACCCATATTCAGAATCGAAACCGGGTCTCTGGCACTGTAAGGCAACAACTATACTGCTGCACCACTGTGCTGCCCCGTGATAGGAGCGGTTTGTGAAGATTTGAGAAATCAATAACTTCATGCACCAAAACTGAATGATAAAAAGCTACCTGATACCAATCTTCAGGTCTGTAACAGGTCATGGTTAATTCATTGTGATGGACTAGTCCCTGTCCAACGAATACGGTGATGGGTGGGGAATTGATAAGGAGGTTGTCCTGAACACAAATTTATGCTAATCTCTGTAGCTGGAACAATACAATGCTGTAACACTATTTTCTACATTCTGGTATTTTTCTCTTTGCACGAGCTGTTATACATGGGTGAGGCATGATTGTGCTCATGTATAGTATGATCTGATTTAATTGCAACAATAGACCAACGCCAATAGCAATAAAATGTCATCTTAACACACAAATCATTTTATCTCCGCAATGTGATTTAGGATAGACAGCAATTATGCAATATTTTCTTCCGAGCATGCTTTATAATATTAAATAAGAAAACAGCTTCTCCTTACCCATGCTGTGAAGATGAGACTTCATCATAACTAAAGTAAGTGAATCTGATCGTATTGCCCTACCAGCAGCTCAGACTTCATGTTACATTGCATTAAAACTAAAATAGTCCCTTCTGGGTTGGGCTCAGTGGTAGGAGAGAACTCCTTCTGAGTTCTAATTACCAGGATTTCTAACATCACCAATTCTCTTTGCCCTCTTTTGCTTCCACTGAAGATTTCTGTTATTTGCCTTCATCAAGATGTTCTCATGGTGATAATTGAAAATGGCAGATAACTGGTAATTTAGACTTTAGACTGCACAGTTTAGAGATTAAGCACGGAAACAGGCCCGAGCAGCAATCACCCCGTACTCTAACCTACACACACTAGGGGCAATTATTTTCAATTTACCGAAGCCAATTAAACCTGTATGACTTTGGACTGAAGGAGGAAACCGGAGCACCCAGAGAAAACCCACGTGGTCACAGGCAGAAGGTACAAACTCTATGTACAAACAGAATGTACTTCTAATAAAAATATTTAACAAAAAAGAAAAAGAAGGTACAAACTCCGTATAGACAGCACCTGTAGTCAGTATCGAGCCTGGGTCTCTGGCGCTGTAAGGCAGCAACTCCAATGTTGCGCCACTGTGACGCCCTCTAAATTCTCTAAATGAATTTCGAAATTGAAAACATAAAGTTTAGTTTAGTTTAGAGATACAGTGCAGAAAAGGGCCCTTCGGCCCACCGTGATCCCCACACATTAACACAATCCTACATACACTAGGGACAATTCAAACTTATACCAAGTATACAAACCCAAGCAAATTAACCTATAAGCCTGTACGACTTTGGAGTGTGGGAGGAAACCGAAGATGTTGGAGAAACGCCTCGTGGTCACGGGGAGAACGTACAAACTTTGTGCAGGCAGCATCCGTAGTGAGAATCGAACCCCGGTCTCCGCCGCTGTAAGCGCTTTAAGGCAGTAAATCTACCACTGCGCCACTGTGCCATTCTAGTGAAACTCAGCAGGTCTGCCGGCATTTTTTCGGGGAATAGATAGGTGATGTTCGGGGTCAGGACCCTTCTTCAGACTGATGGTGTAGGAGGGAGAAAACTGGGGTGGGGCAAAGTCTGGCAAGGTTATACAGGTGAGGTGGGGGAACAGACGGGTGAAGTATTTTCTAAATTTTGTTTTTTTTCTGTGAGGTAACCGTTTGTTCAAAAGTCATGGAGAGATATAACATTCAAATATGCGCTGTGGCCCCTTTGTCCACAGCAGCTATCAATGGTCCAATTACAACTACTCCATAAGGTAGGGTGCTGCCCGATTCATCCCTATCCCATTGCGACATTGGATTTTGTCTAAAACTTGCAGAACGAAACTTTCCGCTCTGTCTTGGTACACATGACAATAATAAACCTACACCTAAACCTCCTACATTGACATGTCCACTAGGATGAAGCCAAGTACAACAAAATAACATTGGAATTGGTTTATTGATGTCACGTGTACCGAGGTATGGTGAAAAGCTTTTTTCTAATCAAATCAGAAGGGCTGTGATCAGAGACCATGCCAGCAATGGTGTAAATGATGGGACCTAACGTTCATTAAAGCATTAGCATTATAGAGTTGTACAGTACCAAACCAGGCCCTTTGACCCATCCTGCCCATGCTGACCAAGATAGCATTTTGGGCTAGTCCCATTTGCTTGCATTTGGCCCATATTCCTCTAAACCATGAGGAACCCATATATCTATATATCTGTTCTAACGTCTTTTGAAAGTCATGTCATCTTATCACCCCTCTGTCTGCTGCAACTCTCTTCCATGCCTGAGGTGGGAGAGCAGAACAGACGCCAGGGTCAGGTAGTGCATTTGTTCCTAATGCAACCAAGATTATTGTTATTTTAGAGAGTACTGAATGGAGAATGTTTCCTATATATTCTACCCAAGGTCCAAAGATCACATCAGTAAAATTACCTTTATTTAATTCTACCACCATAGATGGATTGAATGTAATTGTGTATAGTCTTTCCACTGACTGAATAGTATGCAACTAAAATGTTTTTCACTGTACATCAGTACATGTGATAATACTAAACTAAACTAAACTTTATTTCTGTGGAATCAGATGGAGACTTGGCCCCACTATGTACCACTATTCATTTCCGGTAACTCCATTTGAGAATAATATTTTTGCTTTGCTCTGACAAGTGAAGGATTCCATCTCATCTTTGGGCCCCCATTCTGTTTAAAGAATCACAAATAAATTTGCCCTCGGGTGTAGATTATTTATAAAATCACTAGAAACACTCAGCAGGTCGTGCAGCATCTGATGAAAGGAAAATTGAGGTAAGGAGGAACTGATAAGGGGTCATCAACTTGAAATTGATTGAACAACAGCATGGAAACAGACCCTTTGGCCCATACTGACCGTCGATCACCAGTTCGCGCTAGTTCTATGTTATGCCATTTTCACATCCATTCCCTACACATTAAAAGGCAATTTACATAGGCAAATTAACGTACAAATCCACACGTCTTTGGGAAGTGGGAGGTAACCAGAGTGCCCGAGTGCACAGGGGAACGTGCAAACTCCATACAGACAGCACCCAAAGTCAGGATTGAACTCATGTCTTTGACACTGTGAGGGAGCTGCTCCACCAGCTATGCCACTGTGCAAATGAAATGTTAAGTTGTTCTTTCCACAGATGCTGCCTAACCTGCTATTTAATAATTTAATGCTTTTTATTTCAGGTTTCTAGCATCTGCAGTTTTTTTCTAAATTTCATGATTTAGACTGATAGCACTTGCATTAATATGAAAATAATCCCTACCTATTAGCATGAATGTTAAAGTTGTACCATAAGGACCCAAGAACCAGAGTGATTCTTTTTTTAATTTCTATCTCCATTTACAAATGTCCATACCTATCCCATTTGACTGAGAGATTGGACATATATATTGCAGGTAGTAGATTCAATGACATCTAATGCTTTTTGTCCTTAGTGTCCTATCAACTTTAATACTTCCAAGTAGATAAAGGCTTGGTATCTGAAAATAATAAAATGGAAATTATTCACTACATATAAATATTTCCGTTTCAGCATAAGGCATGAATTAAATGTGGTGCAAAGATGTTTGTTGCATGTATCAGTAATCCTCTCAAAGTGCTATCAAAATGCTGTTTGAGCTTGTTTCCTGATAGTAAATTTTTAATTGTTTTTTTTAAAAGATTACAACTTAAATTATTCTATCAACAAAATTAACAGGGTCCATTCTAGCTCGAGGCTTAAAGCGTTAGGTGAAAATGTAGCTCAGCATAAGATGATTGGAAAGGGCACAAAGTGCTGGAGTAGCTCAGCGGGTCAGGCAGCATCTCTGGAGAACATCGATAGATGAGGTTTCGGGTCGGGACACTTTAGAAGGACTGCAGCAGTTCAAGAAGGCATCTCATCATTACCGTATCAAGGACAGTAATAAAAGTCCAGTAAATGCTGACCTTTCCCTAATGCTCAAATCCTGAAAAATAAATAAATGGAGAAATAGAAATAGAAAAATAAATGAAAAATCAATCAGCCCTTCAGGGGAACTGATCAGGTTATATATCAGGCCTGAGCTCATCTGTTGCCAGCATCTGCAGTTCCTTGTTTCGATAAGATAATTGGAATTGTCCAATCCCCATTTTGTAATTGATTCAACTGAAAGTTAACCCTGTGGCAAAAAACTCTGTTCAGACTTTGGCATTTTCAAGTTGAAATCAACGCTGCTTTAAAACAAAGTTCACAGGGTGTTAAATATGAAGACATCTAAATTTCTTTATCGTTTACTTCTTTCTCTCTGAGCACGTCTTACAAAGAGTTTGCCTGATACATTGAAACTATTGGCATCTGGTTCGGATAAACCATTGAGCTGTTTGAATCAAGCAGGATTTTTAAAGATATTTTAAATTTGGATCAATAATTATAATATATAACAGTGCAGCACAAGAACAGGCCCTTTGGCCCACTATGTCTGTGCCGAAAATGAAGGAACGCCATCTCTTATTTACATGCCCATAATCCATATCCCTCCATTCCTTGCATATCCATATGCCTATCCAAAAGTCTCTTAAAATACATTATTTTATCTGCCTCAACCACCAACCCCAGCAGTACGTTCCAGGCACTCACCTTTTTTCCCTTTAAAGACAATTATGTTTGTTGCTGACTTTGAATAAATTCACTCAGAAAGATTCACCAATCTCTGTGTAGTGATTTATCCTTTTCCATTGCCCAAGGGAACACTGTCCACTGGCTCAAGGGTTACTCTCATCCAGAATCAGTAATCCCATCGGGAAGATGATATATGAGGCTTTCAAATGCTCTTAACCCTTTCTTGGCTGCCGTTTGCTTTTTTTTTCACTTCAATTCAATCTTTAATTGTCATTATGCAGTGTACAGTACAGAGACGATGAAATGCAGTTAGCATCTCACCCAGACGAGCGAACTTAGAATAATGAACAGTAAAATATATATATGTACAAACAGTATCAGTAGTGCAATTTTACTGGGGGAAGGAGTGTCCGGGGGGTGACTGGCAATCATCGAGGAGCAGAGTTAATTAGTGTAACAGCCGCAGGGAAGAAGCTGTTCCTGAACCTGCTGGTCCAGAAACGGAGGGACCTGTAGTGCTTCCCGGATGGGAGAAGGGTTAATAGTCTGTGGCTGGGGTGAGACCAGTCCTTGACGATGCTGTGCGCCCTTTGCAGACATCGCTTGCTTTGGACAGACTCAATGGAGGGGTAGTGAGGAACCGGTGATGCGTTGGGCGGTTTTCACCACCCTCTGCAGTGCTTTCCGGTCGGACACAGAGCAGTTGCCATACCATACTGTGATACAGTAGGTAAGGATGCTCTCAATGGTGCAACGGTAGAAATTCACCAGAATCTGAGGAGACAGATGGACCTTCTTTAGTCTCCTAAGGAAGAAGAGACGCTGGTGAGCCTTCTTGACCAGTGTTGAGGTATTGTGGGTCCAAGAGTGGTCATCAGAGATGTTGACCCCCAGAAACATGAAGCTGGAAACACGTTCCACCTCCGTCCCTTTAATATGGATGGGGGTGTGCGTGCAGCCCCTAGACCTTCTGTAGTCCACAATGAGCTCCTTGGTCTTCTTGGAGTTAAGGGCAAGGTTGTTGTCAGCGCACCATGCTGCTGGGAGCTGAACCTCCTCCCTAAAGGCCAAATCATCGTTGTCGCTGATGAGGTCAATCACCGTTGATGATGGTGTTAGAACCATGTACAGGTGTGCAGTCGTAGGTGAAGAGGGAGTAGAGTAGGGAGCTCAGTACACAGCCCTGTGGAACGCCGGTGTTCAGGGTGAGGGTTGAAGAGGTGTGGCTGTCCAGGGGTCTGTTAGTTAGGAGGTCCAGTAACCAGTTGCAGATGGAGGGGTTGATGCCCAGGTCGCTGAGTTTGGTGATCAGTTTTGAGGGGATAATGGTGCTAAATGCTGAGCTATAGTCAATGAACAGCATTCTCACGTAGGTGTTCCTGTTATCGATGTGGGAGAGGGCGGAGTGAAGTGCTGTTGAGATGGCATCCTCAGTACTCCTGTTTTTGCTTTGACCATAATTTCCTGTTAACTGTAATGTTCTTTTTCATACCTTTTCATATATTCATATATCAGGTTAAATAGCAATGGCCTTTTTATAATTGGCTGGCTTCTGACTTTCAAATGTCAAAAGTGCAAACAGAGGCAGAGACGACTGCAGGGTGGCATGGTAGAGTTGCTGCCTTACATGGGTCATGGGTTCGATCCTGACTGCGGGTGCTGCCTGTATGGAATTTGCACATTCTCTCCTGGACTGCATGGGTTTTCTCCAAGGAGCTCCGATTTCCTCCCACATTATAAACACGTGCAGGTTTGGAGGTTAATTGGCTTCTGCAAATTGTCCCGAATGTGTAGGATAGAGCTAGTGTACGAGGTGATTGTTTTGGCACAGACTCGGTGGGCCGAAGGGTCTCTTTCCTCGCCGTAACTAAACAAAACTAAACTACAGAAAAAACGTCCTGAACCCGAAACGCCATCCATTCCTCCTCTCCAGAGATGCCGCCTGTCCCGCTGAGTTACTCCAGCATTTTGTGTCTACCTTTAGTTTAAACTAGCATCTGCAGTTTCTTCCTACAACAAATGTAATTAATGTGTATTTTCACATTTTTGATTTACCGTTTTCATTCTTCTTTCCTGCACAGAATGATTCTTGGAGCGAGCTCTACTCCTTTGCGCTGTTTAAAGCCATGAGCCACATGCTGTGCATAGGGTATGGACGGCAGGCTCCGGAGAGCATGTCCGACATCTGGCTGACAATGCTCAGCATGATAGTGGGTGCTACCTGCTACGCCATGTTCATTGGTCACGCAACTGCTCTCATCCAGTCCTTGGATTCCTCGCGCCGTCAGTACCAAGAAAAGGTAGGACGATGATAGACGTGTGTTCGGCCAGTGGTAATGTCTGCTTAATATCCTGACCGTCTGTGTGGAGTTTATTAATTTTAGTTTAGTTTAGTTTAGGACTAGAGGGTGTGAGCTATAGGGATAGGTTAAGTAGGCTGGGTCTCGATTCCATGGAGCGTAGGAGGATGAGGGGAAATCTTATAGAGGTATGCAAAATCATGAGAGGAATAGATCGGGTAGATGCACAGAGTCTTTTACCCAGAGTAGGGGAATCGAGGACCAGAGGACATAGGTTCAAGGTGAACGGAAAAAGATTTAATAGGAATCCAAGGGGTAACATTTTCACACTGACAGTGGTGAGTGTGTGGAACAAGCTGCCAGAGGAGGTAGTTGAGGCAGGGACTATCCCATTGTTTAAGAAACAGTTGGACAGGTAAATGGATAGGACAGGTTTGGAGGGTTATGGACCAAGCGCAGGCAAGTGGGACTTGGGTAGCTGGGACATTGTTAGCCGGTGTGGGCGAGTTGGGCCGAAGGGCCTGATTCCACACTGTATCAGTCTATGATTCTATGACTCTAGAGATACAACGCAGAAACAGGCCTTTCGGCCCACTGAGTCCGTGCCGAGCAGCGATACCCACACACTAATGCTACCCAATACACATTAGGGACAATTTACAATTTTACCAATTAACCTACAAACCTGTATGTCTTTGGAGTGTAGGAGGAAACCAGAGCTCCCGGATAAAACCCACGCAGGTCACGGGGAGAACGTTTCCTCCTGGCGCTCCGGTTTCCTTCCACACGCCAATGACGTATTGGTTTGTAGGTTAATTGGAATTGGTAAAATTATAAATTGTCGCTAGCTTGTAGGGTAGAATTAGTGTACAGCTGATCATCGGTCAGTAGAGGCTATATCTCGTCTAAAGTTGAAATTAAAGAAACCATTTGACACATTAATTCTAGGACTTCTCTCAGAAATCAGTGAACTGCCCATGGCCCTAGTGTGTAGGATGTAAAAGTGGGATAGCATAGAACTAGTGTGGGGGTAATCAATGGTCAGTGTGGATTTGGTGGGCCGAAGGGCCTGTTTCCATACTGTATCTCTAGACTAAACCAAATGGTTAACAGACCTCCAAATCTGCCCCATCCATGTACTTGTCTAACTGCTTCCTAAATATCGGGATAGTCCCAGACTCAACTACCTCCTCTGGCAGTTTGTTCCATACATCTATCACCCTTTGTGTGAAAATGTTACCCCTTAGATTCCTATTAAATCTTTTCCCCTTCACCTTAAACCTATGTCCTCCCATGTTATCTCATAGTCGCAGGGAAATGGCTTATGTCTTCACCTTGGCTGCTGCATGTTAGGAGTGTCCACAATCACCCTGCGATCGCAAAGGTTCCTTTCATTCTCTGCTAACATCTCATAGGGTTAGCCACTATAAGTTGCCCTTTAGTCTAGGTTAAGTGGTAAAAATACCAGCAAGAGGACATTGGTAGACATATGAGAGTGAATAAGTTGCAGTGCAACAGAGGGAAAAGGAAATATTGAATTGTCTGTTGCGAGCTGGCACTGACTAGATGGGCTGAATTACATCCTTCCACATCATCATAAGTAGGTAAGTAAACAGTGGTGAATATTGTTTCTCAGCAGGAATACCCTGCCTGATTTTGATTCCCTTTGAGAAGTGGTATCCATGAAACCTTCACAATGTTAGGAACACCTTGACTCCAACGTAACCGTGCACACATTTCTGCATGAAATCCTATCCTGTAACAAGACATGAAAACCTGTCATATAACAAGACAAAACTTGAGAATGGACGTGAAATTGGACAGAAGAAACCAGCTGACCAGCTTATATTGTAATCGAAGAAGCACTGAAAGAATTTTCCTTTACTTTTGTGTCTTGATTTGAACTTAATGCAAAAGCTTCATATACGCATATGGTACTGAGGTGTCCATTTCATTCACTCATCACCATTGAAAACATTAGCGACACAGTGGTGCTGGTTTCCAACGGGAACGGTGTCAGACGCACCACACATCTCTGTCCTCCAGTTCCTGCGGACCTCCACCGCTGAAATTGTAGGATTTTGGTGTGTGTGCTTTATCATAATTCCTTACAATGCTATGTAGGACGGTGATCGCAACTTCTACTGAAGTGTGGATGGCTGTTGGCTCGCTAGAAGCTCAATCGCCTTATGGCAGATCTTGTTTTTGGTCCTGCTGGGGGTCCCATAGCCCCTCCTCACCTGGCAAACCAGGTGGGGGAGACCCGACCATGGAGCAGGTAGCACAGGATTACATGGTACCCGTGGCGAGGGGAACTCCCCCCGACCTGATATGAGGTGTTGGAAGGGAAAAAATAAACCTCAAGAGGTTCATTACAATATCAGCTTGGTCGAGTATATAAGTGGTGGTTAATATAAAATTCAGGAAAGTGCACATTATTTCTCCTAGGGTACAAAGGTACAATGGGGAATGTTTCATTACGGATTAGCATTGAAACTGGCATGTGTGATTATGAGAGAAATTAGTACAGTACTGTTAGCACATCTAACAGAGCAAACTGAATATTCAACTAAGCGACAATGTGAAAGCAGTTTTTATGTAGAAACAAGGAACTGCAGGTATTGGCTCAAACAAAAGGACACAAAGTGCTGGATGTTACTCAGTGGCTCTGAAGAAGGATCCCGTCCCGAAACGTCACCTATCCATGTTTCCAAGAGATGTTGCTTGACCCACTGAATTACTCCAGTACTTGGTGTCCTTTTGAAAGGACGACAAAGGACAAAGGACATTTATTGTCACATACACCAATTGGTGCAGTGAAATTTGAGTTGCAATGCAGCACACAAATAAGATAAACACAACACTAAGGAATTTAACACAAAACATAAAACATCCCCCACAGCGGAATCAACGTTTCCCACTGTGAGGGAAGGCAATAAAAGTTCAGTCCTCTTCCTCTTGTTCTCCCGTGGTCGGGGCCTATTTGAGGCCTTCGCAGTTGCCGAGGGCCTGATGTTTCAGGTTCTCTGGCGTCGGAAGAATCAAATTAAATTGGACTGATGTATATAGAGGATTAACTAAAGATAACAAAGTTACTTTCTTGAGAATCCAGTGGGCATTTTGTTAATTGGGAAGTATGCAATGGGAGTTTTGTATTCATTTCCGGACACAGAGAGCAGTGGAAGCATTTAGATCAGGGAAGCAACACAGAAAAAATCCACTAGACTGACCTTTTGAGGATTCAGTTATAATAAGAGAGAAATATAGGCCTGACAGCCTTTCAAAGAGAAGATGGGGAGAAAGGTCATTGATGACATATTCACATTACACCATTAGCAATGTTGCAAAGCGGATTATGTGTCCTTCTGATACTAAAGATGAAGTACAAATCGAGAGCTAGAATGTGGACTGAGTCTGGATCAAATCAACGGAGCTCCCTCAAGTTCATAAACCCTCGGAGTAGAAGTAAACCATTCGGCCCATCTAATCTACTCCGACATTCAATCACGGCTTATCTAGCTTTCCCTCTCAACCTCATTCTCCTGCTTTCTCCCCACAACTGTACTAATCAAGTAGATTAGCTCAAGGAGGTAATCACCTACTGATTTCAGTTAGAAATCTTTGGGAGATTTGGATACTTTATAAACCAAGTGCAATTAATTTGCATTACCACCCATGGACTTCAACCATTCAGATTTGATCTGCTTGGGGGAGGGGAGTGGCAGGGCATGGGGTGAGAAGGGGCTTTTTACATTTGTGCAGTGGGGACAACTGTCTCCTACACTGATCCTCTGCCGATGGTCTGAGCCCAACTGTGCGGGTCAACACTGATCAAGGTTCCCAAAACAGCACAATCCAGAACTCTTCTACAATGTGCTCAAATGGAGAAAATGCCACAGGCAAGGTAGAACAACGACAAAGTCTACAAACTCAAATTGCACAAAACACGATGTCATTAAGGAGGAAAATATGCAGAAGAGATTCACTAGGATCTGCCTGGGCTTCTGGGCTGGAGTTATAGGGAGAGGTTGGATAAGCTCGGATTTCCTTTGAAGCTTAGGAGGAAGCTTTTTGATTAGTAAAGGTATCAAGGGTTTTGGGGAGAAGGCAGGAGAATGGGATTGAGAGGGAAAAATAAATCAGCCATGATAGAATGGCCTGGACTTGATGGGCCGAATGGCCTAATTCTGCCCCTACAACGTCCCACTAATTCTGCCCCTTATGAACATGAGGCTTAGGGGTGACCTTATTGAGATGTACAGGGTCATGAGGGGCATGGATAAAGTGAACGTGTTTCTTTTCATAAGGGTCAAGGATTATAAAAATAGATACAATTATGACCTTTAAAAGACATTTGGACATGCATATGAATAGGAAAGCTTTGTAGGGTTATGGGCCAAATTAAGGCAAATGGGACTAGCCCAATATGCCAACTTGGTCAACATTGACAAGGTGGACTGAATGGCCTGTTTTCATGCTGTACAGCTCTATGACTATGAATCGAAATGTTCAAAGTTTGATTATTAGCATATTAAAATGTGTGTGTGCATGTGTGTGTGAGGTGTGTGTCTGGTCTTCATGTGTGTGTTTGTGTTTGTGTGTGTGTGTATGTGGTTTTTGTGTGTAATATTTGTGTGTGTGCACGTGTATGTGTGTGGTGTTTGTGTGTGATATTTGTGTACGTGTGTGAGTGTGTGTGGTGCAATGACGGCAATATTAATTTTGACTGATGCCTCTTCTATGGCTCTATAGCGGGGGAGACTTATGAGCTTCGAAAATCTTTCTAACCGTACAGAAAGCTTCATTGGCCCAGTGGAAATGAAGACACGTAGGGCTCTGGGCTCTTGTTAGATGTGGAAAATGTATGCATGATTTTCTTTGAAGGATTGTCAGGAGAGAATCTGAGACACCACATCCTCAAACTGGAGCAGCTGTATTAAAAAGGCATGGTCTCAAGAGAAACAGTCAGTCAGACATTTAGGGTGAAGTGAAGAGTAGTTGCATTTTTCAGGGGGTCACGAATCTAAGTGAGTGAGAGAAGTGCGGATGGTCAGTGATGAGGTATATTCAAGACTTTGGTAGATTTTCAGTCAGAGAACAGGGAGGTGGGATGCTAACATTGACATGTTCACTTATTAAGTGGCAGAATGGCACGGTGGCACCAGTAGAGTTGTTGCCTTACAGCGTAAGAAATCTGGGTTCGATCCTAACTAAGGGTGTTGTGTACGGATTTTGTACTTTCCCCCTGTGACCGCTTGGGCTTTCCCCAGGTGCTCCAGTTACCTCCCACACTCCAAACACGTACAGGTTTCTAGGCTGATTAGTTTGGTAAAATTGTAAGTTGTCCCTAGTTTGTGTCAAATAGTGTTCGTGTGCGGGGATTGCTGGTTGGCGCGGACTCGGTGGGCCGAAGGGCCTGTTTCTGCGCTGTGTCTCTAAACTAAACCAAGCAGAGCCTAGTGGTATTTCTAACCTTCCTATTAAATCTGTCATCAGGAGAGGAGAGCCAAAGAGAGAGAGGTAATGTGGAGGGAAGCTTAATGCTAATTCCTTTTCAAAGTCAACATTTCAAAGTTGCCGTATCATTAATCTAAAGTGAAAAGATTATCTATCCAGCATATCTTTTGTAACTGAGCCCCTATTTGATTCACCAGGTGTCATTGCACCTGCCCTTCACTTGTTCCAATGAGAACTTCACTCACTTGCATGGTCCATCAATTTAGTTGTATTCTGAAGCCCCGATTGTCTGCCAAGAAGCACAGTTAACAGCCAAATCAAACTCACAAGCACATTTCTGTTAATTCAAAAAAATCCATTCGAACAAACCTCCAAAAATATTTGTGAGTTGGTTCCAATTTATTTTTTAATGGCAAAAATAATTGGTCAACGATGCAAAAACAGGAAAGTGAATCCTGGATGTCACCCAACTGAGTTTAATATCGATTTTGTTTTCGACAGAGAATAGTTATTTAATGTACTTCTTTATTTAATACAGCATTTGTAAAACAAATTAATACATTAACTTATTTTCATGTTTCTACTGTAGTTAGATAATAAGAGAGCTTTCAGTGCTGTTAGAATCAAGAGACGTGAAGCATGGAAGCAGGCCCTTCAGCCCAATTCATCCATGCTGACCATATATGCAATCTATAAATTAATCCTTGGACTAGCCCCTCTCAGACTACAGTGGACTATTGATTTTTCCATGTGATTTTTCAAAAAGCCATGTTGTCAGTTTCAAAAGCTTTTGCTTCCAAGCTTAAAAGCCCGCCTCGAGAGAATGCCATGAGATTACTGAAGAAGTACATTAATTACACCAAGAGTACAGTAATAGAGCATTAACAATACTCCGACTGCATCAAGGGTACATTAAAAGGTGATTAAACTTTTCACATTTATTGAAGCTTATTTATGCAGTGGTAATATATGGAGAGGAGACAAATAAAGTCCTTGCAAGCAAAGGCATCTGGTTTTGATCCGGAACATAGAACAGTGCAGCACAAGAATATGCCCTTTGACCTACAATGTCTGTGTCGACCATGATACTAAGACTACCTCTTATGCACTTGCACATAACCTTTATCCCTCCATTCCTAACCTAGGGTATTTTAAATGCCACTATGGGTTTGAGAAACATTTTCATTATACTGAATACTAGAGTTGGCTGTATTAGGGAATATTATCTCTAGACTGTTACGACATCACTGGTTAGCACGTGGAGCAGTGGTAGAGTTGCTGCCTTACTGCGGCAGAGACCTGGTTGTAGAATTCTCCCTAGTGTGTAAGATAGTGCTAGTGTACGGGGATCACTGGTTGGCGTGGACTTAGTGGGCCGAAGGACCTGTTTCCGCGCTGTAAACTAAACTAAAATTTTTTTAAAATCACTGCATTTCAATAAAATGTAAGGAACGTATCCAGTGATGGTCCCGCAACTAACTAAGTCAGTGTAAATCATTACTATTGTCCAGTTGCTTCTTTTCAATAACAAGGGGGGCACAGTGGCGCAGTGATAGAGTAGCTGCCTTACAGCATGAACAGCGCTTGGGACCTGAGTTTGAACCGGACTACAGGTGCTTTCTGTACGGAGTTTGTATGTTCTCCCCGTGACCTGCGTGGGTTTTCTCCAAGGTTTGTATTCAACTGGTTTGGTATAAATGTAGATTGTCCCAGGTCTGAATAGGATAGTGTTCATATGCGGAGATCGCTGGTTGGCTCAGACTCGGTGGGCCGAAGGGCCTGTTTCTGCATTGTATCTCTGAACTAAACTAAAGGAACAGACAATAATTTTGGTTTCTTGCCTTTCTGAGTTAAATCCATGATAAAACATGAAATAGAATAGGGACCTAACACAAAGTATTTTATGTGGGGCAAAGTGTTTAATTTGAACCAAAGAGAAAAAAAGTTCTGAATGTTAAAGTAAATAAAAAGATGACAAATTCAAATAGTATTTGATTCTGTTTGCAAGCTGATCTTAACAAGAAAGTATCAACATTTGGTTGGAGAAGGCAAAAATACAAATTTAACCAAAGTGACAATTTAATAAATGAAAACAGAATTTAAGAAAAATACTCAGAAGGTCAGATATCAATCTGTGAAGAGGGAAGCAGAGTTAACATTTCAAATCAACGACCTTTCATCAAATTAAACTAGTCTCCTCTTTCTGCACGTGGTCCATATGACATACATTGTTGATATTCATCGACCAGTTAATTAGAAATGCATTATGTCTTATCAGAACCCTGATTTGTGCTCTCTCTCTCCCCCCTCTCTCTCTCTCCCCCTCTCTCCCTTCTCTCTCTCCCCCTTCTCTCTCCCCCTTCTCTCTCCCCCTTCTCTCTCCCCCTTCTCTCTCCCCCTTCTCTCTCCCCCATATCTCTCCCCTTTCTCTCTCCCCATCTCTCTCACCCCATCTCTCACCCCTCTCTCCCCCTCTCTCTTCTCCCCCCCCCTCACACCCTCTCTCTCTCCCCCTCTCCCTTCTCTCTCCCCTCTCTTCCCCCCTCTCCCTCTCTCCCCCCCCTCCCCCCTCTCCCTCTCTCCCCCCCCTCTCTCTCTTTCTTGTTATGTGCCTTTGAATTAATTGCAGGTTATTTTTGGTTGCATTTTTTAGTTACAAAATAGCAGCTGTCTGTCTCCTGCTGCGAATATCATTGTTTCCCAATGACAAAGTGTTGGCAAGGGGAACCAATACAAAAAGCTAACGTGGCAGAAACATAGTCTAAAGTATCATGGGACTGACAATAACATCAATAATAGCAGCAAAGCAGGCTAGTTTGATGATCTAAGCTGATTTGAACTTTCTGGATAATAGTCAAAAGCTCAAGGACCTCAATGGGTCAGGAGGCATCTGTGGAGATGAACAAAGGACATTTTAAGTCGGCACCTTTCTTCGGACTCCTCCATTGCAAACACTCCTCAAATTGTGCCTACATACTTACAAGTTCTCCTCTTCATAGCTTATTTTTTTAGTTTAGAGGTGCAGCATGGAAACAAGCCCAACGGTCCACCGATTCCATGCCAACCATTGATTGTAAACTGCAATGAGCCAATCAAAATGGCGGTTAGTGAAGGAGATTGCCTTTGGCTGGCCTCGACTGCCTGTAACTAAATTGCGACCCCACTCCCCTGCACTACGAGTCAAAAAGAACCTTGCAGACCTAATTTTACTTGCGGAAATATTTTCAAAATGCTGAAAATTTTCCACGACCTAGCTGAGGTTACGAGTATTCGGGAAATTCCCTTGAGCATGAAGGAGAGTTCCAGTGACCTCATAGGACGTCCTAGGACTTTGTGTCGACCATGCTGCGAGTTTGAGTCCAGGGCAAACTCGTGTAAACTTGCAGATTAGTTGGCCGCAGTGGGACAGCCCCTTAACTCCAGCATTTTGTGTCCATCTTCCCTCCACTGATGTTGTCTGACTCGCTAGTTCCTCCAGCACTTTGTGTTTTGCTCAAGATATCTAGCATCTGCACTTCCTTGTGTCTCCAATAGGCACGGCTTTTCTTTTGTTGTCATACTTTATGATGTAATTTTGAACTCCTTGCTTTGTTTAATTTTGTTTAGTTTACTTTAGAGATACAGTGCGGAAACAGGCCCCTCGGCCCATTGAGTCGGCACCCAGCGATCCCTGCACACTAACACTATCCTACACACACTAGGGCCAATTTACAATTATACCAATTAACCTACAAACCTGTACATGTTCAGAGTGTGGGAGGAAACTGGAGATCCCGGAAAAAAACAATGCACATCACAGGGAGAACATACAAACTCCGTATAGACAAGCACCTGTGGTCAGGATCGCACCCAGGTCCATGGCGCTGTAAGGCAGCAACTCTTCCGCTGCGCCACCGTGTGCGCCAGCCTTTGTTTTGCGAGTTTGTAAGATGCGATACCATCCTGGAAATTCAGCAGTTTTCGAGTAATTACTTCTGATCAATTGGCATGAATCCACAAGAAAGGCAAACTGCTTAAAAACTTTTCTGAAATAAATTACAGGGACAGGTGAGGCAAAACATTTAATTGGGAGACCTGTCAGATATGGGACGTGCTAGATGCAAAGTCTGGACTCCACGAAGAATAGGGAGGCACGAAATCTGGGTTCCTGTAGAGCTCCGCAAATTGCATGGGAATCCTGCTCCAATTGTGACACAGCCCATGCTTTCCCTGTAACATTTAGGGCACCAGGACAACTGCACGTATTCAGAGCTAGCCACCCATCACTAACCCCTATCTCAGCAACTATGACCTTCTTTGGATTGTGTGTTTGGTTGCACTACAGACTTCAGTTTAGGCACTATTGTGGTTATCTAGTATTATTGTTATTAATTTATTGCATTATGGTTTATTATGTATATTTATTTTGTTTTATCATGTTTACAAGTTCACGTTATAGTAGAATTAGGCCACTCAGCCCATCGAGTCCACCATTAAATCATTGCTGATCTCTGCCTCCTTATCCATTTTGCTGCGTTCTTCACATAACCATTGAAACCCATTCTAATCAAGAACTTGTCTATCTCTGTCTTAAAAATATCTACTGCAGATGCTCCACAACCCTCTGTGTCAATGATATCTACAGATTACCTACCCTCTGACTAAAGAAGTTCCTCCTCACCTCCTTTCTAAAAGAGCACCTTTTAATTCTGAGGCTTTGACCTCTGGTCCTTGACTCTCCCACCAGTGGAAACATCCTTTCCACATCCACTCTATATATGTATTTCATTATTCTGCAAGGTTCTGTAAGTTTCAATGAGGTCCCCACTCCACCTTCTAAACTCTAACGAGTAGAGGGCCAGTGCTGTCAAACGCCCATCATGTGCTAACCCACTCATTCCTGGAATCATTCTTGGAAGCCTCCTCTGCACCCTCTCCAGAGCCAACACAACCTTCATCATATATGAGTCCCTAATTTACTCACAGTACCCCAAATGCAGCCTGACCAGCGTCTTATGGTGCCTCAACATTACATCTCTGTTTTTGTATTTGTTTTCATTTACAGGCTGGTTAAAATGTAGCAAGTAAGAATTTCATTTTCCGTTGCTGGTACATACACCAATTAAACACTCTTAATAAGTAGTAAGTAAGTAAGTCATTTTTATTGATATAGCACTTTTAAATCAAATCATGTTGAAGCCAACGTGCTTTATAGAGAAAAAAAAATAGATGACCATACATCCATATAAATTTTTAAAAAGAAGAAAAATAAAGACACAATACACTTTCAACATGAACATTCCCCCAACAGCAGAATCAACACTTTCCACTGTGAGGGAAGGCACCAAAAAGTCCAGTCTTCCTCCTCCTCCACCGAGGTCGGGGCCTATTTGAGGCCTGTGCAGCCAGTCGCCACAACGGCAGCCCGATGTTATAGGCCCACCTGACTTGACTCTTGACTTTTAAACTGCCCAGAGATGCTATAGGTATCCAATATATGAAATCACTCCACTTCTTTGGGGATTACTTATCTTATTTAACACCTGAGATATTTAAGATAGACATAAAGTGCTAGAGTAACTCAGCATGTTTAAGAAGGAACTGCAGATGCTGGAACATCGAAGGTAGACAAAAATGCTGGAGAAACTCAACAGGCGAGGCAGCATCTATGGAGCGAAGGAAATAGGCAACGTTTCGGGTCGAGACCCTTCTTCAGACTGATGTGAGGGTGGGGGGGGCGGGGGAAGAAGAAAGGAAGAGGCGGAGACAGTGGGCTGAGGGAGAGCTGAGAAGGGGGGGGGGGGGAGAGAAAGCAGGGGCAGCATCTTTGGAGAAAAAGGATGGGTGACATTTTGGGTTGGGACCCTTCTTCGGACTCTGAAAAAGGGTCCCGGCCCAAAATGTCACCCATCCTTTTTCTCCAGAGATGGCACCTGACCTGTTGAGTTACTCCAGCACTTTGTGTCCAAGTTCAGTATAAACCAGCATCTGCAGTTCCTTCCTACACACCAGACATTTATATCCGGATGTTATTTCTTTCAGTATCCTTTGCCAGTAAACATTTGTATTAAATACATTCTTGAAACATTTCTGAAGTTATTCTGTTTATAATGTGAAATGTAGGGCCAGAATGAAAGGAGGACAACATCCAATTGATAGTTCACTTCCATCATTGACTCTTATCAATATGTGGTTTGAATAACACCAAATAATCCCTGCATAGAGCCTCGGAGCAAGTGATTAACCGTTCCGTTTTCTGCACTCCCTCACTATTGCTATATTTTTCTTCAGACCTTGGCAGGAGATGGGTGATAATGGAGCTTTTAGTGAATAACTATGATTGCGTCAAATAACCCGTGGGTGAATGGTTCTGTGTTACAGCATTGTATACGGCTGTATTTATTTAAGCTGACAAAATCTTTTATTTGGGCAGATTGCTTTTTATGGCTGATATAGCTCACTCCTGAACTGCTTCTGAAATTGTTTCTACACAGGCTTACGGTGAGAGGGGAGAGATTTAAGAGGGACCTTAGGGGCACGTTTTTCACTCAGAGGGTAGTCCGTATCTGGAATGAGAAGCCAGAAGAACCTATGGAAGCAGATATAATTGCGAGTTTTAAAAGACACTTGGGCAGATTATATGGACAGGAAGGGTTTAAAAGGAAATGGGCCAAATGCAGGCACCTCACAGCACCAGAAATCCGCGTTCGATCCTGGCCTTCGGTGCTGTGTGTGTGGAGTTTGCATGTTCGCCCTATGACCACGTAGGTTTCTTCCAGGTGCTTTGGTTTCCTCCCACATCCCAAAGACATGCCGGTTTGCAGGATCAACGCCCTCTGTAAATTGTCCTCTAGTGTGTTGGGACTGTATGAAAAAATGGAATAACATAGAAAGTGTGTGACTGGGCAATCGATGGTCGGCATGGGGTTGATGGGCTGAAAGGCCTCTTTCCATGCTGTATCTTTCAATCAATCACTTTGATTAGTTTAGTTCAGAAATGCAGCAGGAAAACAGGCTCTTTGGCCAACTGGGTCCATACCGACTAATGATCTCCATACACTAGCACTATCCTATGCACTAAGGACAATTTTTACCAAAGCCAGTTAACCCATAAATCTGTACATCTTTGGAGTGTGGGAGGAAACCAGAGTGCCCAGGGAAAACCCACTCGGTCATGGGGAGAATGTATAAACTCCGTACAGACAGCATCCTTGGTCAGGATCAAACACGAGTATTTGGCGCTGTAAGGCAGCAACCCTACCGCTGCACCACCATGCTGCCATCTTGTAAAGCAGCATCTGCAGTTCTTTTATGTCTATATATAAATATCCAATAGTTTCTCCACGCATAGACTGAGTAATCATATTTATAAGTGGTTGAAGTATGTTTATATTTAGGAACGTCAATTTGCTTTTGATCGGTCATCTGCTATAACCAAATCAAATCATTGTTTCCATTTGAAAGAAAATACAATCGAAAATTAAGCCTCATCCTAGAAAAAGTAACAAATTATTGGAAAATATCTTTGTTTTGTTAATGATTGTAACAGCTTTGAATTCATATCGACTTACAGTTTACTGCCATACCCAAAAGTATGATGGGGTACAGGTATAATGAAAACATTTCTTGCGACAGCATCACAGGAATATAGATGCACACAACACATAAAAACATAAAATATACATACATTATATGACAGTGGACGGAAAATGACTGCAGAAGCAAGACTCGTATAGACTTTTGGATGATCTTATGATATAAGCAGCCTGCATGATGATGCACTGCTACAGTTATTGATTCTCCAGCCTCATTCACTGTTGCCTTCAACTGCAGAATTGCTACAGAGGATACTAAATTAAAGGAATTGACAGAAAATCAAAGTTTATACAGTTATCGAGTTGCCAAGAAGTGAAGCTCTGTCTGCTTTTTATCAATTGAAAGACTTGTATATATTAAATAAGAAGCGAGTTTGAAGGATGCATGTTCGTGACGGTGTCATGGTCAGAGAGTCGTGCAGCTTATAAATAGGCCTTTTGGCCCAACTAGCCCATGCCGACCAACATGCCACATCTACACTAGTCCCACCTGCCTGCGTTTGGCCCTAATCCCTCTGAATCTATCCTATCCATATACCTGTCTAAATGTTTCTAAAATGTTGTGATAGTGCCTACCTCAACGACCTCCTCTGGCAGCTCGTTCCATTCACCTTGTGGAAGGCTCTAACATGTCAGACTTTAAATACACATCTTCAATATTTTCCACTTTAGACTTTAAAGATACAGCACAGAAACAGGCCCTTCAGCCCACCGAGTCCTCGCTGAACGACAATCACCCTGTACACTAGCACTATCCTACACACTAGCGCCAATTTACAATTTTACCAAAGCCAATTAACCTACAAACCTGTACATCTTTGGAGTGTGGGGGGAAACTGGAACACCCAGAGAAAACCCACGTGGTCATGGGGAGAACGTGCAAACTCCATACAGACAGCACCTGAGGTCAGGATCGCTCCCTGGGTCTCTGGCGCTGTAAGGCGCAACTGTACTGCCGTGCCACTGTGCCACCCTATTGGAACATCGTTAGGAATTTGATTTACTATTTGAATATAATTTAATATTACCACTCAAACCCAATGATTGGTCTGAGCTGGATTTTTACGTTCCGCAATCCTGCTAAATAGAAGTTTCCTCCGTTATTTCAACAAAGGCTCATCTTACAATGCAGCGGTTCCTTGGCTTCTGTGCTAGAGACACAGTCCAGAACTTGCCCGTTTGTTGACAGATTTGTACCTCTGTGCAAAATTATTTGGCAGATCAGATCAAGTACCATGCAAGGTGTGCAGAAATATTGTTTATTTTACATAAATTTAAAGGTGTCCGTAATGTAGCATTATCCACTGTTCAAAATGGCAAGGTATAAAAAAATTAAGAATGTTTTATTTTATTTACCCTTACATATTGTGGTTCTTTAAATTCAATGTTAGTACCAAATCCAAATCACACACTAAAGATAGACTCAAAGTACTGGATTAACTCAACAGATCAGGCAGCATCTCTGGAGAAAAACGGTGAGTGACATTTCGGTTCGGCCCCCTTCTTCGGACTGAATGTAGGTGAAGAGCTGGAGGAGAGGGAAGACCATACCACAAAATTCAAGAACAGCTTCTGCCCCTCTGTTATCTGACTACTGAATGGTCCTTCCAAAAGTTAGGGGTTGGGCCCAATCTTCCAACCTACCTCATAGCGGTTGCAGGATTTTTTTCTCTGCAACTGTATTTTTTTACAAAACAAGTTATAGGCTCTGGTCCTAGACTCTGCCACTAGTGGAAACATCCTCTCCACATCCACTCTATCCAGGCCTTTCACTATTCCGTAAGTTTCAATGAGTTTGCCCCTCATCCTCTAAACCCCAGTGAATACAGGCTCAGTGCCGACAAACGTTCATCATATGTTAACCCGATCATTTCGCGAATAATTCTCGTAAACCTCCTCTGGACCCTCTCCAACACCAGCACATCCTTCCTCAGATATGGGGCCCAAAACTGCTCACAATACTCCAATTACGGTCTGATCAGTGCTTTATAAAGCCTCAGCATTACCTCACTCTTTTTATATTCTAGTCCTCTTGAAATAAATGTTTGCATTGCATTTGCCCTCCTCACAACCGATTCGACTTGCAAATTAACTTTTTGTGAGTCCTGTACCAGCGCTCCCAAGGCCCTTTTTTTGGAAGCCTCTATAAACTGTTGGACTTTAAATGTCCAGCTTCAATATTTTCCATTTTATTATTTCCAAATTCAATATTTGTGAGTTAAAAATTTTAAATAGACATCCAAGCTGGCAATAATTGGCTGAAATGAAAGATTTCTATTTATATCAAATGTTATAGTCTGAGGTTGTCCAAAAATATTTGAGATTGAGGTGTGCACTAAATGTACTTTTTAGCAGCAAGCAATTTGTGCAGAAAAGGACATAAAGTGCCAGAGTAACTTAGTGTGTCAGACAGCATCTCTGGAGGACGTTTTGGGTCAGGATCCTTCAGGTTTTTCCAACCCGAAATATCACCTATCCATGTTCTCCAGGGATGCTGCTTGACCAGAACCTCTTGTTTCCTTTTGTGCAAACCAGCATCTTTAGTTCCTTGTTGCTACAATTTATGCAGAGCAGGCTTCCACACACAGGAAGGTGATAATGGTCAGAAAATCAGTTTCACTGACATTATTTGAAGAATAAAATATTGTTGAGGCATAACTCTCTCTTCCTTCACAATTCAACCACTGGATCTACTCCATTCCTTTGAGAGAACAGATGTAGCTTCAGTCCAACCTCTCATCCACAGGCTGTACCTTAAGTTCTGTCACACTCCCTCAGTCCATGCTCTATAAAGCCCCTGTCCCACTTAGGAAACCTGAACAGAAACCTCTGGTGACCTTGCCTGCGACCCAAGGTTTCCATGAGGTCACCGGAGGTTTTAGTCACTCTCCCTAATGGTTGAAAGTGGTTTCCGCGTGGTTGAGGCTTCTTCTAGGTTGCTTTGATTGTTTCAACAAGATCTAAACCGGCCTCGACTAAAAATAGATTGCCATTTGGTCGAAGCCAGTGGAGTGGGGTCGCTATTTACTTACAGGCAGTCGACGGCCATCTCCTTCGCTGACCGGCCATTTTGATTGGCTCATTGGAGTTTCACGACCTAGAAGACCCACCGGTAGGTAAAAGGCCCGCTAAACTTTATTAAACTTATTAAAACTGTCTCTACTCCTTCTCCCCCCTCCCCTTCACTCCCCTTCTCCCCACTTCTCTCCCCCTTCTCTCCCTTCTCTCTCCCCCTCTCTCTACCCTCTCCTCTCTGCTTCTCTCCCTTACTCCCCCCCAGCGCTCTCAAAAGGACTTACCATGCTCTGTGGCAGCCGTTTACCTTCCTCTTCATCGCACAGACAGCGCTCCTCCCGCTCTCCATGGCCCCCACCTTCGCGATGTGTTTGTGTGTGTGCGGTCGGTAGATGCAGCTCACGCTTTGGCCGATCCAGCTCGAGGCTTTCCAGGAGAGTGACCAAAACTTCCGGTGACCTCATGGAAACCTTGGTTTGCGGGCAAGGTCACCAGAGGTTTCCGTTCAGGTTTCCTAAGTGGGACAGGGGCTTAAGTAAATAGCGACCCCACTCCACTGGCTTCGACCAAATGGCAACCTATTTTCAATCAAGGCCGGTTTTAAACATGTTGAAAAAAAAAAGCAGCGACCTCGATGAAGCCTCGACCACGCGGAAACCACTTTCGACCATTCAATAGACAATAGACAATAGGTGCAGGAGTAGGCCATTTGGCCCTTTGAGCCAGCACCGCCATTCAATGTGATCATGGCTGATCATCCCCAATCAGTACCCCGTTCCTGCCTTCTCCCCATATCTCCTGACTCCACCATTTTTCAGAGCCCTATCTAGCTCTCTCTTGAAAGCATCCAGAGAACCTGCCTCCACCGCCCTCTGAGGGAGAGAATTCCACAGACTCACCACTCTCTGTGAGAAAAAGTGTTTCCTCATCTCCGTTCTAAATGGCTTACTCATTCTTAAACTGTGGCCCCTGGTTCTGGACTCTCCCAACATTGGGAACATGTGTCCTGCCTCTGGTGTGTCCAAGCCCTTAACAATCTTATATGTTTCATATTTGGAGGAGTGACCAAAACCTCCGGCGACCTCATGGAAACCTTGGGTCGTGGGCAAGGTCACCAGAGGTTTCCGTTCAGGTTTCCTAAGTGGGACAGGGGCTTAACTCTATGACCTTTAGTTTTCGCAGTATTCACATGGTAAGGTGATTGCCTCAGCAACCAACACCACTAAGCTATGTTTCATTGTTGCCAGAGCCGCATTTCCAAATTAGAGTGGAAACTCAGATCTGAGTCTGACATCCTTTTTATTTTCAGATTACAGGCCATTTTTCTTCCCAGAGGTACAATATGTGATATTAGTTTAGTTTAGTTTAGAGATACAGCATGGAAACAGACAATTCAGTCCACCAAGTTCGCACTGACCAGCAATCCCCGCACATTAGCACTATCCTACACACATTAAGGACAATTTTACATTTATACCAAGCCAATTAACCTACAAACCTGTCTGTCCTTGGAGCGTGGAAGGAAACCAAATAACTCGAAGAAAGCCTACAAAGGCCTGAGGGAGAATGTACAAACTCCGTACAGACAGCACCCGTAGTCAGGATCGAACCTGGGTTTCTGGCGCTGTAAGGCAGCAACTCTACCACTGTGCCACCATGCTGCCAATATCTATATTTATGCAGATATACTTTATATCTATAAAGCATATAATCACCATTGAGTTATGCGGTATATATACAAATGCTGTACATTTATCAATAACAACGTAAATCTCTATTCATTTTTCAATAATATAACACTTTACTGTTATATTATGTTGTAGCCTGGTCATTTCTGTCCATTGAGTACCAGTACTGCCTTGTAGAGACATAGAATAATACAGCACAGAAACAGGCACTTTGGCCTAACTTGTCCATGCTGACCAAGATCTCCATCTACAATGGTCTCATTTGCTTCTGTGTACCACATATCTGAACCTTCCCTAAGCATTTTACTGTTAACATGTCTTTTAAATGTTGTTATTGTACCTGCCTCAACCACTTCCTCTGGCAGCTCATTCCCTACATTTACCACAAAGTTGCTATTAAAATCCTATTAAATCTGTATCCTCTTACTTTAAATCGATGTCCTTTGGTTCTTGATTCCCCAACCCTGGGCAAAAGACTAAATGCATTGAACCTATCTATGCCATTGCTAATTTTACACACCTTTGTAAGACCGGTCTGCTCCACTCCAAGAAATAAAGTCCCAGACTGTCCACTCTCTCCTGATAACTCAGTCCCTCGAGTCCTTGCAAAATTCTCGGAAATCATTTCGGCATTGTTTCCAGCTTAACATCATCTTTCCTGTAGCAGGGTAACCAATAGCAGATCAATAGTTTAGTGGGTAAAAGCATTACTTCATGTCATCATCCAATAAGCCAAAGGAAAGCTTTCACTTATGTTCAAGCAGATTTTATCTTGGGGGATGTCTTAATGGGTCTGAAATGTAAAGCACACAAACGACAATTTCAGTCACGCGCACAGAAGACTTCCACTTGCAAGGACACTCCATGAAACTGTGTGCAATTTTCTTCGTGAATTTAACCCTGATTGAAAAAGTGTACGTACAACCAATTTATCACACATGTTAAAATGGTCAATGTTGCCGGGAAAACAATCCGTTTTGAGTGAATTTCATTCGTAAATGGGGCACAGGAAATAGCTGCTGTTCCTACAGTAAAACATCTTACTTAGACTATTGTTAAATTTATTAAACTTAAAAAATTAGTTGTTGATGCTTTTGCCCTGGTTCACCTTGGTTTATTTTTGCCAGATCCTTGCTGAATCTGATGTTTAATATAATCATGATGCAGCTTCATAAGACTTTGGTTAGGACGAAATTGGAGTATTGCAAGAAGTTCTGGTTGCCCGACCAGCGGTGTGACCTCTTCCTTTTCTCCATGGATGCTGCCTGACCCGCTGAGTTACTCCAGCTTTTTGTGCCTGTTTTAGTTTTTTCAGGTTAATTGGCTTCGGTAAGAATTGTAAATTGTCCCTAGTGTGTAGGATAGTGTTAGTGTACGGGGATCATTGGTCGGCGCAGACTCGGTGGGCCGATGGGCCTGTTTCCCCACTGTATATCTGAACTAAACTAAAACTAAACTAAACCACATGAAGGATGAGGAGGCTTAGAAAAGGGTGTGGAAGAGGTTGCTCGGATTGCTGCCTGTATTAGAGGGTATTAGCTATAAGGAAAGATTGACCAAACTTGGTTTCTTTTCTCTGGAATCCAGAAGTTGAAGGAGACTTTGACAGTTGTATCAAACATTATGAAGGGCAAAGATAGGATAGACAGCCAGAGCTTTTTTTCCCCTGGGTGGAAATGTCAAAAAGCCGAGGGAACAGTTTAAGGTGAGATAGGCAAAGTTTAAAGGGGATGTGTGGGGCAAGTTTTTTACACAGTGGGAGCCTGGAATGCATTGCCAAAGGGTGGTACTGGAGATAGATACAATCTTGGCGCTTTTGATAGGTACATGGATATGCAGGGACGGAAGGGTATGGATCAAGTGCAGGCAGAGGAGACTAGTTTATCTCCTCATCATGTTCGGCACAGACATTGGACCAAGGGGCATGATCCTGAACTGTACTGTTTTATGTTATATTTTCATTGCTTAAGATTAATTACAGATCAAACAGAACAATTTCTGATCTGATGTGGCCAGATCTGCTGAGAATATCACACATTTTATACTTTTATTTTGGATTTCCTGCATCTGCAGTTGCTTTAATTTTTAATGTTCTTTTTTTATCTGCATCTTAAGCCACTGAGCAATTACAAAGATTATGCATCTGCGGTTCCATTGTTGAAATACATCTAATGCATTGAATAAGGTGGATGATGGCGCAGCAGTTAAATTACCAGATCTGTAATGCATGACCCTAATTACTAGTCGAGAAACCCAAGTTCTAAATCCCAGCACAGCACCTATGAAATTTAAATTAATTTACTAAGTTGGAATTTGGCAGAAGAAACTATTAGTCTTAGCAATGACTACATTAAAAACTACCGCATGATGAAAAAGTCAACTCATGTCCTTCAGGGAAAAATATCTGCCTCTTAACCTTGTCTGTCTTACAAATGTCTCCACACATATCCCATGTGGTTGGTTGTTAAACAGCCTTTTAAGATGTAAGCAATTCAGTTGAACCAGTTCAGGGGCGGCATGGTGGAGCAGCGGTAGAGTTGCTGCCTTTCAGCCCCAGAGACCTGGGTTCGATCCTGGCTACAGGTGCTGTCTGTATGTGGTTTGTACATAGTGTGTAGGAAAGAACTGCAGATGCTGGCTTAACTCGAAGATAGACACAAAAAAACACAAATGTAGAGTCTGAAGAAGGGTCTCGACCAGAACCGTCACCCATTCCTTCTCTCCAGAGATGCTGCCTGTCCTACTCAGTTACTCCAGCATTTTGTGTTTACCTGGGGTTTGTACATTCTCCCCGTGACCGCATGGATTTTTCCCGGTTGGTCTGGTTTCCTCCCACACTCCAACCATGTACAGGTTTGTAGGTTAATTGGCTTTTGTAAATTCTCCCTATTGTGTAGGTTATTGCTAGTGTATGGGTGATCGCTGGTTGGCACGGACTCAGTGGGCCAAAGGACCTGTTTCTACACTATATCGCTAAAGTAAAGTATAGGAAGGAACTGCAGATGCGAGTTTAAACTGAAGATATACACAAAAATCTGGTTACTCCAGATTTTTGTGTCTGAAGTAAAGTATATTTATCCCACAGCAAATGAATGGATGCAGCTCGATGTTAAACACCAATTAGAAATAGCCCTGCACATAGCGAGGGCACAGAATGCAGTGTATGTGGGGGACCTCAGTGTCCATCACCAAGAGTGACTAGGAAGCATTATCACCGACCAGGATGTTGCTAGCATTAAACGAAAGGCTGCCACATGTGCATAATGAAGGGTCCAGACCCAAAACTTCACCTATCCATGTTCCCCACAGATCTTGCCTGATCTGCAGAGTTACTCCAGCACTTTGTGTCATTTTTCTTGTAAGCCAGCATCTGCAGTTCCTTGTTTCTACACATGCAACCAAGTTCAGCTAGAAGTGATGAATGGATGTTCAATTGATTGATTTGGGCATCACACTTGTGTAGCTGCTACCTCACAGCGGCAGAGACATGGGCTTGATCCTGACCTCAGAGTTTGCATGTTCTCTCTGTGACCGCGTGGGTTTCCTCCAGGCACTCCAGTTTTCTCCTGCATCCCAAAGACGTGCTGGTCTGCAGGTTGACTAGATGATGGTGCGGGTTTTGACGTTGTCCAGCTTGGAGAGAGGAATGTTTCATCTGTGGTTACATTGTGGTTACATAGGGCTATCCTTGACAGGTAGACCCTCCTATCGCTTCCCCTGTAGCCCAATGGTGTGATGAGGTCAGAATCTGTATAGTCCTGTTGTAAGCAAAACAGGGCATTGCAGTGTAGGTAATTGGTGAGTAATTGCCACTTAACAGCTTCCACCAGTTTACTTATGATTGATATCAACATACTGAATTTTAGTTTAATTTAGTTTAAGGATACAGCACAGAAACAGGCCCCTCGGTCCACCGAGTCTGCACCGACCACTGACCACACACGAGAAACAATTTTCACATTTGCATCAAGCCAATTAACCTACAAACCTGTATGTTTTTGGAGTGTGGGAGGAAACCGAAGATCTCTGAGAAAACCCGCATAGGTCATGGGGAGAAAGTACAAACTTCATACAGACTGCACCCGTAGTCAGGATCGAATCTGGGCCCCCGGCGCTGAAAGGCAGCAACTCTACCATTACGCCACCGTGCTGCCCTTTTGGCTCTCGCAGATGGATGGACACCATACATCTGCATTGCCTGAATGGTTATTCACGTTAGTCCCTTCATCATGTATCTGTACACTATGGATGGTTCGATTGCAATCATGTATTGTCTTTCCGTTTGCACGCACCAAATGCTTTTCACTGCACCTCGGTACACTTGACAATAAACTAAACACAAACCAAAGTGCTACGTTCCAGAGGTGAGGTGAGAGTGACTGCCCTTGACATCAAGGCAATGTTTGACTGGGTGTAATATTGATGCATCTCAGTAGAACAAAAATCAATGACCGTGGAAGGGGTAACACTGCAAAAGCTGGAGCCATGTCTCGCGCAAGGGGAGACGGTTGGGGCTGTTGAAGTCTGATCAGTCCAGCTTCTGAATATCATTATAGGAATTCCTCAGGCCAGTCTCCTCTGCACAAGCACTTTCAGCTGCTGCTTCAGTTACCTTCCTTCCATCGCAAGGTCAGAAAGGTAGATGTTCGCTGATGGTTAGGCAATTTTTAATCCCATTTGTATCTCATCAGCAATTGAAGCAGCTCACGCCTGCATGCAGCAAAATCTGGACAACATCCAGGCAAGGGTTGCTCAAGGGCAAGTAACACTCTCAACAAAGAAGTGCAAAGAAATGGCCACACTTCCCCCACTTTGTATGTAGTCTCACTCTGGCAATGGAGCCGGTCAGGCCGGTACTTCTCATACAGACCTTTCTGGCTGTGGCCAGGTTGGGAAATGGATGCTTCCCCAAGGATTTACAGAGGGGATACAATTAAAAGAGACATGACAAATTTTACCATTGGCACTGACAAGCGGGAAGTGGCTGCTGAGAACCGGGGTAGATGGGGAAAGGACCTCCAGGCAGGTGTGAAGCATCATGACAGCGTGTGGTTCTCGTCCCTCGAGGCTGGGCGCCAATGCCACAAAATGGCCAACAGCAACATGCTGCCCTGTCCAATGGCCAGAGACAACGTCACCTGTTGGAAGCTATGGGAGGGTCTGACACAGCAGAAAATGCAGCCACAGATTAAATATTCCCCTCTCCAAGCAGGATAACATCAATTCTGCACTATCATCTCTCGCAGATGTACGGACGCACAACATCTGCATTGCCTGAATCAGGCTACATGGAAACTAGGGCAACAACACCTCGTATTCTGCTTTGGTAGTGTACAACCCATTGGTATAAACATTGAATTCTCCAATTTCAAGTAATAGTGCCTTGCCCACTCTCTCTTCCCTGTGTGCCTCACTCCCACCACAGTACACACTCATTTCCCACACTATCTCCCTCCCTTCCAATCCTGCTTCTTTCTCCTCCTTTGTACATTCATCTCCCATCCACGAGTATCTCATTTTCTTTTTATCCCTCCTTGTTTCCCTCTCCTGCCCCTATCCACCTATACCCCTCCCTCTTGCTTTAATATTTCGCTTCCCTTCTCTCCTTACCTGACAGCCTTAAGGGCCTGTCCCACTTCCGCGATTTTTTTTGGCGACTTGCCGACACCTGTCATAGTTGCAGCAGGTGGACATAAATGTTCAACATGTTGAAAATCCAGCGGGGACCAGAAAAAGGTACGACTCTTTGGGCGACTATGTCGCAGGGTGACACCTCTATGGTTGTGAGTATTCGCCCAAAAAGTCGCCGAAAAAAATTGCGTAAGTGCGGGAGAACCTTGTCTCCTTTACACCAGCCTTTGTCACTTTCTCCAACCATCTGTCCATCCAAATACCCCTCACTTGCATCCACCTATCACTTGTCAGATTTTATCCCACTCCTGCCCCTCTTTTCCAGCTTTCACCCCCCCACCCCCCACCCAACAACTATCAGTCTGAAGAACGGTTCTGACCCGAAACATTGTCTGTCCATTTCTTCCACAGATGCTGCCTGATCTACTGAGTTCTCCAGCACTGAGTTTTGCTCAGGATTTCAGTATATGGATATGATACTTTCTTTTTTTTTTAACTCAACGTTTATTGACATAACAAAATACACATACAGACAAAACAAAGAGACACACAAAAGACAATCGCAAAATGACAAAATTAAATCACCTCACCTCTATATGCATTGCATCAGATCCTCTTAACATTCTGTCATAGAAGCATCTTATTCACAGGCGCCAGAGCAAGCTCATCCATTCATATCCTTAATCAATCTTGGCATTTGTAATAGTACCGGTTTCCATATAATATTAAAGACATCAGTCCACAACTGGAATTTAGCAGTTATACTTTCCATCAAGTGTACATTTTTCAATCTTTCCCTCCACTGTTGAACATTTGGTGGCATTTCCTTTCTCCATGGCACTGTTATCATCTTTTTAGCAATCAACAGCATCACCCCAAGCAAATAGTTCTGATTTTGAATATCTGTCGCTGCTGGAGTATCTCGTAATTTAAAACAAGCCGGTTCCAAAGGTAGATCCACTCCCAGAATTAATTTAATCTCTGCCTGGATGTCTCTCCAGTATTGGTACAATTTGGGACAATCCCCGAAAATATGTGTGTGATCACCGATTTTCCCACATCCTCTCCAGCATAAATTTGAGGTGTTACTGTATCTTGCGAACACTAGAGGGGTCCTAAATACTCTCATTTTAATTTTCCAATCGAACTCCCTCCAAGAGGGGCTGCTTGTCAGCTTATGGCCCAAGAGACATGTCCTTTCCCATATTTCATCTGTAATAATAATGTTCATTTCCAATTCCTATTTCTGTTTTGTTTCTATAGTATTTCCTTTTATATAGTCTTGAAGTCCTTGATATAAATGGGATATCAAATTCTTTTGTAACACTCCCTCTATAGTCATTAAGAAAGTATTTTCCAAATTTGAAGGTAGTCTATATATCTGCTCCCAATCTACATGTGTCTGTAAGTAGTGCCATATTTGGAGGAACCTAAAGGAATCTGACCCTGACTGTCCAAAATGTATTCTGCAAGTGCTCATAAGATTTCAAGACTCCCCCACAAAAAAGCTGGTCCACAGTAATAAGCCCTTTATCTGCCCAGTTTCTAAATCCCTTATCAATTTTGCAGGGTATAAAATTGGGACCAGCAGCTATCTTCATTGCTCTAGATATCGAATTAAAAAGATTTAATTGCTTTCTGATAGTTAACCACATTTTCATCGTGAATTTAATCCAATCATTATCTACTTTTAATTTCTTCCAATTTACTTGAGTTAGAAATGGGAGCCCAGCCAGGGCAATACTAGGACATGCATTTTGTTCTATTTTCACCCATCCCGTTTCCTCATCGTTCATTAACCATGCTATCAAGGTTCTCAGCTGTGCTGCCCAATAATAATATTTAAAGTTAGGCATATTTAGGCCCCCTTTTTGTTTTGATAACAACAATATCTTAAGTCTGACTCTGGGGTCTCTTATTTTGCCACACAAATCTTATTAACTCTTTGTCTAATGCCTTAAATGCCGCGCCAGGGACCCCGACTGGTAAAGATTGAAATAAGAAAAGCAGTCGGGGCAAAATGTTCATTCGAACAACTTCCACTGTACCAATTAGAGATAAAGGGAGAATATCCCATCTATGCATGTCTGCCTTAATCTTCTTGAGTAATTTACCATAGTTAGCTTCATATAATGCAGTGATAGAGGAAGTGATGACAATACCTAAATATCTAAAACTCTCCCGAGTCAATGGAACCTGATCTGATCATCTAATTGCGAGTGCCACAGACCTGTCAGCATCATTGTTTCTGATTTTGAGTCATTTATTTTATATCCCGATATTTCTCCATATTCCTGTAAGATTTGCATTAGGCGAGGCACTGAGGAAATAGGATTACTCACATAGATCATAACATAATCTGCAATTATGTTATTTTTGATTACTTCTTTTATTTCCTGCTGTTCTATTTGTGTTGTCATATTTCTCGCTTCTTCTTGAGAAAGGCAGGGCATTTTAAATCCAGAGAAGAAAGTTCTGATTTTTTCCTCTTTATCTATGATTTCAGGAGAGTCGTATAACTGTTCATAGAAGGATGCAAACGCTTCTGTGATTTCTCGTGGTTGTGAGACTAAGTTTCTAGAAATCGGATGTATAACTTTGGAAACTACTCGATTAGCTTGCTCCTTACGCAACTGAAATGCCAGAAAGCGACTAGCCCTATTACCCTTCTCATGGTACTTTTGATTTAAGAATCGAAGGGCTCCTTCCACTTTATATGTTAGAAGATCTTCCAACTCATGTCTTTTTTGTTTTAGTTCCTTTAACAGATTCTTGTTTCTATTGTTATTTTTGTGTTCTACTTCTAATATCTTTATTTTACTTTCCAAGTTAGATTGCTTCTTCAACCTATTCTTCCTTACTCTGCTCAATATTTCAATCATTTTGCCCCTTACTACTGCTTTTGCACTGTCCCAAAGAGTGGATAATGTTACTTCACTATTGTCATTGTGGTCAAAATACTCTTTAATACAATTCCTAATTTCCTGTGTCACTACGTTATCTGTCAATAAAGAGATGTTTGCTCTCCAGTATTTAAAACTCTTTTCAGTCCCTAACTCCAAGGTAAGGATTATGGGCGCATGGTCACTGATTGTTATTGAACCAACTTTATAACCTACCACTTTATATGTACATTGTTTGAGAACACAAAGCATGTCTATACGTGATTAACTCCCTTGCACATTCGAAAATAAACTATAATCCCTTCCCCTTGGATTTTTATATCTCCATGAGTCTACTAATCCTAACTCCCCTAGCATATTATTTAATATATATATTTTTTGTTTGGTTGTACTCATCTGGTAATCTATCCAGCCTCCCATCCAGGACCGCATTGAAATCACCACCTAGTATTATCATACCGTTGGCATTTTCTGCAATTATATTTACAATGTCTCTAAAGAAAGAGTAATCATCTTCCGTTGGTGCATAAATATTTATAATCGATACTACCATCCCACTTATTGCACCAATTATCATTACATATCTCCCCAATGCATCTTGGAGTACTTTTTCCACAGAGAAAACTACATTTCTATTGAAAAGGATAGCCATTTTCCCATAGGAGGCACTAAATACCTCACCAACCCACTCTCTTCTAAGCTTTTTATGTTCAGTTTCCCACAGATGCGTTTCCTGAACAAATGCAACTCCACATCCTACATTTTTGAGTTGGCTCAGAATTTTTCTCCTCTTTATGAGGTGATTTAAATCGTGGACGTTATAACTTACTATCTTTAAATTAGTCATTATCCCACGTTGTGTAATCTACTAATTGCTTTCTATACCATTTTTGTTTCTTGCTCTGCTTAGCCTGTGAATATCCGCTGTACTCAAAATACAATTTACTAGGGTGCGATGTAACAATGAAAACCATTTGCCCAACTAACAAATCAATAAACAATAAACAAATCATTAAATCAATATACAATAAAACATTACACATAGGACAAAAGATAAAGAAAGAAAAAAGGGACTTCCTACCTAACAAACCCATCTGGACACACTGAACTAACTGGTGTACCAGCTCCTCGTAAAAAGGCGAAGAGATGTGACTCGGTCTCTACTGGGTAGCCCACTTATGTGTGGTTGCAACTATAGTAAGGGTGCTCTTAATCCCACTTTCGGACATTTGATTTACAATTATAAACAAAAATAAATGGCAGGTATTTTTCCCCCCACCCGAGAGAGCCCCCTCAATCCCTCTCTTTGATTGTACATTTAAATCAATTAGAAAATATAATACATTACAAAACCAGCCATATATGTACTGTAAGAAGTGGCATAATTACCCTTCATCAAGGCAACAAAACAAAACCAGAGAGTATAGGTACAAACTATTTACATATTATTTGTCTCATCTTATACTATTATCTGATCGTATAGATGTTAATTGTCCACTTCATTAACTCAATGGTCTCTTTCAGACATTTTACCATTTGCACATATGACCCATGTTTCTGTGGTTATTTCAAACCTGCCTATAGTCCATCTCCTATGATACCCAGTATGGTGTGAAGATCTTTCTCTGACAGATTTGACAATCCTCTCTGGCCGCCTGCTTTATTCGTCCCCCCTGACCAGTGGTCTCGCAGCAGCTCTCTATTCAACACATCTCTGGACTCCGATCTGATGTAAATCCCCATCTTCTCCAGTGTAGGTACTTCCTCAGTCAATGTCCTGAAGGATTTAACTCCAGAGTCTAGGAAGATCTTGAGCTGTGCTGGGAATGGAGACTTGGCTTTAATATTTTTCTCCAGCAGTTGCTTAATCACCTGTCGTACCTCCTTACGCTTTCTCTGGACTTCTGGCGAGTAGTCTTGATCAAAATACACTCTGTCCCCATCATATATTATCTTTCGCTGCTTCCAAGCCTGTTGCAACGAGATTTTTCGTATAATAGTTTAAAAATCTGACTATTATAGATCTTGGTGGGGCTCGCTCTGCACTCGGTCTAGCTGCGAGGGACCTATGTGCTCTCTCTATATTAATAGTTAAATCATCCGGGAGTTCTAGGGAATTCCTCAACAGTTCATTTATAAACTGGAGCATGTCCTTTTTTTCCTTTCCCTCTGTGACACCATATATCCTCACATTTTTACGCTTCACTCTATTTTCCAAGTCCAGGTATTTCTCTGCTAACTTAGCATCTCTCTGCAACAGGTAGTTAATCACTCCCTCTTGTCTCATTTCCTGATCTTCTGTTGAACTTACTCTGACCTCCATTTCCTTCAATTTTCCTTCCTGCTTTTCCATTCGAGCTGTTAAATCCTTCATTTTATCCTCCACTCTCATTAATCTCTGTTTGGTATCTTCTGAGGCTTCTCTATGTTCTTTTCTCAACTCTCTCAACTCGGAGAGAATAAACGGGCTTTCCTTGTCGGACTCAGCGTCATCTTGCGGGGAGTCTGTCAGTTTCTGACCTTCATTCTTTCCTTTTCCTCCACGCACGGACGCCTTATGTCGACCCATCATGTTCAGACAGCCGCCGGCACTCCTTTCTCCTCGTAAATCACAGTATTTTTCTTTCTTATGGCTGGTTTGAAGAGGGCCTCCCGGGGAGCAGGTCGATTACACAGCCTTCACTGTCATGGCATCACCGGAAGTCGATATGATACTTTCGATCGTGCATCTGTCGAAGTTGGCAAGAGTCATGAGAGACAGTCACAAAGTGTCACAGCACAGTGGTGCAGCTGGTAGAGCTGCTGCCTCACAGCGCCAGAGACCGGGGTTCGATCCTGACCTCAGGTGCTGATTGTATGGAGTTTGCATGTTCGCCCTGTGACAACATGGGTTTCCCTGGGTGCTCCAGTTTACTCTCACATCCCAAAGACATGCGGGTTTACATGTTAATTGGCCTTTGTGAATTGCCCCCAATGTGTGCGGAGCGGATAAGGAAGTGGAATAACATAGAACTGGTGGGAACTGGTGATTGATGATCGGTGTGGACTCGGTGGGCCTGTTTCAATGCTGTATCTCTAAACTAAACTAAACATGTTGAATTTCCTTATCCTTCTGAGGAAGTAGAGGTGTTGGTGTGGTTTCTTGACCACAGCATTGCTGTAGTTGTACTAGGACAAATTGTTGATGATATTTACACCTAGAAACGTGAAACTTATCCCGGGAGGCATTGCCCATTAACACTGAAGGAGTTACCAGAAGGAGTGCAGTCGTTCAGTGATGTTTGAATCCTTGGAAGTGAATGAAAGTATCTAAATGGTGAATAGAGTTCTATTCGATTTTTTCCCTTGTATGATTAATATCAAAATTTATTTGGTACTTGAGAGCAATGGTACTTATACCAATGGATACTCGCAAGATAAACTCAAATATAATAGATTGCAGCAGATAATGCTGACAGGTTGAAAAGAACATTTGTTGGGATTGCTTCTAAAGTGACAGCAGCTATAGAACAACCAACCAAATGTTAATTGATGTTCTTTAAAAATCATAGAAGAACATTTCTCTCACAGTTTATACATCATGAACCAAATGTTACTGGAAAAATAATAGCACGTTAACACAAACCATGCATCAGCTGGTAAAGTTCAGGGGTTTAATCAAATAATTATGTGTGGTATCAAGGTGTTTCATTTCAATTTGGAAGGGCCGGGTGAGTTATAGAGTCATAGACTCATAAAGCATGGAAATAGGCCCTTCGGCCCAACGCACATGCCAACCAAAGGTGCCCCACCTGCACTAGTCCCACCTGTCCCCATTTAGCCCATATCCGTCTAAACCTTTCCTATGCATAGTTGTTGATGAAATGCCACGCATCTGATTTGCCATCATTGGATTCACCATTAAACCCAGAAGAACACTGACAAGTTGAGTATAACAGTCAGGAATACATGTTGCAGCTTTATAGGACTTTGGGTCGGCTACATTTGGAATATTCCATGCAGTTCTGGTCACCCATTATAGGAAGGATGTGGCAGCTTTGGAGAGGGTGGGGAAGAGGTTTACCAGAATGCTGTCTAGATTAGATGGTATTAGCTATAAGGGGCGTTTGGGCAGACTTGGATTGTTTTATCTGAAATGTCGGAGGTTGAGGGGAGACTGTTGCCTCACAGTGCCAGACCCAAATTCGATCCTGATCTTGGTTGCTGTCTGTGTTGAGTTTGCACGTTCTCCCTGTGACCGCATGGGTTTTGGCTGGGTGCTCTGGTTTCCTCCCACCTCCCAAAGACGTGTGGGTTTGTAGGTTAATTGGTCTGTAAAATTGCTCCTAATGTAGGGAGTGAATGAGGAAATGTGCTAACATAGAAACTGGTGTGAATGGGAGATCGATTGTCAGCGTATACATGGTGGGCCGAAGGGCCTGTTTCTATACCATATCTCAAAACTAAACTAAACTAAACTAAAGACATTTGGGCTTGTTTATTGAGTTGGGAATGAATTGATAGTAGAAAATAGCTATCACTTTACCGTGTAAAGCACAAAATATACATCAGGAGAAATCTTATTTCAAGCTATTTTTACTTTAAGCTAGCTCTATACCCTAGAAAATTGTGATTTATTTTTGCCTATGAAGTTGAAGGATGTCATTGCTTTATCTATCAATTTGGGATGGATGCTGCTCAGGGACTAGATGTTCCACTACTCCCTGGCAGCCAGTCCACTGAAGGATGGTGAACCAGAACTTGCACCCAGAATAAGAGGCCGAGATGTCCCCCTACTGTGATTGCCATGGCCTTTATGATTCAATGTTTAGTTTAGCTTCAAGATACAGCATGGAAACAGGCTTTCAACCTACCGAGCCTGCACAGACCAATGATTCCCCATTGTTTGTGAATGATCCACGACAACATACATGGTGAAACATTAGTCTTTATTCCATAAGTAATACATAACATTCAACCTGCCAGCCATGCATTCCCAGCTCGGCGTGGCTTGTGAGAGCTGGCTGTCTTTGTTAGTGCAGTACTGTGATACCATGTAATGGGTGGCATGCATATATGTGTAGTGGAGATTATAAATGGCATGGATTAATACGGGTTAATCTACACCCATTATTCAATTTCACATCCTGCACACTAGGGGTAATTTACCGAACCCAATACAGTTACAAACCTGCACGCCATTGGATTGTGGGAGGAAACTGAAGCACCTGGAGAAAACCCACGTGGTCAGAGTTAAAATGTACAAACTCCGTACAGACAGCACCCATAGTCAGGATCAAACCTGGGTACACACCTGTGGCGCCACAAAGCAGCGATTCTACCGCTGTGCCTCTGTACTGCCCCCAACTTCCAAACTTCCAAAAAAGCAAGATCTCTTCAATCTGCCTGAACCTGTTCACTGAATCTAAACAGTTCTGATCAAGCATTAAGAGTGTTTAATTGTCATAAGTATTGACAACGGAACATAAAGTTTCATTCTTGCTGCAGCTGGGTACAAGAGCAGAGTGGCAGGTGGGTGTAAAACGAGGGTGGAAGCAATAGGGAGCAAGGTGAAAAGTAAAAGTGGCAGGCAGACAAAACCAGGGCAAAAATCAAAAAGGGGCACTTCTCAACAAAATTGTATAAGGGGTAAGAGCGTTGTAAAAACAAGCCTGAAGGCCTTGTGTCTCAATGCAAGGAGTATTCGTAATAAGGTGGATGAGTTGAACGTGCAGATAGCTATTAATGAGTATGATATAGTTGGGATCACGGAGACATGGCTCCAGGGTGACCAAGGCTGGGAGCTGAACATCCAGGGATATCAATATTCAGGAGGGATAGAGAGAAAGGAAAAGGAGGTGGGGTAGCGTTGCTGGTTAGAGAGGAGATTAACGCAATGGAAAGGAAGGACATTAGCTTGGAGCATGTGGAATCGGTATGGGTAGAGCTGCGAAACACTAAGGGGCAGAAAACGCTAGTGGGAGTTGTGTACAGGCCACCTAACAGTAGTAGTGAAGTTGGGGATGGTATAAAACAGGTAATTAGAAATGCGTGCGACAAAGGCAAAACAGTTATAATGGGTGACTTCAATCTACATATAGATTGGGTGAATCAAATTGGCAGGGGCGCTGAGGAAGAGGATTTTTTGGAAAGTATGAGGGATAGTTATCTAAATCAACATGTAGAGGAACCAACGAGAGAGCAGGCTATTTTAGACTGGGTATTGAGTAATGAGGAAGGGTTAGTTAGCAGTCTTATTGTGCGTGCCCCCTTGGGCAAGAGTGACCATAATATGGTCGAGTTCTTCATTAGGATGGAGAGTGACATTGTTAATTCAGAAACAATGGTTCTGAACTTAAGGAAAGGTAACTTTGAGGGTATGAGACGTGAATTGGCCAAGATTGACTGGCAATCAATTCTAAAAGGGTTGACGGTGGATACGCAATGGAAGACATTTAAAGACTGCATGGATGAACTACAAAAATTGTTCATCCCAATTTGGCAAAAGAATAGATCAGGGAAGGTAGTGCATCCGTGGATAACAAGGGAAATCAGGGATAGTATCAAAGCAAAGGATGATGCGTACAAAGTAGCCAGAAAAAGCAGTATACCAGGGGACTGGGAGAAATTCAGAGACCAGCAGAGAAGGACAAAGGGCTTGATTAGGAAAGGAAAAATAGATTATGAAAGAAAACTGGCAGGGAACATAAAAACTGACTGCAAAAGTTTTTATAGATATGTGAAGAGAAAGAGATTAGTTAAAACAAATGTAGGTCCCTTGCAGTCAGAAACAGGTGAGTTGATCATGGGGAACAAGGATATGGCGGACCAATTGAATAACTACTTTGGTTCCGTCTTCACTAAGGAAGACATAAATAATCTGCCGGAAATAGCAGGGGACCGCAGGTCAAAGGAGTACTTGAGTGAAATCCAGGTTAGTCGGGAAGTGGTGTTGGGTAAATTGAATGGATTAAAGGCCGATAAATCCCCAGGGCCAGATAGGCTTCATCCCAGAGTACTTAAGGAAGTAGCTCCGGAATTAGTGGATGCATTAGTGATAATCTTTCAAAACTCTTTAGATTCTGGAGTAGTTCCTGAGGATTGGCGGGTAGCAAACGTAACCCCTCTTTTTAAGAAGGGGGGAGAGAGAAAACGGGGAATTACAGACCAGTTAGTCTAACATCGGTAGTGGGGAAACTGCTAGAGTCAGTTATTAAAGATGGGATAGCAGCACATTTGGAAAGTGGTGAAATCATTGGACAAAGTCAGCATGGATTTACGAAAGGTAAATCGTGTCTGACGAATCTTGTGGAATTTTTCGAGGATGTAACTAGTAGCGTGGATGGGGGAGAACCAGTGGATGTGGTGTATCTGGACTTCCAGAAGGCTTTCGACAAGGTCCCACATAAGCGATTAGTATATAAACTTAAAGCATATGGCATTGGGGGTTCATTATTGATGTGGATAGAGAACGGGCTGGCAAACAGGAAGCAAAGAGTAGGAGTAAACGGGTCGTTTTCACAATGGCAGGCAGTGACTAGTGGGGTACCGCAAGGCTCAGTGCTGGGACCCCAGCTATTTACAATATACATAAATGATCTGGATGAGGGAATTGAAGGCAATATCTCCAAGTTTGCGGATGACACTAAGCTGGGGGGCAGTGTTAGCTGTGAGGAGGATGCTAGGAGAATGCAAGGTGACTTGGATAGGCTGGGTGAGTGGGCAAATGTTTGGCAGATGCAATATAATGTGGATAAATGTGAGGTTATCCACTTTGGTGGCAAAAATAGGAAAACCGACTACTATCTAAATGGTGGCCGATTAGGAAAAGGGGAGATGCAGCGTGACCTGGGTGTCATGGTACACCAGTCATTGAAAGTAGGCATGCAGGTACAGCAGGCAGTGAAGAAAGCCAATGGTATGTTAGCTTTCATAGCAAAAGGATTTGAGTATAGGAGCAGGGAGGTTCTACTTCAGTTGTATAGGGTCTTGGTGAGGCCACACCTGGAGTATTGCGTACAGTTCTGGTCTCCAAATCTGAGGAAGGACATTATTGCCATAGAGGGAGTGCAGCGAAGGTTCACCAGACTGATTCCTGGGATGTCAGGACTGTCTTATGAACAAAGACTGCATAGACTCGGTTTATACTCTCTAGAATTTAGGAGATTGAGAGGGGATCTTATAGAAACTTACAAGATTCTTAAGGGGTTGGACAGGCTAGATGCAGGAAGATTGTTCCCGATGTTGGGGAGGTCCAGGACGAGGGGTCACAGCTTAAGGATAAGGGGGAAATCCTTTAGGACCGAGATGAGAAGGAATTTTTTCCCCTTAGCCACAAGGGCCACATCTAACTCCCTCTTAAATATAGCCAATGAACTGGCCTCACCTACCCTCTGTGGCAGAGAGTTCCAGAGACCCACCACTCTCTGTGTGAAAAAATTCCCTATATCCCCTGACTCCGCAATTTTTAAGAGCCCTATCTAGCTCTCTGTTGAAAGCATCCAGAGAACCTGCCTCCACCGCCCTCTGAGGCAGAGACTTCCACAGACTCACCACTCTCTGTGAGAAAAAGTGTTTCCTCGTCTCCGTGCTAAATGACTTACTCTTTATTCTTAAACTGTGGCCCCTGGTTCTGGACTCCCCCAACATCGGGAACATGTTTCCTGCCTCTAGTGTGTCCAAACCCTTAACAATCTTATATGTTTCAATGAGATTCCCTCTCATCCTTCTAAACTCCAGAATGTACAAGCCCAGCTGCTCCATTCTCTCAGCATATGACAGTCCCGCCATCCCGGGTATTAACCTTTTAAACCTACGCTGCACTCCCTCAATAGCAAGAATGTCCTTCCTCAAATTAGGGGCAAAAACTGCACACAATACTCCAGGTGTGGTCTCACTAGGGCTCTGCACAACTGCAGAAGGACCTCTTTGCTCCTATATTTGATTCCTCTTGTTATAAAGGCCAACATGCCATTCGCTTTCTTCACTGCCTGCTGTACCTGCATGCTTACTTTCATAGACTGATGTACAAGGACCCACAGATCCCGTTGTACTTCCCCATTTCCCAAATTGACGCCATTTAGATAATAATCTGCCTTCCTGTTTTTGCTACCAAAGTTGATAACACATTTATCCGCATTAAACTTCATCTGCCATGCATCTGCCCACTCCCCCAACCTGTTCAAGTCACCCTGCATTCTCATAGCATCCACCTTACAGTTCACACTGCCACCCAGCTTTGTGTCATTTGCAAATTTGCTAATGTTACTTTGAATCCCTTCATCCAAATCATTGATATATATTGTAAATAGCTGCGGTCCCAGCACCAAGCCTTGCGGTACCCCACTAGTCACTGCCTGCCATTCTGAAAGGGACCCGTTAAACCCTACTCTTTGTTTCCTGTCAGCCAACCACTTCTCTATCCATGTCAGCACTCTACCCCCAATACCATGTTCCCTAATTTTGCCCACTAATCTCCTATGTGGGACCTTATCAAATGCTTTCTGAATGTCCAGGTACACTACATCTACTGGCTCTCCCTTGTCCATTTTCCTAGTTACATCTTCAAAAAATTCCAGAAGATTAGTCAAGCATGATTTCCCCTTCGTAAATCCATGCTGACTCGGACCGACCCTGTTTTATAATTGACTCCAGCATCTTCCCCACCACCGATGACAGGCTAACTGGTCTATAATCCCCTGTTTTCTCTCTCCTGCCTTTCTTAAAAAGTGGGATAACATTAGCTACCCTCCAATCCACAGGAACTGATCCTCAGTCTATAGAACATTGGAAAATTATCACCAATGCATACATGATTTCTAGAGCCACTTCCTTAAGTAGCCTGGGATGCATCAGGCCCTGGGGATTTATCAGCCTTCAGTCCCATCAGTCTATCCAACACCATTTCCTGTCTAATGTGGATTTCCTTCAGTTCCTCCGTCACCCCAGATCCTCTGGTCACTACGATATCAGGAAGATTGTTTGTGTCCTCCTTAGTGAAGACAGATCCAAAGTACCTGTTCAACCATCTGCCATTTCCTTGTTCCCCATAATAAATTCACCTTTTTCGGTCTTCAAGGGTCCAACTTTGGTCTTAACTTTCTTCCTCTTCACATACCTAATGAAGGTTTTACTATCCTGCTTTATATTCTTGGCTAGCTTACCTTCGTACCGCATCTTTTTTCCCCGTATTGTCTTTTGGGTTATCTTCTGTTGTTCTTTAAACATTACCCAATCCTCTTGCTTCCCGCTCATCTTTGCTACGTTGTACTTCTTCGCTTTAATTTTTATACATTAACACTATCCTACACACTAGGAACAATTTACATTTTTATACCAAGCCAATTAACCTACAACGTACAAACTCCGTACAGACAAGCACCCGTAGTCAGGTTCGAACCCTGGTCCCTGGCGTTGTAAGGCAGCGAGTCTACCGCTGTGCCACTGTGATGCTATTTTGCCCCAGGATAAATCTCCAGCAATAAGTACGCACAGGAACTTGAAACTGTTGATTTTCTCCACCACCATCCTGTCGATGAAGACAGGTTCCTGGATCCCCCACTTTAATATCCTGAAGTCAAGCTTCTTGGTCTTGCTAACAATCAGATTTCCAATCTCCCTTCTGATGAGACCCTACACATACCACAGAGGGAATTATAAATCTCCATTGCTTTACATCACCATTATCTAAAATCATGGATCAATATTAATGGAGACTGAATAAAGTTAATTCACCATGTTGGTAAAATTTCAGTTCTCACTTTTATTGATTTATTGATTTACTTAATATTCAGATTATTCAAATTTGCTATAGACTTGCTGGCCCACAATAAAGCAACGATGCAGTCAAATACAGAATAATGAAAGAAATATGCATGTTAATTGTCCTTTTTGAGATTTCATGTCCAAAGCAAAACATTACAATGCAATAAATCTGAAATAAAAAAAGAAAATGTTGGAAATACTCAAGAGGCCTTGCAGCATCTGTGCAGAGAGAGTTAATGTTTCAGGTTAAAAATCTTTCATCAGGACTAATCTGTGCTAATGAAAAACCATTAATCTGAAATGATAACGATTTCTGTCATTCCTTTGTTGCCTGGTCTGAGCTATTATTTACAGTGGTCAATTAACCCACAACCCTAGATGTCTTTGGGATGTGAAGGAAACTGGAGCACCTGGAGGGAACCCATGCTGCCACAGGGAGAACGTGTAAACTCCACATAGACAGGACTGGAGGATTGAACCTGAGTCTCTAGTGCTGTGAGGCATCAGCTCTACCCGCTGCACCTGAGTGCTGCCCTATAATAATTGAGTGCTCAGTCTAAACTACTTCCAAGATGGCGCCCAGACCAGGCAACTATCTGTGTGCTAGCCACAGAAGCAGATGTACAATCACATATCACATATTACAATCGAGCCACACTTTTTAAATATCTATTCCATCTTACTTTAACTATGATCTTCTTAAACACCTCTACCTATAGACTGTAAATGGCTTGATTGTAATCATGTATTGTTTTTCCACTGATTGGATAGAACTCAACACAAGCTTTTCACTGTATCTCGGTACACGTGACAATAAACTAAACTAACTCAAGGTTCTAATTCATTCATTTATGTTATCCATGAGCTAAACATGATTAATAAACATGCGTGTCACATTAGTGGTGCCGGTACCTTGTCAGTGTGCACCGTCACCTTTAAAACACTGGTTATGTGCCGGTCATGTCTAAATGTCTTGGGGCGGCACGGTGGCACAGTGGTAGAGTTGCTGCTTTACAGCGCTTGCAGCATCAGCGACGGGGGTTCGATCCCGACTATGAGTGCTGTCTGTACAGAGTTTGTACGTTTTCCCCGTGACCGCTTGGGTTTTTCCGAGATTCGGTTTCCTCCCACACACCAAAGACGTACAGGTTTGGAGGTAAATTGGCTTGGGTTTGTACATTTGTTACAAGTGTAAATTGTGTAGGATAGTGTTAATATGCGGGGATCGCTGGTCGGCGCGGACTCGGTGGGCCGAAGTGCCTGTTACCGTGTTGTATCTCGAAAACTAAAACTAAAACTAAATTAAGCTGCCAGTGGGAATTGTTGGCATTCAGCTGCTGGCGGGTGAGTACATCTTGGCTCATGCACGTTGTCTACATGCCAGGACAAGCTATGTGATAATCGTAAGTGCATTTGTCATTCTGTCTTGTGGCTACTTTCCACCTGGAGTCCAGTGTCAATGCCAGAGAATGGCAGAAGTCTACAATCTTCACGTATCTGAATGGGGTTTCGTGACCTGGCACTTGATAAAGGGCAAGGATAAATTCAGTAATTTATATTGATTTTACATTATGTTATTGTTTTTAATAATGTAATAATGTTCTAATGAGTTTTCCATAAATCTGTGCCGAACATGATAGCAGGCCAATCACTTGTCTACCTGCACGTAACCCATATCCCTCCATTCCCTGCATAACTATATGCCTATCCAAAAGCCTTTTAAATGCCACTAAAGTATCTGCTTCAACCACCACCCCCGGCAGCACGTTCCAGGCACTCACCACCCTCTATGTAAAAAACTTACCACACACATCTCCTTTAAACTTTGCTCCCCTCCCCTTAAAGCGATGCCCTTTAGTATTTGATTTTTCCATCCTGGGAAAAAGATTCTGATTGTCTACCCTATCTATGCCTCTCATAATTTTATATATTTCTATCAGATCTCCCCGCAACATCCAGTGTTCCAGAGAAAATGTTTATACTAATTTTTATAACAATTTTAAATTTAGCTAAATAAGCTGCAAGTGAAAATGGTTGAGGCAGCGACAATTACAATGATTAACAGACATTTGGACAGGTTCATGGACAGGAATAGTTCAGAGGGAAATCGATCAAATGTGGGCAAATGGGCCTAGCTTAGATGGGGCATCGTAGTAAATACAGGCAAGCTGGGCCGAAGAGCCTGTTCCTGTGACGTTTCGGGTCAGGACCCTTCTTCTGAAAAATAATTCTAAATTTTCCTCCAAAGATGCTGCCTGACCGGCTGAGTTACTCCAGCACTTCGTGTCTCTCATTGGAAGGCGAGGGGTTGGCAGAGCAAGAGTAAAAGGCTATGAGGTTTTCTGAGAGAGACATCTGTGGGCGGTTGGCAACAGGTGGAGTTGCGGAGTAGCGACACAGAAGACTGACCATCAGTGTAATTAATAATTATCTACAACTCCTCATCTTCAGAGCTTTGGCTGGGAGATTTAATCCTATCAATCCTGAATGGATTGCAGCACCGTGACAAGGCTGGTAGGGCACTGACTCACCTCTCCAGTGATCCAGGTTGAATAAGGCATGTCCATCAAGATGGAGTTACATTGCAGGCAGTCTGCCCAGACACAACTTCTCAACACAACCCTGCTCAGGCCTAATTTGAGGACAGTAGAACCATGACATTTTGCAGCAGCAAAAGAAGGTTTTATCACTGCCTGGACTGAAACAGGCATAGAATCATACAGCAGGAACACAGGCCCTTCGGCCCAACTTGCCCATTCCAACCAAGATGCCCCATCGCCATTAGTCCCATCTGCCCACATCTAACCCATACCCTTCTTAATCTTAGATAGACCCAAAGTCCTGGGATATATCAGTGGGTCAGGCAGCATCACTGGGGAAAAAGGATAGTTACGTTTTGGGTCGGGACAGTTTTTCAGACTGCCTCTAAACGTTTCCTGTCCATGTACCTGTCCAAGTACTTTTAAATGTTATTATAGTAAGTGCCTGAACTACCTCCTCTGGAAATACATTCCATATACTCACCACCCTCTGTGTGAAAAAGTTGCCCCTCAGATTCCTATTAAATCTTTCCCCTCTCATCTTAAACCTATGTCATCTGGTTCTTGTTTCCCCTTTCTGACTGTGCATTCCCCTATCCATATCCCACATTATCTTATACACCATTATAAGATCACCCCTCTTCCTCCTGCGCTTCAAGGAATAAAGTCCAAGCCTGCCTGGTCTCTCCCTATAACTCAGGCCCTCGAGTCCTGGCAATGTCCTTGTAAATCTTCTCTGCACTCCTATGGGCCTGTGGGACAAATATGGTGTCTGGGTTGTTTAGTGCTGGACTTGGCCTGGTTCATGGTGCCAAGACTGTGGTGTCCAAACAAGAACAAATGCTCATGCTCGTGAGAAGTAGGAGCAGAAATGGGCCCTGCAGATCTAGAAAGGCAGAGGCGCTGCCTTTCTGTATCATTGTCAATCCTATCTAGGCATTATCACCATTCCGGCCTCTGCCTTTAGTTCCATCTCTTTGAATGACAACAGACTGACTTTACCAGGTTCAAATAATGGGCACATTATTATGCAAACAGTGAGGACTCTTTAATGTCACAGGGAAACTAATTAGGGCCAATGACCAGATCCTCTGTACTATATTGAGCGCATTTTCTAATGGCCCAGCTTGCTTTCTGGCTTGGCCTCATTATTTTTGCTTGAAGAACACACTTGACAATAGATTTGCTTCAGTGAGGTTTAATTAGTATAAAAATAGCACCATGACCTACCCGTCTCAAAGAGTGACACCAAATATTTTTTTTTCGAGCAAGAGTTCATGTTATAAAATGGTCAAAAATAATATTGATAAGATCGGAAATTACAGAACACTATCCATGCCTTAAGTTGAACCAGAACTAATCTTAACAATTAGAATTACAATTACAATTTAGTTTATTGTCATTTGAACCTCAAATGAAGTTCAAACGAAATTTGGTTTCTGCAGTCATACAACAAAAAGAAACAATTAACAAGACGCACAACCAACACAGTTCACAGAATCATCCATCACAGTGAATCTCCTCCTCACTGTGATGGAAGGCAAATTCTTGTCTTTCCCCTGCTCTCCATTCTTCTCCCAATGTTAAAGCCCCCGGCGGCCGATGGTAAGTCCCGCGGCGATGTAAGGCCCCGCTCCGGCTCTTGATGTTGGAGCCCCCTGGTGGGCACTGGCAAGTCTCGCGGCCGTTAAAGCCGCACCGGGCAATGTAAGGCCCCGCTCCGGGTCGTTTTCAACCCCGCAATTCGGACGGGAGAAGTTGCCGTTGCGGGAGCTCCAAAAAGTGGTCTTCCACCAGGGACTCGCGAGCTCCTGATGTTACCGTCCACCGGGCCTGTTGCTGGAGCCTCCAGTCGGGTCGCAGCAGCGCGCCACCACAGCTCTCCACGCTCCGAGGCCGGCCAGCTCCACGATGGTAAGTCCGCGACTGGAGCCCCCAGGTCGTTCCGGTTGGAGCCCGCTCCACGGTGCTAGGCTCCAACGACAACGAGACCCAACAGAGAAAAGGTCGGGTCTCCCGTACAGGGAAGAGATTTAAAAGTTTTCCCCGCCCCCCCACATATACACAATTAAAAACAATATATAAACCACTACAAACTATACACTCAATGGGACAAAAATTTTAAAACGGACAGACGGACTGCAGAGGCCCGCTGCAAAAGTCGGTCGAGCTGCCTCACCAGATAAAATATGCAAGCTGATGAAGGTACATTAAAAGTAATTTTCAATTTTCTGCATGCCATAAGGTAGGGTTTTGCCTTGGTACAATGTGTGACAAAATCAGAAAGCTTAAGAGAAGGACTGCTTCACGAGAGTGTCAAATGCAGAGTGTCAATACAAAATGTGTCCCAAGGTATCAATCAGCCAATCTCTATTTGAATTGTGCAGATAATCCTACCTATTCAAGAAAGTCATAGAGTCAAACAGCGTGGAAACAGGCCCTTCGGCCCCATGCCGACCAACATGCCCCATCTACACTAGTCCCACCAGCCTGCTTTTGGCCCCTATCCCTCTAAACCTACCTCATCCATGGGGATTGCATATTGATGCAATTACAAAGAAAGCTCGCCCATGCCTCTAGACTTTAGACCTTAGACATATAGTGCTGAAACAGGCCCTTTAGCCCACTGAGTCCATGGTGACCAGAAATCGCACCATTCACTGGCATTATCCAACACACTAGGGACAATTTTACAACTTACCGAAGCCAATTAACCTACAAACCTGGTCATCTTTGGAGTGTAGGAGGAAACCGGAGAACCTGGAGGAACCTGGTGGTCATAGGGACAACGCAAAAATTCCATACAGGTAGTAGCCATAGTCATGATCGAACCCGGATCTCTGCCGCTGCTCCACAGTGTTGCCCAAAAAAATGAGGAAATTAGATATTTTGCTGAATACTCCATCAGTGGAGAGCACAGTGGAGAGCATATTGATTGGTTTCACCATGACCTGGTTCTGAAATTTGACTGCTCAAAAACAGTCTGCAGAAAGCGGTGAACACTGCCCGTTCCATCACAGGTACTGACCTCCCCATATACCGGAAGCACTACCTCGAGACAGTACTTGATATCATCAAAGACCCTATCATCCCAGCCATATTCTCTTCTCATTGTTACCATGGGAAAGAAGGTGTAGGAACCTGGGAAGTATAACCTCCAGGTTCCTCCCATCAGGAGTTTATGAGTCTGGTCTATGGTCACGTGTACCAAAGTACAGTGAAAAGCTTTTGTTGCGTGCTAACCAGCCAGCGGAAATGCAATACATGATTACAATCGAGCCATCTATAGTGTACAGATGATAACATGAAGTGCTGTTGGTGTATGGATTTAAAAGAGTGGAGCGATTGTAATGTGTGGTTGCAGATCCACTTCTGTCACTAGCACACAAGTTATTGAACCACCCTGCACAATGCTAACCACAACTCTACCTCATCACCGAACCTTTGTGGACGTTACTCTACACACTTAGAATTTTGCTCTACCATGGTCTAGTTTACTCAAATGACTGCGGATTTATTGGATGTTTATTTTTGTTGTGTTTGTTGCATTTAATGTGCCTGTAAAGTCTCATCAAGTACGAATGTCATTGTTCTTGTCTATATCTGGTGCTTATGATAAATAAACCCCACTTGAATCTTTTGACTCTTGACAAGAATTGTTAGTTTATTTAGGTGTCAATTATTCTATGAGGTTATTAAAATATAGCACTATTGTCCTATGGCAACATCCTGCCATCAAATGAAAACAATAGCAAAGATTAAAATACCAATGTATAATTAGGAAAGCTAAAAGTCGGTACAAAAAAATAATTGGCAGAAAGGCCCGCCTTGATTGGTCCTGGTCTTTTCTCGCCTCCAGCTCTTCACGCAACCTGAGAATGAAGAAGGGTCCCGACCCAAAACGTCACCCGTCCTTTTTCTCCAGAGATGTTGCCCGACCCACTGAGTTACTCCAGCACTTTGTGTCTATCTTAGGTTTATGGTGAATCTTGTAATAAAGGCTGCTGCAGCAGACAAGGAAAGAGATTACTGATCAGTCTGAAGAAGGGTTTAGGCCCGAAACGTTGCCTATTTCCTTTGCTGCATAGATGCTGCCTCGCCCGCTGAGTTTGTCCAGCATTTTTGTCTACCCAAGAGATTACTGGGGCTCTGGCTGAGATTTTTAGATCTTCACTGGATGCAAGTGAGGTAGCAGAAGATTGTAGAAAGGCAAACATGGATCCCCTTTTCAGGACAAGCACTGGGGAAAAGACTGGTAACTGGAGGTTAACATCAGCGGAGGTGTAGATACTGGAAAATATTTTGAGGGAGAGACTTAATGGTCAATTGGAAAGAAAGGGACTAATCAGAGATGGCCAATGAGGAACTGCAGGTGCTGGCTAACACATAAAAGGACAGAAAGTACTGGAGTAAATCAACAGGTCAGGCAGCATCTCTGGAGAACAAGTATAGGTGACGTTTCAGGTGGGGACTATTTTTCAGCCAACGGGGCTTTGACAAGGGCATATCCTGTATGACCAATTTGATTTAATTATTTGAAGAGAAATTGTGTCAAAGAGGGCAGGACAGTAGGTGTGATTAAAGTGGGCTTTAGTAAGGCCCTTGACACAGTCCCACATGGGAGACTGGTTCCAAAGGTTAGGTGATTTATGGGATCCAGGACAAGTCGGAAAAATTGATCCAAATTCTCTTGGCAGTAGGACCCATAGAGTGATGGTAGAGTAATGTTTCCTTGATTAGATCGGCTCAATCAGTAAGTTTGCAAGTGACATGAAGATTGGTGGAGTTATTTATAGTATGGAAGATTGTCAAGTCAAAACTCATTTTTTAATTCTGTTTTATGTCATGTTTTTCACAGTCTTTTTCTTTTCACTGTCTTGTATAATTCATATATAACTTACATGCCTCTGATATTGCTGCAAGTAAATGTTTGATCGTGCCTATACTTCACCGTACTTGTGCAAAAATGACAATAAACTCAACTTGACTTGAATAGAAGGACCTCAGCTAGCGAGTACAGAGATCCTTAAAGGTGGCATCACAGGTAGACGAATAACATGGTTAGGAAGGCATATGTGATACTGATTTTCATCAGTCAGCGCATCGAATACAGAAGTAGGGACAATGTGCTCCAACTTACCACAGAAAGCTGCGGAGGCCAAGTCAATGGATATTTTGTGGTAAGTGCCTGGGAAACTCTGCCGAAAAAACGGCTGAAACTAGTTCGCTGACCACATGTAAGAATTTTTCTAGACAAGCATTTTCTTGAATCATTTAGGCATAGTAATAGGCTTACTTTTGGAAAGAAGATGAGGAGGAATTTCTTTTGTCAAAGGGTGCTGAGTCTGTATTGCCACAGAAGGTTGTGGAGGCCAAGTCAATCTACATTTTTAAGGTGGAGTTTGATAGATCCTTGATTAGCACGGGTGTCAGGGGTTATGGGGAGAAGGCAGGAGAATGGGGTTGAGAGCAGGCACGGAAATCGCTATCAAAATATGCGGGGGACAGAGGGGACGCAATTTCTTGGCGGCCACGTGCGCATGCGCACATTCACACGTGTGAGGCTTCGGAGGCTCAATCCAGCGCTAAATGCAGCTCAACTCTGCCTGTCTCGCCGGATTAACCTACAGCCCTGTCTGGACTCATAGTCGGGGGCACTCGGGTGGGGATGGGACACGCAGAGAGCCAGGATCGATCCTGGCTGCGGATGAGGCGCAGGTCTGTGCCGAGAGTGTTTTGGCACATCTTCCTCCTCCAATCACCGTGCTCTATCCTCAGTCCCACCCCCCCCACTCCTCCCTCCTCCAATCATTGTGCTGAATCATCATGTCCCGTCCCCATTGCCTGCTGACCGACGTCTCTCTTGTCCAATCGGCGCCCTCGATCAGCAGTTCCACCCCCACTGTCTCAGGGAAAGCGAAGATTTCACCGGGTTTTAAAATCCGGATTACAAAAACTGGGGGGTTGGGGGGGGGGAATTGTCCCCCACCTCTTAAAACAGAGGGGGGACGTGTCCTCCCTGGCCCCCCCAGGATTTCCGCCCCTGGTTGAGAGGCAAAGATAGATCAGCCATGATTGAATGGCGGAGTAGACGATGGGCCAAATGGCCAAATTCTGCTCCTATAACATATGCATTTATGAACTTATGAACTTAGTGCGCTGCAGACCAACGGTTGGGAGAAAGGATAAATACAGAATGGCGCCTAGCAGTCGGTGTGGGTAAGTTGGACTGAATGACCTTTTTCCATGCTATATGATTCTATCATGACTCTCTGATTATTTGTAATTGCTGTATTATACATTGGATGGCTCTACTGTTTATCAATATTTATTGGAAATATATGAACGGGCTCCTGCAATATTGGCTCCTGCAATTCAAACATCAGTTTGATTATTACATTTTAAATATTAAATGATTTATGAGTTCTATAAAGTAAGATCGAAGCAGAAATCACAGAATTGAACAATGAACTACAAGGCGTTCACTGTATTTTGATCTTTATGTGGCACCTCGCAATATGCATCAGAGTTTTATAACTTGCCATTAATTCTGAATGAAGACCTAGATCCAACTTCTCCGAGGTATTATCAAGTGGCGGCGGCCCATCGTAGGCAACGTGGTTGTGCAGTCTCCTGTCTTGTGGGATCGAGTGTGGCTCACGTGTCTGATGCGCGAGCCACACACGCGGGTGCAGTGAGGGTACATGGTGACCGCTACGGGAGGATTTGGGGCTGCAGCCTTCCTCCTGCCTCTGGTACTAACGAGTCACTTCGACAATTGACTTTGAAACTGCTGACCGCCTTCCTCGTGGTTTTACATCAACCAGTCCGGTCACTGGCACGGATTTCCAGTTCTTTTGGGTACTTTACACAGTTATCAAGAACAATGCTTCTTATCCACGCATTGACTGCAAATAATTGCAGCTTCTCCGATACGCGCCTGTACCCATTAAGAGTATTTCTGTTCACTAATTTGACACTCCTAGTTAGCACTGTTTTCTGCTTGACTGAAACTATACTGTATCCAATGACAGGCTTTCTTTCTGTACAGTACAAGCAAGTGGAGCAGTACATGTCCTTTCACAAGTTACCCGCTGACTTCCGGCAGAAGATTCATGACTATTACGAACATCGATACCAGGGGAAAATGTTTGATGAAGATAACATACTGGGGGAGCTAAATGAACCACTCAGAGAAGTAAGTTGAAATTTATAAGCACTAGCATGTCGTACAGTATGTATTGATTTTTGTTAATCATTTAAATAATGGTATATAGTACTTTGGATACGTAATATATTTGGCTGATTATTGCATGAAAGCCCAACAAGATCCTGTCCTTGGTTGGTATCTGTGACCATGTGGGTTTTCTCCGGGTGCTCCGGTTTTCTCCCACATCCCATATCCCCCAAAATGTGCAGGATTGTAGGTTAATTGGCCTCTGTAAATTGCCCCTAGTGTGTAGGGAGTGGATGTGAAAGTGGAATCACGTGGAACTGTTGCGAGTAGATGATTGATGGTCGGCATGGATTCCGTGGGCCGAAGGACCTGTTTCCAAGCTGTTTCTTTCAATCAATCAATTTAATCTGCAATTAAGTTTGAAGAGAATTTCATCCCTGCCATGTTTGTATGAGGCATGCTGACAGTTAGAAATGCCATTGTACCAATTTAATGAGATCTCTTTCTGACTTTCCCTGGGGTGCCCTGCCACCTGTGAACTCCTCCAGTCTGGCAGTCTTTTTACCTGACAGCTGAAAGGGTGAGTCAGCATGGTTCGATTCCAGGCAGCACCATCCAAACCAGCCAACTGAGATAGATAGCCAACAGGTAATTACAATATGAGGCCAAAGTAGAATTTATTTTATTTTAAAAAATAAATAAATAAATACAATAAAGGGAGACTGGGGAGAAGGCAGGAGAATGGGGTTAGGAGGGAGAGATACATCAGCCATGATTAAATGATGGAGTAGACTTGATGGGCTGAAATGCCTAATTCTACTCCTATCACTTATGATCTTATGACCTTAAATGAATTGTAATTACTGCAAGGCAGAAAATGGTGGAAATGTGCAACAATGAGATCAGCATTCTAAAGAGGAAGGATAGCAGCAGAGACTCAGGGTTGATTCTGACTGCAGGCACTGTCGGCAAAGAGTTTGTAAGTTCTCTCTGTGACTGACTGGGTTTTCACTGGGTTTTCCAGTTTCTTCCCACCCTCCAAAGACGTACAGATTTGTCGGTTAATTGGCTTCGGTAAAATTGTAAATTGTCCCTAGTGTGTAGGATAGTGTTGGTATACATGGTAATGGGCTGATTAGCACGGACTCGGTAGGCCGAAGGGCCTGCTTTTGCCCTGTATCTCCAAAGTCTAAAGTCTAAATAGTAACATAATATTAAGCTATAATGTTAATATTTCGACTTTAGACTTTAGACATTCTGCACCCTTCCGAGTGTTTGTTGTTTTCCTGTCACTGTCTACCACCATTTTAAATGAAGATTTCAGTAATTGGCTGAACATTGAAATTAAGATGGGCTTGGAAATTAGAAATCATTTTCTAATGATTTCACATCAAATATTTAGAAAATGAACTTCAATAAATTCCAAGGACCAGTAACTCCGGTTAATCCTATTTGGATGTAATTGTTATGGAGATTTAAATAAATCCATTTTATCTGTACAAAATTGTACATAACTCCTGTTACTTATAAAGCTATTTAAATTAGGTGCAAACATATACAGACATGTTTGCAGATTAAACTCTAAACCATTGAAGTTAGATGATTACGCGATCAGTTGTCGTCTGGTTCGGCCAAATCCATGTTTAAAGGACATGACGTAACTATATCTTTGCAGATTTATTCAGGCCAGTGTCTGATCTTCACTTGATCAACATGGTGGAGATGGAAAATAGGGATCTTCACAGTAGTCTGAATCCTAGAATTTTCTATCGTGAAATCTTGGGAAAGCACAGCTGATTTTCTTTTCATAAAAATGAGCTCTTGAACATGCAGGAGCTATAAACTATAGATTCTCTCGGGCAGAATGTAAAATGGACAGCGTACTAAATAGGTATTAGCAATTCTGAGCACTTCTGGCTGCCAGCACTGCCCCGTGTAAACACCTGATGGATGAATATTTCTCTAAAATTATTTGCAGCTTGATTTTGTTGAACAACCTCACATTTTGTTACCCAGTAAAATGTTTAACAAAAATCCAAACATATAAAGTACTGGTTATAATATGCACTTAAAATATAATTTAAACATGTTGGCAGTGTACTAACACTTGATTAAAGCAAAAAATAGATTGCAGAATTCTATTTTACGATCTGTTTACAAGCAGAGCTATCTCAGGGACAACTGAAATCTAATCACAGTGGTTCCCAGGGCAAGTTTGAATCACCCCAGAGAACAATTTTGCTCATTAACTAGAACATGAGATAAGGAATTGTAAAAAATCACAAGTGTTGGAATAATGCAGAATCTGTGGAGGGAAATAGACAGGGGGATTGGGATTCTTCCTCAGACTGAATCATGATTTTGTCTTTCCCCGTCCCCCCTACCTCTCCACATATCCCTTCTTCTTGCTTCACATTTCACTCCTCTCCTTATCTTACAATCTTTTGTCTCATTTTTTATCTTTAGCCTTGGTCCACCCACCTCTCACTAAAAAACCACCCTCACCTGCATCCACCTATCACTCGTGTAGGAATGAACTGCAGATGCTGGTTTACACCGAAGATAGACACACAATGCTGGAGTAACTCAGCGGGACAGGCAGCATGTCTGTAGAGAAGGAATGGGTGATATTTTGGTTCGGGTTTGAAGAAGGGTCTAGACCCGAAATGTCACCCATTACTTCTCTCCAGAGATGCTGCTTGTCCTGCTTAGTTACTTCAGCATTGTGTGTCTATCTTCCACCTATCACTTGCCAGGCTTTGTTCCACGCCCACCTCATTTCCAGCTTTCACCTACCTACTACAATCAGTCTGAAGAAAGGTCCCAACCCAAAACGTCAGCTATCTGTGTCCTCCAGAGATGCTGCCTGACCCGCTGATCAGGACTTTGTGTTTTTTTGTATGAAGAATGGTCCCGACCTGAAACATCACCTATTCCTATTCTCTAGAGATGCTGTCTGACCCGCTGAGTAACTCCAGCATGTTGTGTCTATTTTTAGTGTAAACCACCATCTGAGGTTCCTTCCTACACATTTTGTGTTTTTTGTTTGTTTGTCCATTTCCCTCCACAGATGCTACCTGACTCATTGAGTTTCTCCACCACTTTGTTCTTTTGCTCAAGATTCCAGCATCTGCAGTCTCTCGTGTCTCCATGAGATAAGAAAGATATTTTGCCAGTGAGGCAATTCGCTGCGCGGTTCTGTCAAGCAGGCGGGTACTTTTGTTGTAATTTTCACCATTCTGATGCTGAAAAAACAGAGAGACTCACTTCCACTTCTTTATCTTCCAATGCAGGAAATAGTGAATTTCAACTGCAGGAAGCTGGTGGCCTCCATGCCTCTCTTTGCCAATGCCGATCCGATATTCGTGACCGCAATGCTGACCAAACTGAAGTTCGAAGTGTTCCAGCCTGGAGATTATATCATCCGTGAGGGGACGATAGGGAAAAAGATGTACTTTATCCAACATGGGGTGGTCAGTGTCCACACAAAGGGCAACAAGGCAATGAAACTCTCAGATGGTTCATATTTTGGAGGTCTGTATCTCATTTCAAACCACATTCAATGGTCAATGGTTCTTTATTATAACATAGACGCACAGTGAAATCTTTTTATTTTGCATGCGGTCCAGTAAAGTACTGCCATACCCAAGCACAATCCCCAATTAGTACAAAGTGCATGGAAGTAGTCCACTGAGACAGCATGCAAGAGTTGCAAGGTTTTAGCGCCATTTCCAAAGTCCAGTCCACAGCTCGGACCTCTGGAGTGGCACCTGATCCAGGCGAGCCCCAGGCTTCCAGCCGTCGCTTTTGTCCGGATCGTCCGGCAAACCATTGTCCCTTTCCTTGCCTGGCCACCTTCAGCCTTTGTGCCTCCCTTAGCCCAACCTTGTTCATTCAGGGCTGTCAAGTGTGTTGAATGCCATTGCAGTGATACCACGGTTCACATTCTAGTGCGGCTGTGATTTCGTGTGCAGTATTCTGCCTTTGGTCAATAGATATATAATTCGAAAGTTCATCCATATTTGCATGACTTCCACTGTGCCATCTCACCCGAAATTATGCATAACAATAAAGTTTACAATTTTGGAGGCGGACATTAGTTGCACAATGTGTAGATCAGAACATACTGAGCTCTGCCCCAGTCGTTTTACCTGTTCCTCAGTTCTTAACATTGTCTCCCTTGAGATCACACCTTCCCTAACCAACAATGGGCCTACCCCTGCCTGAGGTTATTTGAAGCTCTGTTTGCTCCTGGTCTTTTCTCACCTCTAGCTCTTCACCACCCATCTCCTCACTTCCTACTTTCAGTCTGAAGAAGGGTCCCGACCCGAAACAATACTCTTCCTTTTTCTCCGGAGATGCTGCCTGGCTTGCTGAATTACTCCAGCACTTTGTGTCTATCTTTGGACTATACCAGCATCTGCAGTTCTTTCTATATACTGATCTTTTCTGCTCTGCTTAACTTGCAGCTGATGCCTAACCATGTGCCCATAACTTTTTAACATTTGATGGCCTCTCCTCCAAATACATTTTGATTCAACAACGTACCTCGGTGACTGCCAATCACCCCCCCCCCCCCCCCCCGGACACTTATTGTTATTTATTCAAATCATTTGCTGTGTCGCTCTTCCAGGGAGATGCTAAATGCATTTCGTTGTCTCTGTACTGTACACTGACAATGACAATTAAAATTGAATCTGATTGAATCTGATTGATTTGGGAGTGGGTAGTGAAAATATCTTAGGTTTATAAGCAAAAAGCAAAGTGCTAGAGGAACTCAAAGGGTTAGGCAGCATTGGTGGAGGGGATAGGATAACTGAATAACTGTCTCCTTCATTTATTCCATCTGTTCATTCCCTACACAGATGCTGCCTGACCTGCTGAGTTCCACCAGCACTTTGTGTTTTGCTCAGGATCCCAGCTGTCCTTCAGAATTCATTTTAATCTTGTCCAATTTCATTTTAAGGTTTTTGCTATGCAGCAATGGTCAGTCCCACGCTAATTTGTTTTCAAGATTATTTTGCTGCAGCAGAGGGTTTGTGTGTTTTTCATCTTTGCCAGATAAACTTCCTCAGTCAGAAGCTCCTTGTGACTTCAGATGCTTGAAGCTAATTTTGTCCAAAGTGCTCTCAAAATAACAGTGGATTCAATGTTAATAGCCCGTGAGTGTTAACTGTGATGAAACAACGCTGAAAATAAACAGTAAAGGCAAAACCGATCATAACGCTGATTAATACAGCAGCTTGACAGCTCTGTATATGATCGCCACAGAATAAAAACACATTTTTGAAAACATTTACTAGGAAATGCAAAGGCCTAAAATTGAAAGCCTGACAATTGGCACAAAGACTGTGATGCATGACTGAATCAGATTCACTGATTGCAAAGAGGAACATGAATGCTTTATACTTCTCTTTAATGGAGTGATTTCTGCATCCAGCCAATACTAACTAACCTCTTTGGTTAGCAGGGACAGTTGGGGGGGGGGGGGGGGTTAGGGGAGGAGCAATTTCTTGTCTGGTTCACACAAACCACGGTCTTGATAAGAGAGAAGGATTATGGTTGGGATCACACAGGAAGAACATTTTATAGTGCAGATAGATTGTCGATGGGTTCCCTATGACATTTGGACACAGTTTAAAATCACAATTTGACTACCTTACAAAATTCCTTGGAGCCTTTACTAAAATGACATCCTGTGCAACTTATCCCACATATTTGTTCTCACACAGTTGGGTATATGGAACAAACTACCAGAAGAAGTAATTGAGGCAGACACAATAACATTTAAAATATATTTAGATAGTGACATGGATGGGTAAGGTTTGAGGGCTATGGGCCAAATGCAAGCAATGGGACTAGCTTGGATAGGCAGCATGGTGGGCCTGGATGAGTTGGGATGAAGGACATATTTCCAATGCTGTATAACTCTATAACTGTTTGGGCCACTGCCTCACAGTTCCAGCAACCTAAACTCAACCCTAACCTACTACCTCAATGGAGTTTGCACATTCGCCCTGTGGCAATACAGGTTTTCTTGGGTACTCCGAGTTCCTCCCATCCCTAAGGCATGCTGAATAATAAGTTGACTAGTTAGTGTAAGTCAGTGTAGATGATAGGAAAATCAGGGTGGAGTTAATGACATGTCAGGAAGAATATGCTGCAAGGAAAATGAGATTGAATGACATCGCTCTGGAGATGGCATAGACTTAGGCTGATTAGAAAGCAGATTATAAGGGTGATTTACAATGGCTTCTTTACCTGTCAATTTGCTCGCCTTTTGGAAGTGGGAAAATTGTGTTCAGTTCTGGACACCATATTACAGGCAAGATGTTGTCAAATTGGATCGTGTTCAGAGAAGATTGACAAGGATGTTGACAGGACTCGAGAGTCAGACTAGGAGAGGTTGAGCAGGCTTGGACTCTATTCCTTGGAGCGCAGGAGGATGAGAGGTGATCTTTAGAGGTGTACAAAATCATGAGAGGAATAGATCGGGTAGACGCACAGAGTCTCTTACCATGAGTAGGGGAATCGAGAACCAGACAACAAAGGTTTAAGGTGAAGGGGGAAAATATTAACAGGAATCTAAGGGTTAAATTTTTCACACAAAGGGTGGTGGGCGCATGGAATGAGTGGCCAGAGGAGATAGTTGAGGCAGGGACTGTTGCAACGTTTATGAAACAATTAGACAGGTACATGGATAGGACAGTTTTAGAGGAATAGGGCCCAAACGCAGGCAGGTGTGACTACTGTAGATGGGATACATTGGTCAGCATGAGCAAGTTGTGCTGAAGGGCCTGTTTTCACGCTGTATAACTATGACTATGATGTCGTATCACTTGGGGGAAGCCCACACAGTCACAGGGAGAACATACAAATCCCACACAGACAGAACTGGAGGTCAGGATTGAACCAGGGACACAGGAGCTGTGAAGCAGCAGCTTTAATAGCTGCACCATTCTGGTTTAACAGTCGTTGGAAGGCAAAGAGCATTTAGGCACCATATAAAGGGTCCTTCTGTTGACATCACAACACTTCACTAAACATATCCATTACTCTCTAGGGTATGTTCATACAGAGTTCAACGCACTCAGTCTGTGGTCAAATTATCCAAAAGTGCTTTTGGGAGAATAAGCACTATTTGCAATAATGTGTTTGGTTGAAATGCCATCCGGCAATAAGTACAGAGTGTGGGGCTACATGTGAGAGAGGAAGTTTGGGGAAGCAGGCTAACCGGGGCAGAATAATGCACATAATTGTAAAGACCTGCAACACAGTCATAATTTAATGCATCTTTCGTTGCACTCTTTTTTTAAACATGTATAAATGTTTATAGCGAGGATCCATTGGAAATACACCCAGTGATGTTTTAGTTTAGTTTAATTTAAAGATACAGCATGGAACCAGGTCTTTTGCCCCACCAAGTCCACGTTGACCACCGATCACCCGTTCACACTAGTTCTATGTTATCTCACTTTTGCATCCACTCCCTGCACACTGCAATGTACTGAGGCCAATTAACCTGCAAACCCACATGTCTTTGGAATGTGGGTGGAAAACAGAGCACCCAGAGGAAAGCCATGCAGTCACAGGGATAATGTGCAAACTCCACATAGACAGCCGAGGTTGAGATTAAACATGGGTCTCTGGTGCTGTGTGGCAGCGGCTCTGACAATGCATTACAAATATTGCTGTCCAGTTTCTAAGCAATTATATTTTATTTTTTGTTACTTAGAACATTTTTCTAGCCAGTAGCGAAATTTGGTGCCATTTCCAGGACAGCAGTGATTGCAACTCAGATCATATAGATTTTCATATTGTACATGTTTTATTTCTTGTCTACTCCTTTCAACTTAAAATTTCCTTTTCCATATCTACCACTGCTGATTAAAAGAAATAATTATTTCACAGGGTTGTAAGATCGTGCTAGAATTAGTATATTTTCAGGTCATTGTTTAGTTAATGTGTTTGTAAAAAAAACTGCTTTGAAACAAATATTAGATTCATTGCTTTTATGAGTTTTATTACTAATGATTTATGAGAGAGCAAAAATATAACTACAGAGCCTAAAAATTAATCCTTGGTTAATAGGTCTGAACAGTCCCTCCCTGTAAGGGCATCAATGCTTGGCCTCCTACACCATTATAGGCAGTTTAGACTTTAGAGGTACAGCGGAAACAGAACCTTCGTCCGCACCAACCAGCGATCACCTCGTACACTAGCTCACTAGTGTATCTTACACACTGGGGACAATTTACAATTTTACCAAAGTGAATTAACCTACAAACCCTGTATATCTTTGTAGTGTGGGAGGAAACCGGAGCATCTGGGGATAAAACGACACTGTCACAGGGAGAATGTACTGTCTCCGAACAGACAGCATCCACAGTTAAGATCGAACCCAGGCCCCTTGTGCTGTAAGGCAGCAGCTTTACCACTGTGCCGCCCTGCTATGTAAAGTGTTATATAAATTGTATAAGGTTATATAAAGTTTCTATTCTTTGGACACTATTATATAAATTGTCCAGTCCACTGACATTTAATGACCAAATGTATAGGAGCAGGGAGGTTCTACTGCAGTTGTACAGGGTTTTGGTGAGGCCACACCTGGAGTATTGCGTACAGTTTTGGTCTCCAAATCTGAGGAAAGACATCCTTGCCATAGAGGGGGTACAGAGAAGATTCACCAGACTGATTCCTGGGATGTCAGGACTTTCATATGAGGAAAGATTGGATAGACTCGGCTTGTACTCGCTGGAATTTAGAAGATTGAGGGAATCTTATAGAAACTTACAAAATTCTTAAGGGGTTAGACAAGCTAGATGCTGGAAGATTGTTCCCGATGTTGGGGGAATCCAGAACAAGGGGTCACAGTCTAAGGATAAGGGGGAATTCCTTTAGGACCGAGATGAGGAAAACATTTTTTACACAGAGAGTGGTGAGTCTCTGGAATTCTCTGCCACAGAAGGTAGTTGAGGCCAGTTCATTGGCTATATTTAAGAGGGCGTTAGATGTGGTACTTGTGGCTAAAGGGATCAGGGGGTATGGAGAGAAGGCAGGTACGGGATACTGAGTTGGATGATCAGCCATGATCACATTGAATGGCGGTGCAGGCTCGAAGGGCCGAATGGCCTACTCCTGCACCTATTTTTCTATGTTTCTATGACAAAGTGCAGGAGTAACTCAGTGGGTCAGGCAGCATCTATGGAGGGAATGGAGGGGCAACATTTTGGGTTGTGACCCTTCTCCGTTCTGATGTTGGGTCCCAGCCCACAATGTCCCCTGTCCATTCCCACCACAGGTGCCGCCTGACCCCAACACTTCGTATTTTGCTCAAGAATCCAGCATCTGCAGTTTCTTGTGACTAAACGAGTGTTAGGCTGAATCCATTTTCAATCTGGACATCCTGCCAATGATCAAATGCAGAGATGATGGCACTTGAAGTTGTGTTATCTCGTTAGATCAAGGTGGGGTCAATATTTAGATAAACCATACCGATATTGAATTCATATTGAACTCATTGTAGACAGCTGTGGAGGCCAAGTCATTGGGTATTTTTAAAACAGAGACTGACAGATTATTAATGAGCAAGGCAGTCAAAAGTTATTGGGAGAAGGCAGGACAATGGGGTTGTGAGTAAAAGATAGAACAGCCATGATTGAATGCCGGAGTCGATAGGCCGAATGGCCCCATTCTGCTCCTATGACTTATGAAATTATGACCCTGAGCGGCTGAATGGCCTATCCCTTTTCTATGCATCTCCACTCCCCACCCTCCTCCCACCCACCTCCCCACCCGCATATCACATTACTAGCATTAATTAAAGGCCACCCAGCAGTTATGAACTGCTGTAATAGGCTCATGGTGGGGAATTAGGCAGAAACTGGCTTTGGTTGCATCCCTATGCTACATCTGTGTTCAACTCTTTTCTAATTTGCAGAAATCTGTTTGTTGACAAGAGGCAGGCGAACCGCCAGCGTGCGAGCTGACACCTATTGTCGTTTGTACTCTCTCTCCGTGGATCATTTTAATGAGGTGTTGGAAGAATACCCAATGATGCGTCGTGCCTTCGAGACCGTTGCCATCGATAGACTGGATAGAATAGGTATGGTATGATCCCCTTCCATCTGTTCAATGTCTTCTTTGTAATCTACTAAACATAATTACTCAGGAAGGCATTTACTTTGATTTTAAATTGTAATGTTTAAAAAAATTATCACTTGGTCGTGTTGGACACATATTCCCAACTACACCTTTGAAATTCTTTGTATCCTAGCAACAGATAGCCTTGTTATAGAAAGAAAATATTTACAAGGATTTCATCTTCTTGCACCACATCATGTTTAGATAAACTATTGCACAATAAATTTAAATTGAAGAGGGAGATGATTTTATTTAACAAACGTTTGCCATTCAATGAAATAAATCAGGGGAGCACAGTGGCACAGCTGGTAGAGCCGCTACCTCGCAGTGCCTACAATCCAGATTCAATCCTGACCTTGGGTGCGGACTCTATGGAGTTTGGCCTGAGGATTTGACTAATCTCCTACAAGGTCGAAGATAGACACAAAATGCTGTAGAAACTCTGTGGGTCAGTCATCTCTGGAGATAAGGAGTGGGTGACGTTTCATGTCGGGACCCTTCTTCATAGAGTTAGGGGAGAGGGATACTGGCATTTCTAGAGTTTCAGACTCTCAGTCTGAAGAAGGGTCTTGACCCGAAACATCACCAGAGATGAAACATCACCTGACCCGCTGAGTTAATCCAGCATTTTGTGTCTACCTTCAGAGTAAACCAGTATTTACAGCTCCTTTCTACAAGGTCAAGTTGCTTTGCATTGTAGGTGATTGATCAGGCAGAATGACATTTCTATCCTTGTTAAGTATGAATAGCTTTTAACAATTCTTTGACAAAACTTGCCTTTATTCATCCTGGGTGTCCACACTTCCTCAACTAGGTGATGCTGCCAACCTGTCATGGATGCCCTGCACTGGTTTATAATAAGGGACATGAACACAGCACATAGAACAGCACAGGAACAGACCCCTCGGCCCCCAAACTGGCTTCTGCCCATCCCTTACTCCCCCAATCTGTCTTCCTCCCATCCGTTACTCCCCCAAGCTGGCTATCTCCCATTCCGCCTTACTCCACCAAGCTGGCTACATCCCATTTCCCTTACTCCCCCAAGCTGGACCTTGATAAAGATGTTTCAAGAAATATTCCCAAGGTTTTATTTACACATTGAATCTTCTGTGCATTTGTAATAAAATGAGTTACCTTTGTAAGTTGTATGTACGATGTATTCATCATAATATGAAATGTAACAGCTTAGAAAAGTATCCAATTTGAGTTTGAAGAAGGATCACAATCTAAAATGTTGGCTATCTATAACCTTCACAGATGCGACCTGACCCGCTGGGTTATCTGGCACTTTGTGGTTTGCTCATGAATTCACAATCTGCAGATCCTTGTGTCTCTATTCGAATTGTTCACTGATAATAGAATTTAGTTTAGATATACAGCGTGGAAACAGGCCCCTCAGCCGACCGAGTCCACACCGACCAGCGATCCCAGCACACTAACAACATCCTACACACACTAGGAACAATGTACAATTTTTCGAAGCCAATTAGCCTACAAACCTGTACGTCTTTGAAGCGCGGGAGGAAACCGGAGATCCCGGAGAAAACCCATGCAGGTCACGGGGAGAACATACAAATTCTGTCCAGGCAGCACCCATAGTCAGGATCGAACCCGGGTCTCTGGCACTGTAAGGCAGCAACAGCACCACTGTGCCACCGTGCCGTCTGTGTTGTTACTTATTTGTTTAACCTGCTTAATCTCTAGCCTTTTAGATTGAACTTGTACACGGACATCATTGTGTGTACCCTCAAGGTATTGTGGTATTTAATGACAATATGACACTTCTCCATTAGCATTGGTGAGGTATTCTTCAATTAAATGAAACAGGCTGTGGTTTAAATAGATCCATGCCTGTTAGACTGTTGTGAGGACACAGACAGTGCCTAGCAATTGTAGTGGTCATGGATACATTTAGTTTCGGTGGCGATTATCCCGAGGTGGTGCTACGAACGATCATGTTCATTTACTTAACTGATAAAACAGCATCCAAATTAAGATAGCATAATTTTTACTGATAGTCAGTCACTAATGTTTTGTTTTCTTACATATTGTTGTATTTCACTACATTTTTTCGTTATTTTAATTTGCAATCATGAACATGAATTTGTTTAGAAATTAGAAAATGAATTTGTTGATCCATTAATTAAATAGAGGATATCACATCCCTTTCAGTACAATACTCGGCTTGTACGCGCTGGAATTTAGAAGATTGAGGGGGGATCTTATAGAAACTTACAAAATTCTTAAGGGGTTGGACAAGCTAGATTGTTCCCGATGTTGGGGGAGTCCAGAACAAGGGGTCACAGTCTAAGGATAAGGGGGAATTCCTTTAGGACCGAGATGAGGAAAACATTCTTTACACAGAGAGTGGTGAGTCTCTGGAATTCTCTGCCACAGAAGGTAGTTGAGGCCAGTTCATTGGCTATATTTAAGAGGGCGTTAGATGTGGCACTTGTGGCTAAAGGGATCAGGGGGTATGGAGAGAAGGCAGGTACGGGATACTGAGTTGGATGATCAGCCATGATCACATTGAATGGCGGTGCAGGCTCGAAGGGCCGAATGGCCTACTCCTGCACCTATTTTTCTATGTTTCTACGTTTCTAATACAATTCTGCAGCAGATTTAGTTTTGTTTAGAGATACAACTTAGAAACATGCCTTTGGGCCCACCAAATTCACACCAGTTCTATGTTATCCCACTTTCGTATCCACGTCCGACATGCTGGGGACATTTTACATGGGCCCATTAATCTACACACCTACACGTCTTTGATATGTGGCAGGAAACTGGAGCACCACCTTACACACAAAGGGTGGTGGTTTCACACAAAAGGTGGTGAGTGTATGGAACAAGCTGTCAGAGGAGGTAGTTGAGTTAGGGACTATCCCAGCATTTAAGGTACAGTTAGACAGGTACATGGATAGGACAGGTTGGCAGGGACCAGTGTAGATGGGGCATGTTGGGCCAAAGGGCCTGTTTCCATGCTGTTTCCACAAGAAGACGTGCAAACTCCACGCAGACAGCACCCGAGGACAGGGTCGAACTTGAGTCTCTGGCGCTCGATGCTCGATTTGTGTAGTCAATCCCATCCCAGTCTAAAATGTAATTTATTGTTTCTCACAGGAAAGAAGAACTCTCTTTTGCAGCACAAAGTCCAGCATGATTTAAACTCTGGTGTTTTTAACATTCGCGAGAATGAGATTATACAGGAGATTGTGAAGTATGATAGAGAGATGGTTCAGCAAGTGGAACTACAGCAGCCTCTTGCCATGTCTCTCACCCCTCCGTTTCATGGCGGGCCCATGTTCAACTCTCAAGGACAACTTGCTAACAGTTCGGCAATTGCTACCCTCCAGCAGGCTGTAGCTATGAGCTTCTGTCCTTCATCTACAGGGCTTTTCATTGGGTCTGTAGGCATGCAGTCACCCAGGACAGTCAGACGGCTGCAGACTGTTCAGAGTGCGGCCAGCCCACTCTCCGTGTCCCCTGGTCAGCAGTCGCAGACGCCGCAGCAACTGGCCTCTGTCTCACCAAGTCCTTATCCTTCTGCTGTCTCCAGCCCTCCAAACCAAAGTCCGCTGGCAAGTCGAACTTTCCATTATGGGTCGCAGGCACAATCAGGCTCACAGTTATCACTGACGCAGCAAACGATATCCAGCCCATCGCACCGCCATGCCGCTCACAAGAGCACACAAGCGTTGCACACGGGCAGCTTATCCCAAGAGGCAAGACTACTGTCCGCATCGCAACCCTCGCTGCCTCACAATCTCTCCCAGACAATAACCTCGAGCCCACCGCAGTCAACCCGAGAATCGACATCGTCAATGGGAGGTCAGATATCCGCGCAACCAGCCACAGGAGGTCTCCAGGGATCAGTGCGAGGGTCCGTCCCACCAAGAATGGCCCTGACCCACCAAATGTCCACGGGTGCAATATTCCAGCCACCGGGGAAGCCAGGCGTGCAGCAGGACTCCAGCGTCCCCAAGAAAGACTCAGTCGTGTGCGTTATGGACACGGACTCTGGCAAATCAAGGCTCTCCTCCAACTTGTGATATTTCAGGCACCGACCGTGCATTTTTAGCGGTCAACAAGAGATTCAAGGTTCAAGAAGAAATCGCAGACAGTTGTGTGATCCAAAAAGGAAACGCTGCTGGTTACTGCACACCCTAAACAAATTAAACACCCCACACATCTTATTCCTGTCGCACTGAAACTCCAAGTCTGTGCAATTGTTTCAGTGTCAAAACGTATGACAAATGAAGATGTACATAAGCTCAGAGTCCTTTGATAGGGTTACTAGCTTTCATTTATTTTAACAATTAGTCCGTGTTAGTGTTTTTATTTCAGGAAAAAAAAAGTCTTATTATGGTATTAGGTGTTACAGTGTTGCTAACTTATGTACTGTTGTAAAATTAGGTGTCAGTTGTTAGCCCAATACATTTTAACGTCTTAGGAAATTGTTGCTGTACCAGAAAGATGCAGAACAGACAGACCGTAACCTTTTTTGGACATGTCTAAGCTAGAAAACATTTTTTTTATTTTAATATTAAAAAGGAGTTATGGTTTTCCTTGTACAGTGTAGTAAAACCAGTTAATAATGGTAATCTACTGGTGCGTCACAGGCTAAGGGAGATTGAATCAATAGTTTCCTTTGACTCTTCTGTATATAACTAGTACCTTGAGAGTCGATAGATTCCTATGTGATTTAAAAAAAGCCTGATGTTATATAAATGGAAATGATTAAATGTGTGTACCATTTGGACCAAAAGCAGTTCTATGTGAAACTGTGTGGAAAAATGCACTGGTGGATTTTGAATAGCAGAATGCACTCGATAGGTAACTTACATTTTTCTTATTGGATTAGTGCATGGTGTCATCGCCCAACAGTCTATTCAGGTTCAAACGGTTGTGTGGCGTAAAAGTGGCAGTATGGACAAGTTGCAACAATAACTTGGTATATTCCTTTTCTTCAACATGCAATAGTAACAACTGAACCAGTTAGCTGAGTCATCCATTTTGTATATATGGTGAAAAGGCACACCTCACTGCAATAAGAGTGTTGACTTAGTTTATAAATACTTCCCATGAAGTTTTATTACTAATATAACAAAGTCTGTGCAACATTAATAGCCGTTCTAAATATTTAAATGCAGAGCACAACTCTGACCATGGAGACCTTTTATTTCAAATATCCCAACAAACATTTGAAGCTGTTTGAAGATAGATAGGTGCTTTGATTTACTTATTCAAAAGGTGGGAGAATGGGGTTAGGAGGGAGAGATAGATCAGCCATGATTGAATGGTGGAGTAGACTTGATTGTCCAAATGGCGTAATTCTGCTCCTATCACTTATCACCTTAAATGATATAAGATTCATAGCTGCTTGTTCAATTATTGTCTTTGACAAAATGAACATTATAATTGTCAATGCACGTAAGATTGCCTTTAAACAAATTTATAATCTTGAGTTGTATTTTTGATTTTTTAAAGTTTGCATACAGAGATGTAGCTGTGATCCTTTACATTCCTATAAAGATGAAATAATTTGGTGAAAAATAAAGTCTTCAGTCTGAAGAAGGTTCCCGACCTGAAACGTCGCCTATTCATTCCCTCCACAGATGCTGCTTGACTTGCTGAGTTACTCCACCACTTTCTGTTTATTTTCTTTTTATAGCAGTCCCCTGTGTCTCCAATATGGTGCAAATACTGAATAAATTGGAACAACAATTAAATACTTGAAAAATTCATGAAGTTACAAGTCAAATGACTTTAATAGAAGTACAATGATAACATCATGAAACGAAAACTTTGTGGGAAATATTTAGATATTTCTGGTTTCTGATTGAGTTAATATTCTGAGAAATTGTAGTTTATAATCCTGCTGCTCAATTAATGGCCTTTACAAAGAATGTAGCTATTTTTTATCAAAACAATCATATTAGCTTTTCTCTCAAAACTAAGGAGCATATAATCATTGCAGCCATATCTTTAGAGTAGAAAGAAAATGTAACAGGTAGGTATTTTTGTTGAATGTATAAACGCAATTGGGCAAAGTTTGCCCAATGTCTGAAAATGAAAAATTAGCTTCAACCATCATTCCTTCTAGAATAGCGAATTGTTGGTAGCATAAATAGATTTTTAGCAGCCTTGATGCATTAAATGTGAAAGTCTCCATCACTTTTCTGGTGCAGGTCTATAGTACTGGGAAATGTCACTTTTACAAATTGTCCAGTCAAGTCATTATGGTACTGTCCTCAGTAATCTATAATGTGTTGTCAGCTGTAAGGTTATTAATTATAAACTGTATTATACTTAAACTAGAATGCCGTTCATTCATGGCTCTCAACAACATGATCTGACTTGAGACGAAACCTTAAGAAATTAATGTTAAATCAATAGGCAGCTAATGTGTGTGATATGAAAGAATGTATGATATTTTGTTGAATAATGAAAGAAATCCCAATGTAGAGGTGTACATTTTTGTTGTAATCAATTATACTTTGTGTGAAAAACAGCTTAATTTACTGTGAAATTTGCGGTGAAATTATTGTAAATTCTTGTTATGAAAATTCTGAATGAAACCGCACACCATTATTACAGAATTTACAATTTCTAATATTTGTAAATTGGCTGGTAATCATTTGCAGTGGTAATGAGCATTCATATCAAGATTTTATGCAATATAACTTTGGATTCTATCATTAACATATCCAAAAATCATAAATTAAAAGGTAAGAGTGATTTCCAAATTAAATTAAATTCTTTTGTATAATGATTTGAGTTATATATTGATCAGTTTGATGTATTTTATGCAGAAGAGGTTTTATACATGTGAAAGTGAATACACTATTGACACTCTTACCTGAGCTTAGAATGTCAGAGTACCAAAAAGCATTTTATTTTTATCCAGAATATTGAATTCTCGACTGTATGATTGCCACTGAAAATTAATAATGACAGCACCTTCAACCACAGTCCCGACATTCAAAATTCCTTCATATCTACAGACCACACGTTACAACCGCTGCTTAGTCACAGAACATTTCTATTCCGATTTTAAAATGCGTTTCATTTTCATTTCTCGAATGAGTGATGCGACCCTTTGAAGTGCAAATACTCCAAAACCAGTTACTTTGTTTTTTGATATTGCTGTAGAACTCTTGACCTTAATTAACTAAACTAAACAAAACTGCTTTTATGCAAATATGTCAAAGCAAATGCCTCACCTCACTTAATAGCAGATCGATGTTAATATGGTGTTAGATGTTTCATAAGGGCAGGCTTTTTAACCACTTATAGTAACTACTTAGCCTTACACTGCTAGTCCATGGATAGCACCATATATGTACTTCAGGAACGTAAGATGATAGAGATTTTATTAAATGGTTATGCTGGCAATATATCTTCTGCAACAAATTTTGTTTCATATTTGTAGATTTTGTGCCTAATATTGTGCTTTCCTTGCGTGTTCTGTGATTTACTAATCTGTAATTGTGCAGGCTTCAATATTAAAGCCTGCACAGGAGGTGCACTGACATTCAATAAACTCAATTTTCTTACTCTCACAGAGAAGGTTGCAGGTCTAGATATTATAAGACTTGCATTTTTGTTTCTGAATGTGTGTGCTGAATAGAATATATTTTCTTGCACTCATTATGTTGGCCATACAAATGTCCAATATTACATTTACAATGTAAAGTAGTTAGCAGTCTGTAACATAAAATGTAAGGAAGCATGAAAGAGTTTGCTTATCCTTATTAACAATGCCTAAGACCTAAAAATTCACAAGTGGTTCCTCAGCTCTCTATGTTTGAATAGCAAAATAATGTACAAAACTTAAGTCTGAAGAGGGGTCCTAACCCAAAATGTGGCCTATCCATTCCTTCAGAAATACTGACTTACTCCAGCTCTTTCTGTCTATCCTCCACAAATGCTGCCTGATCTGCTGATCACTTTTTGTTTTGCTCGAGAGTCCAGTATCTGAGGTTCCTTTTGTCTACAAACTTTAAATACTTTAGTTCTTTTAAACTACATCTTTTCCAACATTTGGAAGAAGATGAAAGAATGAGTGTTTTTTTCCCCCTAAATTTTTTATTGCACATAACATATCAAGTGTTCATTTTGCTTTCCAATGTTGATTTTCTCTTTGACTTCTACGGATTGGTTTGGTGTCTGGCAAAATCAGAATTGGGACAAAAAGTGCAGCACTTGTATGAAAGCTTATTGAATGAATCAGGTGTAAACTATTGTTAATGAGGTTGGCTTATCAACAGGATGAATGTAGTTTGCGGAAAAGATGCCTCATCTTCTCACGACTGTGTGTTTTATGTTTAAAAATGGGATCTGTTGAATCATTGGCAAGGGCCTTAATTAACTGAAGCTCAAATAGAGGTAAAAATGCTGGAAATACTCAACAAGTCAGCTAGTACCATAGAGAGAAGTATGGTATTAATGTTTCACGCTCCACACCCACTGTCTGGCCTGCTGAGTTTCACCAGCATATTCCACATTAATTTCAGATTTCCAGCCTCCACAGTACTTTGTTTGTAAGAAATCTACCTGGACTCCATGGTTTTTACTGACATCTATTTTAATTATTTAGATTTATTCATTATCACACAATTTGGTCCAATGTCTGTATGCATGTTTCATCCCTTAAATTTCGATGCAGTGTGATTAATAGAAGCTGATTTTTCTAAGGAGTGCAAGCTCTGAGATGTTATCCTTTCTAGTTGTGCCATTTTCACTAATATAAATCCAAAAGAGTTATGGTCCTAATACCTCCCCCTGGAGCCAAGACGTCATTTGTTCCTTCCAGTTGATCCATCAGCCCATGTTGCCTCGAATCTCACGCATTATCCAAAATGACAGATCAATTGGACTTCTGCTATTCCTGACAATATTATTATACCACTGTGGAATATTAGAATCAGGAATGAGCAGACACACTGAGACATTCATTACTTTCCACAGCACAATAATAACTGAGTTGATGTATTATTTATGGACTATGTAATCGATGATACACAAAGCACCAGTAACTTAAAGCAACAAATTTCACTACGTAACTGCCTTAGCAATAATTCTAGTTTTTAGAAAACTGTCCTTTAGGAATAGAATAGCTAGTTTTCAGCTTGTTATGTTGTGCTTGCATAGCATTGTTTATTGGATAGCTTAGTTTAGTTTGGACTGAACCGGTAAATGGAGCATAGCATTGCAGCAGCCACCATGAACAGAAATCAGGTAAAGCCAGCCCATAGAATCCACACCACTGTATGTTGTCTGTGCAATGGCATTACGAGCAAATTGTGGCCATGCATTCAATCTATATTGCTGCCCATCTGAAGGAACAAACACAACATGAACGTCTTTGTGTGAGAGGAAAATACAATGACTAAATAAGATGTTTAACAAAAACTTCCATATTTATTTAGCTTTGTATATATAATATTTGGTTTCATTAATATAGATTATATCTATCTATCCGTTGTTTAATTTTATATATATATATACACACACACACACACACACACAAATATACTTCTATGTATATATATATATATATGTGTGTGTGTGTATGTATATATATATATATATATAATTAAACAATAGATAGATATAATCTATATTAATGAAACCAAATATATATACAAAGCTTTATATATATATATATATATACACACGCACACATATATATATATATAAATATGTATATATTTACACACAGATAATGAACCAAATATCATCTCATTATATGGCTATACATCTGGAGATAAGTAACACCTTCATATGCAAAATTTAACTAATTTGTCTCTAATGTGTTGAATTCAGATTTTTTTTAAATGATACTCTTAACTTCTTTATTTTTAATTGGAATATAATATATGATGTGATGTTAATGTTAGGTAGATGTGCTGCAATGTTGATCTACTTCAGCAAAGGCTTGCTTCTAATCAGTATTCTTCCTGACCTCAGGACCTTCATGAGTATTTCACAGCCGATCAAGTACTTTTTGAATGGTATTCACACGGTTGTAATGTCAGAGATGTGGTGACCAAGTATCCACTTCTACCGCTATCAGCAATATAATAACGTAGAAATAATCTTTTCGAACCTAAACTCCAAAAGCTTCCCAGATATAAGAATGAAAGTAAAACAAATTGTTATGAAATATGCATACAATTCTAGGTCAAATTGTAGCTCCTGAATTTTTTTATCATCAGATTTAATAATATATTCTTATCAATTTTATCACAACACTTGCATTAATAAAAATGTGAGTATTTACCTTAAGGTCTTTGTGTTAACATGGTGTTTGATATAATAATATATCATCTCTCTCCATAATACAATGCTTGGTTTTATATGTTGGCACAGATTTCTCCTGCTGATAGGTTTGTGCCTGAAGTAAATCAATGGTGTAACAAATATAATAGTGCTGGATTAAACCACTCATTTAAAGCCCGTTGAGAATTCCAAAGAAAAATAAAGTGTAATAATGTGCACTGGTTTATTAGTATTGTTCAATTTTTCCAGCTCAATTTTAAAATGCAACTCCATTTAGTTTAGCGTTGAAACAGGCCTTTGGCCCACCAAGTCCACGCTGACCAACGATCCCCCTTACATTAGTTCTATCTTACACACTGGGGACAAATTTACATCAAGCCAATTAACCTACAAACCTGCATGTCTTTGGAATGCGTGAGGAAACCGGAGCACCCAGAGGCAACCCCCGCGGTCACAGGGAGAACGAACAAACTCCATACGGACAACACCCGTAGTAAGGATTGAAACCCGGGTCTCTGGCACTGTAAGGCAGCAACTCTACCGCTGCGCCACCGTGCCATCCCAATTTCTTTACTCAATGTCCCCTGCCATGAATTATTGGGATGGAGGACATAGAGATGGAAGCGTGCAAACAGTTTGGAATAAATGAGTGTGGTAACCCCACATCCAGCTGGAGAGTGAGTGGGCATGCGTGACCCACTACAATGATTTAACCCAGGAGTGTGAGGAGCGATTTGATTGTTTCATATGAATCATACCAAACTACACTTTCGTATTTTCCATCCCTCTCCCATATAAATATTTTGGCTTAGAAATCTGTTATTAGTACAGAAGTATACCAATGATTATTGCATGAAATGCCAATGGCAATGTTGTCTGCCAGTGCACCTAATGAAATTCTTTGACTGATTGATTACAAGATACAGCATAGAAATAGGCCCTTCAGCCCATGGAGTTCACATCGACCATCAATCACCATTCACATTAGTTCTATGTTATCCCACTTTTGCATCGACTCCCTACACATCCCTACACATTTGGGGGAATTTGCAGAGGCCAATTAACCTACAGACCTAAACATCTTTGGAATGTTGGAGGAGGCCAGGGCAACAGAGGAAACACACGCGGTCACAGGGAGAATGTGCAAACTCCCTGTATGGGGGTATGGAGAGAAGGCAGGTACGGGATACTGAGTTGGATGATCAGCCATGATCACATTGAATGGCGGTGCAGGCTCGAAGGGCCGAATGGCGTACTCCTGCACCTATTTTCTATGTAACTCCACATAAACAGTACCTGAAGTCAGGTTTGAATCTTTGAATGAGGGTCAGCCCTTACTTGAGGTATCCAAAGACAATGGAGAATGCTAATGAGAAATTCTTGGTGATGCTTAGTTGCTTCTGCTGGAGGACCAAGGGGTTTTGAGTGGACCATGAGCCCTATTTTGCTTAATTAGAACATAGAGCAATACAGCATAGGAAATGGCATTTCTGCCCACGATGTCTGTGCCAAACATAATACCAACATAAACTAATCCCTTGTGCCTGTGCTGCCTGACCCATTGAGTTCCTCCAGCGCTTTTTGTCACCCATGATGTCAAGGAGAATGGTGACCTCCATCTTCCTGTCCTCGCAAGAAGTTCTGCAGAGCCAGGAGACCTTGGAGTCGATACAGCTTTGCACGGAATTGTTAACAATCCTCACAGGCAAGCCCTATTGTGTGCTCACAAATGGATGTCACACAAAACTGTTCACTTGTCTTTAAGTGGTCAGACTCTGATTTCACTGGAAATCTGGTCTCTGTCACACACATGAGCAGATTGAAGGTCTGCGTGTGACAACGGGTCTCAGAGGAGTGGGGCGATGTGTTCAATGAACAGAGCAATGTCACTAGTCTATTTGAGCGATGGCACATGTCTGCCTGCTTTGAATGAGTAATGAGATGCTATTCATAGTGCACACCTTGTGGCATTGTGATTTTTGTCCAGTTTTGCCTGCGTTGTGCAGAGTCTCCCCTGGGAGTGTTCACTTTATCCAGGCTTTTCAACATTTAATACACATTTGGAAGCACATGGATATGAAAGGTTTAGAGGGACGTGGGCCATAGGCAGGCGGGGCTAGATGCAAGTGGGGCATTCTGGCCATCGTGGACAAGTTGGGCTGAAGGGCAGTTTCCGTACTGTTTGACTCAATGACCCTCTGATCTTATACACCTCTATAAGGTCACCCATCAGCTTCTCATGCTGCAAAGAAAAAGGCCACCTCGGGGGGGTATTTATGTATTTTTAATTAACCAGGACCTATATCCTTCTGATGAAATCTCCCTCTCCTTTCTCTCTTCCCAACTCTTATTTGAACAAATTAATCAAACTTTGAGGGGCAAAATATGGTGCTAATGATAATGGGCTTCCTGGCTCAGCATTGTAACAAAAATTGAAATATAATTTCCATGCAATGATGGTAGAGACATTACTTTGATTCAGACATTCTACATAGCAGATTGCTGGCAGGTACAATAGTACATACTTTGTAGCAAAGAAGAAACGCAAGTGCCAAGGTTGACACACATTTGGAATGAATGCCCATGGCTGTACCTTCACTGCGCCTTCTGTAATCACCGAGGCACTCAAACCTAGTAGACTTCAACTTTAGTTTTCATAATAAAGCTATTCATCAGACATTGGACTTGATCCAAGAACAGCAGTCTAATCATTTCCAGATCAAGCTCGTTGAGGTAGAAACAAGCAAAGATCTTATAGCGGAGGAAGATAGATCACTCCTTCTAAATGCAATGGGCTGACGTGTAGTACGCAACGGAGCGGAAAGTGGGCCTTTTTTTCATCCATTTCAGTAACCCGACTCACAGTGTAATCAACGTTGCGGGGGAACAGTTTGTATTAATAAATTATAATTCTGAAAATGAGGAGACGATTTTTACCAAATAACTTTTATTTTTACAAGGATGTTTCCATAACCGGCTTCCATCTCAGCACTAGTATCTTTGTTCCGCTATGGGATCTTTGGTGTGGAAACGGAAGCCGGTTACGGAAATGGGGCCGAAAATTACCCATGAATCTGCCCATGACCGTACTATGTATTTTTCGTCCAGTGATCTTTCTTGCTTGCTATAGGATCTTTGGAAACAAGGACCTGCAGATGCTGGTTTAGTTTAGTTCAGTTTAGTTTAATTTAGATTAGAGTATTGTTGCGTGTACCGACCGAGGTACATTGAACAGCTTTTTGTTGCGTGCTGTACAGTAAATGGAAAGACCACGTGATTACAACCGAGCTGTCCACAGTGTACAGGTACAGGATAAAGGGAAAAGATTTTAGTGCAAGGTGAAGTCCGGTTAAGGTTTATTCAAGGGTCTCCAATGAGGTACATGGTCGCATTGGACCACTCTCTAGTTGTTGATAAGATGGTTCTGTTGCCTGATGATAGCTGGGAAGAAATTGTCCCCAAATAAAAGATACAAAGTGCAGGAGTAACACACTGGGTCAGGCAGCATCTGAAGCTTTTCACCGTACCTCGGTGCATGTGACAATAAACAATATAAACTAAATTGATCTCTGGATAACATGCATGGGTGGATTTCAGTGAACAGAGCGATATCACCAGTCTGTTTTGAGCGATGTCACATGTCATCTGCCTGTTTTGAATGAGTAATGGGGGGGGGGGGGGGCTGACTCGCTCTCCCCCGGGCAACATCCAAAGAAGGGTCCTGACCCAAAGCGTCAACCTGCCCTGAAGCATATTGAGATGTTTGGTTATCTGAGAGGAATTTTACCTTCATCCTTCAAAAGAAGATTTAACCTTTAGAACACAGTTAATTTGTGTTTCTACAACCTTTGTTTGGAAGGATTTAAAGAGATAAAAGCCAAATTAAGGCAAATGGGATTAACCCAATATACCAACAGCTGCCATGGACAGTCAAATGGCTGTTTCCATGCTGTAGAGCTCAATGACTATAAATGGTGTACTTCATCCAAATTCTGGGCAATAAACTTTAGGAACGTTGCAATTAAAGTGCCCTCTGGATATCCAAATGCACTCCACAACCAATAGGTTCTATTGGGATTTGTAAGCCAATACACATGGTAACCAGCAATGGATGGAACAACAAACCAATGTATTTTTTTGATGGACTTTCAGTATAGATTGAACCCACAGGCATCTGATCAAGAGCTGACATTATTACCAAGAAGCTCAGCATTCAATTTCACAAAGGCACAGACATTTGTTCCAGAATGAAAACCACTGACATACGTTAATGTCATTAAACGATTATAAGTGAAGGTTGCAGTATAATGCAAAAAATTCTCATTCTTCATTGCTCTCGTATTTCTATATAGCAGAGTAGGTCATTCTGTTATAGAATCACACAGAACAGAAACAGGCCCAATTCATCGATGCTGATCAAGATGCCCCATCTAAGCCAGTCCCATTACCCCGCGTTTGGCCAATATACCTCTAAACCTTTCCTGTCCGTGTGTCTGTCCAAATGTCTTTTAAATGTTGTTATTGAATCTGCCTCAACTACTTTCCCAGGCAACTTGTTCAATTTTCCCCGCCACCTTCTGTGCAAAAAAGCCGCCCCTCACCTTTCCCCTCTCACCATAACCCTTTGTCCTCTGGTTCTTGATTCCCCCAGGCAAAAGACTGTGCATTCTCCCTGACTATTCCCCCTCATGACTTCATACATAAGAACACCTTACATCTTCCTGTGCTCCAGGAAATAAAGTCGTAGCCTGCCCTCTCCCTACAGTTCAGGCCCTCAAGTACTGCAAATATCATCGTCAATTTTCTCTGCACTCTATCGAGGTTAATGTCATCTTTCCTGTAGCAGGCTGACCCTAAACTGAACACAATACTCCAGTTGTGACTTCACCAATGTCTTGTACAACTGTAACATAATGTTCCACATTTTATATTCAATACTCTGACAGATGAATGCCAATGTGCCAAAAGCCTTCTTCATCACCATCTTCTGCCTGCATGTGGAAGCAATTACTTCAGTAGTTTAGTTTAGAGATATAGGATGGAAACAGGCCCTTTGGCCCATCGGGTCCGCGCCGACCAGTGATCACCATAAACCAGCCCGTTCTTACATACACTAGGGACAATTTTTTTTTTTTTACTGAAGCCAATTAATCGACAAACCTGAATATCTTTGAAGTGTGGGAGGAAGCCGGAGCTCAAGGATTAAAGCCACGTGGTCAATGGGAGAACATACAAACTTTGTAGACATCAAATGGGAATCCGGGTCTCTAGAGATGAGTGAGGCAGCAACTCTCCTGCTGTACCACTGGGCCACTAATGACATAATACACCAATGATAAAGCAGGAGAAACCAAGTTACATTTAATAAGCCCTCACAGTCCAGTACATAGATCCCTGTAATGTTAGGAACACAATGAGTGAACTACTGATCCAGTCACAGAGAAGGCTTGCTATTCTGAAGGAGGAATTGTATACATAGAGGAAACAAGTGCAGGTACAGTGGGAAGGCTAGGACTTTATTCTTTAGAGCACTAGAGGATGAAGGGTGATCTTATAGAGATGTGCAAGATCATGAGAGGAATAGAGTAGATGCACAGTTTTTTTACTCTGAGTAGGGGATCACAAACCAGAGGAAATAGGTTTAAGGTGAGAGGGGAAAGATTTAATAGGAACCTGAGGAGCAACATTTTCACACTGAGAGTGGTAGGTATATGGAATGAACTACCTGAGCAGGTAGTTGAGGCAGACAATATAACAATATTTAAAAGACATTCAGACAGGTACATGGACTGGAAAAGTATGGACAAAAGTGTGCAAGGGCAACTAGTGTAGATGGGGCAGCTTGGTCGGCATGGGCCAGTTGGGCTGAAGGGCCTATTTCCATGCTATATGGCTCTATGACTCAATGCCTCTATTACACTAAGTGGAGGCAGCCCCTGACAGAGATTTCAAACTGTTCCTAACAGAGATAGATAGATTTCTCTTTAGTACAGGTGTCAGAGGTTATGGGGAGAAGGCAGGAAAATGGGGTTAGGAGGGAGAGATAGATCAGCTTGATTGAATGGCGGTTAGACCTGATGGGCTGAATGGCCTAATTCTACTCCTATCACCTGACCTTATGAGCTTATGATTTCCTCTTGGCTGGTCTCCTGACTCACATTGTTCCACCACCCTTCTCCCTTCAGGCATTCAACTCACTGATGAGAATTCCAAGTCTCTTTGACAAAGCCTAGCACCTCTCTCCCTCTCCCAAGTTCCCACCTAGATATCACCATTTTACATTGAATGCTTACTTAATTCTAATAATTGACTTTAGTAGTCTGAGATGAGAATTCTCCTCATGCTGCCACATTTGTGCGGTACGCACCAGCGAAACAGCGAATCATGAAAAAAAAGGAAAAATTGAATTGTTTACTATCCACCTCTTATCTTCAATATCTCTAACATGCAGTTCAGTAATTGCTATCAGTGCCATGGGAATTTGTTTATCTTTGGACGTGGGCACAGTTCAAAACATTACAAGTCCAAGGATATGAGTCAGAACAACAATTTGCAGTCCTCGCCAAGCAATTGTTTCTAATCACACTTCATTTCATCTCAGCCAATTCATCAGACATCCTCTTGGGATGCATTAGACTGACGCAACAAGGTGAGCCTGAGACTACAGCCTCAGGGTGCATCACATATTTCACAGGAAATGTGAAAGCGGAAATGTTGAATGGCAAGGTCCTTCTTCATTTAGAATTTTTTCAGAAGGCAAACATCAGAAATCAAACCATTCCAAAGTGTCAGAAAATAGCATAGCAAAGAAAGAGCCTGAAGAAGTGTCCCGACCCAAAAGGTCACCTATCCATGTTCTCCAGAGATAATGCCTGACCCGTGGAGTTACTCCAGCACTCTGTGTTTCTTCATTTAAGAAAAAGTAATTGGTTTGTTGAGTTTGTGGCGACTCTTTCACATTAATTTATTACAATTTTCCCCACTCTTTCTTCTGCAGGCATTTATTCCTTTTTTTTAATTTTGAAGCTTAGAAATACACCCAGCTGTGCTCCAGAGCATAAATAAAAATACAGCATCAAAACAGGATCTTCGGCCCACCAAGTCCATGTCAACCACCAATTACCCAGTCATGCTAATTCTATGTAGAAACAAGGAACTAGAGATGCTGGCTTATGAAAAAAGCCACAAAGTGCTGGATTAACGCAGCAGGTCAGGCAGCAACTCTGGAGAACATGGATAACTGATGTTTCCGGGTCATACCCCTTCTTCAGACTCAGACAAAGGGTCCTGACCCTGAAGAAGGTTCCTGACCCACAACATCACCTATCCGTGTTCTCCAGAGATTCTACCTGGCCCACTGAGTTGCTCCAGCACTTTGTGTCACACCGATTCTATGTTATCCCACTTTCTCATCCATTCCTTACACACTAGGTGCAATTTACAGAGGCCAGTAAACCCACAAACCCGCATGAATTTGGGAAGTGGGAGGAAACTGGAGCACCTGGAGGAAACCACGTAGTCTCAGAGAGAACATGCAAACTCCGCACAGACATCAGCCAAGGTCAGAATCAAAACTGGGTCTGTGGCACTGTAAGGCAGCATCTCTACCAGCTGCACCACTTTTTAATCTATATCCATCATCCCCTTAGCCGGTGGATTCTAATTCTTAACCATACATTTCAGGGAAAGATTTTTCTCTTCTTGGCTTAGGTTAACCATTGCCATGTGTTTGCCCAGTTTCCCAGCTTATCAATGTCCACACAAAATGTATTATTTTCCTCCCTCATTACTTATCACTCATCCAAGTTTTGTGTCATCTACAAAATGTGCCCAAAGATAAGGCATAAAGTAGATCAAAAACAACCACACTCCACAGCATCCATTTTCTACCTCCATCATTCAAAAAGCAACAAGTTTTCACATCTTTTTATGTCTTAGCCCATTTATTGAGGTGTTGGTTGTGATCAGAAGATGGTTTAGTAGCTGGACTGTGGACTCCCAGTGAGCTACATTTAGATCTTAAATAAATCATCAAACTTTGACAGCAACCAACGTCATGAACCTCTTGTTGCTTTGCAATAAAACCAAGTGAATGTGCGATCTAAAGTGAAATCCCTGGCCACATATAAAGAAAAGGCAAATTGCAGTTATATGGAGCTTCATCCGATTTGTAAAAAGCTTTACAACAAACCCTCATCTCTTAAATTAAACAATCTGAATATTTTACAAACTTGAAATAAGCAAAGGAAGTAAAACAATGTGGAAATCTAATTTAGTTTAGTTTAGTTTAATTTTATTTAATTTTATTTCATTTAGTTTAGTTTAGTTTAGTTTAGAGATACAGCGTGGAAACAGGCCCACCAAGTCCACGGCAAACAACGATCACCTGTGCACTATTTCTATCCAACACACTAGGGACAATTTATAGAAGCCAATTAACCTACAAACCTGCATGTTTTTGGAATGTGGGAGGAAACCCACTGGGAAAATATGCAAACTCCATACAGACAGCACCCGTAGTTAGGATCAAACCCAGGTCTCTGGCACTGTAAGGCCACAGTGCAGCCCTTCAAAGAGTCTTAAAAATAAATTAGCATTGTACTTCAATTTAGAAAGTTGAGCTTCTGCGGATAAACTCCCAGCATTCATGATGCACATTAATCCTACTGTACACAAAATGTGCAGTAGGATTAAAACAGTCTAATATTGAAATTGTATTGGTTTATTGCTGTCACATGTACAAGACACAATGAAAACCTTGTTTTGATGCAGTCCAAGCAAATCATACCATAAGTTCATAAAAGAGGAAGGAAACAGGGTGCGGAATATAATGTTGCATCTACAAGGAAAGTGCAGGTAAAAAGAAGTGCAAGGGTTGCAGTGAGGTAGATTGGGTGATTGGGAGTGCATCCTTAATTAGGTAGAAACGAGGAACTGCAGATGCTGCTTTGTTTAAAAAACCCCCCACAAAATTAGGTAGTTTGGGAGATTCGAAATACATCCTTACAACATGTAAATTATAAATGTCCATGAATTCATATGAAATAACTTTAATACATTTTGGACATTTTAACAGACATTTATTAGTTAAGAAAATCACAAAGCATAATCTCACTCCAGTTATATTCTTTACGTTGTTTACTGAAAGCACAGACATGCAAACCTAAACTTTAACAATGGATAAAAGACAGAGATTAATACATCAGTGCACATTAATGTTCTATTTGTTTTGTCACTTTGATCATGTTGATCTTTTTTAAGTGCTTCTCATGATGGCTGAACTGCAGTCCATCACTAACCGGCTCATAATTCACCTTTATTATGATGGCTATGATTCAAAAACTTACAACACTGTTGTCTCATAATTCAGTCAAGCGTCAGGAGTGTTTAATTGTCATATGTACCAGCCATGGAACAATGACTTTCCTACTTGATGCAGCTTAACAGGCCCGTAAACTCTATAACACACAGAGAAATATATATACTAATCAATAGTATAATAAATTAATAATTGTAATACTAGGTAACCATAGTAGTTCAAAACAAAAGTCCATAGTGCAACCCAAGACAGTGCAGAGAAGATAGTTGCTGAGGTCAGCGTGTGCAGTGTTCAAGTGCCTGATTATTGCTGAGAGATAGCTATTGAGAACAACGGACTGGCATTTCATGAAATCTTCAAGGTAAAACAGACACAAAAAAGTAACCAGGCCACGCACTGTTTATCTTTAAACACCATAATTAATTTAATTTGTTTCCACAAAATTCCATATAATTGCTCAAAATCAGATTTTCAAACATAAGGTCTTCTAACGCCTGTTGTTGGAAGAATCATTCCTTGACTGAATTCTGATTAAATTAACTTAAATGAATAGTCTGTGCACCTGGACAATCAAATTACCTTTCCTTAATCATGCTTTGGTGCATAAATTTGGTTCATGAAACAACAGTGGCACAGCTGTTGCCTCACAGTGCCAGAGACCCAGGTTCGATCCCAGCCTCAGGTGCTGTCTGTGTGGAGTTGCACATTCTCCCTGTAATCGCATTAGATTTCCTCCGGGCGCTTCAGTTTCCTCCTGCATCCCAAAGACGCGTCTAATTGCATAATCTGACAATGAGTGTTTATCTAGAATTAACGTATCTCTTGCAGTAGCATTTACAAAACAGGTATTTCCATTTTCTCACCTTTCCATTTCGTACACAGTAACTTGGAAATTGGACCAGACAAGAAACAATTCCCAGGTTATGTATGAGCAAGCTGTTTTGCAATCTAGAAGTGTGTATCATAAATTTCTCTTTGAAATACCACCCACTGAGAACTTGGACCAGAAACTCCATGTTACAATTCACTCTCGCACAGTTTTCCTGATGCCATTTGTTTATTTGATGTTATTGCCAATGTGCACAGTGAACATCTCTGGCTTGAGGACAAAAATTAGAGAGAGCAGACACATCTAGGGACTGACAATGTATAGCTATCAAGGACCAAATCGCACAACGAGGTGATTACCTTTATCTTCATTGTCTCTCACGGTGATGCTCATGTCACTTTACACTCAGTCAGTGCTAAGATCACCATACTTAAAGATGCCATAAGTCCATCAGACCTGGGCGGCACAATGGCACACCGGTAGATCTGCTAACTTACAGCGGCAGAATTATCGATTTGATCCTGACGGCATTTGCACATTCTTCCTGTGACCGTGTGGGTTTTCTCCGGGTACTCTGGTTTCCTCCCACATTCCAAAGACGTGCAGGTATGTAGGTTAATTGGCTTCTGTAAATTGTCCCATCTGTGAAGGATAGAACCAGTGTATGGGTGACCATTGCTCGGCGCGGACTCGGTGAGCCGAAGGGCCTTTTTCCAAGCTGTATCTTTGAAACTAAAAAAAAGAACATAGATGCAGATTTAGGCTGTTTGGTCCATCAAGCCTGCTCTGCCACTCAATCACGGTTGATCTATTTTTCCCTCTCGACCCATTCTCCTGCCTTCTCACTGTAACTCACATGTACTAATCAAGAACCTATCAATCTCTGCTTTAAAAATACCCATGACCTGGCCTCCACCGCTGCCTGTGGCAATTATTTCCACAGATTCTACAGATGCCACAATCTATTCTGACGCTCCCGGTGTCCAATGGAGATATTGTCTCATCTTCTTTGGCAGCTTCACGTGGCTTTCTGAAAGTCTAGGTAAACAACATTCACTGACTATCTTTTGTCTGTTCTGCTATTTACTTCCTCAAAGAATTCCCACAGATTCATCAGACAAGACCATGCTGACTTTGACCTATTATATCCATGAACTTCTAAGTACTAAACCTCATCCGTTATAATGGGCTCTAAAATCTTACCAGCCACTTACTCTCTTACTGGCCTATTTAGAGTCATAGTTATGCAGCATGCAAACAAGCCCTTTGGCCCACTCGCCCATGCTGACCAAGGCGCCCATCTAAGCTAGGCCCATTTGCCTGCTTTTAATTTTTATCCTCTAAAGCTTTCTGATTCATGTACCCATCCAAACGTCTTTTAAATGTTATCATACCTGGCTCAGTCACTTTCTCTGGCAACCAATTTCATGTACCCTCTGTGTAAAAAAGTTGTCCCTCAGGTTCCTAGCAAATCTTTTTCTTCTTCCCCCTTAAACCTGTGCCCATTCACATTCTTGATACCCCAACCCTGGGGAAAAGACTGTATACTCTCACCCTGTATTTTCCCCTTATGATTTTAAACACCTCTTTAGATCATCAGATTTTTATGATTTTAAACACCTCTTTAGATCATCACCTCTTTAGGTCCAATTCTATACTTTGCCATCGTAGAGTCTGCCCTTACCTTCTCCATCATGGTCTGGGTTGGCTCAGCCACCAAGCACGACACCCGGAGGCTGCAGCGAATCATTCGAGCAGCTGAGAAGGTTGTTGGCTGCAACCTTCCCCTCATTGACGTACTGTACACTGCAAGGGCCAGGAAGTGAGCGGGTAAGATTATATCTGACCTCTTTAACCCTGGCGACAAACTCTTTAAAGCACTTCCCTCTGAAAGGCAACTCCGGACTGTCAAAACCACCACAGCCAGACATAAAAACAGCTTTTTTCCATGAGTAGTAGCTCAACTCAATAACCAAAAGTCTGTAGCCTCATTTTGCTCTGGTATTTTATTTTATTCACACATTTAAACTAATGTTTGATTATTAATTTTTAATGCTTTATGTATCATTCTTAATTGTTACTGTATGTCGTGTTGTTATTTGCGAGCGGAGCATCAAGGCAAATTCCTTGTATGTGTACATACTTGGCCACTAAACTTAGTCATACATTCATTCAAATCCCAATTTTAACTCCAAGGAATGAAGTCCTAGCCTGTCCAACCTCTTCCCATAGCTCAGACTATCAAGTCATGGCAACAACCTTGTATATCTCTGCACTTTTTCCAGCTTAATGACATCGTTCCTAGAGCAGGACTTCCAAAACTGAACATGATACGCTAAGTGAAGCATCACCAAGGTTTTGTACAACTGCAATTGCAACACCCCTTACCCACATTCCTCAATTTTCCCTCTACTCCCTGGCAACCTAAATGCCCTAGGTGTAATTTTTTTGGCTGATCCTTGATCATGGGGGGACACGGTGGCACAGGTTGTACATCTACAGCCTCACAGCTCCAACCACCCGGATTACATCATAATCTATAAGCTAGGGTACTGTCTAATTCTACTAATGCCAGCTCACTTCAGGGAAACTGCAAACCATCGGGGGATGTAAGTGGAGGAGTCTTGTTACCGACCTCTCCAGGACATAGCCGTAAATCAGCAAGACAATGGAGACCAAAAATAGATGGCACTGCAGAGAAAACCAGACTGGAGCAAAGTTCTATTCATTTACAATCATTCAATAAACTAAACTGTACTGCACTGTACTAATTGGCATGCTTTAGCAATGTTACAAAATTTTGAGATTTAAAAGATCAAATCTGCAATTTATCCCATCAGATAAAGCATAAAAATAAGATTAATTTGACACCTAATTCACTTTCATATCTTCAGTATTAAAAAAGTTATGGCCATTTTCATACTCGGAAATTAGCATCTTGTTCCCTATTGCTTTTCCATTGACATAACTCAAAAGCTGTGATCGAGGACAGTCACAAGCCCATAACTTTCTTAGAAATTAAGAGAACTGAAAGAAATTTTACTTCGGAGTCAAGTGAGTGATTCCGTTAAGAACCCCGCCAGTCTGCATGCGCGTCATTACGTCTGACGCATGGCGCAGCGACCGGCTGGGAGGCGCATCGCTCCTCCAGCGGCAAGTTTAAAAACCCTCAGGTAAATGTAAAGCTTAGTCGGAGGTCATTTTCTGCACTTGGTAATTCTTGTTTCAGGGGCAAGGGCGAGTATGGAGAAAGCGTCGAAGGTGAAGTCAAGGCGAGCCGCCGGGAGAGTAGCTGTGGAAGACCGCGGGAGTGCGGGTAGTGGGCGGTCGCCTATCTCACCTACCGAGTCGCTGGCGGTACGACCATCGACTGCAGACTTGGTGCCTGAGAGCACTGTGGCTGCACCATTGGGGCGGAAAGCCACTAAAATGTCTGCACGGCTCGTAGACCCGGATGAGTCGGGCCGGGCCTCCGATAATGGATAACGTCTTTGGACGGTTGTCCAGGATGGAGCTCCTAATGGAGAGGATGCTCCACCAAGATACACTCCAACAGGAGGAGTTGTGTCAGGGTGGGTCTCCTTGGGGGCCCGCGCCAGTGGCACCTGTATCAGGGCTGCTTAATGTCTCCCTCTTGGAGGAGGAGAGCATGCGGGGTCAGTTTTATTCTGACACCGAGTCCGTGGATGTAGCAGTGGAGCGTACCCCAAGGGATGAAAGGCACGAGCCAGAGGTGCCAGTCCTGGCAGCAAGATTTGCTATCCCCACAGAAACAGGGGAACCGCTGGGTGACGAGTTGGCCGCAAGTATAAATTACCTGGCCTCACACCAGCTTCAAGAGCATACTATGGAAAAAACATCCAAAAAATATGAGACCCTGCCAACTGTGTCCTGCTCAAAGTGCCGCTGTTAACCACGCCATCTGGGGTCACGTGGGTGTAGGTATCCAATCTCATGAAATGAGGCTTCAGAGGATACTGAAGCTGCTCGCTTCGAGCATTACAGCATTCGCCAGGTCGGTGGATGGAGGGCACCTGTCTGATGTACAGCAGGATGCCCTGGCCCTCATGTGCAATGCACATTTTCAGATAAATTGCCTGAGAAAGAGTGCCATCTGCCCTACTATTAACCCTAAGTTTGCGGCTCTGTGTAAACCCAGTAATATCCAGCCACCGAATCTTCTGTTCGGGAAGGATCTCTCAAAAAGAGTCAAGAAGCTGGACGACGAGGCAAGAACGGTCGGACTCATCAAAGCACCGACGACCAGCAAAACCTCACCGGCGGCAGTACCCCTACAAACAGTTCGATGAAACTGGTTCAGGTCAAGGACCAAGCCGGCCATTCACAAATATGCACAGTTGGTGCACTCCAACAGGGGCACGGGCGAATATGACCTTACCCCCCAAAAACCGGAGGCAGAAAATTCCACCAGTAACCATGGAGGTAGGTGGGTCTGGTTCTTGTCGGAAGATATTAAGTGGGGATCACCTACAAGTTGGGGGGAGATTACACTTGTTCTTGAAGGAATGCTATGGGATAACATCAGATTCATTTATACTGCACAGTATACAAGGGTTTCGAATTGAATTCCTTCCCAATTTGCGCTCCACCCACACAGCATACACCAAGCCGGACATTGGTTTTTCACAACAAGAAAATTTGGAGGTACAAGCTGAAATTGAAATGTTATGCAAAAAAAGGGTAATTGAGAAGGCGTTCACCAATCTTACCAACTCGTGTCTAATATTTCTCCTAGGCCAAAGAAGGATGGGGGATGTCGAATCATCCTTGACTAAACGAGCCTTAATCCTTTTGCGCAATTTAAACATTTCAAAATGAAAACCTTTGTTACTGCCAAACAACTGATTTCCAGAGGATGTTATATGTCATGTATAGATCTTAAAGATGCATATTATTCAGTGCCTGTTCATAAGGATCATCGGAGATATTTGAAGTTTAGCTGGATGAGGCAATTATGGCAATTTAAAGCATTGCCTAATGGGTTAACCGTGGCCTCTAGATTATTTACAAAACTGTTAAAACCAGTGCTGGGGCTACTCCGGGCTCAGTCATATTGTAATGGCTTATTTGGGTGATATCTTAATCGTAGAGAAGACTCGGGAAGCAGCTGAATTATCTGTTTCAGTTGTTAAACTCATGTTTTAGAGATTGGGGTTTCTCATCCATCCAGTTAAATCTAAATTGATACCAGTTAGAGTTATTGATTATTTGGGATTCACCATTAACTCAACTCACATGTCTGTGACTCTGCCCAGGGGCAAGAGATTAGACTTAATTGAAGGCTGTAACAAGCTCATTGTGGAGCAGCAACCTTCAATTAGACAGGTGGCCAGCATGATTGGCAAATTAGTGGCTGACTTTCCTGCTGCACAGTTTGGACCTTTGGATTACCAAAATCTACAACATGCAAAAGAGCAGGCACTCAGGATTAATGCAGGTCATTTTGACAGGCCCATGCAATTACCAGCTGAAGCCATTGCTGAAGTGCAGTGGTGGATAGTGAACATTTCGAGTTGCTGCAGTAAAGTTCTGATTGAGAAACCTTCAGTTGTTTTACAGACTGATGTTAGTGCCCTAGGATGGGGTGCTACTGATACCATCTCTAGCTGCGGAGGCAGATGGAATATGCATGAGGCATTTATTCTTCAATCATACGGATTAACTATTTAGAACTGTTGGGAGCATTCTATGGTCTTAAGGCTTATTGTACTAGTATGCGTCACCTGCATTTTCAGCTTCAGATTGACAACAGTACGGCAGTGGCATATGTTAATTACATGGGTGGGATCAAGTCGGAATCTTATGATAGATTAGCTAACCTTATTTGGCACTGGTGTATTACAAGCAACATTTGAGTTTCAGCTATCTACCTACCAGGTAGATTCAATCCAGGTCACGCAAATTCAATGAAAACACAGAATGGATGTTGAATCATGGTGTATTTAATGATATTGTTGCTCGGTATGGGATGCCAGATATCAATTTGTTTGCATTCAGACTCAATCACCAGTTACCAAAGTATGTTTCATGGGAACCAGACCCAGGGGCAGTAGCGGTAGGTGCATTCTCGCTACACTGGGGTGGAATGTTTTTATATGCATTTCCCCCATTTTGCCTCATCAGTCGGTGCTTGCTCAAGATCAAGCAGGACTCCGCCTCAGGAGTTTTGGTGGTACCCGACTGGCCTACTCAGCCATGGTTCCCACTCGTTTTGGGAATAATAACACTGCCTCATATGACTGTCCCGAAACATAGTAACCTATTGGTGCACCCTGTAACTGGGGAGCAAAGTCCATTACATGACCGTATTGATCTATTGATTTGCAGATTCTAAGGAGGCCATACCTGGGGCTTGGACTATCCGATCGTACCGTGGATGTGATCACTGCAGCCTGGAGGGTTAGTACCAAAAAACAGTACATCTCTCATGTCAGGAAATGGGAGGTGTTCTGTTTACGGGGGAACATAACATACCACATGGCACGCATCTCAGATGTGCTATCTCGACTATTCTGTCAACACTAAATTCTGATGAAGGGTTGAGCTATAGTGCCATCAATAGTGCCAGGAGTGCCCTGTCATCTTATTTATGGCTGGGGTCGGAACAACATTCTGTTGGATCTCACCCTTTAATATCCCGGTTTAGGAAGGGTATTTTTAATTCCAATCCCCCCCGGCCCAGGTACTCTGAAATCTGGGATGTGAGCGTGGTACTCACGCTGCTTCACCAGTGGGCTCCAGCCACATCCCTGTCTTTGCCCAAAATAACCCTTAAGGTGGTCATACTTATGGCGCTGGTTTCAGCGCAATGGGTCCAGACGTTGCAGAACCTGCGACTGGACAGGATGGTGTCATCTGGAAATAACATAACGTTTTACATTTATGATTTAATTAAACAGAGCAGACCAGGGGTGTCAGGGTTCAAGCTTAATTTTTCGGCATACCCCACGGATTTACGAATGTGTCGTTTCGCACTTGCAACATTATATCAAGGTCACCAAGAGCCTCAGATGCTCGGAATCAGCATTATTTATCAGCCACAAAAAGCTGCATAAGAAAGTGTCGGTACAGACCATTTCAAGACGGCTGAAACAGGTTATGGTTTGTGCCAGAGTGGACACTGACAATTTTAAATCTCACTCCACCAGAACGGCATCAACGTCAACAGCGAGGGCAATGGACGTCCCTCTCGACCATATCCTCGCGGCCACAGGATGGTCAAATGAACTGACTTTTCAAAGGTTCTATAACAAACCGCTTACCGGACTGGGGATATTCGCACATTCTATTTTAGGTTCTGTTTCATAGCTTCCCCCTGGGAGAGAGGGGTCGCTATTGTTTTTTCTTTGTTAAATAAACCATTCACATGTTCAAATCAATGCCATGGTTCAGTGCATTGTTTATTATTCACTCATCCTGGGTCAATCGATGCAGTGAGACGCCTGGATTCGTATCTACGGCATGAAATCACAGAGCTTTGAAATCTTCACGGAATCACTCACGTGACTCCGAAGTAAAATAGTAAGATTAAATGAGAACTTACCAGTTTGAAGTTTGATCTTTATTTTATGAGGAGTTACGATGAGTAACTCATCGTGCCCACCACTCCCAACCCTCCTATCACAAAGGCCATCTGGTAGCTCTAGGTTTCTAATCTTACTATGTTACTTCAATTACTGTTACCTGTGATTTCACACCGCTGCTTTGAAGATTGACGCGCATGCGAACTGGTGGGGTTCTTCACGTAATCGCTCATCGTAACTCCTCATAAAATAAAGATCAAACTTCAAACTGGTAATTTCTTGTTTAACCTTACCATTTTCAGTTATTATAGATTGAAGCATTCTGAAACAAATATGAAACAATCTTACTTGGATGATCTGAAATTAAAGCATATAATTAGTTAGTTACCTAATTGTAGCTAATTACAAAATTCAATTACTAGATCTAAACATCTATCCATTTCTTAAGAAAAGATTAACATTTTTAAATAGTCTAAGTGTCCAAATAATATTCACACAATAATTCCCAATATAACATGATTTTTAAATCTCATTGTCATGAATTTGTAGGCCAAATGGAAGGAATTTAGTGTTTAATTCCCTTAAATTAATGGCCATTTAAATCATCTTGCGAGTGAGATTTTGTGGAACGCGATCGTTTGGAACATTGTGGTTGCAGTGAATTTAAACCCCATATCGGCAGGAAAAACACTGCCGGTTCATATATTTACATAATCACATTTTTGCAACATGAAATTTTGATTAAAAGCATCCTAAGAAGCACGTTTATATGTAAAAACAAACGGCGTACCTTGCTTTGTCCCGTACGTGAGATCCATCCCATTGTCGGCGTTCACGGCTTCAGTAGATTTTAAGTTTACTCATGCTATTAAATTATCCAGCGTTAATTTTAATAAACTTGATATAACAGCAGTTGGAGCAATTTTTCTTCAGCAACTAAACAGCCTGACAAAGATCGATTTGAACAGGCTGGAGGAAAATGGTATTTTAAACCCACCCCCCTCTCAAAGGCGCCAAAGTCGCATGCACGGCTAGTGACAGAACTGCAGCGCCGCTGAAGGTAAGTTTTGTAACATACCTACATGCTTTGTTTCATTTTTTGATTGGTGACTGACCAAAAATATAATTTCTCATTACATAGCAGGGATGCAGACAACATGCAGGCAGATGTACAGTTTAAATTGGCTTAATGGTCAGCATAGACGTTGAGGGCTGAATGGCCTGCTCCTATGCTGTATTGTTCTGTGTTCTATATTCTGTGTTCTGTGTTCTATGTTGTATGTTCTATGCTAATCCCAGTGCCACTCTTGTTGGGAACCTCTGTGATTTATAGAAAGTACTAGACTAAGTGGGACCTGTTGGGTCCCTGTCACACGGGAGCCTGGACCCGAAAAGCAACCCTTTCCCCAATGCAATATTCCACCACTCACCCGTTACCCCAATGCAACCCATCCCCCCAATGCAATATTGCACCACTCACACATAGCCCCCAACTGCAGGCATGGCTCATTTCTCCATCCCCCAGCACACCCTCCCCCTCCTCTTCTTCCCCTCTCCTCCTCTCCTCCCCTAATCCCTCCCTCACCTCTCCTTTTCCCTACCCTTAGTCACTCCCTCTGTCCATCCATAAACAGCAGCATCTGCAGTTCCTTCCCCCACAGGTCATTCATTGGTAGCTGTGGTTTAGATCAGGTTGACTTGACGATTGGACCAGTTTGCATCGTGCGTGCGTGTGTGTGTGTGTGCGTGCATGCGTGCGTGCGTGCGTGTGTGCATGTGTGTGTGTGTGTGTGTGTGTGTGTGTGTGTGACTCAAACTCTGCGCAAACTGCTCGACCACCCTGCAACCCAACTCTCCCTCGCTCCCTCTGCCCACTCCAGCTCATCCGCCATCTGGCCTGTCCTCGTCCTGTCCGACCGACCGACCACTGCTGCCACTCGGCCCATCCCCACCCTGCCCACCCTGCCAACCCACCTATCTGCCTGCCTGATGGAGTCTATGTTCATCATGGTGCGCACCCCGAGTCTCGATAAGCTGGTGGAGAATATATCGTGAGTGTGAGTTACCGCAACGGCGGCAGCGGAGGAGACGGACCCGGGGGGACGGGTAGATGGGACCGCCATTGCCACAGAGGGTGGGCGGGGAAGAGGGGTAAGCATTGAGGGAGAGAGAGACGGGACCAGGGCCTCTACTGAGCCTCCATTGGGCCTCCACTATACCCCCTCCCCTCACCCCCGTGGGCGCCGCCCGTGGTGGGGGAGACGATAGACAAGTTACTGTGAGGAGGGGAGAGAGGAGTTTGTGAGGGAGATGCCTCCACCAGTGGGGCAGGAAGGGGCGTCGCCACCCCGGCCGTGGCATTGACTGACAGGAGAAGAGACCAATCTGTGTGGCGCTGACTGAAGGAATGTGCGCATGCAAGGTTTTTAAGATTTTTAAACCTCAATAACTTTTACAATATACCACTGATCGGAATTAAACTTGTTGCACTCGCAGCACAGGAGAACGACGAGTAATCTGGCAAAAATCGTAGCGCTATGGCGTACCATTTTTTGCGCAAATAGAAAAACTGCGCAAACCAGAAGAGCACAAGATCAGAGTTTTACTTAGGTAATAGAAAGGATAGATAGAGAGAAATAGAGAGAGAGACAGACAGACAGACAGACAGACAGACAGACAGACAGACAGACAGACAGACAGACAGACAGACAGACAGACAAACAGACACAGACAAACAGTCGAAGATAGATAGACAGACAGACAGACAGACAGACAGACAGACAGACAGACAGACAGACAGACAGACAGACAGACAGACAGACAGACAGACAGACAGACAGACAGACAGACAGACAGACAGATTCTGCCTATACCTGTATTTTAGCTTGCATGCTGGCACTGCAGGATTTTCTGGGTTGAGTGATGCAGAATTTCTACATCTGCAGTATTTTTTCTTGTTCAAATCAGAACTGAAGATCAATCCAGTTTGAAATGTAATAAAAATATGCCAGTATATTGCAATCGAGTGATCAGTGTAGTGGCAAAAAAATGGGGTAAAAATGGTTAAAAGTCCAGTAGTTTTACAGCATGGAAACAGGCCCTTGGGCCTAACTCATCCATCCCAACCAAGATGCCCCATTTGTCTGTGTTTGGCTAAATTACTTAAGGCTTCATCCAATTACATATCGGTCACCTTGTCCAACAATCAAACCATTGATATATTAACTCTTCAAGGCCATCTACCATCTCTTCCCATGTCTCTGTCTTCCTTCCTGTGGTTCATAATGCACTGTAACCCTGTCTATAGAATGCAACATAACATAGCACAGTACATCAAGAGTATGTAATAAAATGTAATTTATTTCCTTTAATTGAAATTTGCAGCATGAATTGGTTATAAATTTTTCTATTACTTTTCCAATCCAGTTGGATGACAGCATGCGCTAAAATTAAGAAGTTTACTTCTGAAATGTTCACCCCATTATTTTTCTTGGACCTATTATTTATCCTCTCAGCCATGTAGTGGGGCGCAGCCACCCCATTGGGGAGGGTAACAGGGTCATAAGGCCTAGGGTCACCCAGTCGAGCGAGGGCCGCCGAGAAAACCCACCATGGACCTTGGCCACACCCCTAGTGTAGGGAAACCACCGGGGTCCATCCCCAGGGGCTCTCGTCTTGGGCCTGGTTTTCTTCATTCTGCCCAAAATTCCCATTTTTCTCACAATGTATTTTCCGAAGGGCATAGAGGGTACTCGTGGGAATGCTGGCTATCTGTTCCTTATCCACTCTGGCTCGGAGGAGGGCCAGAAAGAGTTCCTTTTTGGATAGATGCCCCTTAGCCCCTACCCCCTGGTCTGGGATTGGCTGCATCTAATTTCCTCACTTGTCGCCTTCAGGAAGGCGTGGTCAGTCAAATGGTCCAACCTCTCGGGTGCATTGAGAGCTGTCCCTATAGATTCCTTAACCGCTGGTCCCAGGAGCAGGAGTACTACTGTCCACAGGCATCGTAGTCTAAACCAAATAAGAAAGGAGGGGAGCAGTAAAGTCACAGTCCTCAGGACTCTCATAATTCCAGTTGTTGTTAAACAAGGACATAATCAGGGCACATTGTCTCAGTGCCACTGCCCCCTCCTCAGCTGTGGACCATGGAGGGGGGGGTTCGTAAGTCTGTCGGTGGGAGAAGGTAGGGACCCTGATTCACTGCCTGTTCCCCGCTTTGGTTATCATACCGAATGTCCTAATCTCAGGTATTAACGTCCTCCCCCTTTATTATTAGTGAACAGATTTTAATCGGGTCAACTTGCCAGTACGTACGCTTAGCCGCCTCATCTAGCTGGAGTCTGGCCAACGCGCAATCAGTGTCCTCTGTCTGGCTTTCCATCTCTGCTGCCTGGTTTCCGCATGTCTCCGCTGCCTCTGATAGAGTCAGTGGGTGCTCCTTTAATTTATCCATTTCATCTTTTAGATTTTTCACTTCTTGTTCTTTTTGTTTAAGATTCTCACGTTGAGATTTAACTATTGATAGTAACAGCCAGAATGCTCCTTTGTGGCTCCCCTTTTCCTCGGGGAACCCGCTCTCTTTTAACTGTGTCAATATATTATGTCCTATTGTAACATTCAGATTGCTGTTTAGTGCATCGGACCTGTTGATGGGTATCCCGGACTGAGCAATTAAGTTGGCCAAACTCCCAAACTCGTCCGTAATATCCACCCACCCTGGAATCCGACAAGTTTCAGGCTCCACTGGTATCTTTGGCTTGCACATTTTTATTACTAAATGTCTGTTATCTGAATCCTGCCGACTACGCCAAATGTTGTGTTCGATATATCATCGGATTCAGATAACAGAGTTTCATTCACTCAGTGATTTATTACACCTCTAAATAAGGCACATACACTCATGTATCCATGAATATCCCTGAATGCACTTGCAATCCCCGCGTACACAGAAGACCACGGCGCAGGGTGTTCTGTTCAAGATTACCTGGCACCATTTGCGAGGTCCAAGGCTGAGGTTCTCTCCCCGAAAGGGCGCCCAACACCAATTTTTATTGCATTTCTTATCAGAGCAGTCCACGCCACTGCCCCGACACTGAGCCAATCACAAGCCCCCCTTGTCTGCAACGTTTCTGCGCTACAAGTTGCAGGGGGTACGGGTGGTCGACCCAACTATTGCTGTTGTGTTTTGTTTGCCAACGTAGCCTTTCCCAGGCAATGATCACAGGTGCAAGGAGATAACGCGTCTGGAAATTTGATTTGAGGGGCTATGGAATGTAGGGCTGCTAACCTAGCTGATAACTCCATTTCTCATTTTAGCTGAAATTGTTAGTTTAACCCTTACACTACATGTAGTCAGGATCAAGCCGGGGTTTTTGGCACTAAATCGGTAGCTCTACCACTATGCAATTGTGCCACGCCACCGTAATTTGTCCATTATTTACCCATAGATCTATAAAACATTGCAAACTCTGAGAGAGAAAAGAGAGAAGTTCTGATTCTATTTGAGCGAATCTCTCAGCAAGCAATAAGGGGAGATTTTGTGGGCATGATGTAACCTTATGGTTAATGTGTTGTGGGAGTGGGGTTCAAAGGAAAGTGAAAGTTCATCAGTAAGGTTAAAATTATATACCTGCCAGAGATGTTGCCTGTGATAAAAATTATCTCCAGTTTTCAATGGGAATTGTTCCATTTTTATTTTCAGAAACATCCTGTCAGTTTTGTTACTCAAGGTGCTAATGTGTTAATTGCTGTATGTATGAGTGTGATAAATATTTTTACCTGTGCTAAAGACATTGGATTAGACTAATTGAGGATTGCATGACTTAACAGCAAGTTAAAGTTATTTTGGCATGAATCTTTCTTGAAATGTAATGCTTTCATCGAAGGTGCAGCTGGTAGAGCTGCTGCCTGACAGTGCCAGAGAGCAGGGTTCGAACCTGACCTGATCCCTGGTGCTGTCTGTGTGGAGTTTTCACATTCTCCTTGTGACAGCATGGGTCTCCTACTGGGTGGTCCGGTATCTTCCTGCATCCCAATGAAGTGTGGGTTTGCAGGTTCATTGGCCTCTGTAAATCGCCCCTGGTGTGTCGGGAGTGGATACGAAAGTGGGATAACATAGAACTGGTTGCAATGGGTGATCGATGGTTGACGTTGTCTCAGTGGGCCAAAGGGCCTGTTTCTAAGCTATGTCTTTATACTTTAAACTAACCACAAGAAAACAGTTTTTCTTCCATATGGCTTCACGAGCAACAGCGGAAAAAGCGTGAGTTAAAGGATAACGGGGGTTGATGGCCAGTTAATGAGATCCTGGCTGGTGAAGATAGCTTCAGTCTCTCCATGACATGCACGTTCAGGGCAGAGTCTCCTACTGTAAGGCAGCTATTACTTTGGATGTTGTTCTAAATAATCAAGAGTTAAGGAATGTCACGTGCCAACTAAATGGACACTGAAGTATAATGGGAGATAACATAAGGCAGATAATTGAACATTTGGTTGAAGACCTGAATTTAAGAAGAGGGGTAAATGGAGAGTGGATGGGGATTAGAGAATGATGGAATGTGTGGACAACAGAAATGGGTGAAGGGAGAATCAAGTACAACCCTTCCCATCCCACACCCCAAATCTCCTTCAATTGCTTGCTATCTCATTTCTAATAACAATACTTGAGTAATGTACCTACAGTTGAGATGCGATATTTAGCCCTACACACTAGAGGCAATTTTCAGAGGCCAATTAATCCAAAAACCTGCAAGTTTTTGGGATGTGGGAGAAAACCTGGAGGAAACTCAGACGGCTACAGGGAGAACATGCAAACTCCATGCAAACCGCACTAAGGTCAGGATTGAACCCAGGTCTCTGGTGCTGTGAGGCAGAAATCTACCAGCAGTGCCACTGTGTCACCCTTGATTATTGTAAATTGTTGATGAAACCCAAGAATGCATTTTACCTTGAAGGAGGACTATCAGTGATTTAATAGGATATCAACTAGGATATGAAAGAGCTGAGTAATGTAAAACCAGATATTCCTGGATTATATTGTCAGGTGCTAAAACTAAAATGCTATATAACTGGCACTCCAAAAACCAATCGGAATTGGAAAGTTTATTGGGAATGAATCTCCCCTTTAATAGATGATTCAAATAGAAAATACACCTTATTCCACAGGCTTAGCTAGTTAAAAGTGAAACTGGACTATTAAAACGTTAACATAAAATGCTGCATGTGTGTGGAACAGCCATGCATACAGAGGGAATTAATGGGCTCAAAGATTCATATTTGAAAAGCGATAAAGGACACAATGTGCTGGAGTAACTCAGCAGGTCAGGCAGCATCTCTGGAGACATGGATAGGTTTTGTTTCAGGTTGAGACCCTTCTTCAGACTGATTGCAGCGGGGGTGGAGAAAGCTAGCAGTGAGGAGAGGCAGGAGAAAGTGTGGCGGGTAATAGGCAGAAAAAGACAAGTCATTTTTTTTTAATAGGAAGACGGGCGGAACAAATGTCAGAGATAAAAGCAGAAGGTGTGAGACAGGGTTAAAACGTTTCAAATTGTGGAGCTAAAGGGAGGAAAGTTGCAGGAGGGGAATGTGGGAGGTGGGGAGAAATAGGTGGGAGTGCAGGTGGGGCACAGGGGAGGAGAGAAACAATAGTAACTTGATTGAGATAGAACTGACCCGGTTAATAAATAATAAACAGCAGAACTAAACTACTTTAGTTCATGTTTCAGGGATCCCAGTTTAGCACCTAATTCCCACAAATAGTTACTCTCAAACAGACCCGAGAAGCTTGGAAGATTTATCTTTGCACAAATTTGCAATTTTCCCAGGAACATTTTGCACTGCTCTCCAGCTTTAGGTCAGGCTAGGAGCTGAAGAAGAAAATGGTTTGTAATAAAATGTGTTGGAATGGACTGCAGATGCTGGCTTATACCGAAGATAGACACAAAATGATGGAGTAACTCAGTGGGTCAGGCAGTATCTCTGGAGAAAAGGAATAGTTGATGTTTCGGGTTGGAACCCTTCTTCAGACTAAAGAATTTAAGTCAGGAGTTTTAACATTTCAGTCTGCATGGTGGTGCAGCGAGAGAGTTGCTGCCACACAGCAAATGCAGTGCTGGAGATGCGGGTTCGATTCCGACTACAGGTGCTGTTTGTACAGAGTTTGTACGTTCTCCCCAGAACCTGCTGTGGGTTTTCTGCGAGATCTTCGGTTTCCTCACACACTCCAAAGACATACAGGTATGTACGTTAATTGCCTTGGTAAATGTAAAAATTGATGGACTGCCGGTGGCGCCATGGAACTGTGAGAGGCGCAGCATTCAGCTCCGCTCCTGATGAGTGCGTGAATTCGCTTAAAAAGACCTTTTGGAAGACAGGACCGATTTAAAAATAGTTACCGGAGCTGCTTGACGTCGCGCTGGTGATGTTATCAGAAATCGCCGCGAAATAACGGAGAATAACGGTACTTTTAAATGCAAAAGAAGATTCTTCCCCAGAGACCAATTACAAGACTCAAAGAACTAAGTAAAACTCTGCAAACAACATCAGAAAGTTCCAAAGAATTAGCCACTGAAATGGCTACAAAGGAGAAATAGATGGAACATATCGAGCAATTGGTAAGAGATTCACTGAAGAAAGACTTTGCTACTATGCTACATGAGGAGATTTCTGCACTGGATAAAGTCTGTCTAAAAACATGAAGCATGGTCATCAGGAAATCATTGAGACAATCGGTAATCTAAGGAAACGTATTGATGATGCTGAAGATGATTTAAGTGCAGAAATCAAATGGGTTGAAAAAGAGTGCAACGATAAGTTTGACTGTTTTCCACACTACTACAGCATATAGCACTGCTATGAAAGATATGGAAACAGCAACGAAGGAAATGTCTGAAGAGATGAAAGAAATGAGGAAAGATCGAGATCGTGTCTTGGGGCAACTCGCTAAAATGCCTTGACTTGGAAGCACGTTCAATACGGCAGAATTTAAGAATAGTTGGAGTGAGAGGGAAAGGAAACTGGAATGGACACTCGGGAGTTCGCTACCAACTTACTTAAACAAGTATACAACCTGCCTGACAAACCAAAAATAGATGTGGCACATCAGGTGCGAAGAGCTCAATCAAGGCTAGGAGCCCCTCCAAGACAAATCATAGTGAAATTTCATGACATTTCTGCTTTGGAAGATATTATGAAAAAAATTCCATTCGGAACGAATCTGATATTAGATTTTTTAGAGATTACCCAGCAGAAGTGGCTAAAAAACAGGACCTGTTCACAAAAACAAGACAGATCCTGAAAGGAATTTAAAACGTAAGATACGGCATAATGTACCCTGCAAAAATGAGGATCACTTACAAGAGTATGGAACGTGCTTTTACTGATCCAGAAGAAGCATACAAATATGGTCAAGAAATCATAAACGAGACCAACAGATAAATAAATCACCACGACTATCAGGACCTGGTTTTTAACAAATATTTGCAGAGGGGAAGCTGTGAAAATATGACTTTTTAATAAAATAAATTATAAATGTTCTTGTTAAGATGGCAGAACGAGGCACGAGGCGATGTCTAGACCTCTTATCTTCTTTGGAATGTTAACCCAAGGACGAACTTTTTTCTCTTCGAATGAAATACTTAACAATAAAGGGGAGCCGTGGAACATAGAAAAATCAATACAAATGGACTTGAAAATAAAATGTTACGAATTAAAAGATTTGTATAATCTTATACTAACGTATAAGTAATTGAATTAACATAGCAATATGAATTAGTATAACGTAACAATGACTAACTCCTCTGGGGGAGGGGACGGGGGGGGGGGGTTTAGTTCAAATTGTTAATGAATCTCTAGATTTAGGACAACGAGCTAAATATAATGATATATGTTAATATTATACTAATAAACTAAAACATATATAACAGATTAGGTCCCAGCTATGCGTGAGTGGAGTGAGGGGATTCAGACACTTGGCAGATAGCCAGGAGTCTGATTCTGGTTAACCCCTTCCAACTGTCTGAAGAAGGGTCTCGACCCGAAACGTCGCCTATCTCCTTCGCTCCTTAGATGCTGCTGCACCCGCTGAGTTTCTCCAGCTTTTTGTGTAACCCCAGCTGTTTACTATTATAAGAGGCTGGGATCTGACTGTGAAGCAAAATGTAACAACTGTTAGTATACATGTTATTTGAAGATTCAATTAGATATGCATATCGTAGTTTCCTTATATATCACTCAGTCTTGAACTGGCCTTTCTTCCTTCTTACAATATTTGGTTAAGGGAGCAGATGTAAATTAACATCAACGGAAGTCCCTAAATATGTAGCTACCACCAATAGGTGGTAATTTTTTTTAATAGTATGTCTATTTTTAGATACTGTAATATCACCTTTTTTATTTTTACATCACTTTACACTTTTTTTTTTAAGGTTAAGTTTAAAAGGGATATACGAACAGAACCTAGTATCTGTGAGTGCCCACCCAACACCTAGAGGCCTAAGGTATTGTGTTGCACCATATGACTTAAAGGTATCAAAGTAATTCATAATGCAAGACGATAAAAGAAAATTGGAGGAATCACATTTTGTAGCTGGAAAATAAGGGGTGCTAATGAGCCAATCAAAAGGGGTAAGATTTTCGCACAATTAAAATCACTTAATGCGGACATAATTTTCCTACAGGAAATACACTTGAAACTTCAAGTTCAGACCAGACTGAAGGCAAATTGGATTGGCCAAACATATTACTCTTCATATATCTCTAAATCTAGAGGCACGGCAATTATTATTCGTAAAGGTATACCATTTAAATCAAAGAATATTATAGCAGATAAAGAGCGGAGATATCTCATAGTTACGGGAGAAATCCATTCTACCCCTCTTACTATGGTAAATATTTATGCGCCTAATTTTGATAATCCTCAATTTTTTAACAAAATCTTGAATATAATTTCAGTTTAATGATCAAAATGTGATAATTGGGGGAGATTTCAATTGCGTTTTAGATCCATACCTGGATAAATCTGCACAACAAAAGAGGCTTAATATAAAATCTAAAGCTAGTGAACTCCTAAATACATACATAAAAAACACAAATATAACAGATGTATGGAGGATTGCTAATCCAGTTGGAAGGGTATACTCTTTTTACTCAACGGTACATAAAACTTACTCACGTATCGACTATTTTCTAGCGGATACGAAATTAATTCCTTACACAACGAACCCTAAATATCATAATAGCATCATTTCTGATCACTCCCCATTAACTTTTTTCCTAAAACTAGAAGGAATGCCCAATAAAAAATCATTTTGGAGGTTCAATCCCCAAATTTTAAACGACCCACAAGGTGGTATATATCTAAAACAACAGATGGAACTTTTATTTTAGACTAACAACATCACAGGCATTTCACCCTCTTTATTATGGGAATCTTTTAAGGCATTTATCAGAGGATCTATAATTTCATATCAAGCTTTTCAAAATAAAAAGAATAAGAACGAACAATTGCAGCTAGAAGAACAAATTAGACAATTGGATCTAGATAATGCTAAAGAATAGTAAGATTAAATGAGAACTTACCAGTTTGAAGTTTGATCTTTATTTTATGAGGAGTTACGATGAGGGATTACGTGCAGACCCCGCCAGCACGCATGCGCGACATTCTTCAAAGCAGTGGTGTGAAATCACAGATGGCAACGTAGACTAACATAGTAAGATAAGAGAGAACTTCCATACCAGTTGATCTTTATAATAGAGGGCTGGGAGCGGAGGGCACGTAATCCCTCATCGTAACTCCTCATAAAATAAAGATCAAACTTCAAACTGGTAAGTTCTCATTTAATCTTACTATTTTACTTCGGAGTCACGTGAGTGACTACGTGAAGATTTCAAAGCTCTGTGATTTCATGCCCTGGAAACTCCATGCTCACACACCGCTATGCTGGGATAAGAGGATGAACGTAATTCAGACATAACACCGGCTGAAAAATAAAATAGGTATTTATTCATACCAAACACAAAAATATATAGCCCATGAAGGGTAAATTATTTGGCAGAGCTCAAAATTCTCCCTGCATAAGAGTCAGTGGAGGCCACGGGTTTATTATAAAAGCGATGAAACATCCTCTCATTACTCCAACCCGCTGTGGCCAGGATGTGGTCCAATGGTACCTCCATCATCCTAGCCGCCGACGTGGATGCCGCCCTGGTGGAGTGAGATTTAAATATATTAGTGTCTATCCCCGCCGCATCCAGAACCACCCTTATCCATCTAGAAATGGTTTGCACCGTGACTTTGTGGTGAGGCTTTTTGTGGCTTATGAGCAAAGCTTTCTCCGTGCCCCTGAGATTTTTTGTGACTGAGATGTATCGTGATAATAAAGTGACAATGCAAAGTCGAGTATCTGCCGGGTAGGCTAGAAACTCTAAAGTATGTCCAGACGTTCCGGGTCGATCTTGTTTTAACAGCCCCTGCACATAAAAGGTGATTTTGTCATTGGATATGGACATGGCATCCAGATTTAATTTGTGCAGGGACTGGACCCGTTGTGCCGTGATGAGTGCCATGATCATTACCACCTTGTAGGTAAGCTTGTCCAGGGTAAGTCCTGAGTTAGGTGTCCATCCTCGCAGCATAGTTAATACTATGCCGATATCCCATGTGTGGTTGTATCTGGGCCTGGGGGGATTGGAATTGTATATTCCTCTCATTAGTTTTGATACTAATGGATGTGATCCAATGCCCAATTGGTCACTCCCCTTGCCCAGGTAGGTCGATAGGGCACTCCTGGCACAGTTAATGGCACTATAGCTCAGTCCTTTGTCATGGTGAAGGGTTGCCAAGAATTCCAGAACTTCTGTAATGGTTGCTGATTCGTAGGTAGTGTTGGTTGCAGAGCAGAATTTTTCCCATTTCCTGATGTAGGTCAGGTACTGCTTACGGGTGGACTCCCTGCACTCCCTCCCTCAATGGTAAACCCCAAGTAATCCATGGTGGTTGAGGGTTTCAGTTTTGATTTATCTGGATGTATGATGAATCCCAGCTTTTGGAAAAGATGTTTTGTGGCTGAAACTGCCAATGTAGCCATTTCCAAATTCTCCCCAACAATGAGGATATCATCAAGATAGGCCATTACAGTGTGATTCTGTTTTCTTAGGTAGGCCAAAGCTGGTTTCAACATTTTGGTAAACAGTCTGGGTGCTGATGATAACCCATTGGGCAAGGCTTTGTATTGCCATAGTTGTTCCATCCAGATAAATTTTAGGTATTTCCTATGATCCTTGTGTATTGATACTGAATAGTATGCATTTTTGAGGTCAATGCATGCCATATAGTACCCATAGGCTATTAACTGCCTAGCTGTGTCAAAGGTATCCATTTTGAAATGAACATACTGAACAGAAGTATTTAGTTCGGTCAGATCTATAATTATGCGGCACCCGCCATCGCTTTTATTTTTGGTAAATATATTGGATACGAACTCCTGAGGCTCTCTGGCGGTTTTCTCAATTACTCCTTTTTCAATTAGCCTCAACAGTTCAGCATGCCCTGCCGTTCTTTCTTTTTGTGAAAGTATAAACTTCCGGCTAGGTGAATGCTGGACCGGGGTAGGGAGTTCGTAAATAAATTCAATTTTGTAGCCCTGAATACTTCCGAGTATGTAAGGATCAGAGGTAAATGTGCGCCAAACTTCATAACACAAGTGCAACCGGCCCCCCACATTTTGTGAATTTAGGCAAGGAATGTTCCTGGGGAAGCCAGACCCACCTACCTCCATGGTTATTGTCGGTGTTGTGGCCTCTGTCCTTGTTTCTTCTGTTGAGTTGACACGGTGTAGGGGTGGCGCATTTTCCAAGAAGGCCGGGCTGGGCCATGGCCTAAAAAAAAAGACTGCTGTGCAGGTGGACCGGCCTTCGAGCTTTCACCACCGGCAGGTCTGTGATAAAATCGCTGGCCGGTGGGTGTGTAGGGATGCTGCCGTTGTGGGTAATGAGGTTTAAATGAACCAGGTACCTTGATGAGGCCTAAGGCCTTGGCCTCCTCGTCCAGGTCTTTCACCTGTTTGGGAAGGTTGTCCCCAAACAGTAGGTTCGGTGGTTGAACGTTCCCTGGTTTGCACAACCCCGCAAATTTGGGGTTGAGTGCCGGTTTTATGATGCTCTTCCTGAAGTTATTAATCTCATATTGTGTGTTGCACAATAGCCAGGGCATCTTGTAATTCCTCCGGTAACTCAATTCCCACTGCAGTTCTGGCCACTGCCGTAATTCCGGCGGTCAATAGCTTCTGGATCTTCTGCAGTTTGACTTCTTGCCCTCTAATCATGGGGCTCAGGTTCCCCCAAATGGGGTTGTTCACCGTAGGAACATTTAGGGAGTTGCAATTCTCCGGAGCTAAATATTTTCCGGCTGTGGTGTGAATAGCGTGCTCCTGGAGCTGGTTTGTAGTCATATAATTTATGCTAGCTGCCAGCTTTGGATGGATAGGTAGGCCTTTCTGAGAAGGCACTGCATGTTTGTTGACCATCTCCAGCAACTCTTCCTGCACCCCAGACACTGTAGGTTCTTCAGCCAACTCCCCCTCTTCGGAGTCAGCCCAGTTCTGACCCCCAATGCTCCCCTGCGAAGAGGGCGAGACATTAGGCAGTCCGTGATAGGAGCCTGCCGTGGGCCTGCGAAGAGGCCCACCGTGACTCTGCCCCTGCAAAAGCAGGTCACGCTGGAGCATTTGCTCCATCATCCGCTCCATGCGGGAAAGACGACCTCCGTCGCTTTCAACGAACGGGGTGTCCTCGGGTCCGGACTCAGCTGAGTCAGCGGCCCCGGCCGACTTTCTGGTAGAATTGCCGCCCGACCGCGGTGTACCAGACGCTCTTCTGGGCGAAAAGTCGGGAGCTGCAGGTTGTACCTGTAGCTCGGGAGAACCAGCCCGCTGCTGGCTACTCTCCATGGCGGCAGCTCTAGCCGCTGCTCGTTTAGATTTCCTTGATTCCATTCTTCCGTCGACGCTCACCCTCCGGTGAGACTTACCTTGCGTAAGTTTTTTAAACTTACGCTGGAGGAGCCCCGCTCCTCCCGACTGCCGCTTCCGCATGCGTACGACGATATGTCGCGCATGTTTGCTGGCGGGGTCTTCACGTAGTCACTCACGTGACTCCGAAGTAAAATCAACCATAAACAAACACAATAAAATAACAATACTGAAATTTAAATTAATCAGAATCTTATCTGCAAGATGTATAAGACTATTTCAAATTACAAAACAGGAAAACTTTGAATTTGGCGATAAACCACATAAATTCTTGGCACATCAACTGAAAAAATGGGACAAAGGATCATACGGTTTCAAAAATCAAATCAGATAAAGGTGAATTGTTAACATTATCTCAAAGGTTCAAACGTTATTTTATTGGTCACATACACCAATTGGTGTAGTGAATTGCTTCTTGCCAATGCAGCACATAAAAAAAGAATACAGACATAACAATAATAAAGAGATTTTTAAACACAAAAAACATCCCCCCCACAATGGTTCCCATTATGAGAGAAGGCACAATGTCCAGTCCCCATCCCATGTCCACCCATAGTCGGGCCTAATGAGGACTCCGCAGTCGCCTTCACGGAGGCCCGATGTTTCAGGTCGTTCTCGCCGGGTGATGGTGCTCCGGCGTCGGGAGAATCCTCTCAGCGGCTGGAACGGCCGCTTCCTTACCGGAGTACGCGACATCCGAAGCCAGCAATGCCGTGCCAGATGGAGCTCCCCCACTGGCTCCCGATGTTAAAGTCAGCACCGCCGCCCGCAGCTGGCCGATCCACAGACCCGCAGCTCCACAATGTTTTTTGACGGCGGTTTCAGATCACCGGAGTTCCAGCGCGGCGACCCAGGCAAGGCATCACCCGATCCACCCCGCGATGGCGCTCCAGCGCTGCGCCGCTGCCGGCCGAGGTTCTGGGTGGTCTCCTCAAGAAATGCTGCTCCAGGCCCGCTGGTAGGCCGCGAGGACGGGTCGAAGAGGCAGCCCGGAAAAAACTGCCTCTCCGACCTCCGACCAGGTAGGGACCAGGAAAAGTAGTTTACCCCCTTCCCCCCCGACCCCCACCCCCCACACAAACAATAATAGACTCCAAACAAAATACTTTAACTCACTAAAAATAAAAAAAAGTGAAACACAAACAGCAGCAGGCTGGGCGGCCATACCATACAGGACGGCACCCCCTATACAGGACGGCGCCCCCTATATACAGGACTGTGCTCACTAAAGACATCAATAAAAGATATGCCCAATTTTCTCAAAATGTATATACATCCAAAACATCAGCAGATAGCACTAAAGTTATAAATTGTTTGGATAACTGTAACCTCCCAAAACTTAATCTGTTGGAGCTCAGGTCTCAATTAAAGAAATAGAAGAGACAATAAATTCATTGAAGAATGGTAAAACGCCAGGACCGACCGGACGGATTTAGTAATTAATTTTATAAAAGATTTTACAAGATAATTTCACCACGACTACAAAAACTGTACACATACGCTTTTAAAGAACAAACACTACCAGAAACATTAGCGGAATCAACTATTACACTCATACCTAAAAATGATAAAGATCTAGAAGATCCTGGTTCATATCGAGCCATTGCACTGTTAAACACAGATCAGAAAAGACAATGTTCTTTTTCTCTACTTTTTCACGAACCTTACCTAACTTTCTCTTTCTCTCTTTTTCTTGCTTTTGCTATTTTTCTACTATTAAATTTTAAAACAAGTTGTACATGCAATGTATTATGTTATTCTTGGTTTATACTACAGTACATGACTTCTAATAAAAAAATATATTTTTTAAATTAAAAAATGTAAAAATTGTCCCTAGTGGGTATAGGATAGTGTTAATGTGCAGGGATCGCTGGTTGGCGCGGACCCGGTGGACTGAAAGGGCCTGTTTTTGCGCTGTATCTCTAAACTAAACTAAATTAAACTTAAGATGCTGCCTGACCCGCTGAACCAAAGACTACAGATACTGGTTAATACTCAAAAGGAAATAAAGTGCTGGAGTAACCAGCATTTACATTCTTTGCTTCTACTCTAGAATATTGACAAGAACTAGTGTGTTTCAGTAAAAGTCATTGAGATTGTAAAATTGCCTATCACTTAAGTGTATAATTCCCAAGAAATATTGAAGCAACTCATTGTAACTATTAAAATTGCATGCAATTTACAAATTCTAACATTGCAATGTTAAATTCTCATTAAAGCCAAAACAATGGAGAGAAGGGAAAGGTCTGAAATATTGTTAATTAAGGCTGAGGGGGAGAGTGACAAGAGTTGGTTCTGAGGAGAAGTGCAGTTTCTATTCATTGATAGAGAACACAATGTCACTGCAGTCTGTAAAGAGGAACGAGCCGTTCCCTGACAGGATTCATGGAATGACTAGTTAATGACAGGACATTGTTTCTCATGGGATTGCTGGAATGGTTGCGTGTGTAAGATGTCTGAAGATGGGTTCTGACTCGAAACGTCACCCATCATGTATTCTCCAGAGATGCTGCCTGACTTTTTGAATTACTCCTGCACTTTGTGTCTATCTTGACTATAAGATGTGTTTAGCTCAGCGAAGAGTGGAGAGAGGTGTGAACGCAAAGGGAATCCCTGTGTTGTCTGTCACATTAACATTGCTTCTTGTAGAGTCCTACATCTCTTTCAGGCCCTTCAGCTCAATGAACTGGCTGTCAAGCATCTAAAGGTGTTGATCCTATACTAATCCTATTTTATTCTCTACTCATTCCCATTGAATGCCCACCCCTTCCCCACCCAATTCTACCGCCCACCGACACACTGGGAGTGATTTACAGTGACTAATTAACCTAACAACCTGCATGTCTTTGGATGTGGGGAGAAATGTATGTGATTGCGGGGAGAACGTGCAAGCACCACACAGACAGCTTTGGAGGTCAGGTTTGAACCTAGTTCACTGAACTGTGAAACAGTAGCTCTATTGGTTGTGTACCTGTGCTGTCCCACAAATCTCCCACCGCAAAGGAATTTAACTTTGGAATGAGGATCTGTGGCCTGTTTTATTAAATAAATCCCTGATCAGCATTTCTGTAAAGCCAGCAGTAATCATGTGCCCAGCTCAATGCAAACATAAAAGGCAATAGATGACCCCCAGATGCTCATGCCTGAATTAAACTGGACAGAGCAGGAGCAGAACACAAAGTGCATGAAGAATTCAGAGGGTCAGGCAGCATCTGTGGAGGGAATGGACAGGTGACGTTTCGGTTCAGAACCCTTCATCAGACTGGTGGAGTAGGGGCAAGAAAGCTGGAAAAGAGAGGTTGTGGTGGAATTTCTCCATTCCATCAACTACAGTTTCTTGTGTCTTCATTGTAATGCTTTGTCCCAGCCCCAGTCCATTCTTTCTGTCGATGCTGCCTGACCCGCTGAGTTGCTCCAGAATTTTCTTTTTAGCTCAGGATTCCAGCATCTGCAGCGTCTTATGTCTCAATCGTACAGAACAGATGAGTTACTTGTGGGTGTTAAAGTGCAATATTTATTTCTCGATAAACTGAGCAATGACATTTGAAATCTACCCATTGAATCCTAACTATTAAAACACAATGAACAACCAAGTACCTTATTTGAAAAATCTATCTCCAGAGTGATGACATGCAGCCTGCCAATGACGCAGAGGTTCATAATATGAACTCACTGATCCTTGAACGATTGGACAGGAGAGGGTTCTGAGACTATGAACCATTCAATCATATATTACCTTCGTAAAACAAAACTTCTTTCAAGTGCTTCATGTTTTGTGCATGTGGTTATATTTCCATACCCATGTTTTATTTTCCTCATAGAGCCATACAGCGCAAAAACAGATCCTTTGGGCCAACTAACTCATCCATGCCGATCAAGATGCTCATCTATTAGTATATGTCATGTGTACTGAGGTACAGTGAAAAACATTTGTTTGTGTGCTATTCAGTCAAAGAAAACAATCAAGCTGCCCTGAGTGCACAGGTAAAGGATACACAGGAGATCCTTTTTTACTGTGGCTATCAAACTGTACACTCATTCCCCTTCTGTCGTGCGTTGACAAACTCCCCTTCCCCCTCTCCCCTGTGGACTGTGTCCATCTCATTTCAGCCAAGCCCAGGACTAAGAGATTGTAGCGCACCATTTTGTTGGCAATTGTGGCAGCCTTGCCAGCCTGGTACATGGTTCCATGTCCCCACAAGGATGGATTTTGTTGGCGTCAGAAGGTTTGTCAGCTTCCCAGCGTCCTTGTAGGTTTGGCTGGGAAGTGTTGTGTTCCGCATCGCTGGGACATATTCTTCCACCAAGTGTGTAATTTGCTTTTCATTCGTCAAGGTTTCTGTAAGCCATACTTTTTTCCAGGGTGGGGTAGTTAACCCCACGCCCAACCCCCAACCTGGAGGACCAGGGACTGCTTTGTCTGCCTCCTTACCCGAGACCTGTCTGGTTTGGTTGAAACTGCCAGGGATATGAAACCCCATCCGGCATAGCTCTCGGGATCACTGGAGTGTACAAGCCTCTCCTCCATGTCAAGGTTGCAGTCCAGGAGAGGCTCCCCAGTCTTTGCACATCCCAAATCCTAGACTTTCCACTTGTCACTTTAATTTCATATTTCATGTATCTTGTTGTGTTTTGTGACTATAGGCAGCCCAATTTCCTTCCTGGGATAAATAAAGTTCTATTGTATTATATCGTATCATATACAGGGATAAAGGATATAAGGATACATTTAGTGCAAAGATATAATATAGTCCCATTTGCCTGCACTTGATACACAGTCCTCAAAACATTTCTCATCCACGCACCTGTCCCAATGTGCTTTGAATGTTGTTATTGTACCTGCCTCAAGCACTTCCTCTGGCAGCCCATCCCCTGTGGGAAATATTGCTTCTCAGCTTCCTGTTAAATCTTCCCCTCTCACCTGAAGCCTACGCCTTCTAGTGCTTGATTCCTCTACCCTGGGAAAAATATTCTGCGCGTTCACTCTACCTATTACCTTCATGATTTCATACACCTATCCAAGATTACCAGCAGTCTCCTGTACTCTAAGGAATAAAGCACAACCTCTCTCTATAGTTCAGCCCCTTGAGTCTTGGCAACATCCTTGTAAATCTTCTCTGCACTCTTTCCAGCTTAATGGCATCTTCCCCATTGCAGGGTGACCCCAAACTTAACACAATGCTCCAACGGTGGCCTCACCAATGTCTTCTACAACTCCAACATAACGTCCCAACTTCTATGCTGATTTCCATGACTGATGAAGGCCAGCGAGCCAAAGGCCTTCTTCACCATTCTATCTACCTGCAATGCCTGTTTCAGGAAACCATGCACTTGTACACCACACCTAGATTCCTACGCTCTACAACACTTTAAATTGTATGACTGACCTGGCCAGTGAATTTCACTGCACCAATTGGTGTACGTGATAATAAATGAACTTATGAACTTATGAAATTCTCTGGACCCGACCGATCACTGTGAAGGTCCTGCCCTGCTTTGACTTCACAAAATACAACATCGCACAGTTACTTGAATTAAACCCCATTTGCCATACCTCGGCCCACGTGCCCAGCTGATCCAGAATCCTCTGTAATTCTTGAAAACCATCTTCATTTTTTTCCTGGGAATTTTATCCAAAATAATATTAAAGGGAGGTCCAATTTTTCAGGACAAAAGATAGAGGGAATAGAAACGATTTACATCCATTTTTAATCCATGAGATCAAATTGCATACCTACCTTTCAACACACCTTTACTTTTCATGTTAAGTCGATTCGTTGCCTTAAAATATAAGCTCTTAATTCGACAGTTCAATGATTCAATGATCCAATGAGTCAATAATAGTTTATTGTCACATCTACAGTGAAATTCTTTGTTGTGTATACAATCCGGTAAAATCACACTATAGATAAGTACAATTATAGATAAGTACAAAAGTTCAACAAATGTAGGTATAAAGGGGCTGTCCCACTTGGGCGACCTAATTGGCGAATTTAGAAGAGGTTAGGTTAGTTTGAAAAAATGTCATGTTGAAGACCTCCTTCAACAATGTAGAAGACCTCCTTCGACCATGTTGAAGACAAGCTATGACTAACTTTGGGAAAATTGGACACCGAATAGTGGAGAGTGTAGACGATCTCCTTCGACCTCCCTTCGACTATGATAAAGACTATCTTCAACTACTTTCGACTACCCTCGATTACCTACAACTAACATGCCGACCTACTACGAGTAAACCTATGAGTAAAAAAGTATAGATTTTTTCCATGGCGACCTTTTTATACTTGAGGGCATTTTTCAACATGTTACTGCAGGCCACGTCTGATCCGCTCACTCAGCCTCAGTGGAGCCTCCAGCAGCACCCGATCCACGCGATCTCCCAACTGCTGCAGGGCTCTCTCCACCCCGCCAACAACCTGATCCTGAATGTCGAGAAAACAAAGGAGATTATCGTCGACTTCAGGAAAACCCGGCACAGTCCCACACCACTTCACATCAATGACAGCGATGTGGAGGTGGTCAGTAGCACAAAGTTCCTGGGGGTGCAGATCACTAACAGTCTGACCTGGTCGACTAACATCTCATCAACTGTTAAGAGAGCGCAGCAGCGGCTGCACTTTCTGCGCCGGATGAGAAGAGCTCATCTCCCCCATCCCATCCTCACTACTTTCTACAGGGGCACCATAGAGAGTATTCTGACCAGCTGTATCTCTGTCTGGTTTGGGGACTGTAGAGCCTCCGACTGGAAGTCTGTGCAGAGAGTGGTGAGGACAGCGGAAAAAATCATCGGGACCTATCTCCCCTCAATCGGGGATATTGCGACCAAACGCTGTGTGTCTAAGGCCAGCAGTATTATAAAGGACCCCACACATCTCCATCACGGACTGTTCACTCTGCTGCCCTCGGGAAAAAGATACCGCAGCATAAGGAGCAGAACATCAAGGTTCCGCAACAGCTTCTTCCCACGAGCCATCAGACTCCTGAATGCCATGTAAATGGGCTGCCACTATTGTCTATTTATCCTTTTCATACATACCTATCCTTCGGTTAATTTATTGTGTTGCACAGGGAGCCAAATGCAACGTAAGTTCGTTTGGAACTGCATATATCAATGTATTTCTAAATGACAATAAAGTTTGTTTGACTTTTGACTTGACTTGACCTCGACCCACCGACACACCGTCCCCCTCACCTCCTGCAGCCACCGCTCAGCCTCCGTGCCCTGGGGGCCTCCTGCAGCCGATCTCTGAACCCCCAGAGTGCCCCCGAGAGCGCGGGAGGTGTGCCTACAGCCTGCTGACCGATCCTCTCCTCCTGCAGCCGCCATCTTGAAATCGGCCCTTTGTCCAACGTTGGCACCTTCGCTGGCTCCTTCCACCTTCCTCATCGGTTCCTGGTCTTCAGGGTTGAGCAGGAGACGATCCTCAGACACGGCTCGCACTCCAGGCAGGTTTCCCGTTCCACGATGGGCGAGCCAGGCCTGCTGCCCTGCAACGGCCCGTATCAATGAACTCTTCTCTACTGAACAATAATATCAGCTTTACTGCATCGTGAACACGTTGCATATTATCCTCTGGAGATGGATATTTGTCCAAAAAAAAATTGTGGTATTGATTGCCTTGTGGTATTTATGCTTAAAATGATAGAGTCTGAAGAAAGGTCTCGATTCGAAATGCCACCTATTCCTTTGTCACCACTCCAGCCTGACCCGTTGAGTTACTCCGGTGTTTTGTGTCTATGATAGATTTCGCCCTTCCAACCAGGCATACAAGTGTATTTAATTCAAATTTCAGATTTAACATGTTATTTGACATTCAGTCTTATGCCTTGTTACATCATCTGTTTGCGTTATTCCCTTGTCACCACTTCCCACTTCCATACATTCCATCCTACTTAACGTGGAATTTAGTACTCGTAAAATAAAACTATTCGAAAGGAAAACAAAAGAGTAATTCTTCATTGCAGTTGGAATCATCTCCCCGTGGAATGATTTTCACTTCTCATTACCAGTTGCTAATAGCGATTTAATGCGACATTTTTGATCTGCGGATTTTTATCATCAGTCATTCCCAGCTTCAACGGTTCCTCTGCAGACATAACTCCAGCCGCATGTATGATGAGATGGCTGGTGTAGGCAGCAAACACTAGACCGCACTGCAAGATCACCTGAAGGACAGGAATTAAGTGCAAGTGAGGGGAACCGAAAGATACATCAACTCCGAACCATTCACATCCCCGTTAATGTTCTTGAGGTGCTTTGTGATTTAGAAAACAGCATGTTTTTTTCTCATCGTTCCTTCGGGGGTTAAGGATGCTTCCGTTCCAGTGCTGCCCTTGAGAAGGTGGCCTTGAGTTAGGGTTGCCAACTGACCCGTATTAGCCGGGACATCCCGTATATTGGGCTAAATTGGTTTGTCCCATAATGGACCGCCCTTCTCGGGAGCGCTGTGTCCAGCCCCGCCTCACCCATCCCAACGTGGTGCAGCCCATGGAGTGCAGCAGCAGCGCCTCGTCCGTGGCCCTATCAGTCGGCAGCCCGGCCAGCTGTCCGACCTTCGGGCCTTCGATTACTGCCGACACCACCACCCCTCCTTCTCATGGCTGATCATCGGTTCATGAGTTGGACGGGGTGCTGGATTTTGCATAGAGCAGAACACGAAGCCTAGTCGGCGGGCCAGCTGAGGAGTATTAAGGAGGCGCAAAGTCCGCGCCCAGGCCAAAACGCCTCAGCTGGCCCGCCGCAAAGTCCAGCACCCGGGCCAACTCATCATTCACCCAGCCACGGTCGAGTCGGTCAACGAAGTGCTGTCGAGAAGTAGTCCCTTATTTTGACCGTTTGTCCCTTATTTGGAAGTAAAAAAGTTGTCAACCCTACCGTGAGCTGCCATCTTGAACCACAGCAGTCATAAGATCATAAGACATAGGAGCACAATCTGGCCATTTAGCCCATCCAGTATGTTCTGCCTTTCGATCATGGCTGATATATTTTTCCCGCTCAGCCCCATTCTCCTGCCTTCTCCCCATAAGTTTGATATCCTTACTGATCAAGAACTTATCATCCTCCGCTTTAAAAATGCTAATGGTTTTGGCATCCACACCATCTGTGGCAATAAATTCCCTGATCCTCTGGCTAAAGAAATTCCAGCTCATCTCCATTCTAAAGGTACACCCTCTTGGTGAAGTTGCTCTCACAGTGATGTTGGGTGGGCAGTCTGAAGATCTGGACTCAGCAACGATGAGAGATCGGCAGGGGTGGAAGATTGCAACCTTCACGTGGTCCGCCCTGTTTCGACGAATGCAATCAACCCGGCGTGCACAATCAAGTAAGATCAAATAGAACAAGTTGTCCTACAACTTTAGGCTGTGCACGCCATACACAAGAAGAAGAAGAGATCGACAAATCTCTTCCAAGTCAGGATACAGGGTGACTTGCAGGTGATTTAATTTTAGTTTTAGACATACAGCATGGAAACAGGTCCTTCAGCCCATTTAGTCAATCATCGATTACCCATTTGGCACAAGTTCTATGTTATTCCATTTTCTCGTCCACTTCCTACACTCTAGGGGCAATTTAAAGACACTAATTAACCTCAAAACCTGCACATCTTTGGGGTGTGGGAGAAAACCGAGCACCCTGTTGAAACTGCCGCGGTCACAGGGAGAACGTGCAATCTTTACAGACAGCACCCGGGACCAGGTTTGAACCCAGGACCCTGGTACTGTGAGGCAGCAGCTCTACCAGCTGTGCCACCATGCTGCTGGCTGGTGTCTCATGCTTCCATCACTCTTGTCGTTTCTTGTGGTTTGGAAATTGTTGTCAGGGTTGGTTGGGGAAATTAATGACAGCGGAGATACAAGGATGCAAATTCTGTAATCTGGAACAAAGAACACACTGCTGGAGGAAGTCAGGGGTTCGGACCTGATCTGCTGAGTTCCTCCAACATGGAACAGAGAACATTGAACAGTAAAGCACAAGAACAGGCCCTTCAGCCCACAATGCCATTTCCAAACATGATGCCAAGTTAAACTAACCTCCTCTGCCTGCACTTGATCCATACCCCTCCATTTCGTGCCTATCTAAAAGCCTCTACAATACCTCTTTCGTATCTGCTTCTTCCGGTCCATCAGGCACCCACCACTCTCCACGTAAAAAGCTTGTGTCGCACATTAGGTTGGGAAGGGTACAGAAGAGATTCACCAGGATGTTACCTGTGCTCGCAAGCTTGAGTTACAGGGAGAGATTGTATAGACTGAGACTTTTTTCTTTGGAGCATAGGAAGCTGAGGGGTGACCTTATTGAAGCGTAACTGTCACTATATGTCATGTTGTTACTTGTGGGCGGAGCACCAATGCAAATTCCTTGTATGTGAATACTTGGCCAATAAACTTACTTACAAGATTATGAGAGGCACGGATAAAGTGAACGCTCTCAGTCTTTTTCCCAATGTGAAGGATTCTTAAAGTAGAGGCTATGGGCTTAAGGTGAGAGGGGGGAGATTTAAGAGGGATCTTAGGGGCAACCTTTTCATTCAGAGAGTAGTCTGTATCTATAACGAGTTACCATAGGAAGCTATACAAGAGCTTACAATTATGACTTTTAAAATGTATTTGGACATATATTTGTGTAGGAAGTGTTTAGAGGGCTACAGGCCAAATAGAGGCAAAGGGGACCAATTCTGTATATGAACGGCCGCCATGAACAAGATGGGCTTTTTCAGTTTAGGAAGGAACTGCACCGAAGATGGACACAAAATACTGGAGTAACTCAGCTGGACAGGTAGCATCTCTGGAGAGAAGGAATGGGTGACATTTCTGGTTGAGACCCTTGTTCAGACTGTCCTTCTGATTGATTTTGCTAACAGAATGCCTCTTTGTCACCTTCTCCTCAGCGAACAATGAACCATTCTCGCCCTCTGCTTTGATTTGTCATTTTCACACCTTACCCCTCCATATCTCTAGACTCCTTCTCCCTTGACTCCCAGTTTGAAGAAGTTCGACTCGAAACGTCACTCATTCCTTCTCTCCACAGATGCTGCCTGTCCTGCTGAGTTACTCCAGCATTTCGTAGGCCTTTTCTGTGCTGGCTGTTTAGCTCGACGACTCTAGGATTTTATTGTGTAATCGCCACTTTCTGGAGTTTGGTACCCAATGCACTCCGTCCCTTCTATTGTCTGCAGATATGGATTGGATATTCCCCTCACATCACCTTGTGAGTTCCTTGCTTGCTTGATTCCAGGTTCATTACTATTCATTTTGCTGACCCATTGCACTGCAGAATTTCTGCAATTCCCAAATATCCCCTATATGTGATTATTATCATTAAACTTGCTTCACCGCTCTCGCCTTCCATTACTTCAAGGACTAGATCATTAATCATTGCTGTATCTAACTCATTTCCAGCCCATAACTAACCAAGAGAACTCAAGTGGCTCCAGGTGTTATCTTATTTGAATTCAAAGTCTAAACCTCACATCCGTACATCTTGTTAGCTGGTGAATACTTTATTAACTCAATTTCACAGATGTGCTTCTTCCCCTTATACTTTATCAAAATGGTTATTCCTTAATTTAAACGATATTCTAAAATATCGCCAGCATAGTAATATAACTTAGACACATGATTAACCTTCGCTAAACACAAAATGCTGGAGTAACTCAATGGATCAGGTGAAGTTGCAGGTCCCGATCCTTCTTCAGTCCGATGTTTCGAGTCGAGACCCTTCTTCCTTCTCTCCAGAGATGCTGCCTGTCCCGCTGAGTTACTCCAGCTTTTTGTGCCTATTTTCAGTTTAAACCAGCATCTGCAGTTCCTTCCTACGTGTTGCTCCAGTACCTCTTTTTCCCTTTTCCTCGTCCCCTTCCACCTATATCCCTTCCCCAGGGTTCACAATTCATGCCTCTTTTATCTGTATCTCCTAATCTTGCACTTTTTGTATTTTCAGCCTTGGCCCTTGTCCAATCATCCGCCAAACAAACTCCCCGTCACCTGTATCGAGCTATCATGCCTAACTTTGTCCTCCTCCCATCTCTCTTCCATCTTCCAGCTTTCTCCTCCCCCCCCACCCCCCAACTTCAGTCAGTCTGAAGGAAGGTCCCGACCCCAAAACATCACCTATCCATGTTCATCAGAGATGCTGTCTGACTTGCACCAGGGGTTATTCCAGGGGTTATGGAAAGAAGGCAGGAAAATGGGGATAGGAGGGAGAGATAGGTCAGCCATGATTGAATGGTGGAGTAGACTTGATGGGCCAAATGGCCTAATTCTGCTCCTATCACTGATGAACGGTAAGAACAATTTGTGTCCTTTTTTGTGAAACCAGCATCTGCAGTTCCTTGTCAGCTCTTCGAACGTCCGCATATTATGTAATCAAACAGATTTTGGAATCTTCCACCAGGTAGGAAGTGGGGATGGCGGGAGAAGGGTTGGAACCAAGCACTAATTAACATTAGGGAAAAGGATGGAATCTATTATTAAGGAAGTGACTACAGCGCACCTAATTTACCAAATTACAAAATTTGGCAGAGCTAACTCAGACTTGTGTCCGAGAAATCAGGATTGACAAACTTGTTGGCGTTTTATTTAACTCGCAGAATAAATAAGGGAAAGTAGTTGATGTGATGCATTTAGATTTTTAGAATGTCTTTGATAAGGTGCTAAGGTGACAATTAAACAAAGTTTGACCGTGTGCTCCAATAAACCGGCATAAGAAATTGCCGATGCTGGAATCTTGGGCAAAACTTTAGGTGCTGGAGCAACTGAGCGGGTCAGTCAGCATCTGTGGAGGGAATGCATTTGAAGAAGGAAAATTAGGTTAATCCAGGAGACTATTGGCTGGCAGTAGTAGGCATGGTCGGCATAGTGGCACAGTGGTAGAGCTAGTGCCTTACAGCGCCAGAGACCCAGGTTTGATCCGAACTACGGGTGCTTGACTGTACGAAGTTTGTATGTTCTTCCCATGATCTGTATGGGTTCTTCCGAGATCTTCGGTTTTCACCCACACTCCAAAGACTGGTTTGTAGGTTAATTGGCTTGGTATAAATGTAAAATTGTCCGTAGTGTATGTAGGATAGTGTTATTGTGCACGGATCGCTGGTCGGCATGGACACGGTGGGCTGAAGGGCCTGTTTCCGCGTTGTAACAATGAACTAAACTAAACTAATCAAAACCAAACTAGCAATTACATACCACATTACTGGAATGGAGGTTATTGGAGAAGATTCTTAGGGTAGGAATTCTCGCATTTGGAAGATAATGGCATAGTTAGGGACTGGGACAGGTCATGTCGCACAAACTTGATTGAGTTTGTTGAGGAAGTGATTGATGAGAAAGACACAGAGTGCTGGAGTAGCTCAGCGGATCAGGCGGCACCTCGGGAGAACATGAATAGGCAACGTTTCAGGTTGGGGCCCTTCTTCAGACTCCGATTGATTGATGAGGGCCGGGCAATTAATGTTATCTATATAGACATTGTCAAGACACTTGATAAGGTCCCTCATGGCAGACCAATGAGTGTCGATTTTGCAAAATCAATCCGAAGGACAGTCTGAAAAGAGGTCTTGACCCGCAACGTCACTCATTCCTTCTCTGCAGAGATGCTGCCTATCCCGCTGAGTTACTCCTGCATTTTGTGTCTATCTTCAGTGTAAACAAGCATCTGCAGTTCCTTCCTACACATTCCGTTGCTTTATAGGACTATGGTTAGGCCCCATTTGAAGTATTGTGTGCAGTTCTGGTCGCCCCCATTACAGGAAGGATGTTGAGGCTTTGTAGAAGGTGCAGGAGAGGTTTACCAGAAGTCTGCCTGGATTAAAGGATAAGAAGAGATTGGACCAACTTCAATTGTTTTCTCTAGTCAGAGGCTGAGGGAAGACCTGATAAGTTTATTTTATGAGAGGCATAATGTAAACTTAGAATCTTTCTCCAAGGCTGGAAATGTCAAATACTTCAGGGCAGAGAACCAGTCTCCCCCTCCTTCGACTAAACAAAACAGCCTCCTCCCGTTGACAGTCTCGCCTCCATTTAAAGCTGCCATGGGAAGCAGCCAACATAATTCAGGACCATTTTTACCCCATTTTCACCCCACTCTTCCCTTTTCACCCATTGGGCAGAAAATATAAAAACATGTACCACCAGATTCAGGAACAGCTGCTTCCCCACTGTTATCAGACTACTGAACGGTTCTCTCGTAAGCTGGGGTGTTGACTCAATCTTCCAACCAACCTCATTTCAGACCTTGCACTTTAAAAGAAATCTGCACCGTCGACATTAACTGTAATGTTATAACACTGTAAAATGATAATCTGCACACTGATAGTTTACTCTGCTGACCTGTTGTACATCTGCATGGCTTGATTGTACTCATGCATGGCATGGTTTAACTGAATAGCACACAAACAAAGGCTTTTCACTGTATTTAGTTTAGTTTAGAGATACAGCGCAGAAACAGGTCCTTAGGCCCACCAAGTCCACACCGACCAGCGATCTCCGCACACTAACACTATTCTACACACACTAGGGACAATTTTACACGTACACCAAGCCAATTAACCTACATACCTATATGTCTTTGGAGTGTGGGAGGATACCAAAGATCTTGGAGAACGCCCACGCGGTCATGGGGAGAATATTCAATCTGTAGTCTCCGGCGTTGCAAGCGCTGTAAGGCAGCAACTCTACCGCTGTGCCACTGTGCTGCCCTAGTACATGTGGCAATAATAAAGTAATGAAATAACAAAACCAAGGACGGAGATGTGTAGGGCAAGGTTTTAACAGAGAGTAGTGGGTTCTACTGTCAGGGATGGTGGTGGAAGCTACTGTTGTGGTGTTGAAGAGGCTTTTAGATAGGTACATGGATATACAGCGAATAGAGGGATATGGGTCACCTCACGTGCAGGCAGAAGGGATCAGTTGGATTTGGCTTTACGAGCGGCACAGACATTGTAGACCGAGTTGAATGTTCTTGTGCTATACTGTTCTAAGTTCTCCTATTTCTTTTTAAATTGGTACTTGGAGTCCAAATAAGAACACTTAACTCTTGTGGCATAGTATTTTTTAAATCGTTGAAGGCACTTAAGTTGATAATAGAAATTATCCCAGTGAAAAATAAACTTAACAAATCTTCTCACACGGTCTAATCTGGAAACCTGTGTAGGAATGAGTAAGGTACAGGTGGTGCAGGCACCAGGGACTTATTTATCACTTGAATTATCGGCCTGCAAAACCGCAAATTTTCACCAACCTGTCAACAAGTGTACCAGAATAGGAAGTGGCAATAATTCTTCACCTCAACTGACAAATACATTTCTGAACCATTAATCCATCAACACTATCACACAGGATGCTCCTTGCTAATCGTTTTTAGATTGTGCAGCCTCGCAAGAGATAATTTTGGAATCTAATTGACTAAAAAAAGGGAATTGCGCTGTTTCTCAACTTTTTGCGCATTAACAAGTTTAAAATCATTGTACCTTCGGTACTTTATGTCAAATTCAGGGACATTTTCTTTCCAGCTGTTATCAGGCAACTGAACCACCCTACCAACAACTAGACAGCATCCTTGAGCTGCTATTTACATCATTGGAGACCCTCAGACTATCTTTGATCAGAATTTACTGTACTTTATCTTACACTAAACGTTATTCACTTTATTCCCTTTACCATGTATCTGTACACTGGGGATAGCTCGATTGTAATCATGCATTGTCTCTCCACTGACTGGTTAGCACACAACAAAAGCTTTTCACTGTTCCTCTGCACATGTGACAATAAACTAAACTCTAAAGGGCCTGTCCCACGTCCGCGATTTTTTTGGCGACCTGCCGGCACCCGTCATAGTCGCAGCAAGTCGGCAAAAAATGTAAAAATGTTGAAAATCCAGCGGCGACCAGAAAAAGGTCCGACTCTTTGGGCCACTGCTCACGACCAAACAGGTGTCACCCAGCGAGTTTTGATCACCCTGACTGCGTATAGTTCGACTGCCCCGTCCGCAGGAGGATAAGGAGGAAAGAATATAAGACTTTATTGCCTTCCATCAGTGAGGAATGTGCGGGAGACGCTGTGGTGGATGTTTATGTTAACTTTTATGTAGTTGTGTGTCTTGTTGCTTTTTTGTATGACTGTATGGCAAATCATTCCTTGTAAGTATTTACATACTTGGCTAATAACTTAATTGCAATACGATATAATATAATAGTAAGATTAAATGAGAACTTACCAGTTTGAGGTTTGATCTTTATTTTATGAGGAGTTGCGATGAGGGATTTCGTGAAGACCCCGCCAGCACGCATGCGTGACATTCTTCAAAGCAGCGGTGTGGAATCACAGATAACAACAATGACTGAAGATAGTAAGATTAAAGAGGTTCTAATATACCAGTTGACCTTATGATAGAGGGTTGGGAGCAGAGGGCACAAAATCCCTCATCGCAACTCCTCATAAAATAAAGATCAAACTTCAAACTGGTAAGTTCTCGTTTAATCTTACTATTTTACTTCGGAGTCACGTGAGTGACTTCGGGAAGATTTCAAAGTTCTGTGATTCCATGCCCTGGACCACGTCCATGCTCACACACATCCGTAATACTGATGGAGGAAGTATGTTAACGTATTTCTGACTTGAACAAGCTGAAAAATCATAATATATTTGTTAATACAAACAATAAACCCCTGAACTCGGGGACAAACGTTTAGGGAACAGCACTTAAAACTGACTCCGCAAACGATGGGGGAGCGGCCACAGGTTTGTTATAAAAACGCTGAAATGTAGTTTCAATGGCCCAGCCCGCTATTGCGAGGACATGATCCATGAGTACCTCCATGGATCATGTACCTCACCGCTGATGTGGATGCAGCCCTGGTAGAATGAGTTTTAAAGATGTTAGTGTCTTATCTGCTGCACCAAATACCACCCTGAGCCACCTGGAGATAGTCTGCACCGTCACCCTGTGATGTGGGTTTTCATGGCTGATAACAGACCAGTCTCCATATTCCTGATGCCCATTTTCAGACCTGAAGACCCAGGTCTGTGTTGTTTAAGCAACTCATCTATAAAGAAAGTCACTTTATTGGGGTCAAGACCATTCTATCCAGTTTTAGTTCCTGCAGAGTCTCGCCCCTTTGTGCTGTGGTCAGTGCCATTAACATCACCACTTTGAAGATGAGTTAGTCCAGTGGTAATCCATCATAGGCGACCAGCTCCTGAGTAGGGTCAACACCACCCCAATATCCCAACTAATATAATATCGTGGTCGGGGAGGGTTGGATAGAATATACCCCTCATAGTTTGGATACCAGCTGGTGAGATCCCACTCCAATGTTGAGATAGGATGACAGTGCACTTCTGGCACTGTATATGGCACTGTAACTGAGGGCCTCATCATAATGAAGGCCCGCGAGGATTCCAGCAAATTGGAGATCATAGCAGATTTGTAGGTGGTCTTGGTCCGACTACAGAAACCTCCCATTTCCTAATGCGGGTGAGGTACTGCTTCCTAGTGGACTCTCTGCACGATGCTGTATGATGTCCATGGTCCTTTCTGTTGCAGAATCTGGTTGAATTTTCTGCAATACCCGACTGATCAAGCAGAATGGGGGAAAGCATAGAAAACCCATTTCCCCCAACGTAGCGAGAACGTGTCCATCGCCACTGCCCCAGGATCTGGTTCCCAATAGACATATGTTGGTATCTGATGGTTCAACCTGGACACAAAGAGGTCGCTATCTGGTGTTCCATATTTGGCTATAATTTTAGCAAATATTTGGAGGTTCAACATCCACTTGATGTCGTTATTAAATACTCGTGACCTGGTGTCCGCCACTGTATTGAGCTTAACCGGAAGGTACGTAACTGAAATCCAAATATTTCTTTCAATACACCAGAGCCAAATTAATTTTTGCCAATTCATCACAAGATATTGACTTGATACCACCCATATGGTTTAAATATGCCACCTCAGTGGTATTATTTATTTTGAAGACGGACATGCGTATGATGCAGATTAGTGCAGCAAGCCCGCAGCCCGTGACATGCTCCAGCATTTCTAAATAGTTTGTACCTTGTGATTGAAGAAGAGTAGACTCGTGCAAATCCCATCTACCGCCCCAACTGGAAGTGGTGTCGGTAGCTCCCCGGCCCTTGGTGCTTGCGTCGGTTTGTAACACGACTGATGGGTTTGATGTAATGATGGGATTAAATAATCACAAACATTGCTAATCCACCATTGTTGCTCAATTTATGCCTTGTTTGGTAGCTGCATAGGTCTGTAAAGATGTCCAGCATTCGCTTTTAATGCTGAGATTTTTGCTCTTTGCAAGCTTTGATAGTGTAACGGCCCAAATTGTGCAGCTGGAATGTAGCTACAAGTTTACCGATTACCTTAGCAGCATGTCTAATAGTTGGTTTCCTGGCGCAAGCAAGGCTGTTACATGCCTCTATTATGTCTATTGCTTTGTTCCCTGGGATAGTGACAACCAGAAACCCATGCATCCCAGAATGTATGTAACCTCCCTTCTACTTGTGAGGGTATACATGCAGCACTTCCAAGAGAACCAGACCCCCTTACCTCCATGGTTGCCGGCGGCCTTGATGTTCTGGGTTTTTTTTTCTGGTTCGTAGTGTTGCTGGGATGTGGGGTTGGCACATCTTCCATGCTGGTCGCTGTGGGCCCTGCCTAAAAGGCGTTTGTAGATAGGGTGCGACCGGTGGATAGGTTGATAGCCCTGTCGGGTTGAACCCGAGGCCTGTTAGACGTAACGTAAGGATGCTGTCTGTGATACGCCAGTGGCCTGCTCGAGGTGGTTTCATCAACCCGACCGCTTTCGCCTCCTCGTCCAGGTATTTTACCTATTTTGGCAGGTCTTCACCGAACAACTGTCTCGGTGGCGGCGTAGCAGAGGTTTTGCACAAACCCGCGAATTTTGGGTTGTGAGTTGGTTTGATGGAGATTTCCCGGAAGGAGTTTATCTCATACTGTGTGTTACACAGTAGCGGAAGAGCATCTTCCTGCTCCTTCGTCATCTCCGTGCCGTCAATCGACCTGGCAAAGGCAGTGATTCCCGACGTCAACAATTTCAGGATTTATTGAAGTTTGAGCTCCTGTGCCCTAATCCCTGGACTGATGTTGCCCCAGATGGGCGTGTTGACTGTCGGCACGTTCAGCAAAACACAGTTGTTCGGGGCCTTGTATTTGTTCATTGCCTCAGTCAAGACCTGCTCCTGCAGAGGTGTGTTGTGAGGAGTCAATGCTTGCCGCTAGATTTGGCAAATTTGGAAACCACATCAAGAAGTTCCTCTTGGGGTTTCTCAGGTGCTGCAGGTTCCTGCACCAATCCCTCTTCAACATCAGCCAGCTGCTGACTCCTGGCACTCCCCACCGATGAAGGGGATATGCTGGGTGGCCCAGATGCATGTCTCCTGGAACTTTTTATTTTTTAATTTTTTATTTTTGTTAGAAGTAAGTACAATAGTGTGGTACTTGAGTACCTAATACATACATACATATTTCCATTCTTGTACAACTTCGTATTTTTGATTTAATAATAAAAGAACAGTGGAAGAAAAAAGAAATAAAGAGTGTCGGAATAGATAGACAAGCGAGTAGAAACAGATAGCAAAAGAAATAAAGGACATAGTAGAGAAGCTGAACAGATTGAAATAGAAGGAGAAAGTAAGGAAAAGAGAGATTAGGAGAGATCTACCTATTTCGTATTTTTGCCCATCCGTCACCCGGTTCTAAACCATTTAATTTATGAGGTTATGTTAAGAGTCTCCAGGAACTTGAGGACATCCGATCCTGCTGTGGGAGATCAGCTCAAGGAGTCGCTCCATCATGCGCTCCATGTGGGCCATGCGACCGCCGCCGAATCTGCGGACAGCAAGTCGACTTCCTCAGGTTCTCCTGAACTACTGAGGCTTCAGCCATCGGCCCGCACCTCATCAAGGTGATGTCTAGGGTGCCTAGGCAGGATGTCGCTGCCTCCCACTCCAGCGAGGCTATGCGACTCCTGCGCGGACATGTCGCTAGTCCACGGCCTTCTGGACGGTGGCGGCCCGCCTGTCTGGAAAGACATGAGCGGTGAGGGGTTGGTTCCGGCCGCCGAAGGGTGGTCCACCGACGTCCGCGCGGGCTTGCCGCCTGTCCTTCCCCCGGGACAAAGGCGGCGTTCGGTCACGTCCAGCCGCTAACGCGGGGTGCGGTGACCGAGATGATATACCACCGGCCCGCGATCTGGCAGGCTCCCCCGGTGGTGAGTCTGCGTCGGCCGCACCTGCGGGGCTCCCAGACTCAGACGTCGATCCCTCACCGGTCCTCGATCTGGCAGAGCGCCCCGGTGGCAAGTTGACGCCGACCACTGCAGCGGGGCTTTTCGACCAAGTGCTGTTCTTCCCCTGGTCCGCTCTCTGGTGACCTGCATACGCACCTTCATGCCACTGTCCCTATGTTTAGGTGACAGTGATAGGGAGTCGGGGTCTTCCCTACCCTGCTCCCGCGCGGTGCTCCTAGTCGTTCCATAGTCAGCCGTGGTGGAGAGTCGGGTCCTGGCTGCGCAGGGCTCCCCGATTTCCGCGTTCTTATCCCGGCCTGCGGAGTGGGTGCTGCCGGTGTTGCGGGCAGCTCCGGGGATAGTGGCCGCTGATTCCCATCCGAAGTCCCTTGGAGGCATGCATGGATGCCTTCATTCTGGTCTCCCATCCATCGTTTCTGTAAGCAAAGTCTACTACAGAAGCTAAGTAACTCAAGGTTAGTATAACTTACCTGAGGGCCTTTTTGAAGCACTGGTGGAGGAGTGCACTCCTCCCCTCCCCCCCCCCCCCTCCCCCCCCCCCCCCTCCCCCAGCTCCCATGGGGACCAGACTCTCATGCGGGAATATATACTGCCACTATCGGCAAGTCTCCCGCCTATGTTGTGAGTCGGGGCCACGGCTCTGTCTTCGATACCTCTACCAGGTAGCGTTGCCGTCAGTCCGCGGTATTCCTGCGGCGTTTAGTCGGAGCTCCTGCTCTGCCCTCGCTACCCGCGAATGGCAGTCTCCGAGCCCGGACTCTCCTGGGTCACGGGCTTGCCCGACTTCCGGGTAGCGTTGCCAGCAGCCGCGGTGATCCTGCTGGCTGCGGTGTTAAGACGGGGCTGCTGCTCTGCCGTCGCTAACTGCGAACAGCAAGTCTGTAAGCCCCACTTCCTGGTGAATTCACGCAGTCAGTCCGCAGTGTCCTGCGGGCTGCAGTGTTAAGTCGGGCTGCCTCTCTGCCGTCGTTACGAACGGCGAGTCTGTAAGCCCTGACCCTCCGGGGTCAACGGGCTGCCCAACTCCGGTCTGTTGCTGCCGCTGCTGACCGCCCGCATCCCACGGTCCGCAGTCAGCGGCCCGTTAGTGGAGTACTCTGTTGCACAGAGTCCCTGGGTGAAGAAAAACCGACCGCAGGTTAGTTTATCTTACCTGCAGGTCCGTTGTAGTAGAGGAGCGACCCTCCTCCCTGCCTGTCGCTTCGCATGCGGTCGACGATATGTCGCGCATGCGTGCTGGCGGGGTCTTCACAAAGTCACTCACGTGACTCTGAAGTAAAATCATAAATCATTTCGCTTCTGCAGGATCTCTAGTACTTGTTCCGCACAAACCTGCCTTTTAAAAGGTGTAGAAAGAAAGAACTGCAGGCGCTGGTTTACCAAAGAAAGACACAAAATGCTGGAGTAACTCAGCGGGTCAGACAGCATCCCTGGAGAACATGGATTGGTGTTGTTTTGGTTTGGGACGCTTCTTCAGACCAAAGAAGGACTGATGAAAGGTTCCGGCCGGAAACATTACCTTTCCATGTTGTCCAGGGATGCTGCCCGATCTGCTGTGTTACTCAAGTATTTTATGTCTTTCCTTTAAAAAGGTATTTTTCCTACCTGCAGACCTCTTAAGGAATAACAGGAAGGGCTTCTTTGATTTATTCAGAGATGATCCCACTAAGAAACTGCACAATGATCATTTTCTGAGAAATTTAAATCCCTGTAGATCGATTCAAAGCGTGGAGCTCCAAGCATGAACCCAGTTTACAAATGTACAGATGGCAAATACAAATTAGTGTTTGGGAGTCCGGTGGGATGGATTGGCTGGCTGCTGCAGGGCCGGAAGTGACTGCTTTTGACACCGGCTGGAATTTTGCCACATCAAACCCAACCAGTGTACATTCTAGTTAACACATTGATGACCATGTTCCATTGGCACAGTTGGTAGAGCTGCTGTCTCATAGGGCCAGTCACCCGGGTTCAATCCTGACCTCAGGTGCTGTGTATGTGGAGTTTGCACGTTCTCCCTGTGACTGCATGGGTTTCCTCTGAGCGATCTAGTTTCCTCCCACATCCCAAAGATGTGCAGGTTTGTAGGTTAATTGGTTTTATGATTGACCCTGCAGGGAGCCGATGAGAAAGTGGAACATAGAACCTGATGGTCGGCATGGACTTGGTGGGACGAAGGACCTGTTCATATGCTGTATCTTTCAATCAACTTACTATGTTTTATCTAGAGTCATACTCTCCCGGCCAGCTGTAGTGTCCTTTCTAAAACCGGCAATAGCATTTAAAGCCAAGAATGAAGAACCAAGTTTAATCATCATATGTACAGATATCAGAAGAACAAAATTCTTACTTCTGAGTGATGCAACTGGTGGTGCCGCTGCCTCATGGTGGGTTTGTAGGTCAATTGGCCTCTGTAAATTGTGTGAAGGGAGTGGTATCTTTCTGCATCCTTTCCAAAGCCTCTGCATCCTTCCTGTAATGAGGTGACCAGAATTGCACACTATACTCCAAATGCAGCCTAACCAAAGTCTAATAAAGCTGCACTATAAAGCTTCAAGACCTTTACTCTTGGAAACTGGAACATTCCCTGCAGTTAGGAGGGTGAAAAAATAGTGAAAGACTATTTTTATTGAAAATAATGGAAAAAGCGGGGAATTGCAGACGAGTAAGCTGAGTGGCAGTAATGGGGAATATGCTAGAATTTGTTCTAAAGAATGCAATAACAGAACTCTTGGAACTCATTAATGAAATTTAGCAAAGGTGGCATAGAGGTGCAGCTGGTAGAGGTTGCTGCCTCACAGCATCAGAGACCTAGGTTTGATCCTAACCTTGAGAGCAATCTACGTGTAGTTTGCACATTCTGTGACCGCAAGGGTTTCCTCTGGGTGCTGCGGTTTCCTCCCACCTACCAAGATATGTGCGTTTGGTGGTAAATTGGTCTCTGTAAATTCCCTGAGTGTGTAGGGAATGGATGCAAAAGTGCAATAACATAGAACCAGTGTGAACAGGTGATTGATGGTCGACGTGGAACTGGAGGGCCAAAGGGCCAGTTTCCATTCTGCATCTTTCCAAGTCATGATATATTTATGAGGGGGGAAATCTATTGGAGTTTGTTTAAAATGTAATCAGAGGAAACCTCACAGAAACATATCAAACATATCAGAAACAAATTTAACAGAATCGATTCATGAAATGAAATGAGGATACACCTGATGCAAGGGACATGTCAACAATCAGGTTTCCCAATGGCAACACAGCAGCACAGTGGGAGAGACGCTTCTTTTACAGCAGCAGGGACCTGGCATCGATTCTGACCACGGGTGCGGAGTTTGCACATTCTCCCTGTGACCTCATGAGCTTTCTACGGGTGCTTCGGTTTAATCCCACACCCCAAAGACATGTGGGTGTGTAGGTTAATTGGCCTCTGTAAATTGCCCTAAGTGTATTGGGGGTGGATGCTAAAATGAAATAACTAAGAACTGGTGTGAATGGGTGATCGTTGATTGGTGTGAGCTCGGTGAATCGAAGGGCCTGTGCCCAGGCTAAAATGTTTGTAGCTCTCACTCCTTTCATTTGCACAAACCTCTGCGGAAACAAACTAAATACTACAGAATGTTTCTTAGCCATATTTTTGGAGTTCATATTTTTTTATTACAAAAAATAAAATTTCTCAACCGTTTGCAAAAAAGGAAACAATCCACAACAGCACAAAAGTAACAAGAAATGTCACAATTTCTTCGGTTTTTTTTAAGATTATGTGATGGATCACCGCAGCTCCCAATTAATGTCATGAAGGCTTCAATGGCATTCATTTTTTTGTCAAAATAAAATTGACATCTGCATCAATGAGATTTCAAAGCAAATGATTGAAAAATTCAACGGCAAACAATTCAGATCAGAAAAAGGGCCTTTGTGTTGCCAAAAATCTTTCTAATCCAGAGATTTTTGTCACCCTTGTGGATGTTGTTACTTTACATTCCTCAGATTACTGCCACTATCATGACATTATTATTGTCAAAGTAATGTAGCAACGAAGTCCTGCCTCTAAAATAACCAAGAACGGATGCTGAGATTTCCATGAAAATAGAATGACAAGGGTTCACCTTAGGAAAGGTTTTTTTTGTTATTGTTGCAATAAAACAAAATTAAAGATTTGCTGTAAGAAGGACAAATCGTTTTTCAATACTAAATGGCAAAAAACTGTATCCTTTAATGTAATCATCTCACAGTGCTCTGATATGTAGGAAGGAACTGCAGATGCTGGTTTAAACCAAAGATAGACACAAAAGTCTGGAGTAACTCAGTGGATCAGACAGCAACGCAGGAGAAAAAGAATAGGCAACATTTTGGGTCGAGACCCTTCTTCAGACTGGGAGTCACAGGCTTTGAATGCTGTGAACTCTCTCATCAATATCCAAACACTGTGCTGCGATTCACAAAGACAAATATTGGCTTCCACTGGTGCAAGAATGATACCGACGGTGGTGGGACAAGCTGTCAGAGGAAGTAGTTGAGGCAGGTATAATAACACCATTTAAAAGTGCAAATGGGATGAGATAGGCCATCTTGGTTGGCATGGATGAGTTAGGCTGAAGGCCTTCCTTCCATTCTGTACGACTAATAACCAATAACAGACGAACTGTAGGAAAATTGAATGTTTGCTCCAGCTAATTTTGCAGTTTCCTTTACGTCAATGATACTTTATTGTTTGGATACAAATGTAGTTCAACTGTGCATGTAGTAGTTTTATTTTCAGTTTTCATTGACCATACCATAAATATACAACAATTTATACAAGTCATCTGTATTTATAAAAAGCAATTTCATTGAAATAGAAGTTACTGTCCCTCAGCAAAGGTACGATGGGGGGAAAATTCCACTGTGCATTTAAGGCAAATAATCTCAGATTCTACCATCTTCAGCTGAAGAAATAGGTGGACTCTTTTACCTTCTGTAGATCAAATTCACCTGCAATGAAAAATGAACGTTAAGATGAGAGTCCTGATGCAAGATAGGAGAGATGATGCAAATGATTCTTCAAAAGTATCAAGAGGCAATTTTGATTTATTTGCAGGTCTAACCAACCAAATGCCAAAATCACTATGAAAATCAGGGCCACTGTTCATAGAATTTCAGATGCTGGACCCTGTGGTGGGTTAATTCAGTGCAAAGCTATCCAGATGGACCAGTGTGTGCCCCATATTTAATCCATGTGTGTTGAATCAGCAGTCAATATTTAGATACACAGAGTGTCTTGGCCAGTGTAGGTGAATCGAGGACCAGAGGACATAGGTTTAAGGTGAAGGGGGAAAGATTTAATAGGAATCTGAGGGGTAACTTTTTCACACAAAGGGTGGTGGGTGCATGGAACAAGCAGCCAGAGGAGGTAGTTGAGGCTGGGACTAAAAACAGGCAGGTAGGATTAGTGTAACTGGGACATGTTGGCAAGTTGGGCTGAAGGACCCGTTCCCACAATGCATCACTCTATGACTCTAATGACGGCGAGGTACCACACCTCTTGTAAACAATCTTGTTCAAGGAAGAGCAAAAGGCAAGTGTTCCAGCGATCCTTGCGGAAACATTGTATATACATTGCATTAGGTTAGGTTTACCATTTTCCCCTTGGGGAATGACAATCAGCCATACTGCCAAAATTCACATAGGAATAACCAGTGTTTTTTTTGTATACAAAGAGCAAGTAGGCATATAAATTAAAAATTAAGTTACATGTACCAAACATTTTTCCCCTCACATATGCCCCCCTCGTGTTTTAATTTTGTGACCAATCAACTTCTGATTTAACAAACCAATAAGTATAAAATCACGTTAAAAATTAAATATATTAAATGATATATTAAAATAATTTGGAGCAGAACCATTGTATACCATTCTGAAAAAAGTTGGAACAACAACTATTTAGGCTGTGTGCATGGGATCAGTATCCACACAAAAGTGAATGAAAAACTGTTAGCAACGAGGTTAAAAAAAAAAACATACTCTCATCTATGGACAACTTCCTCTAGTTGTGCACAGTTTTTGTTTTGTTCATCAAAAAGTTGCGGCAATTATGCAGCTATTATTTTTTTACTCCATTTGCAATTGCTCCCTTCTGAAAACTAGCTTCAACTTAAAACTCTAAAACCTTTACATTTTACTTTGGAATATGTGTATTAATTTATCCCCCTTGACTCATTGCACAGATACAAAAGTTAACCTAATGCCAGACTGGTTTTCTTTCTTAAAATTATTTTCCCTAGTACCTTTCGTGAGAACTTTAGACAGCACATCCATCATCTTTTTGTACTCTTGGAGTCGTTTCGGTTTCTTGTCGACACTGCAAAGACACATATTCAACCATGCCCTGATTAACATATTATTTGACCACAAATTAAGACATTGAGCAGTTTTAAGTGCTTCTCATCATATGTTTGAATGTCGATACAAAAAGCTGGAGTAACTCAGTGGGACAGAGAAGGAATGGATGACGTTTCCGGTCGAGACCGTTCTTCAGATTGACTGATGAACTTCTCTCCAGAGATGCTGTCTGACCCGCTGAGTTATTCCAGATTTTTGTGTCTATCTTTGGTTTAAACCAGCATCTGCAGTTCCTTCCTACACATATGTTTGAATGTGTTTGTTGTACGGGATACTCACGGAATGTTATAACGATATTTGTTTATCAGGAACCGGGACAGATCTTGAAGAATGGGCTGGTCATGTAGGGCTACGAACTGCTCACGGCAAATCTGCAACATACACACATCATTTATTATGGAAACGATCAAGTTATTGATACACAGGCTAAATGCGTCTGGATTTATGATGATCACTTATGTTCAAAAAGCTGCAGGAAAATAACACGCAAGACCATAGTCATACAGTACAGCAATGGGGCCTTCGGTCAAACTCGCCAATGCTACTCAAGATGCCCCACCTAAGATGGTCCCATTTGCCCTTGTTTGGTCCCTATCCCTCTAAAGCTTTCCTATACATGTCCCTGTCCAAATGTCTTTTGTTCCATCTATCCACCATGCTCTGTTCTTTTTTAATCTTTACCTTCTCACCTTAAATCTATGCCCTCTAGTTCCTGATACTCCTACCCTGGGGAAAAGACTGCATTCACTCTATCTATGCTCATGATTTTGTACACCTCTCAAAGGATGGAAATATCAAATACTGAAGGGCAGCTTTTAAAGGAGATGTGCGGGGTAAGTTTTATTTTACAGAAGGTGGTCAGTGTCTAGAATGTGCTGCTGGGGGTGGTGGTGGATGCAGGTACATAGTGTACTTGAGGGTGTTTTAGATATATCTAGACCAAGTGCAGACCCGTTGGGTCTGTTCCCCCAACATGCAGTTGCGGGGCGGCATGCGGCGTCACACACATTAACCACCCCCATACACACACTGACTACCTCACCGCACACATGCTAACTACCCCCCTTGTTAATATATTATTATTAATTTGCTCCTTTTACCCCATAACTGCCCTATCTACTGACGCATAGCCCTCAACTCGCAGGCGCGTCTAGAGAGGGGGGGGGGGGGGGGGGGCAGGGGCAGAGAGGGAGGGGGGGTAGAGGGAGGGGGCTGGTAGAGGGAGACGGTGGTAGAGGGAGGGGAGAGAGGTAGGAGGAGAGGGAGGGGGAGAGGGAGAGGGGTGAGGGAGGGGGGGATGGAGAGGGAGGGGGAACAGGGAGGGGGAGAGAGGGGGGGGAAGAGAGGGGAGGGGGAGAATGGAGGGCGGGAGAAGGGAGGGGGAGGGGGGAGAGAGAAAGGGGAGGGTGAGAGAGAGAAAGGGGAGGGAAAGAGAGAAAGGGGAGGGGGAGAGGGGGGGAGGGGAGAGAGAGAGAGAGAGAGAGAGAGAGAGAGAGAGAGAGAGAGGGGAAGGGGGAGAAGGGGGGAGAAGGGGGGGAGAAAGGGGGGGGAGAAAGGGGGGGGAGAAAGGGGGGGGAGAAAGGGGGGGGAGAAAGGGGGGGGAGAAAGGGGGGGGAGAAAGGGGGGGAGAAAGGGGGGGAGAAAGGGGGGGAGAAAGGGGGGGAGAAAGGGGGGGGAGAAAGGGGGGGGAGAAAGGGGGGGGAGAAAGGGGGGGGAGAAAGGGGGGGGAGAAAGGGGGGGGAGAAAGGGGGGGGAGAAAGGGGGGGGAGAAAGGGAAGGAAGGGGAGGAGAAGGGAGGGAGGAGAAGGGAGGGAGGAGAGGGGTGGTGCCACCCAGCAGCCGTCGGCCTCAGAGTCAGCCTCAGCTCCTTGGCCTCGCATCCTTTCTGTACACCAGAGCCAGTCGGTGATCTCTGGGTCCTCACAGAATACTGATTTCCGAACGCTTCAGGGGGGTGGGGTGGTGGGGTGGTGGAGTGGGCAGGCGGGCGTGCTCGCGAGTGAGGCGGCGGCCGACTGCGAACACTTGAGGCCGCTGCCACAATGTTCCAGAAGCCCAGCCGAAGCGCGATCGGACAGATGTCACTAAGTACGCTCACGCCACGCCTCCTGCAGCTGGACCCCCACAAAGAAGTCCGCTCACGTTGGGGGCTAACAACTCACGCAAAACAACAGATGTTTAATCCAGAGCCGGGCTGGAGGTGGGGAGGGACACAGAGAAAGAATAAAATTCAATGGCATGAAAAAAAGAAATAAACAATGCTTCAATCCACAGCAGGTGGGGGGGGGGGGGGGGGCAGGACGCAGGTGGGCCTTGATTGGTGGGCATGCAAATCAATTATTTCCCCAGATTATTCAAAATCTGGGGAAATAATTGACCGAATTTAGAGGAGTGCATTTATGAAATCGTAAGTTAACCCCTACCGAAATTGTAAAAATCTCAGTGTTATTGCGTCCGGTTTTATTTTCCCTGGTACCTTTCAAATACGTTTCAAATGCACAATGCCATACACCCAGACACACACACAGAGAGTTTTAAAAGTATATAGATATGGATACACACAAATTTTGTGCAGATTAGTATTTGACTTGACATCAGCACAAACATTATGTGCCAAAGCCCCTGATCCTGTGCAGTACAATTATTCGATCTATGTTCTCAGATTACCCTTCAGCTTCTTGCATTCCAAAGAATAAAAAGCAGTCAGTCCTCGAGTCCGGGCAATGTCCTCATTAATCTTTTCTGCACTTGTTCTACCTAACTGACATCTTTGCTAAAACAGAAACTAAACACAATACTCCAAATGTCTTGTACAACTGTAACATAACGTTTCAACTTCCATTCTCAATTCCCGCAATGATAAATGCCTGCATGCCAAAAGCGTTCTTCACCACTCTATATACCTGCAATGTCACTCTGTACTTGTACTTCCAGATCCCTCTGCTCCACAACACTCTCTAGGGCTCCACCTTTCACTGTGAAGTTCCTGCTCTGGTTTGACTTTCCAAAATGTAACAGCTCACACTTATCCGAATTCAACTCCATTTTCAATTATTTGGTCCATTTGGACAACTGATCAAGATCTTGCTGTAATTCCTGATAACCATCTTCACTTTCTGCAATACTACATATTTTAGTGTTACCATCTATTTTATAATAATATTTCTTTTCAGTACTGCCTTCCAAAATAGATGACTGAAAATGAAAAATACACCATATATTTAGCTTTCATATAGCATCATGTAAAGCTTTTCATTATATACACGTCACAATAAACTAAACTAAAAAAATATCTGCAGTGATTATTTATATTGCATTTTAGGGATATTCATAACATGGCCAACAGCCCTTAACTCCTTGCTTTGTAATTGCTTTCACATTGTTAGAGCACTACTGAAAAACTCCACTGGACAGGAATAACAGATTAGGACCAACTGCACAAAGATTGCCCTATTTTTAACTTGGACAGCGTTAACATTAACTTTAATATTAGAAATCAATTGCAGCTCAAGACTATGCTATTTAATGCATTTTTATCACTGATTTCAACATTTATCTGGAAGACATGTTTATTACACAAAAGCAAAATTCTGTATTAGCTGCCAACCTGAAACTAAAAATAGAAACTGCTGGAACACTCAGCAGCTCTGTAGTATTTATGAGGAGAGAAAGTATTAATGTTTTAGGTCAATGGGTATTTGCCAGAACAGATGAGATCTGATGAACGTTATTGACTCAAAATGTTCATAGTAGAAACAAGGAACTGCAAAGGCGAGTTTACAAAAAAAGACACAAAGTGCTGGAGTAAATCAGCTGGTGAGGCAACATGTGTAGGAAAGAACTGCATATGCTGGTTTAAATTGAAGATAGACTCAAAATGATGGAGTAACTCAGTGGGACAGGTAGCATCTCTGGAGAGAAGGAATTGGTGACTTTTTGGGTTGAGACATCAGACTGTAGAAGGGTCACGACCCAAAACTTCACTCATTCCTTCTCTCCAGAGATACTGCTTGCCCCGCTGAATTACTCCAGCATTTTGTCTCTATCAGGTCAGGCAGCATTCCTGGAGAACATGGATAGGTGACATCTTGGGTCAGGACTCTTGATTGTTCAAATGCTCATTGATTCATTCTACACAGATGCTGGCTCACCTACTGTGGAGTTCTTATAACTACAGGTTTGACTATTCATTTGTTAAACAGCTATTTTGATATAAAACCATAGAATTGCACTGGAGAATAAACAGACAAAGACTAGACTAGATTTCTTTGGGGTGGATTTTCAACATTGACATAGATGTACAGGTGGGATAAGGTTTTAGGGGAGAGATTCACCAAGGACAGTTCAAGTGATTGATGTATCTCTCACAATTGGCAGAGCATTGCTACCAACACTTGTATTTTCAGTTGATTGAACATTCCATGTTAGAGATTTTGATCAGAGTCTGATATACACAGAATGTGTGACTCCAAAATCAAGTTATGTGTAACAATCAAATGTACAATTCTAAAATACACTTTTTAAAATCTACTTCTTAATTCAATTATAACTCTGGTATCATATTATTTAATCTGCAAAATGTATTAAATCACATACCAGCTAGGGAAATCTCTAAAGCACCAGATCAGTGATTCTTTTATAATTGTCATTGCTTAGCAAAGGTACTTTCATTCAATTGATGGTGTAGAATTATTTTATTTACTTGGAGATGCAAGAAACTGCAGATGCTGGAACCTTGAGCAAAACACAAAGTGCTAGAGGAACTCAGTGGGTCAGGCAGCATCTTTGGAGGGAATGGACAGATGGCGCTTTGGTATGCGACCCTTCTTCAGACCTGAAACATCGTAGGTCCATTCTCTCCAAAGATGTTGCTTGCCCTGCTGTTTTCCTCTAACACTTTGTATTTTATTTATTTGTTGGGAAAGTCAAAGAAATGTGATGACATTAGCCATAACACTGCATGCAAGAGATGCGAGTTTAAGAAATAAAATCAATTTAACATCACTTTATGTAGGTCCAGTTTTTAACACTTTAACATCACTTTATGTAGGTCCAGCTTTTAAGTATAGAATGTTTTAATTTGTTCCATATTAACAAACATGAGCCATGTTTTGCCAGGTTTATGATAATGATATGTCATTACTATGATAATAATCTTCACACTATGGGATGTATTCTTCCCACTCAATCCCCACAGCCTGTAAGCAGCTGCTATTTAAAGCATTAATTAGAACATTGAGGGGAAAGGAAATTACAACTTTGTTTTTCTGTTTTCCACAATACGTTACTGCAATGTTCTATCCAGCAATTAGACTTTATTATGAATATGGCAGAACACAAGATCACAAATTTGCATGAAAAAGTGAGTGAACTGTGCAGTATGGTAAGTAGTTGTAAGTGTTGTCAAGCTGGAAAGGGTGCAGAGAAGATTTACAAGGATGTTGCTGGGACTTGAGGGCCTGAGCCATAGGGAGAGGTTGAGGAGGCTAGGCCTCTATTCCTTGGAGCATAGGGGGATGAGGTACAATCTTATAAAGGTGTACAAAATCATGAGAGGTATAGATCGGGCTGGTGCACAGAGTATCTTGCCCATTGTAAGGGAATCGAGAACCAGAGGACATTGGTTTAAGGTGAGGGGTGAAAGATTTAATAGGAAATTGAGGGGTAGCTTTTTCATACAAAGGATGATGCGTGTATGAAACGAGCTGCCGGATGAGGTACTATCGCAGCGTTTAAGAAACATGGACAGAACGGGTTTAGAGGGATATGGGCCAAACACAGGCAAGTGGGACTCGTGTGGATGAGACATATTGGCCGGTGTGGCAAGTTGTGCCGAAGGGCCTGATTTCACGTTGTAAGAGTTAATGAGCTATGTTTTGACAGATTTATGATGTATTGTTCCCACCCCATCTCCACAGCCCCAAAGCATGTAAGCTACTGCTAATTAAAGCCTTAATTAGAAAATTGAGAGGAGAGGAGATGACAACTATGTTTTTTCTGTTTTGCAAAAAACTTTATTTCAATGCACTACCCAGCAATTAGACTTTATTATGAATATGGCAGAAACAAAAGATCACATCGCATACAAAATGGAAAAAAACATTTAAAAAAAAAGTTTTTTCTTTCACAACGGTCTTTGGCATTATTGAAAAGGCAGAACTAATTTGATGAGAATAGTTACCTTGTTCATGATATCTACAGTAAGAGCGTGCGTCCAGTAGCAGTCATGTACAGAGACAAATGTTATGCCAGCTCTGAAAGAAAACGTAGAAAGTTAGAGTCTTAGAGTCATTGAGTCACAGATGATAGAGTATGGAAACAGGTCCTTCAGCCCAACTTGCCCACACCGACCAACGTGTCCCAGCTACACTAGTCCCACCTGCCAGCATTTGGTCCATATCCCTCCAAACCTGACCTAACCATGTACCTGTCTAACTGCTTCTTAAATGTTGGGATAGTCCCCGTCTCAAATACCTCCTCTGGCAGCTTGTAGATATCCTCCACCATTTGTGTGAAAAGGTTATCCCTCAGATTCCTATTAAATCTTTTCCCGTTCACCTAAAACCTTGGTCCTTTGGTCCCCGATTCACCTACTCTCAGCAAGCGACTACCCGATCCATTCCTCTCATGATCTTATACACCTCTATCAGATTGCCCCTCATCCTCCTGTGCTCCAAGGAATAGTGCCCCAGCCTATTCAACCTCTGCCTATAGCTCAGATCCTCTAGTCCTGGCAACAACCTCGTAAATCTTCTCTGTACCCTTTCTAGGTTGACAAGTTGCGGCAATAAAATTTTCTTATTGACACAAAGACTATGGACACATTTGAAGTCAACACTACTGTACATTTAGATTACCATTAATTTAATCTCCAGATCACTGCCAATTTAGGTCTGCAACCTGTTCCACACTAAGCCAGTACCTCAAGCAACTTTCATCGTGCTGATATATTCCAAATACATTATTCAATTCAAAACCTTACAGACGTTTCTCCTTCTTAAAAGGTCTAGTTCTTCCATTATGCCCACCCTCGTGAATATCCATCGTCTCCGGTGCTACACTAAACTGAGTAATTGCTTAAAATGATTAACAGCACCTCATACTCTGCCTGGGTAGCTTACAACCTAATGAACATTGAATTCTCCAATTTTAGATAACACTAGACCAAGTGGGACCGGTTGGGTCCCATCCTCTCAAGGCGCGGTTGCGAGGGGGGGGGGGGGGGGCTGTGGCATCACACACATACACTAACTACCCCCCCCACACACACACTAACCACCCCCTTGATATTATATTAATATTATTAATTCGCTTTACCCCATCCCCGCCCTCTCCACACGCATAGCCTCCCTCGCAGGCATGTCTAGAGAGGGAGAGGGAGGGGGGGTAGAGAGAGAGGGCAGAGAGAAAGAGAGAGAGAGGAGGGGGGGGAGTGGAGGAGGAGGAGGGGGGAAGTGTAGGAGGAGGGGGGTAGAGGAGGAGGAAGGGGGGAGGAGGACGAGGGGGAAAGAGGAGGAGGAGGGGGGAAGAGGAGGAGGAGGGGGGAAGAGGAGGAGGAGGGGGAAGAGGAGGAGGAGGGGGAAGAGGAGGAGGAGGGGGAAGAGGAGGAGGAGGGGGAAGAGGAGGAGGAGGGGGAAGAGGAGGAGGAGGGGGAAGAGGAGGAGGAGGGGGGAAGAGGAGGAGGAGGGGGGAAGAAGAGGAGGAGGGGGGAAGAAGAGGAGGAGGGGGGAAGAGGAGGAGGAGGGGAAAGAGGAGGAGGAGGGGAAAGAGGAGGAGGAGGGGGAAGAGGAGGAGGAGGGGGAAGAGGAGGAGGAGGGGGGAAGAGGAGGAGGAGGGGGAAGAGGAGCAGTGGGGAGAGGAGCAGGGGGGAAATGAGGAGTGGTCAGGGGGATAAAATCATGTGCAGTGCGAGCAAGACAGCAGACATGCAGATCCATTGTGATGTAATTGGCGAATGATAGTCGTTTTTGTTTCAAAGTTTTGTCCGATATTTGAACATTTTCATTAATATTTCGAGAAATAAAGCATGAAATTTTCAGATATGGCGATTTCGGACTACACGGGAATCTACCGGAATATGTAAAAATGTTACCGTTACCCCATCGTTTTTTCGCGATTATGTGATTATACACAAACAAATAAACTCACACACACACATGCCCAAGATCAGAGTTTTATAAGTATAGAGATTTAACAGAGTATAGTTTTCGGGTGGGGGGTAAGGAAAGAGAGGGGCGGAAGGGTGATATTACTAGAAACTGGAGAATTCAATGTTAATACCATTGGTACATGTTTTGATTTATGTTCGGGGTAAAGTTTACACATTTTGCTGTAGCAAAATAAATTATTAAAATCGTAGGCTTGGAAGTGAACTGAAAAACCTAAGGGTGCATAAGGATTAAAATCTGCTTACAGAAATTAGTTCAAACACCCTTTTGTAGTGCGGTTTAATCTAGATGCTGGTTATCGATCAATAACTTACCTGTAACAATACAGTGCTGTGAGCATCATATGAGTTGAATCAAGGGAATGAATGAAATTCGGGGGGAAAGCATTCTTCTGCTTGACTGTGTCAGGCCGCCTGCAGCAAACAGAGAAACAACGTGGTCGACTTCCATAAATCATGAGCCATTGGGTTATAGAACGTGCAGTTACATCAATACTCATCAGCATGAGTTTCCAATCACCACATATTACCAGATATGATTACAATTCAATGAGAATCTTAAATATCCATAATCCATCAATTTAAATGATTTGACTGGAACGTTGGAGGTTACAGGGAGTCCTGATAGAAGTATATATAATTATGAGAGTTATGGTATACAGTTAGATCCTTTATCCCGGGATGAAAAAAATCAATTACGAGAGGTAATAGCTTTATTATCCTTTATGTATTAGAGGACAGGGTGGAAGTTGAACCTTAAGGCGGGTTGTTCCCCAATTCAATGGGACCAACAACCGAGTGAGGTGGAGGATATTTGTCAATGGCCTATGCTTCCTAGAGGAGCAAAGGGCTTAAGAAGAAGAAGAAGAAGAAGAAGAAGAATAGCTTTAAGGTGAGAGGGGCAAAGTTTAAAGCAGATATGCGGGGCAATTAAAACGATTTTTTGTTTACACAGAGGGTGGCGAGTGCCTGGAACGCTCAACCAAGATAATGTATTTAAGAGATTTTGGGATAGGTACATGGATATGCAGGGAATACAGTCTTTGTGGAAAGCAGAAAGAGGTGAGGATGGGAAGATGTGGCAGGCGGTGGGATCACATTGTAGGTGCTAGAAATGTCAGAGGATGATGTGTTGGATGCAGAAGCTGGTGCGAAGAATGGAAAGGATCAGGGGAACTCTAAGATAGACACAAAAAGCTGGAGTAACTCAGCGGGACACGCAGCATCTCTGGAGAGAAGGAATGGGTGACGTTTCGGGTCGACACACTTCTTCAGACTTGATCCTGGTTCTGCCCAGGGGATGGGGAACGAGAACAGAACTATGGGGCACAGAGCAGATGCAGATATGTAGGTGAGGGATCCATCTATGACAGCAGGGGAAGGGGTGGAAGGGGGGTGGGTGGAGGGGAGGCATGCTTAATAAAGAAAGACAACATCTTGGATGTCCTAGAATGGAAAGCCTGATGAATATGAGGTCAGGGTGGAAGTTAAATCTTAAGACTGGTTGTTCCTCAATTTGATGGGTCCAACACCAGAGGCATCTGCTTAGACAGTAATTCTTCTGTTGAAATATTGACATTCGTTTGGCATATCAAATAACTTTTTAAAATTGTAAAACCACCTTCAAAGTAAGCCAATTTAATTTAAAGATGAGAAAGTCACTGTGCGTTTTGGGTTTGCAGAACAAAATGCTACCACAGTTCGAAATCCACTGTCACAAATAATCAACCAGGCCAATGCATATTCATGTGGAAAGAAGCAAGTATTTTTAGTTACTTTTATCGAAATGAAAGAGGATGCAAGGCAGGAAGTGCTACAATCCCAGGAGACGGTGCATTGATTCACTGGTAATCAGGAACAGAAGCACCGGCCAGGGACATAGAAGATCAAAGAACTAGACTGAAGTCAGAGCAGCATAAAGGAACATGGGAGAAACTACAACTTGTACAGAGAGCACGACATGAAAGTTGAAATTGAAATAAACGACCACACTATGAATATAAACTTTTTCTGTATTAGTTTCAGCTGATGCACATTTGTCTTTGATATGATCGGCCTATATATTAAGCAATTAACCGTTTGGGGTTTATGCTCGTGCTACTTCAATAGACAGGATGACAATTTATAATTATTATAACAAGCAACAGTAATTATAATGACAATATTTGTTTTAATGCTAATTATTAACGAAAACACTGAATAACACGACTTAATATTCCTTTTCACTATCCAGATTAATTCAGTTTAGAGATACAGTGCGAAACATCCCCTTCGTCCCACCATCCAACGATTCCTGTAAAATCGTATAAATCCCAGATTTTAAAGACCAAGTTGGACAATTGCTGAAAAGGTCAATTATTTCTGATTTATTCAAATGATTCATACTGAATCTATTATATATTTCCACTTCTTAATCATTTTGAGTCATTATTATATCCTAGTAACTCAAAAAGATATTCCTTTCGTAAGGTGAATACAAATTACCACAAAGGACTTTGATCTCTGGGGTAATCCAAACAAAATGAATTTCATTACTCCGTTGTCCATACATAAGACAATTAAACACTCTCGACTCTTGAAATGTTGGTTTCTGAGCTGAAATATTAACTGTTTCTCTGTCCGACATGTTGAGTGTGTCCAGCATTTTCAGTTTTTATTTCAGATTTCCAGAATCCGTATTTTTTTGTTAATATTTAATATTGGATTATTATTGCCACGTGTACCAAGATGAAGTGAAAATATTTTGTTTGCATGCTACCTAGTTAAATCAAATTATACTGTACATTAGTGCAATCAAGGGATACACAAGAACAATGGGTCGAATAAAGAGAGCAGGATATACTGTTACAGCATTGCGGTGTTACAGTGTAAAAAGTTCAGCATTTAAAATAAGGTAGGTTGGAAGATCAGAACCACACCCTTTGCTTATGGGAGGATAGTTCAGTCGTCTGTTAATAGCAGGGAGGAATCTGCTCCTATATGTGGTGCTACGTGCTTTCAAGCTTATGTATCTTCTATCTGACAGGAGAGGGGAGAAGAGGGGGTGACCGAGGTAAAAATGGACATTACTTTTCCTGGTAATCTAAATGCCCTTGCTTCTGTCAGTGCTCATTTGGTGTTAGCACAATTGGTTGGAAAGCAGTCCTGAAGTACGCGAGTCAATATTTAAGGTTGGGAACCTTCATCTGCATTCCAAATGCAAGATCTTGACTTGAAACATTTAATTCACCTGCAGCTTCCTTCTTTTGCTCGATATTCCAGCATTTGCAGTCTCTTGCGTCTCCACTTAACAGAAGTCTTTTTTATTGTGAAACACAAAACTGGTTTTATATCGACATCAGTCTCTAATATTCGAGGTGAAGGCTTTTACGACTATGCCCGATCACAGTAAATATCTGAAAGCTGGATGATCCGGAGAACAGATCCATGAAGGACACTATCTTACACATTTACAGAAGTAATCAATTTGAGAATGTGCTTATCCTGGCCTATTTCCTGGGATTCACTTGCACTCAAATGATTAAATACCAATCTGGAACAGCCATATAAAGTTCTTACTTTTATCTTCGGATGATCTTAGTAGCATTGATGCAAAATTGTTCTGCTCTATAACAGATGTGGTGCAAATATCATGACGATCCAACTAGTGAGGCCTACCACGTCCGCCCACACCTGTGGCCTATCGATCTCCCAGTGCCTCTAACTAACTCTCACACTAAAAGAAAGCTTTTCACTGTACCTCAGTACACGTGACTATAAACTAAACTAAGTATGACGGGTTCAGAATAGGTTGCACTTTGAGAATGAAGTGAAACAGGAGGCAATCTGCACTGCTTTACTTCAGTGTTGGGTCACATTTCTTCACAGATGAGTTTCGCACCAATGATAAATTTTAGTGCGAATGTGGAGAGTGCGAATAACAAACCTTCAATCAAATACTGTACCAGCAACTTGCAAGAAAAAGATGATTATGAATGTTACTGGCAGGCTCGATTAGAACAAAGCTGAGCACAACATTGTGAACTTTTCAGCTGCCTGCAACAATATCCTGCAAGCCTGCACCAGTTTATAACGTATTAAAAAGGAATTGCAGATGCTGGCTTATACCAAAGATAGACACAAAATGCTGGAGTAATAGCAGTAGTGGGAGAGGGGGAGATGGTCATCTGATTTGTCCCGCCACTTTTCTCTTCCAGTTCCTTTTCCCCTGCTACAATCAGTCTGAAGAAGGATCCCGACTCAAAACATTGTCTATCCATTTTCTCCAAAGCTGCTACTTGACGCACCGAGTTATTCCAACATATTTGCACCAATTTATGTTCAATTACGTTTTCTTTTGTAGTGGCGGGACACATCTAAAACACTTTTACTTAAAGCGTTTCACAGCAGCGTACACAAATGTTCTCCTACCAATAAGCACGACAGAAAGTCAATTTTAAAAGGAAAGGGTGCTGGTGAAAATCTGCTTTCCTCTAACGTCACTGGGCGTGGGAAAGATGTGTTGGAGAGGTTGCTGATAGCAGGAGGCAAAATAAGGAGAGAAAGATCAAAATGATAGTTGCATCTGGTAACTGCTTTGAATTTCATGGTCTTCATAATTTCTTTTGACATTTTCATTGTTACGAACCAGAGTGGTAATTCCAGTAATAATTTGAAGCAATTTATTCAAATTTATCGTAATGCCAGTGTCATTTTTTGCCATTCAAGATTCACATTAGAAATTAAAAGAGCAATCAAACAGAGATAATGTGATGCTAGAATGATTTAATTTTGGTTTTAATGATGGCTTGGGTGCTTAGATTATTACCAGAGGGAGTTGCAGCCAGAACTTCATTCAGAAAATGGCCTTCATGGAGTGAATGTGACTATTCTGGCACAATTCTTTTTCAACCCATGATTTGAAGCTTCAAATCTTCATGATCAGTGTGCATTTATTGCAATGTATATTCATATCTTCAATTTGGTATTGGTTACAAGCATCTAATGTTATAAGCTTTATTCATTTTTCAAACTGGCTTCAGCTGAAAAATATTTTTATTGTGTTTTATGTGAAAAGAATGAACCACAAATTGGAGGAGACAAAGCAATTTTCTGCTCATCACATTCACAAATCAAATGTTATCAGATGTAACAAATTTGCTCAACGTATAAATCGTGGAGGACTTCAATGATTCACACAACGAGGGCCTATCGAATTATATTACAACAAAATGTGGCAACTTACATACTGAAATGGTGGAAATACTTAGCATTGTGTTTAAAGTATAAATTGAACAATGAAAAAAAAATCTAATAGATTTAAGCACAGCGGTGCAGCACTAGAGTTGCTGCCTTACAGCGCTAGTGACCCAGGTTCTATTCTAACTATAGGTGATGTTAGAACGGTGTTTGTACTTTGTGGCCGCCTGGGTTTTCTCCGGGCGCTCCAGTTACCTTCCACACTCCAAAGATGTACAGGTTTGTAAGTTAATTTACTTCTGTAAATTATAAATTGTCTCTTGTTTGTAGGGCAGTGCTAGTGTTTGAGGTGATCACTGGTCGGCACTGACTTGGTGGGCTGAAGGGCCAGTTTCCCCCTCTGTATCTCTATAGTCTAAAGTAAACTATTTAGTTATTTGGAATCGGTTAGGAATTAAGTGCTTACAATTGTAAGCTAAAGCATCATAGAACTATTGGCCATGCTCAAGATTCATACCAGAGAAAACTTGAGCATAGGTTGGGGTTTTGCAACAATGCAGATTAAAAGTGCAAAATATTATGTTATTAGCCATGCCTTATTAAACGGGGCAATTAATTCTGAATGCAAAATAAATTCCCCACATTTGGTCAATATTGTTGCAAAACACTGAACAGCTCAACAAAATATTTAAGTTTTCTATTCATTGAGCACATTTAAATGGTATTATTTCCAGAACACAGATAAATGTGTTAATATTTTACATCTGCTCAATGTGTAATTCGTATTGAATGTTGCAAATTCTACTAACTTAAACATGCAGCTTTATGATCATTGTGAAGAAGGATCTCGACCCGAAACATTTTCTGTCCATTCCTCCCACAACTGACCCGCTGAGTTTCTCCAGCACTTTGTGTGCTTTGTTCAAGATTTCAGTATTTGCAGTTCTTTGTGTCTCAGATTTAAGATTAGACTGGCAGCTCATTAAAAGAGACTAGACTTTATGCTAGAGAAATGCAAGGTAATGCATTTGTCAAACAAGGCAAGGGAACGTACAATAAGAAAAACAGGATACTGGGAGGATATCATAACATCGGGACCTTGAAATGAACGTCCACAGATCAATGAAGTTAGTTAAGTCAATAAAGTGATTACAAAGGCATATAGATACGTGTTTTTATCTCAAAGTTCTGGAGTAACTGGAGTCTGGATGGAACTGGCAGGCAATGTTTGGGGTTGCAAGCCTTCTTCAGACTGGTGGAATACGAGGGAGAAAGCTGAAAGTAGTAAATGCCTACCATGTTCTGTGTGCCGAAGCAAAGCAAGAATTTCATTGTCCTATCAGGGACACATGACAATAAACCCACTTGAACTTGAAAGAGAGAGGTGGGGGCAGGACAAAGTCTGGCAAGTGGAGACACGAGGAACTGCAGATGCTGGAATCATGAGCAACACACAAAGTGCTAGGTCAGCGAACATCGGTGGGGGAAATGTGTGAACTATGCCTCTTGAGGTCTATACAGGATGACAAAGAAATACTAATTTCTCTAAACAGAGCTCAAAATCTCGAGTTCTAAACAATTTCTCTAAACAGAGCTCAAAACAGATCTCAAAATAAAATTAAAACTTCCTAGACTCGAATGAAGATAAAAGCTCTGTCCCACTGTGCGAGTTCACCCAAGAGCTCTCCCGAGTTTAAAAAAAAAATCAAACTTGTGGTAAGCACGTAGCGGGTACGTCGGAGCTCGGGACGGATCAACAGACTATGTATGGTGGGTACACAAAAGGTTGGAGAAACTCAGCGGGTGCAGCAGCATCTAAGGAGCGAAGGAGATAGGCTACGTTTCGGGTCGAGACCCTTCTTCAGACTGAAGAAGGGTCTCGACCCGAAACGTGGACCTGAAACGTCACCTATCTCCTTCGCTCCTTAGATGCTGCTGCACCCGCTGAGTTTCTCCAGCCTTTTGTGTACCCTCGATTCTCCAGCATCTGCAGTTCCTTCGTTAAGACTATGTCTGGTACATGCTTGTAAATTAGTAAAACAAATGTTTTTCTTTAGGTACTGTTGTTTCTGAGATGGGGTGACTGATTACAAATAACCTCCATTCTATATTTTGTCACAATGTGGCTGAAACAATGGCATATTTTGTAATATTTATTGAGATAGAAAGATACAACTGAGTTTGGCAAAATATTACCTTGCAACATTCTGTATGTCTGATAGATATTGTGAAATGGAACTCAGAAATTATGTGAGGATTACATAAAACTACAATTAAAAGGTAATGAATATACTGAGTATTCTTATTTCCATCATGAACATACAATAGTGATATAGGACACCAGGTTCTACTACGGTAAACTCACGAGCTACTACGGTATAACTACGGGTTAAAAGGTATCACATTTTTCCATCCCGAGAATATTTTACTCGTGGACATTTTTCAACATGTTGAAAAATCTTCACGGGTTACCACTTTTCCCGAGCACCTGCCGTTAGCGTTACGAGCCGCTAAGACATGTCCTGAGCTCCGACATACCCGCTACGTTCATTCTACGTGCTTAACACGAGTTTGATTTTTTTTAAACTCGGGAGAGCTCTTGGGTGAACTCACACAGTGGGACAGGGCTTTAAGGATTTTCTTTTCACCCAAGAGTGATACAAGAGTTAGACTTGTTGTTTGGAAGGAAGGGATGAACAACAACATATTTAAAATATACCTGAATCAATAGTTTGTGCAAGAACCTGCACCCTGATATCTGGTGTGTGTAAATTGCCTTGTTCACTTTGCTTGGGAACAGACACTTCTCTTTGACCAATCCACCTGATGAGTGTGTACGCATACTTCAGGATTAAATGCAGCTAAAATTAGGCCTCTTATTTTCCATAACCATACAACATATGCCATTCATTAAAAAGTCAAATACTTACTGAGTCGCATCATGATTTATCTGAAGTTTTAAATTCTGAAGACTGCTTCTGAGCTGCAAAACAAATGAATGTGGTTTCACTTTCAATATTTTAAATGAAGTAAATAATTTCTTGATTTGGAACTGCATTTTATTGAAGATAGGCACAAAAATGACGGAGTAACTCTGCGGGTGACGTGGCATCTCTGGAGAAAAGAAATAGGTCATGTTTTGAGTGGAAACCCGTCTTCAGTCAAAAACGTCACCTAATCCTTTTCTCCAGGGATGTTGCCTGACCTGCTGAGTTACTCCAGCATTTTGTGTCTACCTTTGGTATAAATCAGCATCTGTAGTTCCTTCCTACACAACCGATTTCCATTAGGTGGCATTTCAACATTTTGTCTATTTAGCTTTTATTTAAAATATTGTTAAAAGCTGTATTCAATATAATTTAGTTAAACAATGGTAAATCTAATAGAAGAAAGCCTGCAAACGTATACGTTGAAGTGAACCCCTTGAACTTAATTCATACAGTTTGCAATATTAGTCTGTATTTTTGTTCATTTTTGACTGGGTGCCAAAGCAAAGCCACATAGAATTGAAGATACTGAACTTTTCCTGAAACAAAATCATGACACGTATCCCAGAAACCTTACCAGAAGAAAAAGTGCGGATGCCAATTAAAAATAGGACATATGCACGCAATATCCCCTTATTTATGAATATCCCCATCAAAATAAGCGTCAAAAAACAAGAGTGGGCAATAAGAGAGCAACTGTATCCAAACCATCAAAAGGAAGTTGGGGGGGGGAAGAGACGAGAGTGGAGGAGGCATACGGGAAAGGAGAGTAACTGAAAAGCTAACGTATCCTGTAAAGAAACATTTAATCATCCTTTAATTGCATTAAAATATTTGCATTGATTATCAATATGTTTTATGCAGATCACATTTTTCTCTGAAATATAGCAACAAATCATCTGGATGCTTTTCTCATTTATTGCAACCTATTCCATTTAACAAGAGTCACCTTCAACACAGTACATTTATAATCATTCCCATTCTTAAAATAGATGCTCTTAAATTTCAAACATAAATAAAAGATTTTGTTTTAAAATAGGTCATTGGTTGATGTTATATCAAATTCTGGCAGCAATGTCAAAGTATCATACATCGGTTGCATTAATTTTATACAATGCAAAGCTGAAATGCTGTGCTAGGTTCAGTTACTTGGGGCAACACTCCTACAACCATCCATCATTGGACATCCCAATATATAGTGGGGGTAGATAAAAATGCTGGAGAAACTTAGCGGGTGAGGCAGCATCTATGGAGCGAAGGAATAGGTGACGTTTCGAGAAACAAAGCTTCTCGTGTTCAGCTGCTGAACCTCCAAGGCCCTCTTCAGTGAGACATTTTTAAAGATTCCTTACTCTAGGAGGAGAAAATTCTTCTTATTTCAGCTCTGATTAATAAGGCCTTATTTTGAAACTCTGCTCTCCTCGTAACAAACATCCCAGCCAATGGACAATAGGTGCAGGAGTAGGCCATTCGGCCCTTCGAGCCAGCACCGCCATTCAATGTGATCATGGCTGATCATCCCCAATCAGTACCCCGTTCCTGCCTTCTCCCCATATCCCCTGACTCCGCTATCTTTAAAAGCCCTATCTAGCTCTCTCTTGAAAGTATCTTTCAAGAGAGCCATGAGAAACACCACCGTCGCAAGCTCTACAAGAATTCTGTATGCTTCAGTGTGATCAATTTTCTCTCAGTACAATGATATTTAGGAAGGACAGGAAGCTAAGACATGGTGGAGGTGTTGTTTTATTAATTAATAATAGCACGATGTAGAGCGAAACAGTGCAAATTCAGGAATTTAGAATAAAGGGGTGGTTTGGATGGAGATGGAGATAAAAGGCAAAAAAATCACTTCTGCGAGTTTCCTCAAAATAAGAAATAATGGGAATTTGTCAGAAAGGTGTGACAATAATCTTAAGGGATTTTAATCTTAAAATTATTGCCCTTCCTATAGCTGGGGAACAAAAAAAAAAAATCGCGACCCAAAACGTCTCCTGAGATGCTGCCTGACCCACTGAGTTACTCCAGCTTTTTGTATCTATCTTTGGTTTAAACCAGCAACTGCGGTTCCTCCCTACATATCATGGATGGGAAGTGCATTGTGTTTGTGGGGAAGCCTTGTCGAACATATGGTCCTTGAACCAAAAAGAAGCAGTCTATTATACCTCACATTGTATAGTGCAATGAGATTGGATTAATTAATGATCTAATTATGATGAGACCTCTCAATTGCAGTGATCCGGATACAACTGAAACTCACATTCAATCTGAGAGCGAGGAGAGAATTTTACACATAAGGGGAAGAAAAGGGGAACTATGAGGGCACAAAAGCAGAGCTAACTAAAGTAAACTAGCAAATTAGGTTAATGGAGTTGGTCATGGAGGTTAATTAGGTTAATGGAGTTAAGATACAGTTGCAGATGTTTAATAGAAACATTCAAGAGGACAAAGAAAAATTCTGCTATCTGTTGTGAACTTGAACCTTAAAGATAGTATTAAGGTTAAAGCCAATAAAAATGTAAGTCAATATAAAGATAGCTGACTGGTCGGAAGCCTGAATTGAATATATAAAACCAAACTAAAAGTTTGACAAGGAAAGGAAAATTAGAGATGCAATAAAGCGAGCCAAGAATAGATAGCGGACACAAGTGGGTCTTTACATGGCTGGCAAGATGTGACAAGTAGTGAAGCACGGGTATCAGGGCTGAGCCTTCAACTTTATTTTACTGCTTACTTAAATGACTTGAATGAAGGCACCAAGGATATGGTTAATGAATTTTCAGATAAACCAAAAGAAAGGCGGGAAAGTAAGTTATGGAGAGAACTTAAGAATATGTACAAGACTGCAGACTGTGAGATGTAGACAAAATAGCACACAACTCACTCAAAGATAGTGAACAGTTACAACATGTAAGAAAGCTAAAAGGATGCTAGTTTAATTTGCACTCTGTAGCTGTAACACTGTGTTCTGCATTCTGTTTCTTTTGCACTATCTGTTGTCTATCTGGAACACTATCTGGAATAGCTACTTCCCCACAGCCATCAGGCTATTAAACCTGGCTCGGAACTCTGAACATTAATATCCCTCCATCTGTTATTTGCACTTTATTAATTTATTAAGTCATGGGTGTATTTATGTATAGAATTGTAGTCAATGCCTTCTATGTTCTGTTGTGCTATGCAAAGAAAGATTTTCATTGTCCTGTCAGGGACACATGACAATAAACTCTTTTGACTTTTTTTGACTTTGTCCTCATGTGTGGTCTAAATGTAATCACATTTGGATTATTTACCAGGAGAACATGCAAACAACGTTTTTCACTGTATCACAGAACACAGGAAAAGAATAAACCTTGCTTGCTTGGGGAATTGAAAACTATGCTTCAATTATTAAGGGTACTGGGGAGATTACATCTGGTGTATTAGTTGAGAATGAATTGTAGTGTTTTGGAAGTTGTTTAGAGCTACACTATCTGGAAGGTGCGCCTGTATCTCATAATTTTAATACAATGGATATGATAATGCACACATATTGATTAATCATCTCATCGCCAGTATTATGAAAGCCAGATGGGTGACTGCTTTCCCAGTCTAACTGTTCTCAGCACTTATCCTTGAAGATCTGCTACATCTCCAACCTTCCCATTTATATCTCCTTGAAGTCCTGTCAACATTTACCAACTTACATTGGTACCAAGATGCAGTTGATTTCTAGCATGCAATGGCTGAAAATGTTTAAATAACACTTACAAATATGTATACGAAAGGTTGATCATATATATTTCTGAAGAAGGGTCTCGACCCAAAACGTTTTTCTATTTCCTTTGCTCCATAGATGCTGCCTCACCCGCTGAGTTTCTCCAGCATTTTTGTGTACCATCATATATATTTAAAGTCAGCTTTCATTAAATATAAAAACCTCAGTTTCAAAATACAATGCCCTCCATAATGTTTGGGACATTATTTGCCTCAGAACTCCACAATTTGAGTTTTGTAATAGAAAACATCACATGTGGTTAAAGTGCACATTGTCATATTTTAATAAAGGCCATTTTGGTTTCACCATGTAGAAATTACAGCAGTGTTTATACATAGCCCCCCTATTCAGGGCACCATAATGTTTGGGACACAGCAATGTCATGTAAATGAAAGTAGCCATGTTTAGTATTTTCTTGCATATCCTTTGCATGCAATGACTTCTTGAAGTCTGCGATTCATGGACATCACCAGTTGCTGGGTGTCTTCTCTGATGATTGCAGCCATCTTAAGCTTATGCTTGTTTTGGGGGCTAGTGCCCTTCAGTTTTCTCTTCAGCATATAAAAGGCATGTGCAATTGGATTCAGATCGGGTGATTGACTTGGCCACTCGAGAATTGATAACTTTTTACCTTTGAAAAACTCCTTTGTTGCTTTAGCAGTATGTTTAGGATCATTGTCAGCAGTCATACATGCCCAGGCTATAACACCCCCACCACTATGTTTCACAAATGAGGTGGTATGCTTTGGATCTTGGGCAGTTCCTTCTCTCCTCCATACTTTGTTCTTGCCATCAGTCTGATATGTTAATCTTCGCCTCATCTGCCGACAAGGCCTTTTTTCCAGAACTGTGATTGTTCTTTTAAGTACTTCTCGGCAAAATGTAACCTGGCCATCCTATTTTTGTGGCTAACCAGTGGTTTGCATCTTGCAGTGTAGCCTCTGTATTTCTGTTTTTGAAGTCTTCTGTGGACAGTGGTCATTAACAAATCCACACCCGATTCCTGAAGAGTGTTTCTGATCTGTCAGACAGGTGTTTTTGGATTTTTCTTTATTTATTTTCTCTATAGAGATAATTCATCTGTCATCAGCTGTGGATGTCTTCCTTAGGCTGCTAGTCCCTTTGCGATTAGCAAGCTCACCAGTGCTCTCTATCTTCTTAATGATGTTCCAAACAGTTGATTTGGGTAAGCCGAAGGTTTGGCTGATGTCTCTAACAGTTTTATTCTTGTTTCTCAGTCTCATAATGGCTTCATTGATTTTAATTGGCACAACTTTGGTCCTCATGTTGATAAACAGCAATAAAAGTTTCCAAAGGGGATGGAAAGACTGGAGGAAAGACTAGGTGCTGAGAGCTCTCTTATACCTGCATTAAGCAGGCAATTAAACACACGGGAGCAATTACAAACACCTGTGAAGCAATGTGTCCCAAACATTATGGTGCCCTGAAATGGGATTACTATGTATCAACACTGCTGTAATTTGTACATGGTGAAACAAAAATGTATAAAAATGGCCTTTATTAAAATCTGACATTGTGCCACATGTGATGTGATTTTAACCACATGTGGAGTACAGAGGCAAATGATGGTCTTTGTCCCATACATTATGGAAGGCATTGTATATCCCTCCATTCCCATGTGGCTATTTAAAGTGTCAAAACCACCATTCTTCTATCTGCTTCCTCCACCACCACCCCTGGCAGCATATTCTGGGCATCCACCATTCTCTGTATAAAAATATTTGTCCCGCACACCTTCATTAAACATCTTTGCCGCTCACCTTAAAGCCACTATCTACCTCATTGGAGACACTTGGACTATCTTTACTTGGACTTTACCTTGCACTAAACGTTATTCCCTTTATCATGTATCTGTACACTGTGAACGGCTCGATTGTAATCATGCATAGTCTTTTTCGCTGACTGGATAGCTTTCCACTATACGTTGGTACATGATAATAAACCATACCAAATTACGCCCTCTAATCTTTGACATTTCCACCCTGGAGAAAACAAAAGTACTGCCCGACTACCTTATTTATGCCTGGATTTTACACTGTATACTTCTATTGGGTCTCCCCTCAACCTCTGACATTCCAGAGAAAATAATCCAAGTTTGTCCAACCTCTCCTACAGTTAATACTGTCTAATCCAGGCAACTTTGTGGTAAACCACTTCACATTCTTCCCGCATTGGGGAGACCAGAAATAGACACCAGCTAAACTAAATGTTTAAGAAAGAACTGCAGATGCTGGAAAATCAAAGGTAGACAAAAATGCTGGAGAAACTCAGCGGGTGAGGCAGAACCTAGATGAAGCAATGCGTCTCAAACATTATGGTGCCCTGAAACGAGAGTACTATGTATCAACACTGCTGTAATCTCTACATGGTGAAACAAAAATGTATTAAAATGGTCTTCATTAAAATCTGACAATGTGTCACATGCGATGTGATCTAGATGCTGCCTCGCCCACTGAGTTTCTCCAGTATTTTTGTCTACCAGCTAAACTAAATTGATTTAACATAAAAAGGTGAAAATTAGATTAAATATATTAATTCTGAATATGAAAAACAATCTTCAAAATAAGGGGCCTGAAATGGATGAATATTCAGTACAGCAAGAATACAAATAATACAATTTATGCACAAGACCAAAGATTAAAATTAATTTTTGCAACGCATTATGTTCACACGTTATATCTGGCATGAACCAGTATAAACATATGGGGATAGTTTTTATAGCTAGATGGAACATCTCAAACAGACTAATATTTCAGAATACAGTTATAATTTATTTGAGTTATTGTATATAAGATCACAAGACATAGGAGCAGAATTAGGTAATTCAGGCCATTGAGTCTGCCCTTCCATTCGATCATGGTTGATCTATATTTCCCCATCAGCTCCATTCTCCTGCCTCCCCCCCCCCCCCCATAACCTTTAATCAAGAACTTATCAATTTCTACTTTAAAAATACCCAATGACTTGGCCTCAACAGCCGTCCGTGGCAATGACTTTCATAAATTCACCACCCTCTGCTGAAAGAAAGTCTTCCTCATCACTATTCAAAAAGGTCCATTCTTTTATTCTGAGGCTGTGGCCTCTGGTCCTAGACTCACTCACTACTGGAAATCTCCATTCCACATCCACTTTGTCTCGGTCTTTTATTATTTGGTAGGTTTCATTGAGATCTCCCTCATCCTTCTAAACTCTAGCAAGTAGAGAGCCATCAAATGCTCTTCATACATCAACCTAATCATCCCTGGGATCATTCTTATCTACCTCCGCTAGACGCTATACAATGGCAGCACATCCTTCCTCAGATATGGGGCCCAAAACGGCTCACAATATTCCAAACCAGCACCTTATAAAGCATCAGCATGACATCCTTGCTTTTATTTCCAGTCTTCTCGAAATGAATGCTAATGTTGCATTGGTCTTCCTTACCACTGACTCAACCTGCAAATTAACTTATTGGGAATCCGGCACCAACATTTGGCCACAATTTTATCATCTAGATTATTAACATACAACGTGAAAAGTAGCAGACCTAAAAGCGACCCCTGTGAAAGACCACTAGTCACCAGCAGCCAACCAGAAAAGGCCCCCTTTATTCCCACTCTGCCTTCTGCCAGTCAGCCAATCTTCGATCCATGCTAGTTCATTGCCTCTAATATCACGGGCTCCAATCTTGTTTTGCAGCCACAGGTGCGGCACCTTATTGAAGACCTTCTGAAAATCCAAGTAAATAACATCCACTACTTGGTTTATCCTGCTTGTTACTTCTGCAAATAATTCCAACAGATTTGTTAGGCAAGATTTCCCCTTCACAAAACCATGCTGACTTGGCCTATTTTATCATGTGCTTCCAAGTACCCCAAAGCCTAATGTTTAATAATGAACTCTAAAATCTTACCAATCACTGAAGTCAGGCTAGATAGACACAAAGTGCTGGAGTAACTCAGCGGGATAGGCAGCATCTCTGGAGAGACGGAATGGGTAACGTTTCTGGTCAAGACCCTTCTTCTGAAAGGTTGAGACCCTTCCCCTTCTTCTTCAGTAGGGTCTTGACCCAAAACGTCACCCATTCCTTCTCCCCAGAGATGCTGCCTGCCCCGTTGAGTTACTCCAGCACTTGTGTCTATGTTTGGTTCAAACCAGCATCTGCAGTTCCTTCCTACACACTGAAGGCCAACAGGCCGATCATTTCTTTTTCTTTTGCCTCACTCCCTTCTTAAACAGTAGAGTTACATTTGCAATCTTAGTCCTCTGAAACATTTCCCGATTCTACTGATTCTTGAAAGGTCTCTACCAAAGCCTCCATAAGCTCTACAGCTACCTCTTTCAGAACCCTGGGATGTAGTCCACCTGGTCCAAGTGGCTTATCCACCTTCAGACCCTTCAGCTTCCCAAGAACCTTCTCCTTAGTAATATAAAACATTTCAAAATAATTTGCATAGTTCATTTTAGCCATTTGAAGGTAAAACTTGCAGAAATAAAATAGTCAGATTATCAAATATCAATTGATACTTGGAGTTAAGAGAAATCTAGTTTAGTTCAGTCTCCTGATCTTTCCCCAATACCCTACAAAATTTCCCATGTACTATTCCTTTAAAAAAAACAACTGCTTCAACCATCTTTCAGGCAGCACATTTCAGCACTCAATATTAAAAATCGTTTCCTTGTGTTGCCCCACTGCTTTTGCCAATCATCTTAAATCTATGTTCTCTGCTTATCGATCTTTTTCCCCACTTCATGCAATTTCCCAATGATTAATCAATCGAGCAGCTTGAATTCTGAATATATCAATCGTCAATTCAATCATAATTGTCCCATGTATTCCAGCTTCTCCAATCTATTAAATAAAATCCTCAATCATGAAGGTCAGAACATCTCAAAGTCAGATGCTCAGCGTTGAAACTTATATCGTAGTTGAAGCCTAATCTTTCATAAAGATTTAACATAATTGTGCTGCTTTAAACTCAATGCCTTCATTAATAATGGCAATATCTGGCAATCTCTTATGAACCTTTTCATAGTTACTTCAATTTGACATTATTATACTTGTGTTTCTGTTAAGTAATATGGGACAAAGATAGGCTAATGAGTTTAAGTCATAGATCAGTAGTGATGTCATAAGATAGCCAAAGAGACTTGATAAGATGTGCATGTCATCCAAATCTGAAGAATATTCAGGGATTTCTTTAGATTATTGTAGGAATATCAGAAAATAGAAAGATTGTTTATGTTAAATGACTTTCAGAAGGGGTATGGGTGTAATCCAGGAACCATAGCTCAGGCATCCTAACTTTGGTGGTGGGGAAGTTATTGGAAACCATCAACACAAACACGTAAAATGTCTGTTTGGAAGGCATTGACTAATTAGGACGAAGGGACAAACTAGTTAAATTATATTGTAGCTAAATTACTTCATTGACCCCATTGAAGAAGAAAAGGGGAAGTTTGTCTAATTAAAGAGGTTGCATTAGTAGATTACTAGACCAAGTGGCCCTGTCACATGGAAGGCCTGGTCCCCCAACGCAACCTGGCCCTCCAACGCAACATTGCACCACTCACGCATATCCCCCAACTACACCCCTCTACCTCCCTACCCTTTCCTCTCCGTCTATCCCCCCACACTCCCTCCACATCTCCCCAGGATCTTTCCCTTCTCCTCCTCCCCTCCCCCAATCTCTACCTCACCCCTCCCTCCCTCTGTCCATCCCTCCATCCATAAAAAGCAGCATCTGCAGATCCTTCCTCCACGGGTCATTCATTGTTAGCTGTGGTTTAGATCCTGCTGACTTGAAGATTGGACCAGTTTACATTGTGTGTGTGTTACTCAAACTGTTCGGCCACTCTACAACCCGACTCTCCCTCCTTCCCTCTTCCCACTCAGTCTCAGCCGCCGCTCGGCCTGTCCCTGTCCGACCGTACGCTGCTGCTGCCTGACCCATTGAGGGAGAGGGAGAAGGGACCAGGGCCTCCACTGATATAACCCCCGCTCTCCGCGGCTGTGAGGAGGGGAGAGAGGAGTTTATGAGCAAGGCGGGACAGGCCGCCGCCAGTGTGGCAGGAAGGGGCGTCGCCTACCCAGCCATGGCATTGACTGACAGGAGAAGAGACCAATCTGCGTGGTGCTGACTGAAGGAATCTGCACACGCGTAGTTTTTAAGATTTTTAAACCTCAATAACTTTTACATTATACCACCGATCTGAACAAAATTCATTGCGCTCGCAGCACAGGAGAACGGTGAGTAACCTGGCGAAAAAACATAGCACTATCACGTACCGATTTTGCGCATATATAAAAACTGCGCAAACCGGAAGAGCACAAGATCAATGTTTTAGTCATGAACTAGATATTTCCATTGACTCAGCAATCCAGAACTTGGGAGGAAAGTCTAACAATTGGAACCAGACCTTACAGGAATTACATGAGTAAACACTTCCAAAAGCAGATGGTAGCAACTTAAGAATGAATGAGAATTGCAATTAATTCATGTGTAAATTGTTAAATTGTAGCGTGATAGATTTCTGTTAACGACGGGTAATAAAAAATATGCACCAGAGATAGGTTAATGAGTTTGTCGTAGATCAGCAGTGATCTCACGTGATAGTCAGAGACTTGATGAAATGTGCATTTAATCCAAATCTTAAAAACAACTGAGATGGTATTCATGGATTTCTCCAGATTATTTATTCAAACATAATGCTGTATACTCAAAGTATACCATGGCCATACTTGTGGCAAAACAAAGAAATCTCCTTATCAGATCTCCAAATCAAATATTCTGGTCTTGATCTTGCACTAAACATTATTCCCTTTATCATGTATCTGTACACTGTGGACGGCCCGATTGGAATCATGTATAATCTTTGTGCTGACTGGTTAGCATGCACCAAAAGCTTTTCACTGTACCTCTGTACATATGACAATAAACTATACTGAAGTGACTTATAGACGTTGTGAACACAATGATGAAAATTTAATTCCTAAAACATAAGGCAAAACAGGACTGAATTTAGATCCACTGAACCACAGGGTGAAATTGTAAGGTTATGGAATGGAATACTTTATGGTCACATGTGACAAGGCACGATGAAATGTTTTGCTTGCATACCCAATGTAGGCAAATAGTCGCCACATATGGCGCTTACAAAGTTCAAGAGAGATATGATATGGCTAGGGAAGTGATTTAGTTGTTTAGAAGGAATGAGTGATCCTTCTTCAGTCACTCCATAGACATACAGGTTTGTAGGTTAATTGGCATGGAACAAGTATAAATTGTCCCTAGTGTGTAGGGTAGTGTCATTGTGCGGGGATCGCTGGTCCGTGCGGACTCTGTGGGCCGAAGGGCCTGTTTCCACGCTGTACCTCTAAACTAAACTAAAACCAGCGTCCCACTGAGTTACTGCAGCATTGTGTCTTTTTTTGGTGTAAACCAGCATCTACAGTTCCTTCTTACACATTTAGCTGTTTAAGTTGATTAAAAGATCCGAGAGGGGAGATAGCTAATAGAGTTCCGCGTGGTACTTACTAATGTAGTTCTGGTCCTGTGGTATGGTTGTACAATCGGCAGACCCAGTGGGGTTACCCATTCTACTGAACTTCCTGATCGGGCAATTAGTCGGGCACTTTCCGTTAGCCAGTCCTAAAGAGAAAACCACATAGATGAAGAAGCCAAGATACACTAAAACACACAATTATTAACGTTAGATGGGTTTTAGTTTAACCTGATCTCCATTAATGGAGAGTTTACATTGGGAGGAACACAAGTAAAAATAGGCATAGGTCAATTAGCCCTCGAGCCGTCGGTCAGTCAATAGATTATGTTTGAACTTCTCCCTCAAGAAGTCTGAAGAAGGGCCTCGACCCAAAACGTCATCGATCCAAGTTCTCCAGAGAGGCTGCCTGACCTGTTGAGTTACTCCTGCTCTTTGTGCCCTTATGTTCCTCAATTTTTCCTATCTTTATGATTAATCCCCAATGCCTTTTAATGCCCAGAAATATACAAATTTCTGTTTTGAATACAATCAACGATAGCCTCCATGGCCCTCAGCAATTTCCAAAGATTCAGCACTCTCTGGGTGAAGAAATTTCAATACTAAATGGCCCACCTCTTAATTTGTGACTGTGACCCGTTGCTCTGGACTCTTTGGCCAGAGGAACCTGTTATCTCGGAGAACTCAACTGTAATGTCTGGGAGGAGGTTTTGAAGACTGGCCAATTATATGAAAAAAATTGCTTTATTGCTTTCTCTGCGGATGTTACCTGACCTGCTTTGAGTTTTTATTTTAGTAAACTACTGTATTTTGAGTTCACGCTTGGGGATTTCAAAATGTGGGTTTAAAAAAAATCTAATTTAGGATATTGCGTCTAGACAGACTTGGAACACTTTCTCTGGGCATTTTTCAAGTAGAAATATCATTTTTTTAAAACACCCCATGAATCACAGTGTGTTTACACAAGGTGACAAATTTATGCTTCGATTCCCAAAGGAATTTGCAGCATTGACAAGGACTGGAAGGCAACAGGACAATTTGAAAAGCAAATATATTTCTTGCTAGTTATACTTTTGGGTTATTTTATTATTAGTCATTTTCATTGCAGGCTGAAGACCTCTGAAATATTAATGAAGGCACAAAGTGCTGGAGTAACTCAGCAAGTAAGACAGCATCTATGGATAAAATCAATAGATGAGGTTTCGAGTCGGGATCCTTCTACAGACTGAGCAGTCTGAAGAAGGGTCCCGACCCAAAATGTCACCTATCCATGTTCTCCAGAAATGCTACCCACTGTTACTCCAGCACTTTGTGTCTTTTTTTTGTAAACCAGCATCTGCAGTTCCTTGTTTCTATTTAAATATTAATGTTATTTCAAGGAACCATAGAAACATGCAGCACAGAAATGGGTCAATTTGGCCCATTTCAACCATTCTGACAGCGATGCCGTTCAATGCTAATCCCATTTGCACTAAACATTCTCTAAAGATCTCCTCTAAATTTCTACATTCGTATCTTGAACTCATACCTTCTAATTCTAGGGTCTCCTTCCCAGGGGAAAAAAAAAAGATTCTGACTATCTATCCCATCTATGCCCCTCAGAATGTTATAAACCTTTATAAGGTCACCCGTCAGCCTCATATATTCCAGTGAGAATAAATCGTTTTACTCAAATCTCACTTTATAATTACGGCCTTCCATTCCAGGCAACATCCCAGCAAATCATTTCTGCACTCTCTATTGCTATGACAACCTCCCTGAAATGCTGCGACCAGAACTATGCACAACAGTAAGCACCAAGATTTTGTACAACTGCAACATTTGTTCCAAGCAAAAGCTTTAAGATGCAACACTGTGTGGAATGATCTTCCTGCAGAAGTGGTGGAGGCAGGATCGATTTTAACATTTAAAAGTAAAGTGGATAGGTATATGGACGGGAAGGGAATGGAGGGGTATGGTCTGAATGCAGGTAGATGGGACTAGGGGAAAATGAATGGTCGGCACGGACTGGAAGGGCCGAGAAGGCCCGTTTCCATGCTGTAATTGTTATATGGTTATATGTTATAACACTGTAGTCAAAAAGAAACCAAACAATATGATCATATATTTCCAAATAGATTTAGAATTCTAGACACCAAAATTACATGCCTTTTGTCTTTTCATCTTTGGCATTTGCCCAATCAAACCATCCCTCACCTCTATTCACCTATCATTTGCCATAATTCGTCCTGCCGCCATTTCTCTTCGAGCTTTCATTCCCCCTACTATATCAATCTGAAGAAGGATCCCGACCCGAAACGTCAACTGTCCATGTTCTCCAAGTTGCTCCTAACCTGCTGAGTTGTTTCACCACTTTGTGACTCTAAAATCCAGAAGATTGCCCAATTTATAAAAGAAAGTACATTCTAATTAAAATTGAATTCTGTTCTTCATGCTCGGAAATCTGCGTTGCTTCCAGCTCTCAAATATTATTTTTTTCACTTCATAGAAATAATTATGACTTCAACAAAGTGGATCTAGAAAGATGTATTTTTGGTTTTATTTAAATGCCAAGTTCAATCAAGAACAATAACACATGTCCATTTTTCTGTCATGCTAAAAACATTAATTTCCAAAATGGATCAGGTAATATCCCGATTGTTTAGATTATAATTGCTCTGCTTTGACCACTCTGTCAAATGATTAGCCGTCAACATAACCACATTGAGTGGAATTACCTGAATTTCTCTGGTGCCTGTAAACATCTCTTTTAAGCTGTTAAACACTTGCTGCACCACGTAATAAGAAGCTTCCCACACGTAGTCCTGCAAGTTAAATCCATTTCAAAAAATTACATTTAATTTTCACTCTAAATATGATGGTCATCCCATACAACAAAATACATGTGAAGTGACATTGGAGACACATCAATTCAGAAGGAACATGAAGCTGCATGACCCAATGTTATTAGTTTGATACATTCCAACAAATGGAGTTTCTGTAATGGATTGCTTAAAATACATTTTGTATTGAAGAAAATAAAATATTCAATTGCATTTTAGCCATTTAATGTAGCAAAACATGCTGCATTTTTACCTGGCCTTTTACTCTCTTACATAGCGCCAGTGATTGCAGATGGCTTTCTTTCAGACCAACTCTGAGGGTTCTGAGGTGACTGATCAGATCAACGTATAGCCTCGCATACACCACCAGAGATGCGACAGGTGATGCCTGATACGAGTTCCAAATGAAATAAGAAACAAAGTGCTGGAGTAATTCAGAAGGTCAGGCAGCATCTCTGGAGAACACGAATAGGTGATATTTTAGGACAGGACACTTCTTCAGGCTGATTGTGGAGAGGAGAAAGAGCGCAGGAAGAGAGGAGGGACAGGATAAAGCCTGGCAGCTAAAAGGTTGACAAAGGTGAGGAAGGTTTTTGATAGGCAGATGGTAGGACAAAGACCAGAGATGAAAAGACAGAATGTGCGAGACAAAAGGATTGAAGTTGTAAATCGTGACGCTGGAGGAAGGAATGTAGGTGAAAGGTGAGGGGAGAAATAGAAACAAGTCCAGGTGGGGCAAAGGGGAGGGCGGGGAACAGAGAAAGAAGGAGGGGGGGGGTGAGAGGGGGGCTATGGGGGAAGGAGGAAGAGGGGCAGTGTTATGTAATTCCAACTGAAGAATGGTCTGAAGAAGAATCCCGACTCAAAACATCACCCATCGATATTCTCCAGGGTTGCTGCCTGACCCTCTAAATTACTCCAGCGCTTCGTTTTTTTTGTTGTAAACCAGCATCTGCAGTTCCTTGCTTCTAAGATTTACAGGTGCGGGGTTTATGAGGTGATAGGCTCCTTCTGCTGTTGACACTGGACTTTTTTGCGCTCCTGACACTTGGGTGCAAGATCATCTGTGCCATTCTGAATGTTCTTTTTCCTTTTTGAGTGGGCCAAGGATTCCTGAGAGTCAGGAAGGATCTTGCAATTTTAAGGAAACCTTGCTTTGTGAGTAGAACAAATGAGCAGAGGAAGGGCTTGTAACAATGTCTGTTTCTGAAGGCTGGTATGAGGTATGCAAATGGTATTGCCTGCCTAATGGCACCAACTGAGCGTTACTTGGCCTCACTGTTGGAAATAGTGACTGACACAGAAGATGGTTATATTATTCTTGCCAGTAGATTTGGAGGATTTTGCGGAGGCAGCATCAATGGTCTTTTTCCCTTGTGCCTTAGGTGCCTGCTGTAGGCAAGACACAGATGCATTGGGAGGGCAGGAAATGAGGTGAAAATGACAGTTACAGGCAAAGATGCAGCTTTGCTCGATGCTGGCTAGCATTGAGATTAGTCCTGTTGTGAAACGTTGGCGACGATCAGGGCTTGAAGGTAACCACATTTGAGGGATAGACCTTCCGAATGAATGTCATAAGGTTTTAGCAAGGGCGAGACCAGCAAATACATTGTGGTTGGTGTTGTTATCTTCGATTTTGTGTTTAAAAATAAAATTGCAATACTAGAACATAGAAGTCCAAAGTGAAACAAAGAATAATTCAAAACTAAAAAAATATTATTTAGTTTAATCGGAAATGCATTTGTTGAAAATCAACATACTTAAGCTGCATACTAATCCTCTAGCAATGACAACGGTGTTCATGGTTAAATCAGACTAATACATCTGACGAAATAGAAAATTACCCCCAAGTTTAATATCTGTAGGAAAATTACTGTATGCTGTGTTAAGATGCTTGGTATGTTGCAAATTGTCTAATTCATGTAATTTCTGTTTGAAGTAACAACTGATGTATAAGATTACATTTCTTTTAAGGTCATTTATATTTCATTGCAACTCAGTGTAAGTCATTGATTTTTTTTAGGATGTTCAGGGTCAAATATAGAACATTCTAACTTATTATAACCAAACTGTTCAGTAATTAAACAATGTTAGTTATGATTCTTTGTGTTTAATTTCTGCTAAGATCCCATAGTTAACTCTTATGTGTTTATGGACTCTCCTGGTTAAACCACAATATTATCTGATTACGTCAGTTACTTTCTGTGAAACTGAGACCATATAAAAGTATTACTTTGAAACCTAAAACAAAGTTCTTATTCAAACAGCCAAGCAGTAGTTGACATGCCTCAAGGATTAATGGGTACTAAATGAGGTTGACTGAATCATGGATAGAATTTTATTTCTCTTTCAGCTGTTTTATGAGGAAAGTTTTTTTTTCTAAACACAGAGTGGTAGGTGCCTGGAAAGCACTGCCAGGGGAAGTGGTGGAAGCAGCTATGATAGTAACATTTAAGAGGCATTTAGACAGACATATGAATAGGCAGAGAACGGAAGGATGTAGATTATGTGCAGGCAGATAGGATTTGTTTAAATTGGCATCACTGTCAGCATGGGATCCAAAAAGCCTGTCCCTGTGTTGTACTGTTCTAGGCTCTATGTTGAATAATTTGCTGAGCATTTCTATGTTTTTTCAAGCTTTGTGTTAAATGGTTTTCCTTCTATTCCTCTGGCCCAAGTCTTAACTTTGCACTGTGATCAAGTTAAGGGTGATTTCTTATTTATAAACAGCTCTCATCCTCAAACTGAAACATTTCCAAGTTTATGCGCATACCAATTTATGATATGCAAGAAAACAGAACTGGAATATCTGTCAGCAGGTTAATCAGTTTTAAAATTATTTGTCTAGGAAATCAGTTTTAGATGGACTGGAATGTTCCATCTTACCTTAGAGATAAAACTAAATAACCTTCAAGTCTTTGCCCATAAAACCATTACATTCTTAAATACCTTTGGAAAATCTTCAATTTCCTTCAATCTTTTCTCAACCTGGAGACGCCCACCGAACCGTGTCACACCGTAGACCACGGTCATTACAGTCTGTTTCACTACTTTACGACTGATGAAACCTTCCAAGATTTGAGCAACTTTTACATTTTTTTCAGCATCTTGCTTTCGGAATTGCTCGACCTGAGGGGAAAAATTCAAGCTCATTAAATAATGAAGCAAAGGAAATGATACTCAACCATCTGTAGCACTGTTTCATTGCAAAATGTCCCAAGGCACTATAGAAGAACATAATCCAGACAAAAACAGATCTCCAGCTGCACATGGAGATATTAACACATATGACTAAACACTTATCAAAAACAGGCGTTATGATGCATCTTCAAAGAAAGAGGGATAGAGCAAGTGCCAAAGGCAACTGATTAATATTGCTTGCCAGCTTCCAGTTTCATACTAGACAATGGAATGCAAGTTATTGATCTATCATTATATTTTATTTGATATGTGGCTTTCTAATATAATGTAAGATTTGGTCTATAGCTCATTCAGAAGAATAAATTTATCTTTTTTTCTTACTATAATTAAAAGAAAACATTCAATTTTCATGAGCTCATTACACATTTCACGACAGTTACACAATTGTTAATATTTCCTCACTGACGAAGGAAACTACACTAAACATCACTTATCTGCAATTGTATCTTGTCTGAAGTATTAGCGATCAGGAGTATCATTTGAAGTAAGCCTAGCAAAACTATTTATGATTTAAAATAATTGAATTATACTTTTGTACAACGTGATTGTAATTCTCAGGTATTAACAGAACATATTTTCAACAATATGTGGAAACAAGGAACTGCAGATGGTGGTTTACAAAAAAGACACAAAGTGCTGGAGTGACGCAGTAGGTTAGGCAGCATCCCTGGGGAACATGAATAGGTGACTTTTCAGGTCAGATCTGAAACACTTATGCATGTTCTCCAGCGGTGCTGCCTGGCCCACTGAGTTACTCCAACACTTGGAAGCCATATTTTCAACAACTGTTTTGCAATGGAAAACAAGTAATTATATATGGTAGATAAAAGTGCTGGAGAAACTCAGCGGGTGCAGCAGCATCTATGGAGCGAAGGAAATAGGCAACGTTTCGGGCCGAAACCCTTCTTCCGAAGTAATTATATATCTTCAAAATAATATAAAAACTGAATTAATTATTTCCAACAGATACAAATGTATATAGTATCACCAAGTGTGATATTAACATCCTTCTATTTTTAGTGGGATGCGAAATAGTGTACAGATTGTCAGATCAGTGCGCCAGCATGCTGCTGCCTCACTCACCAAGGGGCTATGAACTGTGAATGACAAACAGATCAATCACAGGGATCACTGCAGCTCATCCCACTTACCTGCTGTGCGACTCCCTTGTAGACATCCTGTGGTACCTCACAGGGCATTAGGTTGACAGAGGTTGCACCAATTACATCACGTCCTAGAGCAGCATAGTGCTGCAAGCCATTACAAGAACCGTCCTGTTAAAAGATAAAACACAAATATTTCCGATGAGTTGGTCAAGGTTGAATATCGTGCTGGACCTTGGAAAATCAGTCTAAAAATATGGTGTCAATGTCAAATAAAACATTTGTGCATTTTTGTTTTGACTGTTGCATGCTTTTCAAAAGGAAAACTAAAATCGACATAGTTTACTTAACGACCATGAAATTATTGGTCAATTGTTTGGAAGTACAGAACTCTCTGCGTCTTACTAGCCTAGATTTTTTTTTACCCATTTTCTTCCGGTGCCTAACTTTACTAGAATTGGAGATCTTGTTTGCCTGGAGCATTTGAGTCATAAGGAATAGGAATAGAATTAGGCGATTCGGCCCATCAAGTCTACTCCGCCATTCAACCATGACAGATCTATCTCTCCCTCCTAACCCCATTCTTCTGCCTCCTCCCCATAACCTCTGACACCCGTACTCATCAAGAATCTATCTATCTCTGCCTTAAAAATATTTACTGACCTGGCCTCCACAGCCTTCTGTGGCAAAGAATTCCACAGATTCACCACCCTCTAACTAAATAAAATTATCCTCATCTCCTTCCTAAAAGAACGTCTTTTAATTCTGAGGCTATGACCTCTAGTCCTAGACTCTCCCACTAGTGGAAACATCACCATTTGGGACTCCAGTAACAAGGTTTGAACGACAACAGGAGATTAAGCAGCACATTGAAGAAGACCCATCCCAAAGCCAGTGTAGACTATTCTCGGCTTTACCATTTTCAAAAGCTGCAAGAGATCTAAGAGACCCAAAATATAATAACAAATGTATATTTAAAAAAATCATAAATATCAATATTTGCAATAATTTTTTGAAAACAATGCACTATACATCCATAATGACAAATGACTAAAAAACAGTAAACCAAATCACAACATCTTTTTACTCTCTGCGATCCAAGATTCCTAATTGAAATCAAAAGGGCTGTGGATTCTCATCATTCAAATATCAGTCATTCATTGTGGGACTTGTTTGGCAACACTTGCGTGCAAGTCCAAGATATTGCTTCTATTTAGACAGGTAAATGCCAGTGATTTTGTTCTAAGCTGCTGGCATTTACCAGCAATATCTGGGTCAATAGCTCCAAAATGCTACACACGGGGATTAGACCAACATTGAGTCCTTGACATACTTTTGCAGTCGGAAAAAGGTAAACATAACATGTTCGTAAATCATACAAGAATCATGAGCAGCATTAGGCCAACTGGTTTTCCAGCCTTTCAACACGATCATGGTCAATCACCTGCCTCAGCTCATTAACATCCAGAAATCTATCAATCTCCATTTTGAACAAATTAAATGATACCGTCCTCTGGAGTAAGGAATGCGACAGATTCAACAATCCCTAATGTCTGCTCATCTCACTGTTAAATGGCTCACCATTCTAAAACTGACTCTCAAGTTCTAAACTCCAGAGTCAAGAAAAACACCATTCCAGCTTCTAGCCTGTTCAGCCCTGTGAAAATAGTGTGGATTTCAATGAGAATATTCTTATAAAAATTATAAAACATTTTAGAAAAATGTTGAATTTGATGATCAAAAAGCTTAATTCTGTTCCTCTTTCCAAGACTGACCTCAAGTCAAACATATTAATTCCACTTTAATTTCCTCACAACTCATCAGCTTCCTACAGATTCTACCACTTAACTACACACTAGGGAGAAAAAAAATCAAAATTAAGAAGTGAAAAAAAAATGAAAACAATGGAAAAATCAAATTAGGAAAGATCTGTTTTTCTTTCTTTTCATCTGGGGATTATTGGCTCAATCTCTTCTCAAAAGGCAAGCCCGTCCTCCCAGAAGCTTTCTGGTCACTTTAAAAAAAAAACTATAATATAAGGATGTCCTTTTCAAGCAAGATGTTCAAAACTGTACGCAATATCCCAAATGTGGTCAATCAGGGTTCCAGAAATTTGAAGTGCGACATATTTACTTCTGTACTCAAATCCTCTCGAAACAAAGGCCAAGTACCATTTCCCCTCCAAACTGCTTAATTTACTCACATGTTAAATTTGCTTAGAATGAGAACTGGTCTATTTGATCATTTCCTAAACTGCCTAAAATGATGCGATTTTTCTGATTGGCTGACTTGCAATTTCCCACATAATATTCCGAAGTTATCCCAAGTTAAATTTTAGTACTTGAGCAGGGATACTGCCTGCTCCCATAGTTTTATTTTTCAGATAGTATATAGTCTTTTCAATTCCTTATTGCAAAGGATAGCTTGCGGAATGCATGCTCTTTCCAGCGAAGGTTGACTACCTCTCTGTCCTTGATAGGTTTTCAATTGTGGGATCTTGGGGTATGGTATTTGGGCCATACATATCTTTTCTTCAGAGATGCTGTCTGACCCGCTAGGTTACTCCAGCTTTTTGTGTCTATCTTTGGTTATATAATCTAACAGGTGCCAGTACCTGGATCAGGCCATTATAAGTTTAATTAAGTTTATTGTCACCTGTACCGAGGTACATTGAAAAGCTTTTGTTGCATGCTAACCAGTCAGCAGAAAGACAATACATGAATATAATTAAGCCATCCACCGTGTCCAGATACATGATAAAAAGAATAACGGTGTGTGCATGATTAAGTCCAGTAAAGACCGATCGAATATCTTGTGTACATCCCCCTGACAAAACTGACCCTTGGCTATGACAACACTGCTCCAAGAGTTTGTCTCTATATGGGATGCTAGTCAAGGATTTTTTTTTCCACTTGGCTAAAAAGCCATAATATTCAGGTTTGGGACTTATGTGTTGGTTCGGTTGGAGTGAGTCAGTGGGCCATAAGATGATCACATTCCACAGAGTTTACTTTGTCTTGTTGGCAAAGCACTTCCCATGAAGATAGCATTTCTCTTCCAGTTTGCATTTCCAGCTGGCTGCCTCTACCTGTCATGTCTCACTCAGGCCGCCGATTGCAATGTTTGAGTTCTCGGATGGCAAGACAATGGGCAGGTCTGGCAATGTTTTCCCTGTCCATTAGCATTCTGAAATTCCAGATCCTGAATGTCACGCCGAAGAGCAGAAGTTGCCTGGATGCAATTGATTTGAACATTAAATATCAACTACCACATGGAGCAGGCACAGGCATTCAGTGACACGGAATTGCAAATTAACTGAGGACTAAGCAGTGCAATATGGACATCCACACATGAAGATGGTTGGTGCATGTAGTCATGTTTGTAGTCATTTGTCAGCACATTCAGTCAGATGTACAATTTGTAGAAAAGAACTGTAGATGCTGGTTTAAATCGAAGATATGCACAAAATGCTGGAGGAGCTTAACAATAAACATTTTCTTAAATATTTCAGAACTTACTTGATGGACCGGGAAATAAGATAAATAGTTGGTTGGATCAGGTGATCTTGCTGCGTGTGCTATCTCTGTGCAACAGGCTAAAGTTTGCCAAGGCTCATCCGCATTCATCCACCACATCCGCCCCTGGGGAAAGGCAAATAGCGATTCAGTCACACTGACACCTCATTTTATGTGTAAGCATTAATCAACAGCAAGTGATTCCTACTTCTATCTCTCGCTATCTTTTTTACTGAACTTGGATGGTGTCGACCATTTAAATCAAAAGTAATATTCACATTGAACTGTTACAATTAACAAAAAGATTTTAGTCTGATGAAGAGTCTTGACCCGAAACGTCATCTATTCCTTCTCTCCAGAGATATTGCTTGACCCGCTGAGTTACTCCAGTAGTTGTGTCTATCTTCGGTGTAAACCAACATCTGCAGTTCCATTCTACACAAAGATTTTATTCTTCATTTAAAACAGCCGTCATTTTTATGCAACCCTTAGTTAACTCTAGGCATAATTAGTCAATTTTCTTTAAGCCCACGACCCTTATTCTATTCTAATGTAAATTTGTATTAATTCAAAACTCTGAAGTTACTGGTAGGCAAAGTTTCTTGAGTCTGTAGCTGAATTATCGAACGACACCAAGGAGTGAATATGACCCTGCTTTCCTCATCCTATAAGTATATGTCCTTTTAGCTGGCTCCATTGTGGTAAATAATTAATAGAAGCAAATACTGCAGAATTGTTTTTTCTCAAGGGAATAACCACATGAGGAGGTAAAAATCACTCGATACTCCATTATTTTACATCCACAGAATACATTCAACACTCACTATTTGATACACATTTCAAACAGTAATATGACAAATGATAACATGCATATTCTACCAGTTATCCACCAAAAACACCTTTGACACAGTTTTCACTCACTGTTAAAGGATTATCTGCTGAATCCAAGATGTCATCCATTACGGCATTAGCATAGGAAAGTCTCTCTTTGAGAGAACATGACTTTTTAAAGCCAGTTAAATTAACAAGATGAATCTTCAACCAATTTAACCCATGTTCGCCCAACGGTTTTCCTTCTGCAAACAACAGTACGGCACGGGTAACATCACTGCCCAGGTGATTAAAATACGGTGGGCAAGGGTACGTCCTTCCACGAAAGTCCATGTTGTGAGGAAACCAGAATATTTCATGTCGGATATGATTGGCAATGGAAAGCTTATAAAGGGCATCCATTCGGAGGCTGTGCATTTCAGCTGATCTTTTCCTGACCCAAGCAATTTTTCTTTTCAATGAAGATTTTGTTGCTGGACTCATGTCGCTTTTTGGATCATACTTAGGCATGGCTGGGGCTTCAGAATGCGGAGGTGGAATCTCCAGCTTTTCGCTCCCTTTGTCATTGAAAATAGAGATAATTAAATCGAGTATCGGTTTGTTCACTTTCCAAGCACAGTTTCCAAGCTGACTTAGGGAATCCAATACGGCGTGCAAGTCACACCTGCTGCACTTCTCCAAAAGTAACTGGTGCTGCACAGCTCCCTCCACGCACCGCATCAATTTGGTAGGGGTCAGAACATAGGCACCAAACTTGGATGAAGTCCATGGGATGGGAGGGCACACCATAGGCATGACGCAGGAGTCAAAGCTCAAAGTTGTCTCCGCAGCTTCTGAAAGGATTTGCATTAGAATAGGATGTGGCTTGATGAAACCAATCTGCAAAAGAAAATAAACACTAAATATAACGCTCAAACAAAAGATGTTAATCTTTAATTTAACGATGAAGCAGTAAATTTGTAAAGAGACAGAAAGAAGGGGGTGGGCGGGGGGGGGGGGTGGTGTGTGTGTGTGTGTGTGTGTGTGTGTGTGTGTGTGTGTGTGTGTGTGTGTGTGTGTGTGTGTGTGTGTGTGTGTGTGTGTGTGTGTTGAAACTCTGTATCTTCTTTACAAATTTACTGCTTCATCGTTAAATTAAAGATTAACATTTCAATTTAGGTGCCTTTCTAATCCTGAATCAATTGTTTTGTAGTTTACTCCTCCCTTTCACACGAAGGGGCGGCATTGTGGCGCAGCAGTAGAATTGCTGCCTTACAGAGCCTGAGACCCAGGTTCGTTCCTGACTATGGGTATGTTCTCCCCGTGACCCGTGTCGTTTTTATCTGCGAGGTCCGGTTTCCTCCCACACTCCAAATACGTACAGGTTTATGGGCTAAATGGCCTGGTAAAATTGTAAATTGTTCCTGGTGTTTGTTTGATAGTGCTACTGTGTGGGGATTGCTGGTCGGCGTGGGCCAAAGGGTCTGTTTCCATCCTGTATATCTAAACTAAACTAAGACTCCTCTATTATTGATTGTGATGCTCCATTACTACACGACAACAGCTTTCTGTAAAGCAATGTGAACAGAGCCATTTCTTCTCTCCCAAATCACTACCTACATGATTCAATTATCATACCATTATGTATTATGCCTGAGGATCCAGATGAAATTTGAAGGCAGTTATGCAATGGGGAAACAAAGGTCAGAGAATCAGTGGAAATATACGAAGTCCCTTTACGCAATAACTCCTAAACACACCACCTAAACTCTACTATCACTTGCATGTTATTCTCCATTAGTGGCCTAGAACAAGATTTTCATTTCCTGGCCATTCAGAGAGCAAAATAAATGGCCTTTAGATTCAACAAAAATAAATTACGGATCTCTTGAAGGATCCTGACAGGGTGAACGTGGGCGAATCCAGAACTAGAGTTTCACTGTTTAAACCTATTATTACACATATCTATATTACTAAAAGTCTGATCTTGACCATTTCCTGTTGTTCTGTATATTGATTATAGAAAAAACACTGCCACTTACGGCTGTGATTTTTGGCCATCTTACTCAGAGTCCCCCTCCGCTGCGCAGGACAAGAGGATTTTTCCCATTGATGAAAAATAAAAGAGTTATTAGTGTTTAAAAAATGTTGGGATTTTCTCTCCTGAAGGCCACACCCCTTCCGGAGCGACTATAAAACCCGGAGTGTTGAGCGCCTCAGTCAGTCTCTGCAAGATGGGGGTAGCGAGAGGGTCACATCTCTCAGTCTGAGCTGTGAATAACACTGAACACATGTCTACTAAACTGTGAGTGGTTTTACTGACCTGTCAGTGCCCTTAATGTGGTTTGAAAATATAGTTTGGAAATGCTAAAGCTGTGTTGCCTTTGGCTTGGAAATGCTAAAGCTGTGTTGCCTTTGGTTTGGAAATGCTAAAGCTGTGTTGTCTTTGGTTTGGAAATGCTAAAGCTGTGTTGCCTAATTAAAGTTGCCGTGCCTACTTAAAAGTTGCCGTGTCTAATTAAAGTTGCCTTGCCTAATTAAAGCTGCCTTGCCTAATTAAAGCTGCCTTGCCCAATTAAAGCTGCCTTGCCCAATTAAAGCTGCCTTGCCTAATTAAAGCTGCCTTGCCCAATTAAAGCTGTCTTGCCTAATTAAAGCTGCCTTGCCTTCTATATAATTAAAATCTAATCTTGACCACTTCCTGTTTGCGCATTATATTGATTTTAGAAAAAACGCTACCACGTACGGCTGTGATTTTTGGCCATCTTATAGTCCGCCTCTGCTCATCAGGTGCCGAGGATTTTTCCCATTGACGAAAAATAAGAGTGTTTAAAAAATGTTGAGATTCTCTCTCCTGTCAATCATGCCATGGAGGCCACGCCCCTTCTGGTGGGAGGGACTATAAAACCCAGAAGTGTGGGCGTGGCTCAGTCTCTGCAAGATGGAGGAGGGAGAGGTCACGACTCCCTGTCTTTAGTGGCCTTGCACCCCGCTTGAAATGGTATGAAACTGCACGAATTTGGTGGCCTTGCACCCTGCTTGAAGTGGTAAGAAACTGCCATTGAATTTGGTGGCCTTGCACCCTGCTTGAAATGGAATTTCATGGAATAGCCGTGAGTCAACTGCCAGCCCACCAGCCGTGAGTGTGTGAGCTGCCAGCACAACAGACTTCAGTGACTGAACCGCCAGCCCAATAATCCATTTGGCCCACAATGTCCATACTAGCCCTCTGGAAACCAGTCCCTTCAGCCCACAACACCCATACTAGCATTCCAGAAAGCCCCCCTTGGAATTGGTGGAGAGGTGGAATATTGCGGTGGGGGACCAGCCCTCCCGTGTAATGCTGGGACCCAACGGGTCCCACTTCGTCTATGACACTATTTTTCACATCGGCTCATAGGTTATGGGAATTCTTCTTCAAAGGAAAATGGAAGCAATGCCTTTGAATACTATTGATAGAATTAAATAAACACTTGACAAGCCAGAGTTGAAATTTCTACCACATCTGTGGTGATCTTATTGAATAACAAATCAGGGGGGCTCATGTTGTCGACCTCCCCGTGGTGAGCCCTGACAGCTGACCTCAGTCAGGCGAAGGACAGAGACAGCAGCAGCACCGCAGCTTGGCACCAACCTGGAGCATGCACCCTTTTTAGGGCGGGCACCTACGGATGTCGAACCGGATGGCATCACCCTGCTGCAGACTTCTGCTGCCTCAAACTCAAGACGACGACAAATCAGGCTCCACTGTTCAATGATTTATTTCTGCTCTTACAAGGTTGGAAGTGAGCAAAGGTTAGCAGACAGATCTAGTTTGTGGGGTAGAAACATGGAAGTGCAGATGCTGGTTTACAAAAAATGCTGTTTTCTTCTAGTTTGTATGATGTTGCATTTCAAAATGACAAATACAATTGCACTGGCAGATTTTTTACAATAAACCTACATGGTTAACTTTTATAAGAATACATTTATTGTCATCTATGTTTAATTCAGACTCACCAATGTAGTTGGACAATAAAGGCCATAATTTTCAACAATATCCAATCATATAAATAAACAAAAATAACATTGTTCCAGGAGTGATCACTGACTTACAATTAACCCTCAACAGATAGAATCAATTTTACTTCGGAGTCACGCGAGTGACTACATGAAGAAGGCCGTCCCCACGCATGAGCGTCATTACGTCTGACAGTTGCGCACAGACTGACTGGTGGGCGCGTGGCTCCTGCCAGCGGTAAGTTTTTGAACCTGGAAGGTAAGTTTAAACTTATTTCTAGGGATGTTTTTTGTATTGCAGGACTGCCTGCTGAATTCGGGGCGAAGTTGGATGGGCCGCGGGAAACCGGTTATGGACCGTGACACCCAGGAGGGGAATGACACAAGGAATGACACAAGGAGGTCAGCGACACCCAGGAGGGAAATGCGAGTGGGGGTTCTCCCAGTTGGGCTCCCAGACCGCTAATGTCCCCTAGACAACGGGGTTAGACTGGCAGTTAGCCGGTCTTGCAACCCCAGTCATTCACAATGGGGTCTGCAGCTCCTACACCGCAATGATTCCCCAGGAAAAGGGGTTAGACTGGCAGCAAGCCGGTCTAGCTACCCCAGTCTCTGACAATGGGGTCAGAAACCCCCAGACCGGCTTAGTGCTTCCGAGATAAAGCGGTTAAACTGGCAGTATGCCGGTCCCGTTACCCTCGTTGCGGACTATGGGGTCAGCAGCCCCAGACAGCTTGGGTCTTCCTAGAGAAAGCGGTCAGACTGGCAGTAAGCTGGTCTCGCTACCCCAATCTGTCAATGTGGTCAGCAGCTCCCAGACCGCTTAGGGCTTCCCAGATAGGGGTTAGACTGGCAGTAAACCGGTCTCGCGACCCCAGTCGCTGACAAAGGGGTCAGCAGCTCCCAGACCGCTTAGGTCTTCCTAAATAAGGGGAAAACTGGCAGTAAGCTGGTCTCGAGACCCAGTCACTAACTCTAGAGTCAGCAACTCACAGACCGCTATGGTTCCCCAGGAAAGGGGTTAAACCACGAGGAAGTTGGTCAGGCCTTGGGACTCGGTCGAGTCGGGCCAGGAGGTCCCCCCCCTCCTCCTATGGGTAGCGTTTGTGAACGCCTAAAACCCACCTGGAGCACCTGATGGAGGTCGCTCCAGAGAGATATGCTCCAGAAGAGAGCTATCTGAGCCCAGGTATTATGAAAAAGCCGCTGGCAGCGGCACCTGCCAGGGCTGCACAATGTCTCCCTCTCCGAGGAGGGGAGTATCAGGGGTCAGTTTCGCTCTGGCCCAGAATCATATTCTGATATAGGTCCGAGGGGCCATGTCAGCGCAGGTGTCCTCAGGGGCCTGCGGCAGCACCTGTCTCAGGGCTGCACAATGTCTCCCTCTCGGTGGAGGGGAGTGCGAGGACATACTCGCAAGGGAAGAGGCAAAAAACCCGGCAGGGGCCAGATTCCCTCACTCTACAAGTGCCGGCACTGCACAGAGCTATCAAATGAAACCATCATATCGGCGATGACAACCCCACGCCTCAACGGCAGTAAGCAGTTCACTGAAGTTGATGGCCACTTGAAAGCTGGGCCAAGCTGGTCTCAGGAATATGGAAATCAAGGATGGGAATGGAACCCACATCAGGGGCCTTTGGGCTTACCATAAGACCACCGGTAACCATGGAGGTAGGTGGGTATGGTTCTTTTGAAACATGGGGTAAGTGGACCATTTACAAGTTCGTAATACTTACACTTGTTTTTGTACAAATGAAAATGATAACATGTGATGGGTATTATTACACAGTATACAAGGGTACCAAGCATGGCTTGGAATTGGGGCCAGAGTTGTCTTTTTCGAGGCAGGCTCAAGATTACGGCCAGTATTGCCTTCCGCCACAAGCTCGGTAATATGGCCAGAGTTGTCTTTCAAGGCAGGCTCAGAATTACGGCCGGAGCAGTTTTAAGGCAGGCCAGTAGTGTGGCCAGAGCTACATTTAAGGCAGGCATGGAACGATGGCAGGCGTGGCCTGTTTCTTGTGAAAGATGGAGAGATGTCGGTTCATATTTCATTTACTCCCATGTGCAACATTGCTTTTCAGTATATGGAATTTCTCTACTGTCTAACTACTAATTTCCTTAGGATCTTTATGGCATGCATCGATCTCATAGATGCATACTATTTAGGACCCATTCACAGGAGATCACTGGAGACATTGCAAATCAATCTGGAGGATATTCCTTACGCTGTGTTTGCTTAAATCAACTGTTTTCAGCCAGCCAGTCAAATTTAAGTTGATACCAACTGGAAGTTGTTTATCGGATAAACCTTTAACTATTAATTACATGTGATTCCGCCCTGGGGCAACAGATTGGAATCAATTGAAGCCTGTAACAACCTTATTATCAAGCAGTCTTCTATTTATCAAGTGTAATTGGCTATAGCAGCTGTGTTTCAGCTGTGCAATTGGGTCTTGCATTATTAGAACATGCAGCATGCAACTATTAACCTCTCAAGTGCCATATAGGTCATTGTTAACAGGCCTATGCTATTATCAGCTGAAGCTACCAAAGTCACAATGGTGGTCAAACTATATTCAGCATTGTTCCAGTAGCTTTGGTCACATACTCTTCAGTTATAATACTTACACGTGCTAGAGCTCAAAGATGGAAAATCACGAATGCCACCTCTAGCAACGAAGGCGGATGGGATTTGCATGAATCACCAATTTTTCAGTTATTGGTATCAACTACCTATAGACACTAGGTGTATACTATGGGTTAAAGGGTTATTGTGCAAATATGCAAAACCTGCATGCTTACTTCCAAGTTGATACACTGTGGTGGTGGCATGTGTTAGTCACATGGATGCAATAAAGTCAAAGTATCCTGTCATAATTTACCCAACCTTTTTGGCTCTAGTGTATCATCGTCAATGACAACACAGTATGGATGTTGGATCACAAAGCATTTTAGGATCTATTGCTCGATGGCATCCAATATCGATATGTTTGCATGCAGGCTCATTCTCGCTACACAGGGGAGGAATGTTCTTTTACATGGTTCTCCATTTTGCCCCATCAGTCAGGGCTTGCAATAATTCAGCAAGATCCCGCATTCAGGATTCTCGTACTGGTTGACTGGCCTACGCAGCCATGGTTTCCCGCAAATGTTGGGAATAATATAGAACCTTATATGGGATTCTAAACATAACATTTGCTGGTTCAGCCTGGGATTAGGGGAATCAATTCATTGCTTTACAGAATCTGAGAAGACCGCTCCTGTGGCTCGGGCTGTCAGACTGATCCATGTATGTCTCACTGCAGAATGCAGGGATAGCAACAAATAAGCAGTACTTTGCCTCTACAGGAGATGGGAAGTGTTTTTCTGTTAAATGTTATGTTACACATAATACGGCACGGACACTGACATCTTGGAGTTCATTTTCTATGGGTCTTTGACAACAAATCATGTTATAGTCCCATTAACTGTACCCAACGTGCTGCTCATCATTGTTGCTGCAGCAAGTGGGACCCGCTCTATCGGGTTTCACCCTCTGGTGTCCAGTATTTAGGATATCATTAACACAAGTTCTTCCAGACCCAAGTACACGGAAGTATGGGATATTGACATAGTGTTAACATTTATTCACCATGGGGCTCCAGCTGTATATCTCTATCTTTGGTTCGGCTCTCATAGGTAGGTTATTCCCTGGCGCTGCCCTCAGCGCACGAGTCCAGTCATTACATAAATTACGAATGGACAGGATCATTACACCTGCAATATCATAATTCATGTTTACATACCCCATGCACCTTTGGTTACATGTGGTCACACGTTTACATAATTACGTCAAGTTCATCTAGAGCCTTAAACCCCTGTCTCACGGTGCGAGTTGGCCCACGAGTGACCCCGAGTTTTCACTCGTGGTGATCGCGCACAGCCAACGTAGTGGGAACGTCGGAACTCGCGCGATCAACTTGTCCACTCGTGGCGCTAACGGCAGGTACCTGTGAAACTTGTGAACTCGTGAAAAAAGTCAAACATGTTTGACTTTTTCCACGAGTCAAATTTCGTGGTCAAGTTTAAAATTGAAACATTTAAACTCAGAGTTATATCGTAGTGGCCCGTGCGTTAAGTTTAGTGATTCGTGCGTCTACCGTGGGAACTCTTTAATAGACACAAAATGCTGGAGTAACTCGCGGACCAGGCAGCATCTCTGGAGAGAAGGAATGGAGTCGAGACCCTTCTTCAGACTTACCCAAAACGCCACCCATTCCTTCTCTCCAGATATGCGGCCTGTCCCGCCGAGTTACTCCAGCATTTTGTGTCTATCTATACTTTAGTTTCGGATATGATTAAGTGTAAGAAACGCAAACCAGACTACCTTCACATCAGAGAGTCCTAATGTTCCTAATTTGGCCGAGGCACTTCACTGTCCGTGTGTAGGAAGGAACTGCAGATGCTGGTTTACACCGACGATAGACACAAACATGCTGGAGTAACTCAGCGGGACAGGCATCGCATCTGGAGAGAAGGAATGGGTGATGTTTCGGGTCGGGACCCTTCTTCAGACTACCCGCTCATTCTTCCCTCGTCGATGTGAACTTGTGGGGGTGTGAGGAATCGGGCGTCGCTGGGTAAGGGGAAGAGAGGTTTTACTGCTGAATTATGCGCAACAGAAGCATGAAGTGGGGGTAAGGTCCGTTTAAACTATCTTGTCGTCCCCCCCCCCCCCCAATGTTGGGAGAGAGAGGGAAGAGAGTTGTGCAAACAAACCACGGGAGACTGCATCTTTGGAGGGAAATCATAAAATGTATAGGGATGTTTCGGGCCGGGACCCTAAAGGTTGACTACCCGTTTCGCAGATGCTGTTCCTAGCCCCCCTCTCACTCCTCCTCACCCATAGTCTTTCCCTTCTCCCGATTCCACCATCCCTCGCCCTGTCCTCGCCTGAAGTGCTGAAGATAACCGAGTGCTTTAAATGCGAATCCCGGACTGCAGCGACAACACACGCCCTGAGCGGGAGAGGAACTTGGTAACTCAAGAGCAAACGGGAGGGGAACTTGGTAACTCTGGAGACGATCTCGGAACATCGCAGATTACCATACCCGTGGGAACTCGCCTCAAACACTTGCACATCAACTTGGAATATCGTACACAACCACGAGTCTGTCACTCTGGGTCACTCGTGTGTCAACTCGCACCGTGAGACAGGGCCTTTAGAGGCTCTGATACTAGTTCAGACCATTTCCAGGTGGTTATGCGAGGTTTGGCTTATACAGGAGTAGATACTGATTTCTAATCTCACTCCGGCAGGGCTGCTACAACACCAGCAGCAAGGGTTATGTCTGGACCACATCCTGTCAACTGTAACAAGCGAGGTATCCAACATTTATTTTAACCCATTGCCAGACCAGGGGTATTTGCCAACTCTATTTAGGTTTAATTTATAGTTCCCCTCGGTTCAGAGGAGTTACTGTTATTATTGTTTGTTCTTTTATCAGCATCAGCATGTTTTAAATCTATGTCATGTATGTATGCATTATGATGTTTCCCTCATCTATGGTCAACTGATGCAGTCATGCTTGTGTGGACTCGTTTTTCCACGGCATGAAATCACAGACCTTCAAAATCTTCACGTAGTCACTCACGTGACTCCAAAGTACAATGGTAAGATTAAACGTTTGAAGTTTGATGGTTATTTTATGGGGAGTTACGATGAGGGATTACGTGCCCTCCGCTCCCTACCCTCGTAACATAACGATCATCTGGTAGTTCTAGTCATCTATCATCTTACTATGTTAGTTCAACAACTGTTATCTGTGATTTCACACCGCTGCTTTGAAGATTGACGCCCATGCGTGGGGGGCCTTCTTCATGTAAACCCTCATCGTAATTCCTCATAAAATAACGATCAAACTGGTAAGTTCTCATTTAATCTTATTTTTTTCTACAAATCACATGCATGACGTTAGAGAATATGTTAACCGGACAAGTACGAAGGATGAAGCACAGTTAAAATTTCTACTGTAATATTAAAGACACGCAGAAAATGGAGTCTACATCTTGCTTTCCCAGAGAGGATCCCACAGGATGGAAAATAAAACAGTACAACGGGATCCAATATCTAGGCAGCAACGCTTTGGAAGAATCAGGATTTGGTTGTCATTTATTTAAAAACCTTGGAATGGCAGGATGTTTTGATTTTGGGCAGAGTTTGTCACAGTTTTCTAATTTGTTGGGTTAACATTTGCTGATCCACAGAGGACCAACATCTAGCCCATTTCACACAAATAAATACATTATAGACATGCATGTCTATGCTTTGTTGTGTGAGAGTTGGTAAAGCACAAGAGGTTGGATGTACGAACATCTATTCTCTCACACCATCTATGAAATTCCTGCTGAATCCAGGAGCATTTCACATTCTCCTCGGTGGATACATACATACCTGGCCCCTCCAGTTTATACTAGCTCTTGTGGCATATCAGCACAACTTCGTTCACTTGATCGGTATTGTGATGACCGTTTTGTTTAAAACCTTTATTAATATTAATCCTTTCACTTAGCAAGAGTTAAACGTGTTTATGAATTTATATTACGTTTTATTAATTTTTAATTAACTCGCTTCCTTCTAATTGCCTCTGATCATAAACATTTGGAGACTAAATTGGCCTCATGACAGCACAAGCTGTCAGAAAGCTATGAGAGCAGCCTGGGGGCAAGGACTAGGTTGCTATGGCCAGTAGCTTAGTTTCCAATCATGGGATAGCCACAGCAGCAACACCAGTGGTGTATTGGGAACCATGCGGCTATTAAAGCCAAATGCAGAGCTGCCAAGTTTTGTCAGAGTTTTTCTGTATTCCAGTGCCTGAAAATCATTATTTTGCTGTGGAAATCAGTATTTATTTGTGATGCCATTTTGCTGAAAACATGTTATATTTTTATGTGCGATCATACCCATGTAAGAGTACAAGAATGCATAACTTTGCTACCAATTGACATGTCTTCTACGCACCTTACTTGACAGTGCATACATTGCCATCTCTTTGTATACTGCTGTTTGAATGGCTGTTTCCTGCTTTTTGCACCAGATGATGTAGCAGCCATTTTGGAAGCCTCCCTCCCTCCCCTTCCCCTCTCTCCCTCCCTCCATCCCGTTCTCTCCCGCCCGCACTCCCCCTTTCCCACCCTCTCCTTCCTTTTTTTCTCCATTCCTCTCTTATTCCCTCTCTCCTTCCCCCTCTTCCTATCTCCACCCCTCACTCTCTCCCCCTTGAGCCCACCGTTCTGTAAAATCAAGGCCAATCCCAATGTAACTGCCATCCCACCGGTAACCTTTCAACACTAGGCTTATCCAGAATTCTATCACCGCCTGAAAAATAATGAAAGGCACAAAGAGAATTCCAAAGACTCGTTGTTATACGAGAATTTTCCTGCACAGTCTGTGACCCATAGCGTGGTGACCATAGCGCTATGTGTACAGCCCATAGCGCTCCAGCCGGTAGTGCTATATTTAGATCCCACAGCGATCCAGCCAACAGTTCTTCATTTAAATTCCCATGAGCTAAACTGACAGCACTCTGTTTAAACCTGGAACGGGACAGGCTGCGACTCTGGAGAGAAGGAATGGGTGACGTTTCTGGTCGAGACCCTTCTTCAGACTGAACTGAACTCCATATTTAAAATCCGTATTTAACAACACAAAATCGTACATCAGTGTTCTTATCGCATTTCTGTACAAAATACGGAAAATCCGTACTACCTGGCAGCTCTGCAAATGCTATGGTGGTACTAGCAGGTGAAGGCGAAATCAATGCATAACCCTAATGCAGTGCCTTCTGACCCACTATCCCTTGCTGCATGTCATGATTAATTTCTGTATAACATAAAGTGTTTTTAAGAGGGTTATCAGAGGAGATCGTTTTATAGTATTAAGGAAAATAATGGCATAGAAAGCTGATAATCAATGTTTTAGAGACTTTGGGAAGTGGATACATTGCTTGGATGCATTCCCAATGCTAAATAGACTCTTGGATTGCTCTAACAGATTGGAGGGTAGCTAATAAAACCCCACTATTTCCATGGAACTCAGGAGGATGAGGGATGATCTTTTAGAGGCGTATAATATCATGAGTTTTACCCAGAGTAGGGGAAATCAAGAACCAGAGGACATAGGTTTAAGATAAGAGGGGAAAGATTTAATAGGGGCTTCGAGGGGCAAGGATGGTGGTCATATGGAATCAGCAGCCAGAGTTTGTAATTGAGGCAGGATTTAACAGCATTTAAAAGGCACTTGGACAGGTACATGGACAGGAAAGGTTAAAAGAAAGATGGTCCAAATGCAGGCAAATGGGACTAGCTTAATGAGGCATCTTGGTCAGCATGGATGGGTTGGGCCGAAGGGCCCGTTTCCGTGACTATTTAAAAATGGAAGTTGAGAGAAAACAGGAAATTATAGACCAGTTAGCCTGACATCAGTAGCCGGAAAATGATAAAAGACGTAATGGGTTTGTAGCATTATAAAATAATGCAATGGCAGAGTACTTTGAAATCAGCATGGATTTTCAAAAAGGACAATCTCACTTGGGAATCCCACTGGCTTTTAGTATAATAATTTGGCATGCAAAATTAAAGCAAGTGGGATTGGAGGCAAGGTCCAATTGTGGTTAAGATGGCAAATGGTATGTTGGCCTTCTTTGTAAGAGGAGTCGACAGGGATGTCTGACTGCAATTATATAGGGCCTCAGTGAAACCACGTCTTGAATATTGTGTGCAATGTTTGTATCTCCTTAATCAAAGGAAGGATGTCCTTGCCCTGGAGGGAGGACACAAGGTCTAATTCCTGGGGTGGTTGACAATGATCTTTGTATCCTTAGCAACAGGCAAGGTTTGAGGACATTACAAATGTTCCTTACAAATGGGGCTATTTACATCATATGGCCTACTCACATTGTTCCTCATGAGTGTGTGTCACTTCAGATATATTGACCTTTGAAGGTTTTCTGCATGAGTGTGCTCATTACACCTGCCTGTCTCTGCCCTGCTACCAACACGCTCACTAGCTTTTCTGTTGTCGAGTTTTGCACAATTGACTCCAAATCCATCTAGTACATTAACATACAACAAGCAAGGCAATACACCGAATACTGACCACTGGGAGATGTTCCTGCATACTTGTCTCATTAGATAATCATTGGGTCACTACCACTCTTTTAAGGGTCTGCCATGAACTGCATATTTGTAGGTATGTTACAATACCTACCTTTAGCAGCGCTGCAGTTCTGCCGCTCCCCGTGTGCGCCACTTTGGCGCCTTTCAGAGGGGGGCGTGTTTAAAATGCCATTTTTCCCTAGACAGTCCAAATCAATCCATGCCGGGCGATTTCGTCGCTAAAGAGAAATCGCTCCGACATTTCATTCATAAAGGTATTTTTAAACTACGCTAGATTATTTATTAACTAGAGTAGTTTAAAAATTATCTTCTAAAGCTCTGAACGGTGACAGCGGAACGGACCTAACGTAGGCGATAAAAGAAGCTACACAGTTTAATTTTACATAAAAACTTGGTTTTTAGGAAGGCTTTAATCACATTTTCATGTTGCGAAAAGGGGACAAAAAAAATGTATGAACCGGCTGTATTTTTCATACCGACTTCACCGCAAACCGCAACGTTCTAATCCACCGCATTCCACTAAAACCCACTCGCTAGTTGATTTAAATGGCCATTAATTTACAGGCATTAAACACTAAATTCCTTCCATTTGGCCTATAAATTCATGAAAATGAGATTTAAAAATTATGTTATATTGTGGATTATTGTGTGAATGTTATTTGGACACTCAGGCAATTAAAAAAAAAATTATCTTTTCTTAAGAAATGGATAGATGTTTAGATCTACTCATTGAATTTTGTAATTAGCTACAATTAGATAACTAATTATATGCTTTAATTTCAGGTCATCCAAGTAAGATTGTTTCATATTTGTTTCAGAATACTTCAAAAATAACTGAAAATTTCATTGAGTTCTCTTAATTTTTAAGAAAGTTATGGGCTTTTGACTGTTCTAGATCACAGCTTTTGAGTTGAGTCAATTGAAAGGCAATGGGGAACAAGATGCTAATTTCTGAGTATGAAAATGGTCATAACTTTCTTAATACTAAAGATATGAAAGTGAATTAGGTGTCAAATTAAACTTCTTTTTATGCTTTATCTGATGGGATAAATTGACAGACTTGAATGTTAAAATCTCAAAATTTTGTAACATTGCTAATATTTGTTACCTCCCATTGGTGTATTAGACAAAATTCACAGCAAGTGGTGAAAACTTGTGAAATGAAGCAAGTTTAGTTAAATATGTTATGTGTTAAAGAAGGAACTGCAGATGCTGGAGAATCGAGGGTTACACAAAAAGCTGGAGAAACTCAGCGGGTGCAGCAGCATCTAAGGAGTGAAGGAGATAGGCGACGTTTCGGGTCGAGACCCTTCTTCAGACCGTCTGAAGAAGGGTCTCGACCCGAAACGTCGCCTATCTCCTTCACTCCTTAGATGCTGCTGCACCCGCTGAGTTTCTCCAGCTTTTTGTGTAAATATGTTATACCTTGTAGGTATTTTTGTTATAATCTAAAATGCATGAACTTAGAAGCACTGCTTCCAGATGTGTCATTTTCCAGATGAGACATTGCAGGGTCTTATCCAAGAGGAAAACAAAATATCCCCAGGCATTATTTTGAAGAGCTGCCTCGGGTGTCATTTATCCCTCCGTCAACAAGCTTTAAAAAAAATTGTGTTTTTATCATACAAATACAGAAATTTACTGCGTTTCCTGTATTACAACAAAGATTACACTTTAAAGATTCTTAATGTACTATAAAGTGCTTTGAAATGCCCTGTCACAAAGGGCAAATATAAATGAGTGTTGCTCAGAAATCTCTTTCTTGCTCAAAAACCTCATTAACTAAGGTTAATGTGCAAAATAAAATCTGTTCTCACAATAAAAAAAGGAAGGTAATCGGTTAATCCAAATTCTTCAAAATCACAATACAAATCTAGACAATGTCCAAAAGAAAAATTAGATCGCTGTGCTTTACCTGTCTGTTACTGCGAAAGCTGTACATGTGGTACAAGACGGGAATAAGACTTTTCTCGCGAGTTTGATGTTGGATGTTTATGGGGATTTTAATTTCGCGAACCATCAGATCCACGAGATGAGTTCCCAATTGTACAGTCAGCACATCAGACCAAGAAGAATCTTCACTGAACAGAGAAGGGCCAGCATTCATCTTCCTTTCCAGGTGCGTCATGTACTCACGAGGCAGGAAGTTGTTTAGCTGAAATTGAAAGATCATTTAATTAATATGTTCATCATATATAACAAAGAAATAAAAGGTCAGAAGCTGGTTGAATTTGTCCTTGAATGGCTTCTTAATATCACTACTTATAAAATACAAATAGAAATGCTGGAAATGAACAGCAAGACAGTGAAAAGGGAAATAGGAATAACACCAGGATGGAATAAAATTGCCAGACCTGCCAAGTGCTTCCAACATTTTCAGTTCCTATTCAGGACTTTTCAGCTTATATACCCTATGCTTATTTTCCCTCCAAATATACATTAGTTTACACAGTTCTACAGCAAACTGCATCTGTTGCTTGTCTGTCCAACCCACAATTTGTCTATGTCCCCTTAAAAGGCCTGTCCCACTTGCCAATTTTTTTGGCGACTGTCGGCGTCATATCAGTGTCCCCAAAAGATTTTGAACATTTCAAAATCCAGCGGTGACAAAAAAAAGTTGCGACACTTGAAAATAACACCGCGCGTCGTACATCATCACGCCGTGTCACCACCGCATCATGCCACAAATTTTTCGGTAACCTTATATGTCAATGATACCGACGGTCGCCGAATACAATCGCCAAGTGGGACAGGCCCTTAAGCCTTTTATAGTATTCCTCAGTCTGCAAACAGCATCACTCATGCTGATAAAAAAAAGTATCATTGATACATCAGGAAACACCAACCACTGAAGTTTAATTCTTCTTTAGTACAAGAAACATTCATTTTACTTCGGAGTCACGTGAGTGACTTCGTGAAGACCCCGCCATCACGCATGCGCGGCATATCGTCGCGCGCATTTGCTCACGGCAGCTGGGGGGGGGGGGGAGTGCGCTCCCTCAACCGGCTCCTTCAAAAAGGTAAGCAGCTGCAGGTAAGTTAACCTTGAGCTGGTTTACCGTTTTGTGTGGTCTGTGTGTTTTTTCAGAACCATGGAAGGAGGAAGAAGTGGGAGTCGCGATCAGCGAGTGAAGTCCTCGGAGCTGCCCGCTACATCGGGAGCAGCTGAGACACCACCGAGGAAGAAGTCGCGGCAGTCGGGGAGCTCTGAGCAGCTGACCAGACCCGGCACAACCCCTCTGGCTAAGAAGAGGGTGTCCGCGCAGGAGCAGGGGCTGGGAGACCCTGACTCCAGAACTCCAGTGCCCAAGACCAGGGCTGGAGGTAAGGCACGTGGGGCTCTTGGAGCAAGCGTGTCCGCGAGTGCATCCCCCCCTTTAAAGGTCCCTCGCGGGCAGAACAGGGGGGAAGCCTCGCTAAAGTCCAGCCTTGTCGGTACGGCAGGCAGGGACAAGCCACTGGGGAAACCTGCAAGGAAGCAGACCAGTGGCAATGCTGGCGTGCCGAGGATCCCTGTGGGGGCAGGATGTACCGGCACACCACCGGAACAGGCTGCCGTAGTGCGGGCCGGTGGCAGCAAAGTACGGTCCAGCGCCCCTGCTGAGGCGGGTAAAGCAGACCATGCGCCGCCACAGTCCCGTTTATATGTGGAACGCTGTGGTGGTAAGCCCGCACGGACATCAGAGAGTCCAGTTTCTGGTGCAAGTACTGACTCTAGCCCTCTTCCCTCCCATCAGACAGAGGGGCCGCTGCTGTCCAAACGACGGCGGACCAGCGGTGTGTCCGTGTGGGAGTCGCACAGCCCCGCTGGAGTGGGAGCTGGCGACTTCCCGGCAGTACATTCCATGGGGGTGTTGACAACTGCTGGAAGCCCCGGTTCCTCTGGAGAGGCTGGGGAAGACGACCAGTGGCCCGCGTACAGCGGTGACGGTCGTATCGGCCGGTTGGAGCATATGGTGGAGGTGCTATATCAACGGGACCTGGAGCGTCAGGAACGGGAATCCCAGAGGTCTGGGAGCTACATGCAGCCGCCACCTTCTATCTCCCCGTCGCTTGAGAGCCAGCAAGGAAGTATGGGTGAGCCTGAGGAGGGAGAAGAGGTCCAGAACCCACAGGAAATGTTGGAGGCGGTGTCGAAATTTGGGTCACCTGCGGCGGCAGGAGGACCACTACATCCCAAAATAGCGGCGTCAATCGATTTCCTGACTACGCACCAGCTCCAGGATACCGTGCTCTCGGAAACAGTGGGGAAGTATAAGGCACCAGCAAACTGTAACTCCCTCAACGTACCGAAAGTGAATGCAGCAATATGGGGGAACATGTCGGCGAACACAAGGGTCAAGGAGGGCAAGCTCCAGAAAATCTTAAAGCTGCTGACAGCAGGTATCACGGCTTTTGCTCGGTCGCTGGATGCCACGAATGTGTCCGAGGAGCAGCAGGATGCGCTAGCACTTCTGTGCACCACACAGTTTGAGATAAACTGTTTCAGGAAGAGCTCCATCCGGCCAAATTTGAATCCCAAATTTGCGGGATTATGCAGCACCTCCACCGCACCACCACCACCAAGGCAGTTGTTTGGGGAAGACTTGCCTAAACGCGTAAAGGAACTGGACGAGGAAGCCAAGACTGTGGGGATGATGAGACAGTCTTATTCATCCAAAACTCCCGGTTACACCAGGCAGCAGCCACGTTCCTCGTTCAGGCCCCACACATCGGTGGACCAAGGCCCCAGAACATATTCACAAACATATTCCTCGGCGGGGGCCCAACAGCAGAGGCCTTTTTTATTCCAAGGCCAGCCCAAGCCAGCTTGGAAGATGCGGCAACAGGGCCGCGCCACACGAGGAGCAAAGACACCACAGTCCAGACCCCGGCGCTAACCTTGGAGGTAAGGGGGCTTGGGTCCGTCCACAACGTAGCATTAGTAACCTCACCGGTGGGGGGACGGCTTCGGGGTTTCCGGTCTGCTTGGGATACCCTAACTACGGATCCTTTTATTTTACAAAGCATTCAGGGTTATGAGATAGAGTTTATTAATGGCAGAGATCCCCCTTCGCAACATGAGCCTAGTCGCAGATTTTCACTCTCTCAGTCAGAGAAGGAGCGGGCTCATGTTGAAATACTACGATTAGAAAAGAAAGGGGTGATACAAAAAACGACGCACGAGCCATTGGAGTTTGTTTCCAACATCTTTACTAGGGTCAAGAAGGATGGAGGCTGTCGGATTATCATCGACTTAACCCAGTTGAATGCTTTCGTACAATATACCCATTTTAAGATGGAGACGTTTGAGACGGCCAAGCAGTTGGTTAGTCATGGGTACTTTATGGCTTGCATTGACCTGAACTATACAGTCCCTATTGCTAAACAACATCGAAGGTTCTTGAAATTTGTCTGGGAAGGTCAATTATGGCAATATATGGCTTTGCCTAATGGGATTACAACAGCGCCGAGACTATTTACTAAAATTGTCAAACCTTTATTGGCACATCTCAGGAAACAAAACCATATTATAATGGCATATTTAGATGACATTTTCATAGCAGGGAAAACCCTAGAGCACGCCCAGTTGGCAGTCTCGGCCGCTATATCTTTGTTTCAAAGAATGGGGTTTGTAATCCATCCAGACAAATCCAAGCTCAACCCTTCGCAGGTCATGGACTATTTGGGGTTCACTATAGACACTAACCAGATGAAAATCACGGTCCCAGTTGACAAAGTGGTGGACGTTCAACAAGCATGCATCAGTTTACTTGACAACAACAGGCCAACCATTCGGCAGGTTGCTAAGGTAATTGGCAAGCTGGTTGCCACATTCCCGGCCGTAAATTATGGTCCGTTGCATTACCAAAACTTACAAAAAAGTAAAATTCTGGCGTTAAAATTGAATACCGGACATTTTGACAGACCTATGCGCTTAGGCATAGGGGAGCAAACTGAGCTGGAATGGTGGGTTCATAATATTGGAGTAAGTTCCAAACCCATCATTCTCCCGAATCCCACGGTTCTGTTGCAAACTGATGCGAGTGCACAAGGCTGGGGGGCAACTGACACTGTAACCAGCTGTGGTGGCAGATGGGACGCTCATGAGTTCACGCTTCTCCAAGTGCAAGGCATTAATTATTTGGAAATGCTGGGGGTCTTTCATGGACTGCGGGCATATTGCAGTAATTTGCGTCATGCACATGTCCGCCTTCAAATCGATAACACCACGGTGGTAGCCTATATAAATCATATGGGTGGTATCAGGTCAGTATCTTGTAATGATTTGGCAAATACAATTTGCCTCTGGTGCATCAAAAGGGGTATTTGGATATCAGCAACGTACCTTCCGGGGATACTCAATACGGTGGCGGACACCAGGTCACGAGTTTTTAATGATAACATTGAGTGGATGCTGAATCCCCTTGTGTTTGCTGAAATTGTGACAAAATTCGGTATGCCAGATATTGACCTATTTGCGTCTAGACTGAACCATCAGATACCAACATATGTATCGTGGGAACCAGATCCTGGGGCAGTGGCTTTGGATGCTTTTTCGCTCCACTGGGGGAAATGGTGTTGCTACGCTTTTCCCCCATTCTGCCTCATCAGTCGGGTATTACAGAAGATTAAATTAGACTCTGCATCAGGCATTCTGGTAATACCCGACTGGCCGACACAACCGTGGTACCCGGTGGTCTCTCAGATGCTGAAGCACCCGTGGGTGCGAATAGGAAACAACCCACAATTGGTTACTAATCCCGTCACTGGCGAGCCGCATCCGTGCCACGCCTATTTAAACCTGTTGGTCTGCAGGTTCTGAAAAGGCCTTTGCTGAACACGGGGATCTCACCGAGGGCCATGGATTTAATCGCTGCATCATGCAGAGCATCTACAAGGCGGCAGTACCTGACCCAGATCAGGAAATGGGAACTATTCTGTTTAAGGAAGAGTGTTACCTATGATTCTGCCACAATACCTGACGTCCTGGAATTCCTGGCGGGCCTCCACTATGATGAAGGGCTCAGCTATAGTACCATCAATAGCGCCAGGAGTGCGCTGTCCTCGTACCTTCCGGTAGGAGTGGGGACCAACAATCTGGTGTCGAAGTTTATGAGGGGTGTATTTAACACAAACCCTCCACGGCCCAGATATAACGTTGTCTGGGATGCAGGAGTGGTCCTGTCCCTGTTAAGATCATGGTCCCCCATGGCGGGGTTACCTCTTCACCAGCTCACCCTGAAGGTGGTCATGTTGATGGCGCTCACGTCTGCTCAGCGGGTACAGGCGCTTCAAAAGTTGCGCATTGACAATATGCTCTCTACCCCTGGGAAAAAAACGTTTTACGTGCAGACCTGCTGAAGCAGCATCGACCCGGATCTTTGGGGCTGCAGTTGGAATTCCAGGCGTACCCCTCTGATGCCACACTCTGCACAGTCACCCATCTCCGTTGCTACATTGAGTTGACCCGGTCGATCAGGAATTCGGAACAAGGACTGCTTATAAGCCACAAAAAACCACATCGCCGGGTGACAGTGCAGACGATCTCCAGGTGGCTCAGGGAAGTGTTGGATGCAGCGGGTATTGACACTAACTTGTTTAAATCTCATTCCACCAGGGCTGCATCCACATCAACAGCGAGGGCCATGGAGGTGCCCATGGATCACGTCCTCGCTACGGCAGGATGGGCCAGTGAGTCAACCTTTCAACGGTTCTACCATAAGCCATTGGCCGGACCTGCAACATATGCGGATGCAGTACTCAGGGCTGCTCCCTAATATCATTTGTCCCCAGTCAGGGGGTTTGTTTATGATTTGTGTTTAATAAATGTTAATTATTTTCAGATTGTCCAGTCTGGATTGCTTTAACAAACTTCCTCCATCAGGGTTGCGGCAGTGTGGTAGCATGGGCGTTGTCCAGGGCGTGTAATCACAGAGCTTTGAAGTCTTCACGAAGTCACTCACGTGACTCCGAAGTAAAATAGTAAGATTAAACGAGAACTTACCAGTTCGAAGGTTGATCTTTATTTTATGAGGAGTTGCGATGAGGGATTTCGTGCCCTCCGCTCCCAACCCTCGATCATTATGTTCAGCTGGTTAGTTCGCAGTTTAATCTTAATATCCTTACTTTTCGTCGAGTCTGTGATTCCACACCGCTGCTTTGAAGGATGCCGCGCATGCGTGTTGGCGGGGTCTTCACGAAATCCCTCATCGCAACTCCTCATAAAATAAAGATCAACCTTCGAACTGGTAAGTTCTCGTTTAATCTTACTATTAACCCTTAACATTTCCATAGTGAGTTAATGTCTATTTACGTTGTTTTTTTTCCTCTCAATGCAAGTTCCTGAATATCTGCAATTTTGTACACTAAGTCTTGCATTAAGCAAACAAAAGCAGAATTTTGCACCTATACATTTTCCTTTACACATAATTTTAGCTGTACTCTTTTCCCTCTTGTTACATGGTAATTCTAACTCTTTTCCCTCTTGTTACATGGTAATTTCAAGCTTTAAAGTTTTAGGCTTGACATGTTCTCTATGAACAATGCTCATGATTTGTGGATTTACAAAGCTGTCAAATACTTAACTGCAAAAAGATATTTGATACTGAAATGTTTAATAAATAGTATTGAGATTGGGCACAATTACACAAACATGAAATTCATTCTTCAGTCTACTGGAAACTTCTGGTAAAGCTGATGGGGAAACCATTAATTCAAAGTGACTTGCACAGGTATAAGTTATGCCTTAAATTTAATTCTAAAAAAAGTCAGACGGGATTTTAACATTTTATTACACTGCAGAAGAAAATCAATCTTCTTGATTGCTGCTGCTGACGGACAGTGGCCTTCAATTTAACCGATTGCCAATTTGACTGCTTTCTTGGAAAGTTTAGAAAAATGTGCATTATACAAATTCTTAATGACTACTTTCTA